>CM054058.1:263123476-263813395 GCA_028641055.1 Alopecurus myosuroides
ATGCTGACATTGCATCAGTTCAAGATGAGAAGAATAAAATCCTCTCAGAGTTGCAGCAGTCTGTGGATTCCACTAAGAATCTTAGAATTGAGTTAGATCAAGAGCGTGAGAAATTTTTGATCTTGCATCTAGCCAATGAAGACATGAAGAATAGTAATGCTAGCTTGAACAGGCAATTGGAGGAATCAAGGAGCAGCTTTCTTGAGGAGATTGTAGCACTAAGCAGGGAGAAGGAAACAGCCCTGTCAGAGTTAGAGCAGTCTCGCACTTCCGCCAGGAACTTTGAGATAGAGCTAGAAAAGAGAAGTGCGAGTGTTTCAGCTCTACAGCAAGCTAGTGATGACTTACAGAAGAACATCGCTGACTTGACCGAACAGTTTGAAAAAGCCAAGGTTGAGTTGCAGCGGGAGATTAAACTGACACAAGAAGAGAAAGATATGGCATTAACCAAACTAAAACAGTCAGAGTTTTCTGTTAAGAACCATGAATATGAGATAGCTCGTCTAAAGGAGGATCTTTCAATTCAGCTAGTAAGCAGTTCCAGCTTGGAAAAGCAATTAGAAGAATCAAGGACCAGTTTGCGCATGGATATTCTGGTACTACGTGAAGAAAAGGAAACAGCCCTGTCAGAGTTACATGAATCTCAAGCTTCTGTGAGGAGCTTTGAGAAAGAGATAGAAAAGCAAAGTCAGACCATTTCAGCTCTAAAGCAAGCTAATGAGGGGTCACAACAGAACAACTGTGCCTTGAGCGAACAGTTGGAAGAAGTTAAGGTTGAGTTACAGAGGACGGTTGAGGTGGCACAAGAAGAGAAGGATACATTATTAACACAACTAAAACAGTCAGAGTCTTGTATCAAGAGTCTTGAGAAGGAGATGATGCAGCTGAAAGAGGATCTTTCTGTTCAGCTGGAAAATAATTCCAGCTTGGAAAAACAGTTTGAAGAGGCAATATTAAAAGTTTCGAACTTACATGAGAAACTCGACAAGGTTCAGGCTGAGGCGACTAATCAAATTAATGACATGAGTAGTAATGCCAAAGATTTGGAGAAGATAATCGATATATTGTCATCTCAGAAGGCCAAGCTGGAGGGGGATCTGAAAAATATGATTCTAGCATGCACCGAAAACATGTTGGTCATGGATGAACTCGAAGATAGAGTTAAGCAGAAAATTACAGATCAGGACACAAAACTTGGTGGTCTCCAGCAGAGCCTCAGAGCGATGCTTAGTGCTTATCAGAGACACCAGCACACATATGACGAGGTGTGTGCAAAGGCATCCCGGCTTGAAGTACTTGAGAAAAACCAGATCGAACAAATAAATCAACTAGAGGAGAGAAACACAGAAATTTTGGACAAACACCGACATTTGGAAGAGGAAAAGCTATATGCAAAAACGGAGAACATAAAGTTACACAAGAAAGTCCAAGAACTTGAACACCAGCTCGAGCTAGCCAAGCAGAAGCTTAAAGTTACCGAGGCAGAGAGCAAATACAAAGAAGACAGCTATTTAGTGGTAGTGGAAAAATCACAGGCAGAGATCAGGCATCTTGAACGTCAAACGCAGCAGTTTTCTGGAAGGATCTGCACGCTGGAAGAAACTCTTGTGCAAATAAAAGCAAGCTCCCAGTTAATTATCTCTTGCTTGGCTGGTCAATTGGATGAGCTCGAATCACACTCCAGTAAAAACTCTATATGCTTCATTACCCGCTTATCTGCATGCACTGAAGAGCTCAGTGTACTAAAGAATATGTTACACAATCATCTTGGTGAGCAGAAGAAACTGCTCACGGAAAATGATGAGCTGGCTTGTAGGTTGAGAAAGAAAGAAAAGGTGATATCAGAAATGGTAAGGAGTGCTGCTGAAGCAGATGAGAAGATGGTTCAACTTGAGAAGATAATTGAAGAGAAAGATGACGAGTTAGCAGCTAGAGTGCAGGAGAAAAGAGAAGCCATCAAGCAGCTGAGTGGCACAATTGATTACCACAAGAACAACAGTGACGATCTGGTCCGCTACATTCGCAGTCACAACCGTCCTCGCCTTCCATTTTGTCTATAAATTGCATAGCAAACATTAAGCGCCAGTACATGTAAAAGTGCTATGTGAACAGTAGTACATAATTATTACCATTTTTTCCCATGTACCATACATAGTGCTGAAATACGCTATGGATGTAGTTAAATAGGTTGTGGCTTGTGTATTCTAGTGGTGCTGGGAGTTTTGTTCCTTCTATTTTATTATCCTATTGGAATATTAACTGAGGCTGGAGATGTGACAAATGTGAGTTTGCTGCTATAAATTCGTATTCAATCGGTAATGTAACAAGTGTGGAGATTTTCTTCTTCCACTTTTCTATTTATGACATTTCAGCCTTTCACTTTGTTCTGTCTTGTTTAACAGGGTATTGTTGCAATTTGTCGTCTGATTGTCATGCTATTGTAGTTCGTCCTGGAGCTTTTTACTAATTGGCTGATATACAAGATATATGATATAAGGATGTTGTATCTATTGGGCTGTGATCATGAAAAGTATGCTTAATCAATAATACTGGTTTTCTCATGATTTGATGTAGTCACGCTGACTAATAATCCACCCTCGGAGCGTAATCCATACAAACCTCGGGTATTAAGTTGTAAGCAATAGATAATTGCATTAAGCAAAGTGTGTAATGTAAACATCGTTGTTTTCTCCCTAATGGCAACGACACACCCCCACCCGTTACGTTTCTGTCACTCGAGCGTGAGTGAAAGGGAGGCATGAACCACTATCGAGCACCCTCTTGGAGTTACAAGCATCAACTTGGCTAGAGCATCTACTAGTAACGGAGAGCATGCAAGATCATAAATAACATAAACATAAACATGATAGATTAATAACCATTGGACATTGCATTCAATATTCATCGGATCCCAGCAAACACAACATGTAGCATTACAATAAGATGATCTTGATCATGTTAGGAAGCTCACAAGATCTAAACATGAGGCATAAAGAGGAGAGAACAACCATCTAGTTACTGCTATGGACCTATAGTCTAAGGATGAACTACCCACGCATCACTCTGAAGGCAGGCATGGTGATGAAGAGCCCTCCGGTGATGATTCCCCCTCCCGGCAGGGTGCCGGGGAGAGTTTCAGAACCCTCTCGAACTAGGGTTGACGATGGTGGCGGCTACGAAACTTTTGGTGGAAAAAAGCTCGGGTATTTAGGGTTAACCCGTGGAGGAGCTTAAATAGACGAGAGGGCAACGTCGGTGGGTGGCCAAGGGGCACGGCCCAGGGGGCCGCGCCGCCCTATGGTGGGGGGCCCCTGAGGGCCCCCTCTGGGTCTCCCCCGGACTCCGTGTACGTGACAAACTTCTAAGACCCTCAGATTTTGTTTCGTCCAATTCCGAGAATATTTCCAGAACAACTTTTCTGAAACAAAAAACAACAGAAAACATGAATTGGCTCTGTGGCATCTTGTCAATAGGTTAGTCCCATAAAATCCATAAATGACATAAAGTGTATAGGAAACATGTAGCATATGGCATGAAAACAACATGAAACATCAGAAATTATAGATACGTTTGAGACGTATCAAGCATCCCCAAGCTTAGTTCCTACTCGTCCTCGAGTAGGTAAGGATAAAAACAAGTAATTTCTGAGGTGACATGCTACCAACATAAACTTGATCATCAGAGTAATGTAAAGCATGTAAACTAGGATCAAATGAATAAATGTTGTGTTTTATAGTTGATATCAATAGAGTAATGTATAAACCATTAGGAAGAACAAAGTAAAACTTTTCAATGAATCAATGCTAAAAGACAATCAACCGTGCAAAGTATATTAAAGATGATTTAAGCTTCAAGAACAACAATATAATCATCTTATGCATCAAACTCTCACAACAACTCCTGTTAGGATCAAGTCAAGTGACAACAATATGCACGTAGGAAAATTATTAAACTATTGTGCACTCAAAACAAACAAGCGTTCGGTATTGGTCCTGGCACCAGGATGTTATGGCAATGGAAGAAAGTCTCACACAACTGAAAGTGATCATTAGACAAGAGGAAGTCTTATAATCGAAGTTATGCAAGGAGTAGTAATTGCCACACAACGGATGCACATAGAGCTATAAGTGTATGAAAGCTCTCCAATGGAACTAGTGGGGGGTGCATCTAACTTGCTTGCTCACGAAGACCGAGAGAACTTTTGAGGAGGCTCATCATTGATAAAAACAAATAGAGCTATAAAGAGAGCTATAAGTGTATACAAGCCATGTTCTACAATGTAAGGTTCCCCACATAGTTATGGAAGTCACAATATGGAAACTCTCTCCAAACTGAAGTATTGGTGCTAAATAAGCACAAGTGTGGAATAAATGATAGTAATGCTACCCCCTCTCTCTTTATTATCTCTCTTTGGCCTACTTTTTTTTTGGGATTTTTTCCTTTTTCTTATATATATAACCTCACCGGTAGGGGAAACACTCTATTTTACAATGAGTCATCACACTTTTAGTACTCATAACTCAAACTGAAATATCTCTGATGTATAAAACTGAATGCTCCTGCCAGTGTAGCAGTATGCAAAATAACAATGAAGCACGTCATCAAGTCACATAATGAAGATGGATGTTGTATGGAAATATATCTCGGAATGGCTATGGAAATGCCATGATAGGTAGGTATGGTGGCTGTTTTGAGGAAGATATTTGGGCTTATGTGTAGGAGAACAAAGTCCTCCCACGGGGTTTGGATGCACTGGTGAAGTTTGCGCCAACTCTCAATGTGAGAATGTGCAATGCACAGTACCGAAGAGGCTAGCAAATATGGATGGTGGAAGTGCTAGGAAACCGCAACTTAGAACTCACAAGTTAAAAGATTACAACTAGAAATATGATCTTACAATGGCATAATGAAAATCACTCCAAGAGGGTCTGTGGCAGTGACAAGTCACTGTTGGCTACCCCGACCGTAGCGCGTAACAAAAAGCCATTACGATTGCTATTAGCAAAGGAAGTCATATACCATTATACTATCAACTGGTTTATTCGAGTGTGGCACAGTTTCAAGCTTTTAGCCCAACCATTAATTGTTTTTACTTTACTAAACCATCAAGTTTACCATTAAGCATTTTAATATCTCAAAACAATAGAAAATATTCATGTGAAGCAGTTTAATGATCTATAAGAGTATGCAAGTCTTTTCCAATATACCATCTACCACATGTAGAATTTTCTATTTCCATCAAACACCATTCAATATATATTTCAACACAAACTCTCCAACTAATATATAAATGAAACAAGAGAGTAATAGTACTACTCTACTATAACTAACAACTATGAATAAGAGATGCATGAAAAACAAGAGCTAAAAGGATTTGAAGCAGCTAGAAGAAAAACTAAGAATATGAGCATGGAAGAAAAAGAGTATTCATATGAAAAAGCGGAGCGTGTCTATCACCCATGCAAGAATTCTGGGTTCCAACTATGTTTATTGCAGCAAGGAAAACAAAATAAAACAAAACAAAAAACAAACAAACACGCTCCAAGTAAAGTGCATATGATGTGACCGAATAAAAATATAGTTTCACTAGAAGTGAACTGATAAATTGATGATGAAGAAGGGGATGCCTTGGGCATCCCCAAGATTAGACGCTTGAGTATTCTTGGAATTTTCTGGGATGAACCACGGGGGGCACCCCCAAGCTTTGGCTTTTCACTCTTCTTGATCACATTATATCACCCTCTTCTCTTGACCCTTGAAAATTTCCTTCACACTAAACTCAAAGTAATTCTCATTAGAGGGTTAGTGCAGAATCAAAAATTCACATGTTCTCCTTGGACACAATAATTGGTAATACTTTTTAAACGTTACCTACAACCACTGATGTTTTGTGGAGCAAAGAAATCCACTCGACATAACAAAAGAGAGAATTCAAGTAAAAAGGCAGAATCTGTCAAAACCAGAACAGTCTGTAAAGACGAATTTTTTGGGGCACTTACGTTTCCCAAATTGAAAAACACAACGTTGGAAAAGTTTCGGAAATAGCTGAGGATTAAGCACAAAATTTTTCAGGTCATTTTGATATTTCTGTGATTTTACATGAATTTAACGGTGGACAGCAGAAATCTGTTTCCTGCGCAGAAATCCAAATCAAACTTCAACTTTTCACTAGAGACTTTACTTGGCACAAAAAATGCGAGAAAATAAGATACAAAGGAGTTTCTACAGAAGTAAACAACACCTTGACTCAAAGAAAACAGAAGAAAACATTGCAAAAACAAAACCATGGGTTATCTCCCACGAAGTGCTTTTCTTTAACGCCTTTTAGCTAGGCCCAAAAAACTAGAATCAAGTATTTTCAAGTGAAGAAGCATCCAATTTGAGACGAGAAACCTCCTAAACAATGCATTGTATTTTATCTGTATAAGTTTCATATTTCCCTTTCTCAACACTTTTAGGTTTACTACCTTCATCAAATGGGTTTTCAGGAACAATCGAATCAAAATTCTTCTCTAACGCTTCATGCATTGCTACTAGTTTAAAAGGTATTGGTATTTTGATTTCCTCCTTGTTTTTAGGTTCAGTTTTGTCTAATTTTTCAAGAGCACCAATAGCATCTACACATGAGCCTAGCATCTTAAAACGATCAAAGACTTTCCTAGCTTCTATAGCAACATCACCAAATTCTTTAAGCAAAGTTTCCAGAATAAAATTTCTCTTTTCAGTGTCCTCAACATCATTTAGGTTAAGAAACATTTGCTGCATTATGGGGTTAAGGTTAACAAACCTAGCCTCTAACATGTGAACTAAAGAAGCTGCAACAGTTTCATAATTGGGTGCAAGTTCTACTATGGATCTATCCTCAAAATCTTTATTATTGCTAACATGATTAAAGAATTCTTCAATATTATCCTTTCCAATTATAGAACCACTACTTATTGATAAGTCTTTCATGGTGACCTTAGGGAGCAACATGATGAAAAATAACAACATGGTAACAAAAATAACAACTAGTATAAGAACTAAGTTTTTTGTGTTTTTGATATAGAGAAGCAAACAAGACAAAATAAAACAAACTAAGGAAAATAAAAACAAAGTAAAGAGATTGGAGGTGAGAGACTCCCCTTGCAGAAATCTGCTTTCTCCCCGGCAACGACGCTAGAAAAAGCTTGATGGTGCAGGAGTGCACTCATTGGGAAACCCCAAGAGGAAGATACGAAGACCACAACAACAAGTTTTTCCCTCAGAAAGAAACCAAGGTTGAATCGACCAGTAGGACAAAGAAATCACTTCCGAAGGTTGTTGCAGCTCATGTTGGCAGGGCACACTACCGGTTCAACAGCAACATGGAATCTACACAATACAATTACGTTACTTTGCCCCAACGTAGCAGTGAGGTTGTCAATCTCACCGGTTTTGCTGAAAACAAAGGAAAAACAATACTTGTTTGTAGTAGATGAAAGAGAACAATAATTGCAGTAGTAAAACATCGGTTAGTGGTTGTATTATCAGTGTAAAGAAATGGAACGGGGTCCACAGTTCACTAGTGGTGTCTCTCCAAAACAGATAGATAACATGCTGGGTAAACAAATTACAGCTGGGCAATTGATAGATATAAAGGTTGCACCGTAGTGCATATGCATGACATGATGATTACTATGTGATTCATGCGAGCATTACAACAAGATTCATAGACCGTTATCCAACTGCATCTATGACTAATAATCCACCCTCGGAGCGTAATCCAATCAAACCTCGGGTATTAAGTTGCAAGCAACAGATAATTGCATTAAGCAAAGTGTGTAACGTAAACAATGTAAACATCGTTGTTTTCTCCCTAATGGCAACAACACATCCCGCACCCATTACGTTTCTGTCACTCGAGCGTGAGTGAAAGGGAGGCATGAACCCACTATCGAGCATAAATACTCCCTCTTGGAGTTACAAGCATCAACTTGGCCAGAGCATCTACTAGTAACGGAGAGCATGCAAGATCATAAATAACATAAACATGAAAGAACATGATAGATTGATAATCATTGGACATAGCATTCAATATTCATCGAATCCCAGCAAACACAACATGTAGCATTACATTAAGATGATCTTGATCATGTTAGGTAGATCAAAAGATCTAAACATGAGGAATAAAGAGGAGAGAACAACCATCTAGCTACTACTATGGACCCGTAGTCTAAGGTTGAACTACTCACGCATCACCTCCGGAGGCAGGCATGGTGATGAAGATCCCTCCGGTGATGATTCCTCCTCCCGACAGGGTGCCGGGGAGATCTTCAGAACTCTCCCGAATTAGGGTTGACGATGACGGCGGCTATGAAAATTTTGGTGGAATAAGGCTCGAGTATTTAGGGTTAATCCCGTGGAGGAGCTTAAATAGGCGAGAGGGCAACGTCCGTGGGTGGCCAGGGAGGCCACACCACCTGGTGGCGCGACAAAAGGGAGGGGGACACCCTATGGTGTGCCCCCCCTGAGGCCCCCTCCGGGTCTCCTCCGGACTCCGTGTACGGGACAAACTTCTAAGACCCTGGGATTTTGTTTCGTCCAATTTCGAGAATATTTCCAGAACAACTTTTCTGAAACCAAAAACAGCAGAAAACAGGAACTGGCTCTGTGGCATCTTGTCAATAGGTTAGTCCCAGAAAATCCATAAAAATGACATAAAGTGTATAGGAAACATGTAGCATATGGCATGAAAACAACATGGAACATCAGAATTTATAGATACGTTTGAACGTATCAATACCTTTGATCTGGATTACCAGATTGTAGTATTGTAAGTTCTTTCCCTTGAGACCCAAGGTTTTATCGAAACTGGAAGTATGTGCTTGATGAGACCAGTGTGAATCTATTTTTTTTTTGCTAAATCCCATTTTAACCGGACCAATTCTTGTATTGCAAAAGAGATTGTTATCAATAATAAAAATAGGCATGTGCATAAGGTTTCAGCTGCAGCAGTGCATTAGTAGTATGGGATAAATAAGATAAAGTTAAAGCAATTTAGTATAATTAATACATATGTTATTTAGTTGTGTGTAGGCAATGCACCTGTAGTCCACTATGCCTCCGAGCACGAGTGAGCATAGAGTAATTCGTCCAACCTTGGCCCTTTATTTGTTCCGTCTCGCATGGTTGCCTCGATTTTTAGTTCTAAAAATAACGACAAAAGCATTAAGCACGGTGATGTCATTGTTATTTCCTAAGAGATCCGCTGCCAGCAGTCTTACTGATCCTCCTATCACAGATGTTCCCGGTAGAACTTTCACTTCACTCTCACTATGCCTTTACCTTGATCACTCTTTGGGTCTTGGGTACCTAACAAGTCCTAAGAGCAAGGCACATATAATATAACTCACACAAATAACATAGCTGAACTTATGAGACTAATTATCCCATTTAGGTTGAACACATAGTTGCAAGGTTAGGCCTCGGCCCATTTCTTGAGAGGGACTACTCACACATAGCGATCATATCAAGAATAGAAAACATTGGAATGAAAATAGTACTTGAATTGAAGAGATTGATAGTTTTTACAACGTTGCCAATCACGATGGGGTATAGATTACAAAGTAGAAGTATGGCTATAACTTCGGTCATGGTGGAGATGGTGTTATGGAGATGATATGGGGTGTCTGATAAGGGGTGGCCCAATCTTCTCAGTGAACTCACAGATAACTTCTGTATTGATAACTAGTGCGCCACTAAGAACTCTCCGGCTGATCCCTGAAGCCAATGCAACAGATAGCAACCCAATGGATATTCTTAACTCCACACTCTTGCACAAGTAATCCACCGACTACAAGTGGTCCTGTACCGTCTTATTCCCAGTGGAACAGCAGGTAACACGTAAAGTTTGCAGATGAACTTCCAGTATGAAAGGCTAACAAGCAGTTTCAACTAGAGGTTATGGGGTTTGTTTGATTCAATCGTAGTCTGCCTCAACCACACGCAGGTGGGACACATATATAGGTGGAGGGGTGCGGCCACAAGGCTCTCTTGCGCAAGCAAACCCTCCCCTACTAGGACTAGGACTCCTACTAGGACTAGGACTCACATATATGGATACAAACCGATTCCATACACAAGGAATTCGGCCAAATTGGTTATGGAAACCAAGACTAATTATTATGGCGCATTGATCTTCTATGTGGGCGCCCTCCTCTTGCTTGTTTCATGTATGAGTGCATTTCATCTTGTGGAGGCACTCATCCCCTTATGAAATAATAATTGTAATGCTTGTTTTCACCATCCTTAGCACTTGATCATCCTCTCCTCTTCTAGCTCATCTTCATCCATGTGAATCTTCTCTCCATGATCTCCATCAATGTTTGTGTTATCAATAAACCTAAGAACACATAGATGCAATGACTTAGGTAGTATAAAGTTCTCATTATTAGAAACATTAAACTCAAGTAGGAGTGAATTCACCTGTTGTTGTAATAGCTTGGTCCTTGATCTTGTCATTGGACCAATCCTTACTTCATTAGCTTTAATTGGTGGATCTTCATGTTCAACAATAGGTGAAGAGCTAGGGATGTCCTCATCATCCTCCCCCTCTTGAAAAGGCATCGACCTCGATGCTAAATCATCTCCATGGTAAGGTGTCAAATCAGCCACATTAAAAGAATTACTAACACCAAACTCATCAATTGGGAGGTCAATCTTGTATGCATTATCATTGATCCTTGATATAACTTTGTAAGGACCAGCTCCTCTAGGCATCAACTTGGACTTTCTCAATGTTGGAAATCTATCTTTTCTGAAGTGTACCCAAACCATATCTCCTGGCCGAAATATAAGTTCCTTCCTCTTCTTGTTTACTCTTTCAGCCACATGTTTTCCTTTCTTCTCAATTGCTTCTTTTGTTTTCTCATGAATCTTCTTCACAAAATCAGCCCTCTTTGATGCCTCCATATTAACTCTCTCATGTAAAGGAAGTGGTAATAAATCAAGAGGAGTAATTGGCTTGAAACCATACACCACCTCAAAAGGACATAATTGAGTAGTTGAATGCACAGCTCTATTGTAAGCAAATTCCACATGGGGCAAACACTCCTCCCACTCCTTCAAATTCTTCTTGATCATACCTCTTAGCAATGTGGACAATGTTCTATTAACCACCTCGGTTTGTCCATCAGTTTGGGGGTGGCAAGTAGTGGAAAATAATAGCTTAGTGCCAAGCTTACCCCGAAGTGTCTTCCAAAAGTAACTCATGAACTTGACATCTCTATCTGAAACTATAGTCCTTGGAACTCCATGCAATCTCACAATCTCTCTAAAGAACAAATTGGCAATGTGAGAAGCATCATCACTCTTGTGGCATGGAATAAAATGAGCCATCTTTGAAAATCTATCCACAACCACAAAGATAGAATCATGTCCTCTTTTTGTTCTTGGCAATCCCAACACGAAATCCATGCTAATATCTTCCCATGGTGTACTTGGTGATGGCAATGGTGTATATAATCCATGGGGCTTCAATTTTGATTTGGATTTGTTGCAAGTAATACATCTTTGCACCAATCTATACACATCTCTTCTCATGTGTGCCCAATAGAAATTTTCTGCCAACATCAACAATGTTTTCTCTCTTCCAAAGTGTCCCATCAATCCTCCACTATGAGATTCCTGGATCAAAAATAAACGCAAAGAACACTCGGGAATACACAATTTGTTAGCTCTAAACAAGTACCCATCATGTATATGAAATTTTTCCCATGCTTTAGTGTTAACACATTTATTAAATGGCATGGAAAATTCATTATCTTCATCATATAAATCTCTAATACCCTCCAAACCCGAAACCTTGATTTCTAAATTTGAGAGTAACATATTTTTCCTTGACAAAGCATCAGCAACTACATTATCCAATCCCTTTTTATGTTTTATAATGTATGGAAAAGATTCAATGAACTCAACCCACTTAGCATGTCTCTTATTCAAATTATTTTGGCACTTTAAAAATTTCAATGCTTCATGATCACTATGGATAATAAATTCTTTAGGCCACAAATAATGTTTCCATACTTCTAAAACTCTCACAAGTGCATATAATTCCTTATCATAAACAGAATAATTCAATTGTGCACCATTCAATTTTTCAGAAAAATAGGCAATAGGTTTCTTTTCTTGCATGAGCACACCTCCAATACCTATGCCACTAGCATCACATTCAATTTCAAATTGTTTATCAAAATTTGGAAGCATAAGCAATGGGGCCGAAATCAACTTCTCTTTCAAAGTATCAAAAGCAATATCTTGTGAAACACCCCATTCAAAATTAACACCTTTCTTAGTTAGATCATTCAAAGGGGCAGCAATTGTACTAAAATTAGGCACAAATCTTCTATAGAAACTAGCAAGCCCATTAAAACTTCTAACTTGACTCACATTAGTTGGAATTGGCCAATTTCGAATAGCTTCAATTTTAGATTGATCAACTTCAATTCCATGCTTAGAAACAACATAACCAAGAAATATTACTTTATCTTTGCAAAAAGTGCACTTCTCAAGATTTCCATACAATTTATTAGTTCTTAGCACTTGCAAAACTTGTCTAATGTGATCCATGTGGTCATGTTCATTGTGGCTATATATGAGAATATCATCAAAATAAACTACCACAAATCTACCAATAAAGTCTCTCAAAATATGGTTCATTAATCTCATAAAGGTACTAGGTGCATTAGTTAAACCAAAGGGCATTACTAACCACTCATATAAACCAAATTTTGTCTTAAAAGCAGTTTTCCATTCATCTCCCTCTTTCATTCTTATTTGATGGTATCCACTACGCAAATCAATTTTAGAGAAAAGAGTAGCACCACTTAATTCATCTAACATGTCATCTAAACGTGGTATAGGATGACGATAACGAATAGTGATGTTATTAATTGCTCTACAATCTACACACATGCGCCAAGTACCATCTTTCTTAGGAACCAAAATAACGGGAACGGCACAAGGAGATAAGACTAACCCGAATATAACCTTTGTCCAATAGTTCTTGTACTTGCTTTTGGATCTCCTTTGTTTCTTGTGGATTGGTTCTATAAGGGGCTCGGTTTGGGAGAGATGCTCCCGGGATCAAATCAATTTGATGTTCAATTCCTCTCAATGGTGGCAATCCCGAGGGCACATCTTGTGGAAAAACATCCTCAAAGTCCTGCAAAACATTAGAAACACCAAGAGGAATAGGGGTCATGTCATTAGAAACCAAAATCTCTCCCTTGTGAATAAGCACAATAGGGACTAGTGAAGGATCATCCTTAAATTCCCTCAAATCCTCTTTAGTGGCTAACATGCATAATAGGTTCTCTCTCTTTTTACCACTCGAATTGGTTTTGCTATCACTCCCCATGGCTTGTATTTTTGGTGTTCCCTCATCCCTCTCTCTCTCTTTTTCCTCTTTCATAGCAATTTTGGATTGGGACTCATTTATAATTTGTTGTGGAGTCATAGGCCTCAAGATAATAGTCCTCCCATGATGATTCAACTCATAAGTATTAGCTCTCCCTTCATGCTTCACACTTCTATCAAATTGCCAAGGTCTTCCCAATAATAGGTGGCAAACTGTCATGGGCACAACATCAAACTCAATAGTATCCTTGTAAGGTCCAATTTGAAACTCCACTCTCACCATATGAGATACCTTCATTTGTCCAGTGCTACTCAACCATTGTATATGATAAGGGCTTGGATGTGGTAAATATTTTAGGTTCAACTTGGCACATAAATCCTTGCTTGCCAAGTTCCTACAACTCCCTCCATCAATAATGACTTTGCAAGCCATGTTGGGACCAATAACAGCCTTTGTTTGGAATAAATTGCACCTTTGAGTTTCAGGACTAGGCACCACACTCAATGAATTTTGGGTGCAAATAATAGAAGGCATAGTAGTAGCATAAGCATCCAAAGGAGAATCACTCAAATATCCATCATCATCATCAAGATCATTGGGATCAACATCATCACCTGTCTCATACTCATTGTCCTCATTGATAATCATCACTTTGGAATTTGGACAATCCCTCTTGAAGTGCCCTTTTCCTCCACATGTGTGGCATGTAATATCTCTATTCCTTGTAGTAGGAGCACTAGAACCCGAAGCACTTGGTGTTGGTTGTGGTGTTTTCCTTGTATTAGCCACACTAGCCTCGGATTTGGATGAAGTAGCACCTCGAAAATTTGATGTAGCACCTCTAGAATTTGATGATGGAGGTGGTGGTGTTGAAGTACTAGGAGTAATAGATGATCTCAAAGGAAATCTACTCTTTGCTCTAGCCAAATTTTGTGCTTCATCCAAGATATGTGATTCGGCCTCTCTAGCATGATGGAGTAAATCATTCATATTGGTATATTGATAATGCCTCACAATGCCCTTGATTTTATAGTGTAACCCTGAAAGGAACCTTTGCATTGTTTGCTCAATTTGTTCTTCCACACGACCTCTTTGCATAATCATCTCCATCTCTTGATAATAAGCATCAACTGTCTTGGTACCTTGCTTCAATTGTTGCAATTTGTCAAATTGTTGCCTTATGTAATTTGGAGGAACAAATCTTTCTCTCATAAGCCTCTTCATGGTATTCCAAGTAACAATGGGCAATTCTCCATCATTGTGTCTCTTTCTCACAAGATTATCCCACCATCTAAGAGCATAACCATCAAACTCAGAAGATGCCAACTTAATCTTTCTATCCTCATTGTAATCATGCAATCTCCAAAGTTTCTCTATCTTCAATTCCCATAGCAAATATTCTTCCACATCCATAGCATCAAAACTGAAAGCTGGAATTGAGAATTTTGGCTTACGCAAGATATCCTCTCTATTTTCATTAGCATTGGGTAAAGGCACACGTCTAGCTCGGCCTATTTGATCTCGGCCTCTTCCTTCTCTTGCTCCACGGCCAAGAATAACATCATCCCCATTATTGGCATCACTATGGATACTTGCATTGTCATCATCAAGGGGTGGTAACCGAGCTTCAAGCAAAGTTGTAAGATCAGTCATTTTATTGTTGATAGCATCAATAGCATCTTGCATTGTTCTCAATTGTGCACTATTGGTTTCGGCCAACTTCTTGGTAGTTGCCACATCCTTCTTGACATCATCAACTTGCTCATAAAGAGGGCCAACAGCATCATCCAAGTTCTTGCTACACACATCCCTTAATGCCTCATACTCCCTCCACTTCACCACCTCGGTTTGGTCCTTCTTTTGCTGCACAAGTTCATCACTAGAAGGATCCATTAGAAGGTTAGTGAAAATAAAACAAGTATAGGTTGTGGTGCCTCTCACAACTCACTCAAGAATCTAGCAAGACAATAGGATATCTTACCACTCCAAAGTGAATAGAGATACTTACCACAAGTAGAGGCAATTAAAGTGCTTTGGTGTGAAGAAAAGAATACCCAGGTTTTTAACTCTCACAATGGCAAACAAGGTTATTTAGTGGGGCTTGGTATGGATACCTAACAATCACCAAAGTAACAATCCTATTTGCTGTCTTAGTGAAGATATAAAAGACCCAAGGAAACTCACACAATGGAGACAAATGTGGCAATGCAATATATGGATGAATTTTGCAATGCACTAGAAAGTCACTAGCTAGGCTCTTTTTGACAGGCACAAGATTGCTCAAAGAAAAATCAAGTGTCACAATGGCAAGCTCAACTAGAAACAATAGTATTGATATGGCCTTTTTGCACTTTCTCTTTTCTCTTTTCTCTTTTTTTTATACTTTTTGCTTTTTCTATTTTTTTGAATTTTTCAATGGCCTTACACTAAGCTAGGAGCAACAATAAACCAAACACAAGTGAACACAATGGTGGTGATGAAATATGAGCAGCCTGTCAGAGCACAAAATAGCTATACTTGTGGGCAAGTTCCTATTATAATGCTGTAGAAAGGCTGTGGCTAAGGTTCACAAAGTATGGAGGTGATGGTCCTAGTGATGAAAAACAGGGAATAAAAGAAAGCACAAAAGAAAACTAGTGGAAAAATGACTTAGAACACTCACGGCAGCAATTGGTACTCACGGCAGAGAAACAGCTCACTTTCGTACCGCGGCAGCGCAATACGGCAGCAAAACAGGGATTTTTCGTACCGCGGCAGACTCACAGCAGCTCACAGGGTTCACGGCAGCAAAACACTCGCTTCCGTACCGCGGCAGCGCGCGCGCGTGCGTTACAGCCGCTGGTAAGCGCGTTACAGCGATTTTCTCAGCGCGCGCAAGCAGTAGTTGGCGGCAGCGACGGCAGAGTTTCTCTGCCGTGGGGTGAGCGCGCGCGGTTGGATTTGGTAAGGGTGCTGCGGGCGGATCTGGTGGTTTTGTAAGCGCGCGGTAGGAGCGAGTCCGAGAGCGAGTAGGGTACGGCAGCGGTGGGATGGATTTGCGGTGGGTGGGTTGTATCCGAGTCCAACTAGGGGTGGGTTGCGGCAGAGATTTGGTAACTTTTGTGCCGTGGTGGGATTAGAGGTGGGCTCGGATTGGTGATGGAATAGGGCAAGTGGAAGCGAATTTTTTTTTGTAGTTTTTGATATAATTCGACTAGATGAACAAAGAAACCTAGATCTAGCCGAAAACAAAAGATCTAAAAACAAGAAAAAGCAACACAAAATCTAACACAATGACAGCAAAAGTAATGCAACTAAGGTGATATCTAGGCTATGGCAATGACTAGAACTATTTTTTGTGGGGCAATTTTCTGGATAGGAAATAAAACACTCAAATCTAAAGGGAAATTTGATAGCTCACCGAGGCAACCTGTAACTCTGATACCAAGATGATAAGGGGTGGCCCAATCTTCTCAGTGAACTCACAGATAACTTCTGTATTGATAACTAGTGCGCCACTAAGAACTCTCCGGCTGATCCCTGAAGCCAATGCAACAGATAGCAACCCAATGGATATTCTTAACTCCACACTCTTGCACAAGTAATCCACCGACTACAAGTGGTCCTGTACCGTCTTATTCCCAGTGGAACAGCAGGTAACACGTAAAGTTTGCAGATGAACTTCCAGTATGAAAGGCTAACAAGCAGTTTCAACTAGAGGTTATGGGGTTTGTTTGATTCAATCGTAGTCTGCCTCAACCACACGCAGGTGGGACACATATATAGGTGGAGGGGTGCGGCCACAAGGCTCTCTTGCGCAAGCAAACCCTCCCCTACTAGGACTAGGACTCCTACTAGGACTAGGACTCACATATATGGATACAAACCGATTCCATACACAAGGAATTCGGCCAAATTGGTTATGGAAACCAAGACTAATTATTATGGCGCATTGATCTTCTATGTGGGCGCCCTCCTCTTGCTTGTTTCATGTATGAGTGCATTTCATCTTGTGGAGGCACTCATCCCCTTATGAAATAATAATTGTAATGCTTGTTTTCACCATCCTTAGCACTTGATCATCCTCTCCTCTTCTAGCTCATCTTCATCCATGTGAATCTTTTCTCCATGATCTCCATCAATGTTTGTGTTATCAATAAACCTAAGAACACATAGATGCAATGACTTAGGTAGTATAAAGTTCTCATTATTAAAAACATTAAACTCAAGTAGGAGTGAATTCACCTGTTGTTGTAATAGCTTGGTCCTTGATCTTGTCATTGGACCAATCCTTACTTCATTAGCTTTAATTGGTGGATCTTCATGTTCAACAATAGGTGAAGAGCTAGGGATGTCCTCATCAGTGTCCCGATCTTCTCTATGAGCAACTCGAAATATGGTCGATGTTTAGATAACTAGTGTCTCATGAAAAACTCTCCTTGGTTAATCCCTGATGCCAATGTAACAGCAATCAATCCCTTTGGATATTCTCAACTACACACTCTTGCACAATGTAGCCACTGAGTACGAAGTGGTCCTGTATCTTCTTATTCCCAATGGAACAGTCGATAACATGCAGAATTTGCAAAGGGGTATACTTCAAGATGAATGCTTCAAGCAATATAATCTAGAGGTTCTAGGGTTTTTTGTTTTAACGTAGTCTAAGCTCTCAACTCGTTGGTTGGAGATATTTAAGAGGGAGGGGTGCGGCCACAAGTCCCTTGCGCAAGCACTCCTACCCTGAATCGGACTAGACTCAAAGATAGGATACAAACCGGCCCATTATGGGTTCGGCCACATAGGACACGCAGTCCCTTGCCTACACAAAGTAGGACTCCTGATTATGGGGCAGCAACATCTTGTTGGGTGCACTCTCCATAATTATCCTCACTTGAATACTTGTGGAAAACATCCTCTTCTTCTTCTCTTATGTGTGTATGCTTGTTTTTCACAATTGAATGTTTGTTATTCCACTTGTGATGCTTCTTATTCAGCAGCTCCTCCTTGTTTTCCAGCTCCTCTTGATGATCTCCTCCATCCTTGTTTGTGTTATCTATAAACCTGATCATACATAAATGCATAGACTTAGGTAGTATAAAATTCCCATAAGCACAAAAATCATATTCTATTAGGAATGAATTCACCTGCTATTCTAATTGATTGGTTCTTGATCTTGTTATTGGTCCAAGCCTAACTTCATCATGCTTCTCTTGAATAACAACCTCATCATGTGCTAAGGAACTAGGGATGTCCTCATCATCCTCTCCCCTTGAAAAGGCGTCTACCTCGACGCATCAAGATCATCTCCATGGTATGGTGTCAAATCAGAAACATTGAATGAATTACTCACACCAAACTCATCACTAGGAAGATCAATCTTGTAGGCATTGTCATTCATCTTTGCAAGCACTTTATATGGACCAGCTCCTCGAGGCATCAACTTGGGCTGCGCAATGTGGGAAACCTGTCTTTGCAAAAATGTACCCACACCATATCTCCTGGCCGAAATAGTACCTCCTTGCTCTTCTTGTTAACATGTTCAGCAACATGTTTTCCTTTGCTCTCTAGTTCTTGCTTAGTATTCTCATGTAACTTTCTCACGAAATCAGCACACTTTGAAGCCTCCATATTAACTCTCTCATGTAAAGGCAGCGGCAACAAATCAAGTAGAGTAATGGGTTTGAAACCATACACCACCTCAAACGGGCATAGCTGAGTAGTGGAATGCACAACCCTATTATATGCAAAATCGACATGGGGCAAAAACTCCTCCTACTCCCACAGATTTTTCTTGATCATGGCTCGCAACAATGTTGATAATGTGCGATTCACCACCTCTGTTTGTCCATCAGTTTGGGGGTGACAAGTAGTTGAAAACAACAACTTTGTTCCTAGCTTCCCCCATAGTGTCTTCCTAAAGTAGCTCATAAACTTCACGCCACGATCAGAAACAATAGTCCTTGGTACTCCATGTAATCTCATTATGTCCCTAAAAACAGATTAGCAATATGCGACGCATCGTCGCTCTTGTGGTATGCAATAAAGTGTGACATCTTAGAAAATCTATCCACTACCACAAATTTAGAATCAAGTCCTCTCTTAGTCCTCGGTAATCCTAGCACAAAATCCATACTAATATCCTCCCATGGTGTAGTAGGTGCAGGAACAGGAGTATACAAACCATGGGGCTTCAATTTTGATTTTGCCTTGTTGCAAGTGATGCAACATTGTACAAACCTATACACATCACGCCTCATGTGTGCCCAATAAAAATTATTCGCTAACATAAGCAATGTTTTCTCACGTCCAAAGTGTCACATCAATCCACCACTACGAGATTCCTGCAATAATAACAAATGCAAAGAAAACTCGGGAACACATAATTTGTTAGCTCTAAACTAGAAAACTATCGTGAATATGATATTTATCCCATGCTTTGACATTAGTACACTTAGCAAAAATCATAGAAAACTTAGTATCATTAGCATATAATTCACGTAAACTCTCTAAATTAGGAACTTGCACTTCCAATTTTGTTAATAACATGTTTTTCCTAGATAGAGCATCATCAACTACATTATCCAATCCCTTCTTATATATAATAATGTATGGGAAAGATTCAATAAATTCAACCCATTTAGCATGTCTATTATTAAGATTAGATTGGCTCTTAAAAATTTCAAAACTTCATGATCAAAATGTATGATAAATTCTTTTGGCCACAAATAATGTTTCCAAACCTCAAGAACTCTAACAAGCGCATACAATTCTTTATCATAGATAGAATAGTTCAATTGTGCACCATGAATTTTTCTCAGAAAAATAAGCAACGAGTTTCTTATCTTGCATCAACACGCCTCTAATACCAATACCACTAGCATCACATTCAATTTCGAGTTGCTTATTAAAGTTGGGAAGCATCAACAAAGGTGTAGAACTCAATCTATTTTTCAACGTATCAAATGCAATGTCTTGTGCAACACCCCGCTCGAAATCTACTCCTTTCTTAGTCAAATCATTCAAGGGTGCAACAATGGTACTAGAATCTTTCACAAATCTTCTATAGAAACCAGCAAGACCATTAAAACTACACACTTTACTCACATTCATGGGAATATGCCAACTTTTAATGGCTTCAATTTTCGAATCATCTACTTCTATCCCATTTTTAGATACAACATATCCCAGAAATGTGACCTTATCTTTGCAAAAAGTGCACTTCTCTAAATTACCAAACAATTAGTTTTCTCTTAGCACATGCAAGACTTGTCTAATATGATCAATACGTTCAGTTTCATTGTGGCTATATATGAGAATATCATCAAAATAAACTACCACAAACTTGCCAATAAAATTTCTGAAAACATGGTTCATTAGTCTCATGAAAGTATTAGGTGCATTAATTAAACCAAAAGGCATCACTAACCATTCATATAAACCAAATTTTGTTTTAAAGGTTGTTTAACACTCACCCCCTCTTTCATCCTAATTTGTGGTAACCACTACACAAATCAATTTAGAGAAAATAGTAGCACCACTTAATTCATCTAACATGTCTTCCAAACGTGGTATAGGATGACGACAACGAATAGTGATGTTGTTAATTTCCTACAATCTACACACATGCGCCATGATCTTTCTTAGGCACCAAAAATATAGGAACAACACAAGGAGATAGGCTAATGCGAATATACCCTTTATCAAGAAGGTCTTGTACTTGTTTCTGAATTTCCTTTATTTCTTAGGGATTTGTCCTATAGGGAGCTCGGTTTGGCAATGATGAACCAGGAATTAGATCTATTTGGTGCTCAGTCCCTCTCAATGGTGGCAGCCCTGAGGGTATCTCTTTTGAAAAACATCACCAAATTCCTGCAAAACATTAGAAACACCAATAGAGAGAGGGGTCATGTCATTAGAAACTAAATTTCCCCCTTGTGCATGAGCACTATAGGTACTAAACTAGGGTCCTCACTAAACTCTCTGAAATCATCTTTGGTGGCTAACATGCATAATAGGATCTATCCCTCACTTCTATTTTTACCACTCGGTTTGGTTTTGCTACTATCACCCTTATATTTCTTATTTTCACTCGTCCCATCTCTCTCTCTCTTCATCTCTAAATTAACTTTAGTTTTCTTTATGAGATTCATTTACAATTTGTTGTGGTGTCATATGCCTCAAAATTATGTCCTTCCCATGCCAATTCAGCTGATATGTGTTTGCTCTCCCATTATGTATAGCACTCCTGTCAAACTGCCATGGTCTTCCCAACAATATGTGGAAAACCGACATAGGAACCACATCACACTCAATGGTGTCTTTGTATGGTCCAATCTGAAATTCCACTCTCACCATATGGCTCACCTTTATCTCTCATTTGTCACTCAACCACCGAATATAATAAGGATGAGGGTGTGGAATATATCTCAATTTCATCCTTGCACACAAATCTTTGCTTGCTAAATTTCTGCAACTCGCTGCATCAATGATCACCTTTCAAGCCATTTGAGGACCTACAATTTCTTTAGTTTGGAACAAATTGCATCTCTGATTTTATGGACTTGGAATAACACACAATGATTTTTGCGTGTAAACAATAGAGGGGTAATGTGAAGCATATGCATCAACAGGACCATAACCAATATCACAATCCTCCTCCTCATTTGGATCAGCATCATCACCTGTTTCATACTCAATATCCTCATTAACAAGCATGATTTTCTTATTAGGACAATCTCAATTGAAGTGCCTTTTCCATCCACATGTGTGACAACTCATATATCTATTTCTTGCGGTAGATGTAGTAGAGCCACTTGCACTTGCATTGGACATACTAGGCTCGGTTTTGGAACTTGTAGTACCACGAAATTGAGATGCTTGAGGTGTAGGTGATGAAATAACAGAATTTTGAGGTGTAAAGCTCCTCCTTGCGCTCATTTCAGCCTCCTCGTTCAACCTATTTTCAACCTCTCTAGCTTGATGTAGCAAATCAATCATATCATTATATTGCACATGTCTCACAATGCTCCTAATTTTGAATTGCAAACGTGAGAGAAAAGACTGCATAGTTTGTTCTGTCTCCTCTCTAACTCGAGCCCTTTGTAGAATTAGCTTCATCTCCTTATAATAAGCTTCCACTTACAAGGAACCTTGCTTCAGTTGCTGCAACTTGTCATAGAGAGTTCTAATATAACTTTTGGGTACAAATCTGTCCCTCAGAACTTGCTTCATCACCCTCCATGTAACAATTTCTGGATCACCATGTTCTTCGCTCAATCTTGTAATGCCATCTGATACGTACAAAACGTATCTCCTTTTTCGAACACTTTTATAATTGTTTTCCTCTAAACTTGTGAGTTTTGGATACCACTAACACGGACTAACGCTGTTTTCAGCAGAATTACCTTGGTGTCTCGTTTTTGTGCAGAAAAATCAACTTTCGGGAAAATGCCTTGAAAAGATCCCTTTAGTCTTAAAACACCAGAAGACCCTGGGAGCCAGAAGGGGGCCAGGAGAGGAGCCAGGAGGGGCCACACCACCCCCCCGATGCGCCCCCCTTGGCCGCGCCGCCTAGTGGTGTGGGCCACCCCGGGACCCCCTCGTACTCCCCTTTGACTACATATGCCCCGTAAACCTAAAACGCGAGGGGGTTCGTCATATTCCACAGAAGCACAACATTGCGCGGCCGCCACCCCGAACCTCTATTCGGGGATCAGAAGTTCCTGTTCTGGTGCCCTGGCGAGACGGGGATTCGAAGGAGATCATCGCCATCGACACCGCCACCTCTTCTCCATCAACCATCCATGTTTCCCCCGTCCATGTGTGAGTAAACACTGCTGTAGGCTGAGAGGGATTGAAGGGATTAGATGATATTGATCATGTAATAATGCCAGATTGTTAGGGCATAGTGCCTACTATCCATTGTTAGTGTTTTCTACCGTTGTTGCAACTTTTTATGCTTAATGCTTGTCACTAGGGCCCGAGCGCCATGATTTCAGATCTGAACATGTTATTGTTTCATGAGTATAATTATGTTTCTTGATCACATCTGCAAGTTGTTTTACACATGTCATTGTCCGGAACCCGAGGCCCCGAAGTGACATAAATTGGGACAACCGGAGGGGGTGGTTGTGATGTGAGGATCACATGTGTTCACAGAGTGTTAAGGCTTTGCTCCGGTGCTTTATTAAAAGGAGCACCTTAATTACCAGTAGTTTCCCTAGAGGCCCCGCTGCCACGGGCTGGTAGGACAAAAGATGTTGTGCAAGTTTCTCATTGCGAGCACGTATGACTATATTGGAACACATTCCTATGGTTTGCCTACATGTTTGATGCTTTATTATTATTATCTGCAATGCCCGTGCTAGATTATTACATGACCTATGTTACCCATGCAACGCCCGTCCATCCATTCCCTTTGTGCCTATGGTACTTCCCATACTGCTGCTTTCCGCGATTGCTCCTTCTGTTACTATTTTACTAGTGCTGTTATTTTATTTCTACTGCTGCTATAAAACTGTTACCACTCATAAATTTTTGCGAGAAAGTCTACTTTCAGGTGCAGCTGAATTGACAACTCAGTTGTTAACGCATATAAATATTCTTTGGCCCCCCTTGTGTCGAATCAATAAATTTGGGTTTTACTTCCCTCGAAGACTGTTGCGATCCCCTATACTTGTGGGTCATCAAGACTATTTTCTGGCGCCGTTGCCGGGGAGAATAGCTTTATTTATTTGCTCACTTGATCGTGATATTGTTTGCTGCAAGCCATTCGTCATGGGCAGGACTCGTGATTGAAAAGTTCCTACATTACCATCCACTACAAGAATATGTACAACTCTGAACACCTCTACTGCTTTTGATTCACCGTCTTTTATGAGTAAGCTTCTTACTCCACCACATGCCACACGTACTGTTACTTCCACTGAGTCTGAGAATGTTTGTGATACTTTTGATGATGCTTCTACTGTGCTTGATGATACCGGTTCTCTAGGTCCTTTCCTAGATGCTACTATTGCTAGATCTAAACAACTTAAAAATGCTGAAATTTCTGTTAAAAGTATTGGTAGACCTGTTAATTCAACTGAGCTTATTGATGATCTTGATGAAACCTATATTGAACTTAATGATGATTTTATTGAAGAAGCCCGTGCTACTACTGGCGCAAGTGCTCTTAAGAGTCTTCTTGCAAGACATGCTGTGAAATATGAATCTTCTCTTGATGCTATGTTTGCCACATCTCCCATACACATTATAGATAAGGATTATGATTTCTCTTTAGATTTATCTTATATATCTATTGTTGAGAAGGAACCTTTTTGTGGAACTGAAAGTAAAAGTGCTATGGAACACGTGAATGACCTTTCATCTTTGAGTAGTTTATTTTCTGATGATACTAAGATGCGTACTTATTTTGTTACCAAGATCTTCCCTTTATCATTGAAAGATGAAGCTAAAATTTGGTTAACAATCTGTCACCTAGGTGTATTACTGATCCTATGGATTTGTTTAATGCTTTCTTTCAAAAATATTTTCCTGCTAGTGCCCAACATGCTGCTGTGCAGGACATCTTTAACTTTGAGCAAATTGAAGGAGAAAAATTGCCTGAATCTTGGACAAGCTTTTGTTCTTTGATAAGAGCTAGCCCTGGATACCCACTACCTAAAAATGAGCTCCTAGATATATTTTATAATGTACTAACTATTGAATCTAGGACATACCTGTATAGTTGTGCTGGTTGTGTTTTCAGGAAAAGAGCTCCAGAAGAAGCTGAGGAATAAATGGCTAAAATAGCCAAAAATAATGATGATTGGAATATACCTGAGCCTACACCTATACCGGAGCCAATACCAATACCAACACCCAAGAAGAGAGGGATGATTGAATTAAATGAGGAAGTGATGAAGGAAGCCAAGAAATCTCTTAAAGAGAGGGGTATTAAATCTGAAGATGGGAAGAACTTACCTCCTATAGAAGAATTATGTAAGCCTATTCCTCATCCATAAACTGTTGAGGTACACTCTCGCCAATACTTTGATAATAGAGATATTCCCTATTTTAAACCACCCGATCAATGCTTAGATCAATTTGATAATTATGTTGTTAAGAAAGACAACTTTAATAGGAGAGTGAAAAATCACCTTATGGAAAACTCTAGAGCTATTGATAATTTGCATGGTATTATTGAAAGAACCTCTAATGATGTTAAAATGCTTGTTAAACATTTTCAAATGGTTCAAACTCAGATTGATCAACTTACTAAAGTGCAAAAAGACATGCTAGCTAATGCTTCCAGAGATAAACATGTTTGTGAAATAATTACTAGAAGTGGTGTTTCTACTCAGGACCCCTTGTATCCTGAAGAACATCCTAAAATAATTGAACAAGATTCTCAGCAACCTAAAAACAATAGTTCTCCTTCTAAGAAAAAAAAAGAGACATAAAAATGTTGTAGAATCTCCTGAACCTGCTAAAGATTCTAATGGTATATCTATTTCTGATGCTGAAACTGAAAGTGGTAATGATAAAAGTGATGCTTCTGATAAAGAAGAAACTATAGCTGAACATGAAAACAAAACAAAAACTGCAAAGTATACTAAGGAGGATTTCATTGCCAATAAACATGGTAATGAAAGAGAGCCTTGTGTACAAAAAGCAATGCCTTTTCCTAATAAGAAACACAAATCAAAGGAAGAAGAACATTATAACAAGTTTTGTGAGTGGATGAAACCTCTATTTTTTCAAATCCCTTTGACCGATGCTATTAAATTGCCTCCTTATTCTAAATATATGAAAGATATTGTCTCTAACAAAAGGAAAATTCCTAATGAGGAAATTTCCACTATGCTTGCTAATTACCCTTTCAATGGCAAGGTTCCAAAGAAGCTTGGAGATCCTGGTATTCCTACTATCCCTTGTTCTATTAAAAATAATTATGTTAGAACTGTTTTATGTGACTTGGGAGCTGGAGTTAGTGTTATGCCTTTCTCTCTTTATAAGAGACTCTCTCTTCAAAAATTGATACACACTGATATATCTTTGAAAATGGCTGTTAAATCTACTGATATTCTTGTTGGTATATGTGAGAATGTTCCCGTGCAAGTTGCTACTAATTGTTTGATATTAACTAACTTTGTTGTGTTGGAAATGTCTGAAGATGATAATATGTCTATTATTCTTGGGAGACCTTTCCTTAGTACTGCAGGGGATGTTATTGATTGCAATCAAGGAAAAGTAACTTTTAATGTTAATGATAAAGAGCATACTATTTATTTTCACAAGAATATTGATACAAGATATGGTTTAATTCAATTGAAATTATTGAGACCATCAAGATTGGAGAATTTTATTGTCCCATTCCAGTATTACCAAAAGAATATGAAATTATTATGATTGGGACTATGTCTATCAAGGTTGAGGTAACATAATTATTTAGTGATTAGCAAAGTTTTGCTTCATATGAAAATTGTTCCGGTAACAAGAATTGATCACCCTTGTTAACAAAATGATTTTGAATGAAGAGGACAATGTTTTCACTATGTTTTCACCTTCCCCACTATGGTTTCACCATGTTTACTTCTGTTATCACATTGCTACTTGGGTACAATCATGTTTTCCACCATCCATATTCATGGTTTCATCATGTTTTCACCCTGATTACTGTGGTTATGCATGTTTTCACGACCCATACCTTTGTTTTCACCACTACCACCTTTGTTTTCTTTGTATATTTTCCATTAGAGTGTCATAGACCCTCTATAGTGCTGGTTTTGGTTTTGTTTTCCACCTTTTTCACTTTTGTTTTTCTGGTTTTTATTAATTATTATAATTCTGGAAATACCTCAAAAATAAAGTTTCTCAAAACATTCCAGAAAAATTATAATAATTTTTTACGTCAAAAATGAGGCAGATAGCCACCTGGGAGGCCCTAGGGGGACCCACCAGTCAGGCACACCATGGGGTGGCGCGGCCTGCCCCTGGTGGCGCCAGCACATGGTGTGGGCCCCCTGGCCCCCACTAACTCTCTCCCCTGCCAAAGTTCCCTCTCTCACCTCCCAAACTGAACACATTTCCTGGAACCCGAGTTCTTGCTGTTCTTCCTCGATTTTTTTGATCTCTTTGCTCAACCCATGTTTTGTGCTGAAATTTGGTGTATTTTCTCTCCGGTATGTGACTCCTCCGATTATCCAAGTAGAGTTTTGTTTAGTGGAGTATTTCTTGAGTATTTTGGTATTGTAGGTGACAACTTATGTGAGTTTTCATGCTTGATTTGAGTAGAAATAATGTAGTTTTGATGCATGTTTAGCTCTCCTATAAGTCCCTTTGGTAGTTTCCACCTTATAGTTGCTTGAAATTAATTTTTGTGATGATTGTTGAAAACTTTCAGAGATGGATAGTCATAATTTTGGGGAGATATTTAGGAGTGATGCTCCTAGGAGGACAAGTCCCTCACGCTCATCCACTTAAGTAAGTCCATCGTACAATAAAGACCTCATTGCATCGAGTATTGACGATGCGGGAGGTGATGGTATTGCTAAACCATCTAGCTTTCCTTGCATTACATTTCTAAGAAGTGCAGGTCTATTAGATGACTTTCTTATGCTTATTGAAAGAGTTGGTCTAACCAACTATATGGAGGATGAAGGTCCTCAGTATGCCGCTCTCACAAAAACTTTTGTTGAGAGTTTTAATTTCCAGAACACACATTTTGGTCCCTCTATTGCCTTCAAGTTGTATAGTAGTTCTTTTCCATTGCCCTTGAAGACTTTTTGTGCCATTGTACGTATCAACGCTTCCGGGACAACATGTAGGATTCGGGATAAACCCGCGGATCTTGTGGCACTTTACCGAGAAATCACCAACGATGATGGTCGTTCATCCCAGCGTGGGAAGATAAGGAACATTCAAATTCCTGCTCTTAGATATTTTACTTACTATATTGCTACTAGTATCCTTGGTAGGGAGAACACTAGCAACATTTCTGGTTACCACCTTGCTTTCATTGATGCCGCGCTGAACCGTAGCACAAAGTTAACCTTGGTGCACTTGGTGCACGCCGCCTTGCTGCTAAGGGGCCTATTTTTGGAGGCATTATTGCTACACGTATAGCAACTGCTTTAGAATTTTGTATTTCTCCTGATGATGAATTGATTTCTCCCTATAGAATCAACCTTGCTACCATGAAGTCTCATTAGTTTGTCACTGCTAACTCTACTGCTGATCGCTTAGTATATAGAGTTTTATATATGGATGGAGATGAGCGGAAAGTTATTTTGCCGGAGCCTGTTTTGTATAAGATTGACAGGTCACCATGGTCGCGCTCCAAGGAGGAAGTAGACGAGCATCTGAGCACTATGGAGTTTTATCGGTAGTAGGAGAGGCGAGACGCGCCCCCAGAGGACCACAACAGGCAGTACACCGGCGCATCCTCGAGCCCATATTAGGAGGAGGGTTCCTCCTCAACATACTATGGGGGTGCCACCTCATGGTCCCCATGGTGATTTATCTCCACTTAGGTCAAAAGCCTAAGCTTGGAGGGAGGTATACCAACATCACACTCATTTATATATCATGTTCGGTCGGTTCATTGTATATCCATGTTTTTGTTTCTTTTGTTTGTTTTTGTTTTATTTCGTTTCTCTTTGTTTTATTGCTTTGTTCTTGTTTTTGAAAACACAAAAAGTCCAAAAATATTTCTGTTGTTTCTCTTTGTTTGTTTCTTTAGTTGGTTTGCTTTATTTTCTCATTTTGGTTTAGTATTCAAAAATCCAAAAATATTTTGCTTTGTTTGCTTTTTTCTTTCTGTTCTTGTTTCAATTCGAAAACCCGAAAATATTTGTTGTTCTTCTTTGGTTTTGTAAAGTTTGTTGCAGAGTTCACCGGACTTCTGTGTCTCCATTGGAGCTTCATTATCATTCTATATTATTCAATCCACAAGTGAAGAGCAGTAATGATGATTTACGACAATCCAAGTTTTGGTGAGAGGCTAGTATGAACTTTATTTGTTTTATTTTTGTACATATACTCATCGAGTGAACATTCTTAGTTCGTTCATGTAAGGTGTATGTTATTTAATGTATGCTTGGTAGTTCGTGATCTCACGTGTTAGTTCCAACTTATTAATATTAGATAGCATGTCGTATGAATGTTTGCTTGCATTGTTTTATTTATAGAAGGGTATGACATTGTGGTATCTCCCTCTGAATGTTTCGCTTGGATCGACTTGGCACATGCTCATGCATGCTATGACTAAAAACAAAAAGTCACTTAAGCCTCACTGACTTATTTTGCCTCAGAGTATTTATATCATTTTTATGCCCCTGTTTTGTTGCAAGCATGATTATGACAGTTGTTGCTCTCTTGATTGTCGCTCCCCGTCTATTTCTAGCCTTCACCTGTACTGAGTATGAGCTCTACTCGTGCATCCAACTCCCAAAAACCAAAGTTCGCCAAATGTGTCCACCATACGTACCTATATATGTGGTATTTAACTGTCACTCCAAAGTAAATTTCTCGTGTGCTATATTAAAAACCTGCTAAAAATTATTTATGTTTTGTGCCCCTGTTTTAGCTCATGAGGACATAAATAGAGATTCTTTATCTCACTTGTTGATTGGATTTCACACCCTAGACTAGTGGCTTCATCCACTTATCCAATGATAGAAGAGACGGCAACGGTGTGCCCAGCTGATACATCTCCAACGTATCTATAATTTCTGATGCTCCATGATAATATTATGCCAATTGCTACATGTTTTCTCCCTTCTTTATGTCATTTTTACATGTTTTCCAGGACTAACCTATTAACAAGATGCCAAGTGCCAGTTCCCTGTTTTCTGTTGTTTTTGGTTTCAGAAAAGTTGTTCTGGAAATATTCTCGGAATTGGACCCCACAAAGCCCGAAGTGCCTATTTTCCCCGGAAGCATCCAGAAGACCGAAGAGGAGATGAAGAGGGCATCAGGGGGCCCACACCATGGGGTGGCCCCCCCTTGGCCGCGCCAGGGGGTGGTGTGGGGCCCCCAGGGCTCCACCGCCTCTGCCCCTTTCGCCTATTTATTCCCCCCGGATGGAAAACCCTAAACACCTGATCAAATATCCCCAAAAAGTTTCGCAGCCACCATCGTCGTCAACCCTAGATCAGGGGGGTTCTGAAGCTGTCTCCGGCACCCTACCGGAGAGGAAATCATCACCGGAGGCCTCTACATCACCATGCCTGCCTCCGGAGTGATGCGTGAGTAGTTCATCCTTGTAATACGGGTCCGTAGCAGTAGCTAGATGGTTGTGTCCTCCTCTTATGCCTCCATGTTTAGATCTCGTGAGCTGCCTAACATGGTCAAGGTTGATCTTATGTAACTCTATGTGCTGTGTTTGCTGGGATCCTTTGAATATTGAAATTATGCCAAGTTGATTATAGTCTTTATTGCATTTGTTATTTGCGATCTTGCATGCTTTCCGTTGCTAGTGGTTGCTCTAGCCAAGTAGTTGCTAGTGACTCCAAGAGGGAGTATTTATGCCCGATAGTGGGTTCATGCCTCCTTTTCGCCTTGCTCGAGTGACAGAAACGTGAAGGGTGAGGATGTGTTGTTGACACTAGGGAGAAAATAGCGGTGAGAGTACCCGCGTGTATAATCATTGCTTACATTACACACATTGTTTAATGCAGTTATCGGTTGCTTGCAACTTAATACCTAAGGGGGTTCGGATGATAACCTGAGGGCGGATTATTAGTCATAGATGCAGTTGGATTACAGTCTATGTATATTGTTGTAGTGCCCGCACTAAATATCATAGTAGTCATCATGTCATGAATGTGCACTACGGTGCAACCTTTATTTGTCAATTGCCCAGCTGTAATTTGTTCACCCAACATGCTATCTTTTATGGAGAGACACCACTAGTGAACCTATGAACCCCGGTCCATTTTCCTATACTGTTAAAACACACCACCACAGTTTCGTGCTTTCTTTACTTACTGCAAGCATACATTATTTTCCACACTATATGTCTAATCTTTGTTTTCATTAAGACCGGTGAGATTGACAACCTCATTGTACCGTTGGGACAAAGTATTTTGGTTGTGTTGTGTGCAGGTTCCACGTTGTTGCTCCGAAGGTCCTCTTTCTCCTACAGGATTGATAACATTGGTTCTTAACTAAGGGGAATTTCCTACCGCTGTGCTCATCACACCCTCCTCTTGGGGTATCCGAACACACACCATCAAGAAGACTCAAGCGTCTAAGCTTGGGGATGCCCAAGGCATCCCCTTCTCATCAACAAATTATCAGGTCACTTCTAGTGAAACTATATTTTTATTCGGTCACATCTTATGTGCTTTACTTGGAGCGTCTTTTATTTTTGCTTTCAGTTTGTTTTTGTTTTTGCTTTTAATTTGTTTTTATTTTTTCAATAAGCTTGGTTGGACCCAACATTCTTTTATTGGAGAGTGACACGCTCCGCTTTTTCATGGGAATACTTTGTATTCTTAATCTTTGTCTGGCTGCTGCATTTATTTAGCTCCTGTTTTGCATGCATCTCTTATTAGAGCTGTTAGTTTTAGTAGTATTATGTGAGTACTATCATGTTTGCTTGATGTAGCATTTAGAGAGTTTTTGTTAAAACATATTGTGTATGGTGCTTGTTGGGAGAAGAAACTGCTGTTTAAAGTAGAAGCTTGTATAGACTGTTGCTAGAACTTTTTCATGCCATGCTAAATTTTATTTTAGTTCTAAAGCCTTGTGATGTTGAGTAGCATGAATAGCCTCAAATAGCTGAGAGTGTTTAATATGTCATTGAAAGATTCATGAGTTGTTCTTGTCATTAGGAAGCATACATTTTTGGTATTCTCTTTCGAATGTTTTATTTGGTTGACTTTGCGCATGCTCACACCATGTTTATGACTATGAACAGTCACGAATAGCCTCCATGACCACTTAGTTTTTGAACTATGATACCGCTTATGCTTTAATTAATGATGCTTATGTCGCTACGCATGATTATGGCTCTTATGCTCTCTTGATTTGTCGCTCCCAGTCTTTTGCTAGCCTCCACCTATACTGAGTATGAGCTCTACTCGTGCATCCAACTCCCTTAAACCAAGTTTTCCCATTGTGTCCACCATAACTACCTACATGTGGTATTTAACTGCCACTCCAAAGTAAATTGCTCATGTGTTACCTTTAAAACTTTCAAAATTACTCCTGCTTTATGTTCCCGTTTTTGCTCATGAGGATGTCAATAGAGAATCTTTATCTCACTTGTTGATTGGATTTCATACCATGGACTAGTGTCTTCATCCGTTTATCCAAATGATAGAAGAGATGGCAGCGGGGTTCCCAGCCCCAAATTAATACACACAAAATCTCTTCACTATTTTTGCCCCTCATTTATCAGTCAAAGCATAATTGTGTAAACAAAAGAGAAAGAGGGATGACCTTCTACCCAGATGCATCCTTCACATGGGAGCCGATCTTGTGAATCGAGTTGGCTTGTGACGTACTGTATTTTCTCTTTAACATTCGTTGACTTTATCATACATCTCCCAAAATATAGACACTCCTCCACGGTATGTGATTCTTGGCAGGCACCCGAGGATTCGGTTAGCCATGGTTTGTGAAAGATGAATGGGATGAGTGTCAAACTTTTAATACCTCTGTTTAATAAAATAAAAATCTCTAGCACATAAGTGATCCCTGCTTCCCTCCGCGAAGGGTCTTTCTTTTGCTTTTATGTTGTTTCTCCATCTTCTAACTTTATGCACAGTTGAGAGAGCATTTTTGCCATTCTTAGTTCTATGTGCACTATCCCATAAACATCAATAATTACTTCATGATGTGATATCATTTGTTCTTAAATTATTTGCTCTAATATTCCTCATGAACTTTGAAGGTGTCTTGGCATTTATGTTTTGCCCCACTCTTAAGGACTAGCGAAATATCACGTTGCCATGCTTTCTCTATACCAAAAACAAACTTTTATCTTTCTTTGCATTATTACTCATGATCCTTTATTTGAGATACTCTTCATGATGAAAAGTGATTGGTTTGCTTTATTATTAAAGTTATATTTATCATGTTTGTGTTTGAAGTTCTATGATCTCAACTTTCATATGCCTTTACATTTTTTATGATCAAGATTATGTTAGTAGCATGTCACCTCAGAAATTATTGTTTTATCGTTTACCTACTCGAGGATGAGTAGGAACTAAGCTTGGGGATGCTTGATACGTCTCCAACGTATCTATAATTTCTGATGCTCCATGATAATATTATGCCAATTGCTACATGTTTTCTCCCTTCTTTATGTCATTTTACATGTTTTCCGGGACTAACCTATTAACAAGATGCCAAGTGACAGTTCCCTGTTTTCTGATGTTTTTGGTTTTAGAAAAGTTGTTCTGGAAATATTCTCGGAATTTGACCCCACAAAGCCCAAAGTGCATATTTCCCCGGAAGCATCTAGATGACCGAAGAGGAGAAGAAGAGGGGCATCAGGGGGCCCACACCATGGGGTGGCCCCCCCTTGGCCGCGCCAGGGGGTGGTGTGGGGCCCCCAGGGCTCCACCGCCTCTGCCCTTTCGCCTATTTATTCCCCCGGATGGAAAACCCTAAACACCTGATCAAATATCCCCGAAAAGTTCTACAGCCACCATCGTCGTCAAGCCTAGACCAGGGGGGTTCTGAAGCTGTCTACGGCACCCTCCCGGAGAGGAAATCATCACCGGAGGCCTCTACATCACCATGCCTGCATCCGGAGTGATGCGTGAGTAGTTCATCCTTGGACTACGGGTCCATAGCAGTAGCTAGATGGTTGTCTCCTCTTATGCCTCCATGTTTAGATCTCGTGAGCTGCCTAACATGATCGAGATTGATCTTATGTAACTCTATGTGCTGTGTTTGCTGGGATCCAATGAATATTGAACTTGTGCCAAGTTGATTATAGTCTTTATTGCATATGTTATTTGTGATCTTGCATGCTTTCCGTTGCTATTGGTTGCTCTAGCCAAGTAGTTGCTAGTGACTTCAAGAGGGAGTATTTATGCTCGATAGTGGGTTCATGCCTCCATTTCGCCTTGCTCGAGTGACAGAAACGTGAAGGGGGATATGATGTTGCCACTAGGGAGAAAACAACGGTGAGAGTGCCCGCGTGTAAATTTTTTGCTTACATTGCACACTTTGTTTAATGTAGTTATCTGTTGCTTGCAACTAAATACCTAAGTGGGTTCGGATGATAACCTGAGGGGGGAGTATTAGTCATAGATGCAGTTGGATTACGGTCTATGTATATTGTTGTAATGCCTGCACTAAATATCATAGTAGTCATCATGTCATGAATGTGCACTACGGTGCAACCTTTATTTGTCAATTGCCCAGCTGTAATTTGTTCACCCAGCATGCTATCTTTTATGGAGAGACACCACTAGTGAACCTATGAACCCCAGTCCATTTTCCTATACTGCTAAAACAAACCACCACAATTTCCTGCTTTCTTTACTTACTGCAAGCATACATTATTTTCCATACTATACATCTAATCTTTGTTTTCAGCAAGACCGGTGAGATTTACAACCTCACTGTACCGTTGGGACAAAGTATTTTGGTTGTGTTGTGTGCAGGTTCCACGTTGTGGCTGACACTGGTGAGCCATCACCACCGTCAGTGGCATCAACCTTCTGAAGGTCCTCGTTCTCCTACTAGATTGATAACATTGGTTCTTAACTAAGGGGAATTTCCTACCGCTGTGCTCATCACACCCTCCTCTTGGGGTATCCCAACACACCATCACCAGCCCCAAATTAATAACACAAATTCTCTTCAGTCTTTTTGCCCCTGATTTATCGGTCAAAGCATAATTGTGTAAACAAAAGAGAAATAGGGATGACCTTCTACCCAGATGCGTCCTTGTATGGGAGCCGCTCTTGTGAAGTCTAGTTGGCTTGTGACGTACTATATTGTCTGTTTACCATTCGTTGACATAAGCATACACCTCTCTCAAAAATGTTTTCAATACCTCTGTTTAACAGAATAAAAAGCTCTAGCACATGAGTTAATACCTTCTTCCCTCTACGAAGGGTCTTTCTTTTATTTTTATGTTGAGTCTTCACCTTCTCGCTTTATGCATCTTCTTGAGAGCATGGTTGTTATTCTTAGTGTAATGTGCTTGTCCCAAAACACGGTTGATAGTGGTATAACTTTGATGCTTGTATCTTTGATATCTATATTTATAGTCTTCATTTGAACTTCAGAGGTGCCCTGGCATTTATGTTTTGCTCCACTATTAAGGGCAAGCGAGTACATTTTATCATACCCTATTATGAGCATTGCAATCCTTTAGATTGAAATACTTCATGTTGTCTATTATTAGTTTGTTGGCATCTTTTCATGGTTTGCATATCTGATGGGTGACTTTTATTTTCCATACATCTTATTATGAATTGCCTCAGCACTTGATTATGTAGTGAGTATATTTACATCATATGAAACAAATGTGTTCGTAAAAGTCTTTTATCGCACTCAGTTGTCACTGAATTGCTTGAGGACAAGCAATAAGCTAAGCTTGGGGGGTTGATACGTTCAAAACGTATCTCTTTTTCCGAACACTTTTCTTATTTTTTTACTCTAAACTTGTGAGTTTTGGATACCACTAACACGGACTAATGCTATTTTCAGCAGAATTATTTTGGTGTCTCATTTTTGTGCAGAAAAATCAACTTTCGGGAAAATGCCCAGAAAAGATCCCTTTAGTCCTAAAACACCAGAAGACCCTGGGAGCGAGAAGGGGGCCAGGAGAGGAGCCAGGAGGGGGCCACACCACCCCCCCGGCACGCCCCTTGGCCGCGCCTCCTAGTGGCGTGGGCCACCCCGGGACCCCCTCGGACTCCCCTTTCGACTACATATGCCCCGTAAGCTTAAAACGCGAGGGGGTTCGTCATATTGCACAGAAACACAACAAAGCGCCGCCGCCACCCCGAACCTCGATTCGAGGATCAGAAGTTCCTGTTCTGGCGCCCTGCCGGGACGGGGATTCGAAGGAGATCATGGCCATCGACACCACCACATCTTCTCCATCAACCATCCATGTTCCCCCGTCCATGTGTGAGTAAACACCGCTGTAGGCTAAGAGGGATGGGAGGGACTGGATGAGATTGATCATGTAATAATGCCAGATTGTTAGGGCATAGTGCCTAGTATCCATTGTTAGTGTTTTCTACTGTTGTTGCAACTTGTTATGCTTAATGCTTGTCACTAGGGACCGAGTGCCATGATCTCAGATCAGAACATGTTATTGTTTCATGAGTATAATTATGTTTCCTGATCATATCTGCAAGTTGTTTTACACATGTCATTGTCCGGAACCCGAGGCCCCAAAGTGACAGAAATTGGGACAAGCGGAGGGGATGGTTGTGATGTGAGGATCACGTGTGTTCACGGAGTGTTAATACTTTGCTCCGGTGCTTTATTAAAAGGAGCACCTTAATTACCAGTAGTTTCCCTAGAGGCCCCGCTGCCACGGGCTGGTAGGACAAAAGATGTTGTGCAAGTTTCTCATTGCGAGCACGTATGACTATATTGGAACACATGCCTATGGTTTGCCTACATGATTGATGCTTTATTATTATTATCTGCAATGCCCGTGTTAGATTATTACATGACCTATGTTATCCATGCAACGCCCGTCCATCCATTCCCTCTATTCCTACGATACTTCCCATACCACTGTTTTCCGCGATTGGTACTGCTCTTACTATTTTACTACTGCCGTTATTTTATTTCTACTGCTGCTATAAAACTGTTGCCACTGATAAATTGTTGCGAGCAAGTCAAGTTTCACGTGCAGCTGAATTGACAACTCAGTTGTTAAGGCATATAAATATTCTTTGGCTCCCCTTGTGTCTAATCAATAAATTTGGGTTTTACTTCCCTCGAAGATTGTTGCGATCCCCTATCCTTGTGGGTCATCACCATCCCACCACAAGAGAGAATAGCCATCAAATACAGAAGATGCAAGCTCGATCTTTCTATCTTCACTATATTCATGCAGTCTCCATAGCTTCTCAATTTTTAACTCCCACATCAAATATTCTTCCACATCTTCAGTATCACAAGTGAGAGTAGGAATAGAAATTTTTGGTTTTCTCAAACCATCATCTTCTCTATTGTATTCAGGTTCTTGCACTCTCCTAGAAACACCAAGTCCTCCTCGGCCATTGTTAGCATTGCCACGACCATCATCCGAATCAGCACCATTATTAGCATTGAGATTATTATTTGGAGGAATTCTTTGTTGTTGCACCAAAGTAGCTAAATTAGCAATCTGCCTTGTAAAAATTTCCCACAACTTCTTGCAAAACATCAACAGATGCTTGAGTAGCAGCTTGTTCTATTTTCAGAACCATATCCCTTAATTCTTCTCTTAAAGTGTCATCATAGGTGTCAATTCTTGCTTCAATCTTTTTATACATTGTATCCCTCAATGCTTCATACTCATTCCACTTTACCACTTCCTCAGGTTTCTTCTTAGCCTGTACATCCACATCACTAGAAGACTTTATGGTTAATATGTTAGTGAAACAAAATAAATATAGGTGGTGGTGTTCTCTCACAATTCACTCAAAACAACAAACAAAGGTGCATCTTACATTTCTAAAGTGAATAGAATTACTTACCAACCAAGTAGCAATGACTAGATGTACCAAGTGTGAGAACAGAATAACTAGGGATTTCAAGTATCACAAGACAAAACAGTGTATATGGTGGGGCTTGGTTGAGATACCTAACAACACTAAAATAACAACTCCTATTTACTGTCTAATGTGATAAAAAGTTCACTAAGGAAACACACACACTCTTGGAGACAAATGTGGCTAGAAACTATATGGACGAAGTTGTTGCAATAACAAGAAAGACACTAGGAAAAGCTCATTTGGAAACAAGCACAAGATTGATCAGTATATTTTTCTGTTTTCCTTTTCTTTTTTATACTTTGTATCTTTTCTATTTTTTTATAATTTTTCAATGACCAATGTATCAACTAGTAATAAAAACAGGAAAATATGACACAAGTATGATAAAATTGAGCAGCCTGTAAGAGTAAGAAAACATCTAGTATTTAGGTAGGTACCTAAATATTTTGCTGTAGAATGATTGTGGCTAGGCTTAACAAAGATAATACTAGAAAACCTATAGAGAAAACAAGGAGAAAACAAAATAAAACTAGTGAAAACAGTGACAGATACTCACGACAGGAAATTGGCCGAAAACATGTCGCGGCGGCAGCGAAAACCCTCAGAAAACGGTGCTTGGCAGCGAGTAGCGCGGGCGTGTGCAGCGAGTGTGGGCGCGGCAGAAAACTCGCGAAAACGGTGCGGAGACAGAAGTTTGCGCGTGGGTGTGTGGTGTTGAGTGCGGCAGCAAAATCGCCTAAATAAGTACTGTGGCAGCAGGTCGACTCCGATTAGGATTAGGCACACATCAGCGAAACAACGAGAAAGCGGTGCCCGACAGCGCTCGGATTGCTATCCGATTAGTATTAGGCACGGTAGGGCGCGACAGCGAATTGAAAAAAATCGTATCGAAGGCGCCAACAACTAGGAATCCGATACAAGCTAGGTGATCCGCGACAGAAACTTTATGGATTCGTGCCATGGTAGAAATGAAACCCAACTCAAATGAATCTAGCAAAACAGCCCGGGTAACAAAAAAATTGTTGGAATTTTTGATTTAGATAAAAACAAAAGATGAACTAGATAAACCCTAACCCTAATTCGATGAAAACTAAAAATAAAAACATGAACACAAATCAACAGAAAACAACAACTAGAAGTAGCAATTTGGTGTTGATCTAGGCTCTCGCAAATTCTAACCTAAATATTTTTGTATGCCTTTTTCTGGATAGGAATAAAAACAACTAGCTAGGGGATGGAATTTTCTCACCGAGTAAACCTGTGAATCTGATACCAAGATGATATGGGGTGGCCCAATCTTCTCTATGAGCAACTCAGTGGATGTTTTGATAAGTAGTGTCTCACTAAAAACACTCCTTGGTTAATCCCTGATGCCAATGCAACAGTTTTCAATCCCTTTGGATATTCTCAACTACAAACTCTTGCACAATGTAACCATTGACTACGAAGTGGTCCTGTATCTTCTTATTCCCAATGGAACAGTCGATAACACACATAATTTGCAAAGGGGTATACTTCAAGATGAATTCTTCAAGCAATACAATCTAGAGATTCTAGGTTTTTTTAACGTAGTCTAAGCTCTCAACTCGCAAGTTGGAGATATTTAAGAGGGATGGGTGCGGCCACAAGTCCCTTAGGCAAGTACTCCTACCCTGACTTGGAATGGACTCGAAGATAGGATACAAACCAGCCCATTATGGGTTTGGCCACATAGGACACGCAGTCCCTTGCCTACACAAAGTTGGACTCCTAATTATGGCGCAACAACATCTTGTTAGGCGCCCTCTCCATAATTCTCCCCACTTGAATACTTGTGGAAGATATCTCCTTCTTCTTCTTCTTCTCTTATGTGTGTATGCTTGTTTTCGACAATTGAATGTTTGTTATTCCACTTGTTATGCTTGTTATTCAACAGCTCCTCCTTCTTTTCCAGCTCCTCTTGATGATCTCCTCGATCCATGTTTATTTTATCAATAAACCAGATCGTACATAAAGTCATAGACTTAGGTAGTATAAAATTCTCATAAGCACAAACATCATATTCTACTAGGAGTGAATTCACCTGTTGTTCTAATTGCTTGGCTCTTGATCTTGTTATTGGTCCAAGCCTAACTTCATCACGCTTCTCTTGAATAACAACCTCATCGTGTGGTAAAGAACTAGGGATTTCCTCATCAGGAGATATGGTGGAGTTGCGGTGGAGATGCGGAAGCACTTTGTGGTCTTGGTGGAGAGGACGGCGGTGGAGAGGGAAAATGACGCGACTCTCTTATGGGGGTTGTTTCTTCTCCTTATATGGGGATCCAGCGAATGGACTAGGGTTTCGGGCGACTTCCTTCACGAATTGGCTCGGGTCCTGTTGAGACTTTTAGTCGGTTTGACCTCGGTCCTTTCTGACAGCGGTATGGTGAGCAGTACGGTGGCCACTGAACGTACTGTGGTCGCTAAGTGTCCCACGAGGGCAGAATTAATTGATTTTCTGATATTTATCTTTTTCTTTCCTTTTAGCTCTGATTTCCCTTGATTTTCTCTCCAATATCTGCAATAAAAATAATGACATAGAGATTTGCTAATAAATTGCACATTAGTGATTACTGGCAGGTCTAGATTGATATCTCTATCATTTTCATGACAAAGATACGGTTTAAACACAGATAAAGATGTGTCATTTTAGGACGCATCACCTAGCAAGTAACATACACTATCTCAAGCTATAGGGCCAGACAATAAGTAGAATGCAGGGGAGAAGAACATGTGGCACGTAGGATGGCAGATTGGAGAGTACATTTTTGCTATAGACATCGTCAAAATGTTAGCAAAAAAACCGCCAGGGCATGATAAATACTTGAGAGTACCTGACTGAACTGAACTGAACTAAGCATTTGCTTTGTCAACATCGCTCGCCCTGAAATCCTACGACGACGGTCACATTGCTCACTCTATTGTTGCAGCAGAAAACAGTTTGGACACCATAAACGCCACAAGAAAAAAAAATAGGATGCCACACACACGAAAATTTGTCAGGTGACGAGTACTCTACATCCGTATTGAAATGTCAGTAAAACAATAAGGGAGTTGCCAGCAATTAATAAATTGGTGAGAATTTAGAAAACAATGAAAAGCATCAATCTACCATGCCAAATGGAAGAGATAACGATGCTACTGTAGAAGATTATTGACTGTTGATCAGTTGAGTTTAGGATGTCAACTTCACTGAGGTCAGTGCCAAACTTAACTATTTGCTGCAAGTGTAAGACATCAGCTCAGGAGAAGAACACGTGATTCATCAAGCATCACACGACTGTTCAAACCAATTCGCTACTCCGTTACACCATGTTCCAGCACTGCGCACGTCATGAACAGAGGATTCAAACTAAGAACTTGAACCCATTCCCAATGTTGTAGCTCCGCAGTCCAACAAATCCACTGCCACGGAAATTTCGAATCCACGCAGGCACACAACGAGAGAGAGAGAGAGACGCATACCGGAAGGTTCTCCGGACCAAGCAGGCAGCGAAGTCGTCGATGATGCGGCTCGGGCGTGGGATCCACGATGCGGTCGGCCTCCGTCCCTCTCTCCCCTTCCGTCTCCCTTGCTTGTCGTCGTCTTTGGGCTGCCCCTCGTTGCGGACGCTGCCGCCGTCTTCCCTTCTGTCTCGGCTCGGGGCCGGGGACGGGGAAAATACGCGAGCCCTAGGTCGCATATCGGTTCGGAGAAGAAACGAGGCCTAATCCGGGAAATCTGGGGAAAGATGGGGATATTACCGGACCAAATACACGAGAAATCAAATGGGCTTTTTGGATGGATGGGGATTTGGGTTTGGGCCGGGATTATCCTCACTAATCCCTGGAAATACTCCCGAAACAAACAGAGCCTTCAAGGATATATCCGTACAAAAAGTCATGTTTGTGAAGACGAGGTTTCCTCACTCCCAGCACCGGGAAGATCCTCCGCGCAATGCAAGATGTTCTTTCTGAGATACACAGTACAAACTCAATCTCTCACATACACGCGCATATACTCACCCCTATGAACACGCGCACACATACACCCTACCCTGTGAGCACCTTTGAGAGACTAAGCCGGCGGGTCGGTCTTGAGATTGACGAAGTCACCACAGGCGTCTCGCTGTCGACGGGAATGTCGCCTCCCACAAAAAGAATATTTCTTTCGCCTATATGCAACAAACATGTGTCAAATCTAGTGTTTGAACTCTGGTGGGCTAGGGGTACAGATTATTTTCACTCCTTAACTTACTGCATGTTTCGGACGTGCGGCTTCAGGACCCGATTGTTGTATTACCTGTTCGGCCTATTTTTTTTTTTTGAAATGGAGGTTCTACCCCAGCCTCTGCATCAAAATGATACATACAACCGATTTTTATTAAATAATAAAACAGAGATCATCATGTCACTAAACCTAAAGCCACCATCATACCAACAACTCGCTACCTACATGACTGATGAAGGGGGTGGCCGAGCACAAGGCCGATGCCCTGATAATGCACCAACATGCATCATCTAAAAAACCGAAGGCCTCACCAAATCGCCCGTCAGCGAGAAGGGGGTACAACCGGTGCAACACACCGCAGCACATACCAACACACGCACTCCAGAAGTTGCTGCCGCCATCTTTTGCTCACCCGTCTTCCGGACAGGGATTAGGGCATTCACCATGTCAGACCTGCCATCGGTGCCACCATGGCACCAGACAGCGCCTCCAACCTGCGCGAGTACATCATGCCGTGGCCATCGTCGAGTACCCATTGTACCACACCGCCATGACCCGCCGTCTTCATTAACGAAGATGAAACTCCGCTCCACCAGCCGACTCCTCCATGTTCCAAAAAAGATGCCCCAAGGGGAAACGACACCGAAGGTGCTGCCATCACCCGATCTGGTAAAACCAGATCTAGGGTTTCCCCCTGAACACAGTGCAGGAGGCGGATGATTCGTGCCGGCGACTCCTTCAAGAAGGTAACGACACCCATGGGCCACGGGTGCCGCAATCGTCGACCTAAGCCCGGCTTGCGCCGGCTGACCTCCCCACCTCCTAGATTCAAAGAATCCAACCCGCGTACCACAGCCAGGGGCCAAGCCGCGGAAGAGGAAGGTCACCAATGCCATCGATCGGTCTGGAGAAGGTCGTCCGCCATCCGTCATGCCGTTGCAGATGCAGCCACGTCGTGGCACCGACGGCATCGCCACGCCCCGGCCCTAGGAGATCCCACGCCGTGCCGGTTCCATCGGGCGAGAGGGATGGAGGGAAACCCCGCCGCCGAAGGCGCCGGCCGCAGCCTTTGCCAGCAGCGGGGGAGGTGGGGGAGATGAGGGGAGGGAGGTTGGGGCGGCGGCGATGGGATCGCCTTCCCGTCGCTGCGCGGGGGCAAGGGAGGGTTACGAGTAGAGAGGAGGTGTCCACCTGTTCGGCCTATGTCAGCATCTTGGAACTTTGCTTGCCAACTTGTAGTAGGAATCGAGGAATAGTACTCCAACATTACTCTGATTGCGATCGTAGACGATTCATAGTCCGGGTCGGACAGGAACCCATTTTTTGTGGTTATGAAGGACGCATGGGTGTTCCTCCTAGCAGGCATTGAAACGATGAACATTTTCCCTTTCTTTTTGGCAAAGAAACGATCAACATGAGATGTTCCTGGCTTGCAAAAAGTATTCGCGTACGAGCTCACTAGCCAGTAGGAATGGTGACCGAACCTAGAGAAGACCATCAAAATTAAGGCTTTGGAAGTTTACGTAAGCTTCTGTACAGCGATGGCATTTATAACTTGTCAAACGAGGAATGTTTCTGTCGGAATTTTCCGGACAAGCACTTCGAATCTTGAAATGGTCCTCACGATAGTCATTCCAACATACTCCACCAACCTCGTTTAGTACGTAGTTGATGCAGTGGCCAACCTGGCAAAGCGTGTAGTATGGGGCTCGTGTAATTTTTAGTCAAATTATCAGTTTCCTGTAATTTTAATTCCGCGTTAAAAAGGTAAGGAGTTTCAGTTCCAGTCTCTAGCTTCTTCACGGTCCAATCACACATGCGATACGGAGCAACCACCTTTCCACTCTTAGTTAATCTTTTAGTGACACCTTTAAAGTTTCATAATATCATCTTTATCTCTTTTTTTTTTCTAAGAGAGGGATTTCTAGCCATGGATGATCTATTGGGCCAACCCATGTAACTACGGAATACGGACGGCTGCCCCCGTCCTGCCCGTGAAGGACAAGCCTAGAAATCTATTAGGGCATCTCCAATAGTTTATATGTAGTCATGTTGTTAAAATTGTCCATGTCATCAGCCAACAAGGTATCATACAACTAGTTCAATGGTTACATCTAAATTGTCCAATAGGAGAAGAGAGAGTAAATGTGCTTTCTTTCTATCTCACCTCGGAGCTTGTGCAAGAGCTGTTGGTTAATCTACATACAACTTTCATCTCTCACCTCATTTATTTCTTGCCACATCACCATGTATCCTAGTTGGCAAAGTTTATCAATATCTATCTTACAGTTGTTGGAGATGCCCTTACAAGACTCCACCAACCTCGTTTGGATGCACACCTGAAATCCTTTTTAAAGGGTGGACATATCGATTTCAAACAGGAAGATCCTAAGATGTCGATTACAATGCGTCTATCACAGACGCACTCGTACTCTTAAAACAATCACGGTCAACCTCGGAGGATGCAAAGGAAAGAGATCTAAAACACTTGGAGTATAAGACAAGAAACCTACTCTAACCCTCTATACAACAAAAAAGACTCTGATTCTCCCAAAGATACGAGCAACCTAAGACCCACGAAAGCACCAGTGTAATCTTCATATACATGCTCGTGCCAAGACCGACCTAGGGTTTCACACGCACTAGATCATGCACCATAGGCCGTGCTAGATCATCATACAAATCTCACCTAGTCCCTTATACATATTATAATCCCCTGTACACATATTAGTACAAGATAAGGTATGATTAGAACTTTTACTCATCATCAGGGGTTCGATTCTAGGTATATTTGTGTCAGCGGACATGCCTATACATTACATGTTGGTCTGAGCTCTATAACAAAAAATCAAACATACTCATGATCTTTTGGAAGTACGATTGCTCAAGATCCAGAATTTGTAACATCCCTGATTTTTGAAAAGTTCAAAAATCACAAAAATTTAAAACTTTTGTTTTCTATTAAAGCTATCCACCAAAAACAAATAAAACCCAAACACAAAGGAAATAATATTGTTTTTTCCAATGTTATGGAAATTAAAAATCCATTATGCCTCTGTTTTCTACAATCCCTAAACCTCTTTCAACTAAGTATTCATATTTCAAAGTGATAGTTTCTCCTTAGCAAACCCTATTCTATAAAATGTTTCCAACTCAAATACTACTTTGAAAATGTTTTCATGACATTCAAAGCTTGAGGCTTACAAACCCCAATGATATTTTCACCATCATTAATTGTTTTATGAATTTGAAAATAGTCATGCGACTACAAAATGATTTATCCAACTTTAAAGAGTGATAAATGGTTTTCTTAGCAATATGTTTTCCAAATGGTTGTTTTTAATTTCTATCTAATAATAATATTCCATCTTCCAACTAATTGGTTACTAAAAATATATTCAAAGACAAAAATCAAATATATCACTTTTCAACTAATGATCCAGTACCAAAATATTTTTCACAATTTTCCTTTTGGAGAAAAGGACTTACAAGAAACATGTTTTCAAATAGTTAAGTATCAAAATTCTATCTCCCTAATAATTCACTTTGATTATTTTCTATTTTAAAAATGGCATAAGTTGCTATTAGGGTTACCCCTATTTTTAAAATATAAAACTATGGAAAATAAGTTGTAATAACTTTCAAAAATAAGTTTTCAATGTATAGTATGTCACTGAAATTTTATTTGACTAATAACTATATTTTATAATTTTCTAAATTAAAAATTCCATTTAATCACTATTAAGGAATTATTCAAATTTCAAAAATAAAAATATGTTGAATTGTTTACAAAAAATGTTATTGTTTGAAAGATATGGACATTTAAAGATTTTAGAAATTTATTTGGTATCAATTGGATTGATAAAACCGAAGTTATTAAAGATTTGATTAAACAGGAAAAATAGAAGGAAAATATGACGTCAGCTGACGTCATCCCCTTCTTCCTCACGGAAGGAAAACCACGGCAATTTCGGCTGAGATTCTCGCCACCAATTCAAGGCCATTAAGGCCGTAATTTCTTTCCCTCTGCGCGCCTATAAGAAGCCCCATCTGTCCGCTCCATTTGCCCCTGCCTCCTCCGTTGATTGCACCCCAGGGCTCTCCAAATTTGTCCCTGGAGTTCCCTCTGTCTGCCATCGTGTTTTGCCGTTTCCGGCTGTCTTGGTGAGTTTCCACCACCCTCATCTGTCCTTCTCGAATCATCGTGAACCCGCGCACCCTTTAAGATCATTTCTCGATTGTTTTGCGCAGCCAATCGATGCCGCCATCCACACCGGACGTCACCGGAGCCAGCGCCGCATCCGTCCTCTCTTCCTCGTCGACATGGGATGCCGCAGTGGAGGCCGTCGTCACCTTCATCATCGTTGTGGTCTCCTGAACCTCGTCGTCGTCTCCCCGTGGCCTAGAACCCATTGGATCGCCACCGTCATCGAGCATCTGCGTCGCTGGCCGCCGAGAAGCCATTTTCCGGCAGCCCTCCGGTGAGGTAGAAACCCTAGATCCATCTCCCTTCAATCAGAACCGTTAGATCTAGATCCCACGTCCCCCGTTAAATCACTTAACGAAAGGGTCTTAGCAAATCACAGCGCCCCGCGTGGCGCCCACTCAGCAGCGCGCTCATTTTCTTATCCATTGCTCGGCGCAACGCGTAGATGGCCCAAGCCCACTCCCTATCCGTCGCCCTGCGCGACAGATAAGAACATTTTAGTCCAGCCGCCTCTGGATTTATTTCCGAATAAAAATAGAATGACAATTTTGTAGATTAGTCCCTAGAACTTTGAACCAACATAACTTTTGATCCACTTAGCCAAATTTAGAAATCTTGAAATTTTTCAAATAAACACAACATGTAGAAACTTTTGACACTGGACAAATTCAAATTTGACCATTTAAAATTTGTTCAAATTCAAATATGCTTGTTTGATGAATTTTGGCATAATTCAAATTCTACAAATCCAAAAATTGCAAATAAAATAGTTTTGGAAACCTTAGGATGTGTACTTTCATATTCTTTGTCCCAAAATAATGTTTGAACAAGTTAAAATTGAATTTAGAATTAAGTGGTCTATTTGAGTATTTTTGACATAGATTTAATTCTATAAATAATTAGAATATAGTTCCTTTTGCAAAATTGATCCTTTTGGTAGCCTTGAACCAAATACATCTTTGCCTAACCATTTTGGACACCCTTGTACCATGAACATGTGTTTTGACCAAAAACCGAACATAGTGATTCATCCTTTTCACCATGTCTTAGAAATTGTTTCCATCTTTTATTCCTTGATGTTGTGGCTATTTTGGAGCCAAGACCAAGTCCCTAGTAGGTGATAACCACATATGAGACCAAGTAGTGAACCTTAAACACTAGTGCCTTAGTTTTATATCCACTTATCCACTCCCCATTCTTGCTTCAACAATGCATCAACTTAGCAAAATGGAGATCAAGACTCAAGCACAAGGAGGAAAATTCATTTTCAACTTGGTGGCAACATGAAGAGCTACAAGGAAGATCATAGAAGAAATTGAAGGAAGGACCTGGACTCCACAAAAAATAGAAGGAGAACAAGGAAGTACAAGTGTATGAAGAAATCAAGGAGAAAACATATTCCTCTCTCTTTCTATCATTTCTATATCTTTCTTTTCTATTTTGACTTAGTGGTATTTTTGTGCCCATCCCACCTTTAGACCAACTAGTGAGAAATCCATGAATAATCTATCAATACCAAGCGAAGAATCCATCCAAGGAACAAGACTACAATAGAAGCATGAAGATGATCTTCAAGAAGACAAGCATATGAAGACTTGGAGCAATCCATACAATTTGAAGAATAACAAGTTGTTTATGACCAACCATTGAACCAAATGAAAATAAATGCCAAGACTTTATCTTGTTATCTCCATTGTTACGAAGTTAGTTGAACCTAGACCCACCTTAACCCAAAATGGATAGACTAACTTAGATCACTCAAATGTTTTAATGAAAACAACTAAGTGTTACACTTTGTTATGTGTTACTTTAGTTGAAATAGTGAGATCACCTTGGTGAACTCTTGGAACTTCCTCAATAAGTATGGTTATAATAAAGTTTGATCACATCAAACTCAACCTAGTCCATACCAAGTAAACCCTTGGAACATCCTCAACAAGTATGGAACCAATAGAGAATGAACCTTCCAACTCAAATCTTGACCTTGTCCTAGCCAACTTGGTTCAACCCCTTGGTTATGTTAATTGCTTTGTTTGTTTTCTCCACTTATGTGTTTGATTGCTAGAATGCTCGTTTATTTTGTTATTGTGTTTTCAATGAATAGATTGTACGGAGAGCAACGATCTTTTGTGAAGAGAGTGTGATTTCTTCACCAACTTCAACAAGGCAAGTAACACACCATCAACTACCCATTATTTTCTATATGAATTAGTTGATTTTTGAGTAGTATGCATGATAGGAAATTTTACTAAGTTATATTATGCTATGCTATTATCCTAGTAGTGTGTAGCCATCTCATTTACCCGTGTTATATTGATAGCCTTAGAACTTAGTAGATTGCTATGCAATGTTACAATTTTTTTTACTAGATGTTGAGGAAACAATCTAAGTATAACATTCAATGAAACACCTAGGTGGAATTTGGACGTGATTGGTTTATGTTGAGTGTTGCCTCAGGGCCCTTGTCTAAGGGTTATTCCACTTGAGGTTGTCACTTGCGGATAGCCACCCAGGAACAAAGAGATTACTATGTCCTTCTAAGTTTAGTAGCTTCCCGTGCAGCCTTTTGACATAAGGGCTCTGTCTTGATCAATTAGGTTGTGAGGGTTCAGCCTAGGCTTGACAAGCAGATGTAGCATAATTATAGGTGGAACGGGTCTTGCCGGTGGGTTGAAATCCTTCTTCTGAAAGATCTCGTCTCAATTCTATCCTTTCCATGATGTACTCCGGGTGTATAGGATGTTTGGGATAATTGAAGACAAAGGGTGAAAGTGCACAACCTCTTCAGAGTCACCAAACTAACATCTTAGCCATGTCCCCAGTTATGGACAACTATGTGCAACTGTACAACGGATGAAGGAAGAATCTCATCACTAATTTCAATAAGTAAAATTTTGACCAAGTGAACAGTATTGTGGTGCTTGGATCTTAATCCAATGTTGCCACCCCTTTGAAAAGAAAAGTTTGTTTTACAAAAGTGATAGGAGAAAACTGGCTTTATTCAAACTTAGCCAAAACTCCACTCAGCCAAATAGGCATGTAGTATTAGTCTTGCCATTTATATCCACCATAGTGTTACTTGCCAATATATTAAATTGGATTCTGAAGATGAGTGAGGACTTCGTTTAGGATCTCGAGACTATCGCCAACATGTTTTGCCTGTGGGACATGAAGAAGATGGGCTCAATGTTGTACTATGTTTTCCGCTGTATTTCTTTGTTCTCTGCTAGTCTTCTAAGGGCATCTCCAGTCGTCCCCCCCAGAGCCCCCCCCCCCCCCAGGACGCAAATTAGCGCCGTTTTGCGCGGAAAGCGCCGTTTTTTCACCAGTCGCCCCCCAGGACCTGAAAAAGCGCCATTTCGGCGGAAATTAGCGCCGCCGCCCCCAGGCGGAACCCAGCCCGTTGGGTTCGGCCTGGGGGGGGGGGGCGGTGAAAGGAAAAGCGCGCGTGGGCCAGCGCTGTCGGCGAGGGGAGCGCTATTTGCCCACTTTCCCCACCCCGACTCGTCTTTTCTGCTCGCCCGCCTCGCCGTCGCCACACCACCGGCCGCGCTCCACGCCGCCGCTGTCGGCCACAATCGCACAAGATCGACGAGACAAACCACCGCCGGCTAGTCCACCACATCGTCACCGCCGTTCGATCGCGTCTCCGCCGCGGAGGAGGTTGTACCCGGTGAGCCGCGTCCACCCGCCCGCAAGGTGTTCGACGCTCTGTCCGAGCCATGGACTCCGACGCCGAGGAGATGCTCGCCGAGCTGTTCGACGAGGAAGACCAGGCCGCCATCGACGATGAGGAGCACCTGCTCGTCCTGAGCTGCCTGGCCGGATTGCAGGCCCAGGACGCCGCGCCGCGCCGCTCTGGATCGAAGCCCGGTCGCCGCAAGAGCAGGCCGAGGCAGCGGTACGAGGGCTACTGCATCCTCTACTCCGACTACTTCACCGAGGATCCCACCAACGACGAGAAGGTGTTCCGGCGTCGTTTCAGGATGAAACGCACGCTCTTCCTCAAGATCATGCATGCCATCCGGGAGTTCGACACCTACTTCAAGTTGAAGAAGGACTGCACTGGCACGGTAGGGTTTACCTCTATCCAGAAGTGCATGATGTCCATGAGGTTGCTTGCATACGGTGCTCCCGCAGATGCACAAGATGACTACCTGCGCATGAGCGAGTCCACGGCCCTCGAGTGCTTGAACAAGTTCTGCCGGGTAGTGGTTGCAGTTTTTGGCCCAATATACCTGCAATCACCCAATGCGCAAGACACTGCTCGTCTCCTCGCAGAGAATGAAGCAAGAGGGTTTCCGGGGATGCTTGGCAGTATCGACTGCATGCACTGGGCATGGAAGAACTGCCCATTTGACTGGCAGGGGATGTACAAGGGAAAGGAAGGAGAGTGCTCGGTGGTTCTCGAGGCCGTGGCTTCGTACGATCTATGGATTTGGCATTCATTCTTTGGTATGCCTGGAAGTCACAACGACATCAATGTCTTGCAGTGCTCGAATGTCTTTGCCGATCTTGTCGAAGGCCATGCCCCCCTATGAACTATGAGATCAATGGACACCAGTATACAAAGGGGTACTATCTTGCAGATGGCATCTACCCGAAGTGGGCAACATTTGTGAAGAGCATCTCCAACCCTATCCCAGGAAGCGCAAAAGCTTGGTTTTCCAAGTGCCAGGAGGCTTGCAGGAAGGATGTTGAGCGGGCATTTGGTGCGCTGCAATCTCGATTCGCTGTTGTCCGGTACCCAGCTATGACTTGATCGAAGTCCAACATGTGGGAGGTGATGCAGTGTTGTGTGATCTTGCACAACATGATCATTGAGAGTGAGCGGGATGACCCGGTGCCTGACAGTGAGGCAAGCAAACCATACTACCGGCAGGGCCCTCTTGCAGATGTTGATCACCAGGTGTCGGCATCATGGACAGACTTCCTCACCAAGCGACAGGAGATTCGACACGCTGCAACACATCATGCTCTGCAGGATGACCTGGTGCAGCATTTGTGGACTCGAAAGGGGAATGGCAATGTTGAGGACGATGACTAGTGTACTTTTTTTTTTAAAATTGTTGAACTATTTATTTGTGTGGCAAAACTCTATTTATTTGTGTGGCAAAACTCTATTTATTTGGTGGGATTTTTTTTTGATTGCCCAAATTTGGCCGAGTCGCCGCTGGGGGGGGGGCCTGGGTTCACGGCTGGGAAACGCGCCCCCCCAGTTCCCAGAATAGCGCCGTTTCGCGCCGCGGCGGAAAAAAAGTGAGGGTTTTTGCGTCCTGGGGGGGCGCAACGACTGGAGATGCCCTAAGACTATGCAAGTTGTAATACTATTTTGTAAAGACTGGATCATGCGATGTAATAGAATTTGATGCATTTGCATGATATTTCATTTTGTACTGTGGTGTGAGCAATTGATCCATGGACTAGCACACTAACACAGGTGTTCTTACGTTATTTAAATGTGGGAACTCTTATTCTTTGACACTCCCCGATTTCCATTATAAAAGCCAATACTACAAATTCACCACCAAAAGCACCAACACCAAAACTTCACAAGCCAAATACATAAATGTCATCTAGAAAATAAATAGTCTTCCTTTTCTCTATGATATAGAAGTAAAGATATGTCTAATAAAGACAAGGACTAGCAATAGTTCTCGGTTGTATGGTAGAAATGACCTACCCGCCAACGCTCAGCCCTCCGATCTTGGTTGCCATGATGCCTAGCTCCTACTTGCCGCCGTATCTTGGATCACAGACACCGAGAGTGCGCGGCACCCCTTTTTTAAGGTCCAGCATGGGCTCTAAGAGGGATCGACCAGCTCTCTTGCTCATCGACGATAGACTTAGGGACATGATGGTGTTTTACCTAGGTTCAGGCCGCCATGAGGCTAACAAACCTACGTCTTGCATTGGTGGTATTCATGATGCCAGAGTATGGCTATAAGGGTGCTCATCGGTGCTAACGAGCCACAGTCGGAGGAAGAATAGGAAGAGAAGATCCTTCCCAGGGGATGATCTACTTTGTCTTCTTTCCCTTGGTGTTGTTCCTTGCTATAGCCTTATGTTATCTCATGGATCTGTCCCTCTACTGGTGACCCGGTTCTCCTTCTATAGCCAAGGGGATGCCACAGGTGATCACGCAGTAGACCTAATATTCGAGTCTTGGCTGGGACGAACAACTGGCCGCCTCTAGTTGGCTCCACACTAGTCAAGGTTGGTCAGGGCCAAAAGAAATCATGCTTTTGGTGGGAAGGAGCCAACAGGCTGTCTACCCACTGGACTCGCTATCTTGTGCTGAGATCATCTTCATCTTGGCTTGGCAAGGAGAAGGCTTGCTCTCCATGTAGTGGGTGGGAGGAGTGCATCCCTCCCTCGTGGCTTAGGGGTCCCAAGGTTCTAGTAGCGTCGAGGAGGTGCTTTACCTCGACTGAGGCCAGCCTTTGAGCAGGAACCGAAGCCATCATCTATGTCTTCTCGGGTATATGGGCTCATCGTGATTCCCAGGAGAGTCGTCTAGCTGTGCTGCCGGGTGCCAATATCCCATCTAGTAGTGTGTGGCGAGGGGAAGTGTTTTCAGGCAACATGGTAGCTGGACACATGTTTTCAACGCTTGACCTTGGAGGTGCCTCCACCCATGAACGTCGATGAGAGCCATGGGGTGGCCTTCTGCCAGGTGGGTCCCAGTGGAAGTGACGTGGGGATGAATCCTGGACCTATCGGGTGAGGCTACCCGGTCCAAGGCCCAAGACCTAAGCCCAAGGAGAGGTGCCACCAACAGTTCTAGAAGGCCCAATCAAAGGCCCGCCCGCAAAGCCTTGCGGGTCAAGAAGGAAACTTGTAACCGACCTAAAGCTAGGGTTTGTAACCCTCCGGGTACGGTTCAAGACCTGGCCACCTATATAAGGCCAGGAGAACTACCGGGAGGGGGATCCAAGCAATTTCGCACCACCAAAGCCTTGAGTTCGAGTCCATACTCTCGACTCGAGCACCCCCCATTGTAACCGATCTATTGATAATACAGATCGACAGAGTGGGAGTAAGGGTTTTACCTTTACGAGGGCCCCGAACCTGGTTAAATCTTGCCCCCTGTTAGCCGACGATCGTCACCAGCGTCCATACGTTCTCCTAATCGAAACCCTACCGGATCATCCGAGGGACTTGTTGAGATGACTATTCGACAATTGGCATCGTCTGTGGGAACGACGGGCGCTGGGTCTACGACGTCTTCGGCCTCATCATCGCCAACCTTCAGTTGGAGCCCCGGAACATCGACTCTAGCCGAACCAATCCGCTTCGGGTCGATCATCATCGCACCCCACTCGCCAGAATCGCGCCCGGCGTTCCGCAAGCTAGAGAAAAGCGTCAGCCTGACGTTCGGGAGCCTCCACTTCCGCGCCAACAAGGCGGGAATCTTGCACTTCCCCGAGCAGATCGATCTCGGCAAATCAGACTCCGAGTCTGTCTCAAGCCCGGCAACCCTCGAATCGCCATCCGACGATGCTGGTCGCGACCTAGCACCCAGTGGTGGATCCATCCGCCCCTGCATCCGCAACTTCCACACAATCGCGGCTGAGGAACCCTCTCGGGTTGGCAGAAGCTGCCAGCTCACGCCTAGGTCTCGCGAGCCATATCTGGCCCAGGTCTGCATGGCAGGGTCAACTGACCCACCCGCAGAAACGGAGGAAAGCCTAAAGGAGCGAGAGTGCATCAAAGTATCACGCGACGCCTGGGTTAGAGCGAAGGAGGTCGTACATCTAGGCCAGCCAATCGCGGACGGAGCTCCTCAGGAGGATCTAACTGCGTACCACTATCATCTGGTGCGAGCGGGTCGACTGATCAATGAAGCTCGCAAGAATTTGGAAATAAGTAAGAAAGCAGCGGATGAGTCAAGCGCACGCCGTGCGGCCCTCTCTCACACAGTCTCTTGGTAGGAAACAATCCCTCGAAAAAGAGATTCGTCGCGAAGACCGCTGCCATGGATCGCGAATCCCTCAGCGGAATCAGCAAGACACTCGAGACTTCCCTCATGCACGTCGACGACGACGGCAACGTGCACCCTACAACTCCCGCCGCCGCAGTCTTAGCAGCAGCCACGTACCTATAGGCGAACCAACCGGGTGAGAATGACCCCCGCACAGAGCAATATCGACAAGTCCAGAAGGGGTTAGGCATGGCAGCCGCAAAAATTGCCGCCCAAGCTCGCAGGCACGCGACAGCGCAAGAAACTGAAAAAACCCTCGGAAGGACAAGGAAACACCTCGTCGACGCGGGAGCACATCACCTCCAAGGAATGAATCGCCTCGTCGCGCCCGAGGAAAAGAAGCCCGGCGCTGTGCCGATAGTCCGAGTAGCAGCGATGATAGCCCGAGAGACCGTGATCGGAGTCCACGACGCCACAGCAGTCGCTCGCGACATCACAACAGTGAGCCGCGGAAGGAAGATAATCGTGACCGTCCTGAGTACGACGCGCGAAACGACATCACACAGAACAAAGTCAACAGGGCCCGAGCAATCAGAAACCGTGCACGATCACTATCATCATCTTCCGACGAGGAGGCATGCGGCGCATTGTGCTTCACCCGCGACATCCGCGAGGCGTCGATGCCCAAAAGGTTCAGACTCACGACGGAAGTACCAAAGTACGACGGCTCACTAGAGCCCAAATCCTGGCTGTCAGATTACCTCACGACAGTAAAATGCCAACATGGGAACAAGACAACAGCTATGCAGTACCTCAACCTACATCTTGTAGGCGCTGCACGCAGCTGGCTCGAAGGAAGACCGAGGGCGTGCTACAGATCATGGGACGATCTAACTTACGACTTCCGCAAGAACTTCGAAGCAACATACAAAAGACCCGGGTCCATCGAGGAGCTGTGGGCTTGTAAGCAGAAGAGTGGCGAGTCTACTCGCAAGTACATTCAGCGGTGGACCACACTCAAAAATACGGCGGGAAACATATCGGAGGAAGTTGCAGTCGAACCTTTCACCAAAGGAGCTCGACGAGCCGCTTTCAGAGAAGAGCTGGGGCGAGCCGCACCCAAAACCATCAGGAAGCTGATGGCCATAGTCGACAGATGGGCCAACGGTGAAGACTCTGTGTGCAATGAGAAGGCATCTTCGCCAACACCTGAGGACGACCGCCATGGCCGAAAGAAAAAGAGAAAGCACTACGATCACGACGATTGAGAAGAACTGGTTGCGGCAGAATTCACCAAAAATCGCGACAGCGGACCTCGTGGAAATCGCGAATGGAAGCCAAAGCAAGATGACAAAACTCCCGAGGAAGACCTTGACGGTTGCTGCACACTACATCTATTCACAGATAAGCGCACGGGAAAGACCAAGTCAACTCACCTCCTCAAAGACTGCCGAAAATTCCAAGACATCCACGAGGCCTACTCGCAACTCCCAGGAGGACACCAGCCGCCACAGACCCTACCTCCACCAGGACATCAGAACGCGATATTGGCCGCGTTACCAGCGCCACCTTCCATAAACCAAGGGAACAATGGGTACCCGAACCCCCAGGGACTACTCGGAATGATACAGAAGGTATGCCCCTCCGGCCGGGTCCAGAAAACAAACACACACCAAGTGGTCATGGCAGTACAAGCTCCACCGTCCACACCTGAATACTTGAAGATGGCAGATCAATCGATAACTTTTTCCAAAGACGGCCACCCCCTCGGGTATACCGACCAGGACACGCTGCGCTCGTCATCCAGGCGCAAATAGGCAACTACGATCTCGCACGAGTGTTCATGGACGGCGGCAGCGGGATCAACTTCATTTACGCGGACACACTCCGTAAGATGAACAGGAACCTGCACGGACTCGCAGAATCAGAAACATCGTTCCACGGGATACTACCAGGCAAAGCAGTCCGATCACTCGGAACAATCAACTTGGAGGTGGTGCTCGGAAACCCAAGAAACTACACGCGAGAATTCCTCGACATCGAATTAGTCGACTGGCCCTCACAGTACCACGCCATTCTCGTCCGAACAGCGTTCGCGAGATTCATGGCAGTACCCCACTACGCCTACCTGAAGCTCAAACTTCCCGGCAAATACGGCACCATCACCATAGATGGCGACTTCCAAAAATCCGATAAGTGTGACATCGAGTTCAATGAGATCGCGAAATCTTTCGGGATGCAGGAGGACCTGGCAGAATTGGCAAAGACCACGGACCACTCCGTGATGCCACTCACCAACAAGAACGCTCCAGAGCTCGAGTTCAGTGCAAACAGCGACACTCAAAAGCATCAAGTGCACCCGACAGAATCCGCGAAGACGGCAATGGTGTCCACCACCCTCTCGCCTGCATAGGAAGGCACGCTCGTCGAACTCCTCCATGAGTACTGGGCAATCTTCGCCTGGCAGGCTTTAGATATGCCAGGGATACCCAGGGAGTTCGTCGAGCACTCACTCTAAGTATTCAAAGACGCCAAACCTATCAAGCAAACGACCCGATGATTCTCCGAGCCAAAACAAAGGCACTCGGAGAAGAAGTGAATCGATTACTCGCCGCAAAATTCATGAGAGAGATAAAAATATCCACCTGGTTAGCACACCCGGTGTTGGTCCCGAAGAAAAACACTGGCATCCTTCGCGTGTGCATCGACTACACGTCGTTGAACAAACACTGCCCCAAGGATAACTTCCCCTTGCCACGGATCGACCAGATCGTGGACTCCACTGCAGGCTGCCAGCGACTCTCCTTCTTCGATGCCTACTCGGGCTATAATCAGATCAGGATGAAAGAGGAGGACGGGGAGAAGACATCATTCATCACACCTCACGGTGTCTACTCCTACACGACAATGCCCTTCGGGCTGAAAAACGCAGGCGCAACATACCAGCGCTGCATGCAAAAATGCCTCACCAAGCTCATTGGGAAGAACGTACAAGTGTACGTTGACGACATCGTCATCAAAACTCGGGTGGAAGATATGCTCCTAGAGGACATCAGGGAGACATTCGACGCTTTGAATGCGTACATGATCAAGCGTAACCCGGCAAAATATGTCTTCGGCCTTCCTGCAGGACAACTTCTCGGGTATTTGGTGTCCGCCCGAGAAATCGAAGCCAACCCGGAGAATATTCAAGCAATCCTAACAATGAAGGAGCCAACCAGTCTTAGCGGCGTACAACAACTCGCGGGAAGGTTAGCCGCCCTGAGCCGATTCATCACGCGATTAGGCGAGCAGACACTACCCTTCTATAAGCTGTTGAAGAAAACAGATAATTTTGAGTGGACACCTGAAGCAAAGAAGGCGTTCATCGACCTAAAAAGAGCGCTGGAGAGTAGGAGCGTATTGGCAACGCCAGCAGAAAAGGAGCCCTTATACCTCTACCTAGCCTCAACAAACCAAGTCATTAGCACAGTTATTGTCGTCGAGCGGCCAGAAGACGGCACGGCGTATGGCATTCAGCGGCCAGTATATTACGTCAGCGAGATGCTTTCACCATGCAAGCAGCGATACCCTCACTATCAGAAGCTCACGTATGGCGTAGTCCTCACGGCCCGAAAGCTCAAGCATTACTTCCAGGAGCATACCGTCACGGTGCTAAACGACACATCACTCGGCACCATCATGAGCAACCCGATGGCATCCGGAAGAATCGCAAAATGGAGCATTGAGCTAGGCGCATGGGACATCATTTATGCAGGGCGCAAATCTATAAAATCCCAAGTCATCGTGGAATTCCTAAGCGAGTGGACGGAGCTGCAAACACCAGGACCCCCCAGAATACATGAGCAACTGGATCATGTAGTTCGACTGGTCGAAAATAAACGAAGGAGTCAGAGCTGGAGTTATTCTTATATCTCCCAAGGCGACAAGCTGCAATACGTCTTGCGACTAGATTTCCCTCCTGATGACCCAGCGTCCAACAATGACGCGGAGTATGAGGCCCTCCTACACGGCATGAAAATGGCGATCGCCTGCGGAGCCACCCGATTGATGATGTATGGAGACTCAAATCTCATCGTGCATCAGATGATGAAGGAGTGCGATGCTATCGCGGATAACATGGTCGCTTATCATGACACGTACAACCTACTCGAAGGAAGTTTCAAGGGGTGTGAACTGAAGCACATCGCGCGATCAAGCAATGAGGAAGCAGACAAGCTGGCAAACATGGGATCCACAAATGCACCCATACCGCCGGGAATCTACTTCGAAAGAATGATCAAGAGATCAGTCAAATTCAAAAAGCCAGCAGGAACACCCGCAACAGTGGAAATAGACGACAACCCGCAAATTGCTATGATCGATCTCATCCACAATATTTTAAGGCAAGTTTTTCTGGTCGAGCCAGTCTGGACGCAAAAATACCTCGACTACTTGTCCAACAAGCAGCTCCCAGCACACATTTGCGAGGCCCGACAAATAGTACGGCGAAGCAAATCCTTTCGGGTGATCAACGGCGAGCTATACAAGCAAAGCATATCAGGAGTATTGCAGACATGCATAGCACCCGAAGACGAAAATGAATTGCTCCGGGATATACACCAAGGAGACTATGGCCACCACGCCAGTTGGAGAGCCATCGTGGGCGAGGTCTTCAGGGAAGGATTCTACTGGCTCACGGCGGAAAAAGACGCCAAAGATCTAGTAGACAGATGCAACGCATGCCAAAGGTTTGCGCCCAGGCCGCACGCCCCTGCAACAGAACTACACATGATTCCCATCGCCTGGCCCTTCGCCCAATGGGGGCTAGACATGGTGGGACCACTGCGGAAGTCAACACCTGGAGGATACACACACCTGCTCGTGGCAGTCGACAAATTCACAAAATGGATCGAGGCCATGCCAGTCACCTCCGCGCACGCACAGTGCGCCGTGCGATTCCTCGACTTCATCGTGTGTAGATTCGGCGTACCACACAACATCATCACAGACAACGGCAACAACTTTACAGCCAAAGAAACACGGGAATTCTGCGAGGAAAAAGGAATCACCCCTAGCTTCGCCTCGGTAGCTCACCCGCAAACTAATGGCCAAGTCAAATGATCTAACGGATTAGATTCGGCTGGCCTAAAGAAGCGGCTGTTAGATCGGTTGCACCCAGCAGCAGGGCACTGGGCCGAAGAACTACCATCAGTACTGTGGAGCCTACGCACAACACCAAATTGGTCCACAAACTATACGCCATTTTTATGGTATACGGAGCTGAAGCCGTCCTACCCGAAGACGTCAAATTCAGCGCTCCACGAGTCGTTGCATACAGCGAAGAACCCTCAAACAAGACACTCGCAGAAGACGCGGACGCACTGGATGAGATCCGGGACATTGCACTCGCAAGATCCGCAGTATACCAGCAATCGCTGCGCAACTATCACAGTCGCCGTATACGCCACAAATCTTTCTTGGTAGGAGACCTGGTGCTGCGGCTCAAACAAAAGGAAGGACACAAGCTCGAGCCACCATGGGAAGGACCCTTCAAAACACATGAACTTATCCCAGGAGGCGCCAATCGATTGAAGAACCCGAAGACCGGTGGTATCTACTCCAACCCGTGGAACGTTGCGCATCTCCGCAAGTTCTACCCCTAGGATTATTCTACTCGCAAGAAATAAGGCTGTACCAGCCACACTGTAGCTCGACCAAACACACGGCTTCTCAGCCATATCAATAAATACATGGTTTCTCAACCATAGCAATCGCGACTTCTTGTTTTCTCTAAACATGCTAAAACGACAGGTACACACCCCAAACACACGGGGGCTACGCCTAACTAGCATCATCACATACTTTCGAGTAACATCACTCGATAAAAATAATACAAGGTACAACAAGGTCCACACCTTATAAACACCTTAAAAACATCGAACGAAATATACAAGTTCACAAGGTTTACACCTTCAAAACACCTTACAAACAAGATATTTACATCTTGGAATTACACTTAGCGGCGAGCGGCCTCATCTGCAAGCATTTGATTAACCTCCTCGGAAGTCAGTCGAACAATCTGCTCTGCTGCAGGACGCACGGCCGCATAATGAGGAGAAAAATCCACTGGTGAACCTCTCGAGTCAGGAAGCCGCGCCACAGAAAGGAAGTTGACCTCAGGGTGCCACAGCCGAACGAAGGCAAGTGCCACTTGGGCTCCACTGACAAGTTGTTGGCGTACGCACTCTCAAACCTCCCCCACCCGACGGAACATCCTGAGCAAACTACTCAAGCTATCTTGGACAACAGCCAAAGGGTAAAATGTCCGATGGACAGAAGACAGGGCCTCGCGACAAGACTCGACGATTATCTGCGCTTGGATCGACCGATACTTCAGGGTAGCTAGGATAAATCCTCGATTGCGGTCAGACCATAACTCATTCTCATGATGTTTGGGGCTATCTGACTCGTGAATAATGTGATTATCCACCCAATGGGTCTCACAGACTCCGTCAGATTCAACAACTGCATGGACAACAAAGGCGTCAAAACAAAGAGAGGAACCAACGACAAAGTACTCGGGGGCTCGCAAACTTACAGAGCATGCCCTTGGCAACAGCCGCCAGTTCTTCCATCACAAACTGCTCACGCTCCGAAGCAAGTTTCTGCTTCGACTTGGCAACATTGGCCACACCTCGTAGAGGCTTCAACTTGCGCTCGCCATCCGCAACACGGTCACGGAGTGATGCAAACGTGCTGGCAGCAGCAACAAGGGGATTAACCTGCAAAGCAGACCCACTCGAAGACTCTACGCTGGGATCCACTACCTGAAAAGAAAAAAAGTAAGTTCAGAAAAATCACAAGACCCCACTCGAGAACATACCACCCATACCTCGGGTGCTCGGGGGCTACTCCCATCGGGAGCATACACAAGTAAGGCGCAACAATCAGACACTGGGGATTTCAGAAAACACTTCGATTACGCAACATAAAATACGGCAATACATCCCAAGGTTCATTACATCGACAAGCAAAAGAAAATAAAAACTATCCAAAGGGGCTGCAGAAGTGGTTCCACTCGCGGAAGGCTGCCCCTTGCGACTAGCACGAGGGAGCACCTCAGAAAGCATTTTCGCAAGAACTTCAGCACGAGCGCCAAAAGGACGGAGTGCTACCTTTTTGCCATGGGCGTTGTAAGGAACACTCGAATACACCTTCTCCAGGTCATCCGAGACTCCATGCGCCAAGGCAAACTGAATAGCCATCCTGGCCCCGCACTCGGACTGAGCGACTGAGTACTCCTGGAGAAGATCTTCATTGCCCAGGAATACCTTCAGGAGGCCGTCCAGCGTAGGCGGAATCGCCACGTCTACCAGTAAACGCTCGAGGAATCGCGTCAACACTCTGGTGGCATCACCAACGAGGGAGCAGATTCTACTCGCATGTTCCTGGAGCAGAGTGCAAGAATCCGTGAGGGCGTCTAGTCGCTGGTTTCCAGGCAGCTCCAGTCCGATCCCAAGGGCATCTGGAACAAAGACAGATTAAATCTCTAAGAAAACATGATAAAATAAAACCACAGTAGAAGAAAGGCGAAACACAGCTTACCCGCAAGATTTTGAGCCGAAGAATGGATGAGGTCAACAAGATCGCTATCATGCTTAGTACCCGCCTCCTCCAGCTGCTTCAGCGCTTCCTGAGCCTTCACGAAGCTCCCCTCAAGATCGGTTGAATGCTTGCGAGTGGATTCCAACTTCTTTTGGGAGGATTCCAACTCCGCCTCAAGGGTTTTCACCCGAGCGACCACTTCAGCTATTTTAGTTTTCAGATGGGTGACTTCGTCTGCAGTACAAAGTATACGGTTGGAGCAACTTTTACAATGAAGAGAAACAGTAAAGACAAGAAAGGTGGAATAACTTACCTTGAAGGGAACGCCATCCACGACGAGCCGGTCGCGATCCACCCTAAGGGAGACGCAATCCGCCTCGGCCGAAAGTACTCGATGACCAAAAGCAGCAAGGAAGTCAAGCAGAGTCTGCAAAAGCCCAAGGAAAAAAATTCAAGTTAAAGACAAAGTCACTTGAGCCTATACACGACTATACATAATCGAGTACAGCCTCGGGGGCTATTCCCATCGGGAGCAATACCGTGCACCCGATAGAATTCAAGGAAAACGAAGAAACAGGAAAAGATTTCGACTTGAGCCCGTGGCCAACTGCAAGCAATTAACCACAGACTCGGGGGCTACTCCCATCGGGAGCACTGCCGTGCACCCGATAAAACTTCAAGTAAGTAAAGCAAGACACGAAAAAACCGAATGGACTTACTTGGCCCTGAGCAGTAGATAGAGGGTCGGCCGAGCTACCCGAAACCTCCGTATTCGCAGACGCTCCACCCGCGAAGCTGGGCATGGCATACTCCGGAGTTGCGACTACCCTTGTGGGACTTGGAGATTTTCAGACAGCCTCGGCGGCTGGAACTTCATCCACGACAGGTTCTTTTCTCTTCACCGAAGGAATCGAAGAAGTATACCGGCCTGGGCTGATGGTCGTAAGACTGCTATTGGAGATAAATTCAGATAAAGATTCAGGAAGGATAAGTGCAAGAAAAGGAATTTTCGATTGAAAAATGGAGCGCGGAAAACTTACTCATCCTCGTCGTCATCATCTAGAACGTCCATGTTCCAGGCGGTGGAAACCTTCGGTGGACGACCAAGAGGTGGAAGCGTACGAAGGGAAGTGATGGCTAGGTTGAGACTCCAAGTGCAGAGTGTGTAGCTAGTGGCAAGCCTTCTTCCCCACGAGAGTGACTCGAGGGTTTATATCGAACTCTTGGGGAGCCAGTATTTCAGCAGTTGTCTTCCAAGCTTCCTCCAGGATCCTGCAAACAAGTAGAGAATTTTGTGCCCTCAACCTCACCAAGTGGTTGTCAAGCACAAGGTGTGAGACTTCTAAATTGCAATGCAAAACTGAAAGTAAATGTGCAATAATTAAATCTACTACTAAATGCAAATGAGAAAAAAATATGCAATGGATTGTTTTTGTATTTTTGTGATGCAAGTGGTGATGGAGATAATGTAAATTCGAATTGGAGATTTTACTAAAGTAAAGTGCAAGTAAAGTAAATTGCAGCAAAGTAACTAGAGTGTTTTCTTATAATTAAGATAGGACCGGGGTTCATGGTTTCACACTTGCATTCTCTCAAATAAAGTAGACGGTGGACATAAAGAATTACATGTGAGATTACAATAACATGTTTAACATTGAGTACTTTCATATGGGCATCACGTCCTAGCATAGAGATCTCTACGGTCATATTGATCCCTCTTATACTCCACCAAGATGCGAAATAAATCATAACACCTCGATAATTAAGGAAAAACCAGAGTATAGCTTTAAGCAATGTGACATGAAGTTGAAGTAAGAACTTGCTAGATCTAGTCATGGAGATTGATTAGTGTCACTTCAAATCCCCGGTAACAAGGTACTCCTTTTTATCCCTAGTGAGGTAACTAAGAAAAGGTTTAACAAAACCTAAGTGGATCGCTGAACTTCTGTCACTTTCACAGCACTAGCCACCCCCCCCCCCGTTACTCCAACTAATGCACCCATCACCCCACACACGCTCTCAAGAACTAGATTGATCAAAGCTAGCAAATAAGAACGGGGTACATAAGATACATCTACTCAAATAACTCAAGAGAAACAATTGCAATCTCAGATTCAATAACTCATAGAAAAGATCCACCACATAGGAATTACAATGGTGCCCGTAATCATGTGAGGCAGCTCATACGGATCTAATTAGTGAAGCACATAGAGAGAGAGATACAAGTTCTACTTCCACAAACCCATAGCCCTGGGGTGGACTACTCCCTCTTCATGGAGATGTTGATGGTGATGACGTTGGAGGGGTAGGAGATCACACCGGCGGCGCCCCGCCGGAGTTCCCCCCTCCAATCTGGAACTTCAGGTCTCTGTTTTGGTGTTTCGGCGGCGCTCCTCTCCGTAAGGGTACGGGGGCCCTTTTTATAGTCGGTTTTAGGTCAAGACGGAGTCGGTAAGTCGAAGATGGAAGGAATTGGGGCCACAGGGGCCAAAAGGGGGCCTCTCACGCGACCAAGGAATCTGGCCGCGTGGAGGGTCCTCTTTTGGGCCTCCTTGCCCAATTCTCGTGGATCCTTCGCCCGCAAGTATTCTCCTTCCAAGAAAATGACCCCCCCAGATTTTCAAGTGATTTCGCGGAAGTTTGCCCCCTGAAACGTCAAAAATATAGAAAACAGGGTTTCTGACAGACAGGGTTAATTCCATAAAAGTTGGGGGACTTTGTAATTTAACCCCAAAATACTTTAAAACATTGAATTATACCCTTATATGATGCAATATGTAATAGAAAACCATGTGAAAATATGCAAAATTCATCTATGCATTTTACATGCATCAGGGAGGCACCTAGAGAGGCTCGGTCGCCTTGGTGGACCCATCACCTAAGGAGCTATCCTTGGAATTGACTTCGTCATCCTCATGCCTGCGGCGCTTGCGGTGACGGAGTTGGTCGCTCCCCGACTCCTCCTCGTCGTCCATATAGTCGCGCTCGGAGCTCGAATCAGCTTCTGCGACACTAGTTTCTCAAGGAGCCTCGACGTTACTCGCTAGAAGGTTTGAGGCATCTTCAGCCGAAACTGGCGGGTAGCACATCGCCACCTTCAAGCTCTACGGAGGCAGAAGAAGAAAAAGAGAGAAGATCTTCAGTCGACAAAATTTCGGACTAGAAAGAGACAAAAGAAGAACAAGAAGAAACTCACCTTAGCTGGGGGAGGCTTCGAAGCCTTGAATGGCTCGAGAGAACAGGCCGAGTAGGCCTCTCCTTTCTTCAGCTTGGTGATGGCCACGATCTTTTTCTCAAACTCAGCATTCGAGAGAATGTCTTTGCAGGCACGGCTCGGGTCCTGGGTGCCCTAGTACTCCCACATGGTGGATGGCTTCGCCTGAAGGGGCTGGATCCTTTGTCAAAGGAACACAGTCGATAAGTGTATTCCATTCAATGGAATCCCCAACGCCTTGTCGCAGAAGCTCGCCACCTTCACCAGTAGGGGGAGACAATCTTGCTGTCTTCAGCGGTGAGCTTGTGCAGCCAGGACATCCTCTGCTTCAGAATGGCGAATGGGTGTAATTCATAAGCTCCACCCGCGCTATTGTCGATGACATAGAACCATTTGTTTCGCCGCCCTTGCGCCGAGTCGACGAAGTACATCTCCATGTAGGGGATGTCCGTTCTCGCCTGGATCCCGAAGCCTCTGGTGCGCAGCGGCTCCCCCAGCTTCTCGCCTGGTCGTGCCTTCTCCGGGAAGATCCGCAGCTTGAAGAGGGCCTTCCAGTGGCTCCAGTGCGGGCGGATACCCAGGAAGCACTCGCAAAGCACGATATGTCCTGAATCGCGTTTGGAGGCAGGTTGTGCAGCTGTATGCAGTAGACATACAGCAGCCCGAGAAGAAAAGGGTGGAGAGGAAGAGACAGACCGCGCGAGACGTGCTAAGTGAAGAGCACGCGCTCGTTCGCATGTGGATTGGGCACCTCTTCTTTCTTGGACAAGCGCACGCGCTTGTCGGTGTCAGGCGGGAGCGGTCCTTCCCGTTGCATCTCGGCGATGCTCTTCTTGGTGGTGATGGCGGCGCGCCAATCGCCCATTCTCATGGGCGGCATCGCGAGAGCGCCTGCCACTTTCTTCGAGGAGATCACACCGGTGGCGCCCCGCCGGAGTTTTCCCCCTCCAATCTGGAACTTCAGGTCTCTGTTTCGGTGTTTCGGCGGCACTCCTCTCCGTAAGGGTACGGGGGACCCTTTTTATAGTCGGTTTTAGGTCAAGACGGAGTCGGTAAGTCGAAGATGGAAGGAATTGGGGCCACAGGGGCCAAAAGGGGGCCTCTCACGTGGCCAAGGAATCTGGTCGCGTGGAGGGTCCTCTTTTGGGCCTCCTTACCCAATTCTCGTGGATCCTTCGCCCGCAAGTCTTCTCCTTCCAAGAAAATGACCCCCGCAGATTTTCAGGTGATTTCGCGGAAGTTTGCCCCCTGAAACGTCAAAAATATAGAAAACGGGGTTTCTGACAGGCAGGGTTAATTCCATAAAAGTTGGGGGACTTTGTAATTTAACCCCAAAATACTATAAAACATTGAATTATACCCTTATATGATGCAATATGTAATAGAAAACCATGTGAAAATATGCAAAATTCATCTATGCATTTTACATGCATCAACATCCCCAAGCTTAACCCATGCTCGTCCTCGAGTATGAAGGTGATAAAACTAAGATGGGTTTTGCATATTGAAACAATCATGGGATATCAAGGAGGATTATTCATGCTACATATAATCAAATGATTAATACTAGAAATGAGTAGCAATATACAATTCATGTTGTAAGAAATATCAAATATACAAGCAAAGATGCTTCATGAAAGTTCACAAAGTGTATAATGAAATAAAAGCACTATGGACCAAATGCATACACAAAATGAAAAATAAAATCCTATATTGGTCAAAGAATAGCATAATGGAGAATAGAAAATATAGTGGACACTTTGGAGAAAATTGAGTAGAGGTAAAACATGATCAAGTCTTATTTAGCCTCTAAATTATTCAACTAAAATTACTAATTAAAATGTGGTATCCATTGATCTAGGACTCTCATTGCCCCTTTATCACTAGCATCTTAAAATTGTGAGTATTGAAGTAATGAGAATGACAAGGTGGTTGAAAGCCTCATGCCCCGTGAGTGTGAAAACCTACTCCATGATTACTCAACTTAAGATTCCTAATAAGCTTTATACAATCATAATAATTATTAATGACATCATAGAGAACCGCAAAGAGGTACCTCTTGCCCCATGACATGGAAACAAGCCCATGTTACAATGACAAGATGAACAAACGGAGTAGACTCATCATCCTTTTTATTTTCATTCACTATTATGCATAGCTTCTTATTTTATTATAGGATGTGTTGTAGAGTCACTCAAGTTGTAAGTAAATTTCCACCATGATAAAGCATGGCTTGGGTTAGCGTCCCAATGCGTTTCTCTAGTCATATAGATACTTACTCATCAAAACTTACTATTCCTCTATTTCATTTCGGCATGGCAGGAGTCCAAAAACAAAAGTACATGATATCAACCAAATGTAAATTTTTTGTGCAATGTTGAAAGCTTTACGGTGATACACGTTTATAGCTAGCTCCCAACCACACACTTGTCAAACGCAAAACTTGTGGCTCCCATTATTGGATCATGTTTATTAGATGCATAAAAAGTAAAGTGTGCCTTCAAAAGTTCGTGAGAGTTCTATCCCAAGTTCAACCCATGACAGTTAATAAAGTGAATATCTTAATTTAGAACATAAATAACACAATAACATGGTGAACATACTCGGAATAGCAATGAAGCTAATGGGAAGATATGGTGGACTCACTGGAAATACTTGGCTAAGGAGTGTTGGAAACAAGTTTTTACTTGTTGGAATTTTTAAATTTTTGGGCTAGCAAGAGGGAGATAGTTGACCAGCTACTATGCATGCATATGTCCATATAACTACTCATTTCATGACAAACTAAATAAACCAGCAATTAACATCAAGGACATGAATAAGAGATAGCTCAAGACAATATTATTGCAAATTTCTACACATAAAAAGCCTATAAATCATGCAAACATATGTAGCTCTTCAAATCTACCATGGCATCCCTATTCCAAGTCATAATACTAGCATCCAATACATTCCAAACCCAAACTCCAGTAGCTCAATCTCATATAAAATGATGGTGGTGGTCTTATCAAAACAAAAATAAAAACAAAAACTAGACGCTTCAAGTCTCTACGATAAATGCTTTGCTTAGAAAAACAGAAAGTAGACGTGTGCTAACCAAAAGAGTGTAGCTCCAGTGGTGTGTTCATCACATCCCCAAGCTTATGGCTTTCACCATTCTTGGATGTCTTGAGGCGTAGCTCCTCTATTCCCTGTGAAAAAACTTCACAAAACATGTTTTTCCCATTCTTTTTCTGTGGGGTGAGATTAGCAAGGACAAACAAATCACATGCTTGTTGTTCAAAATTCCAAATCAAATGCTCCAGTAGATAGAAAATAAGGTTCATTATGTTTTATGTTCACTCTCTTGCTTGAAAGAATCATGGAAATTCGATTCCCAAGCCCAAAGAGTGCATAAAACAAAAGAAGGCATAATCTGTCCAGAAAAGCAGCAGCAGCAAAACGAACGTTTTTCCCTAAGCTATACGCGTCAAAAAATTAAGCCCATTTTTGTGCTTACAGAGGACGAAAAGTTGCATAACATACTAAAAAATTAAATCAATCCGACATACCAATAAAAAACGTAAAATAATACGGTGAGCAGACTCGTGCTGAAACAGAAATTTCATGCACTAGGATAGCAACTTATAAGTCCAAATGGGTTTGACTTGACTCTTTATTGAAAACTCCAGAATTAAAACAAAAAAACTAATATCTTGAGACATCAAGAGGATACTAGGAAAATCCAAACAAAAACAACCGGGTTGCCTCCCGTAAAGCGCTTTCTTTATAGCCATATAGGTAGGCTTTACTTACTTGATAATCAAGAGGGATAAAGCTCATGAGGGAGCTTGTTCTTCAGCGTGCCCCTCTTCCTTGGGAAGTGCTCCATGCTTTTCTTGTGAGGGAACTGAAACTTGACATTCCCTTCCTTGGAGTCTATGATTGCACCTGTAGTACGAAGAAAAGGTCTACCCAAAATAATAGGACTAGGGGATTTATCCCCCATATCCATAATAATGAAATCAACGGGTAGAAAAGTCATGTGCAATTCAATCATAACATATTTTACTTGTCCTACAGCATGTTTAGTAGAGTTATCAGCAAGGACAAATTCACTTGAGCACTTTTCTAAATTTTCTAGTTCTAGCAATTCATATAATTCTTTAGAGAGTACCGATACACTAGAACCTAGATCTAACATAGCATGGTGAATTTCTTTTCCAATTGAAACTAGCACCTTGGGGATCCATGCATCCCCAAGCTTAGGAGGTATCATGGCCTCATTCTTGTACCTAGCAATTTTTTCTTGCAAGACATGATTAGCAATATAAGATCCAAAGCCAGGTTGATTAACATTTATAGTGGGATCACTAGCAAATTTTTGTAGAGTAGCAATAAGTTCTTGCAAGCTACTTTTTTCTAAATCAAGCAATGGACCATTAATTTCAGTAAGCATCATAATTTCCTCTACTTTTCCTTTTCTATTATGCATATTAAAAATCTCATAGTGATCATCAAAAATATCCTTGGGTACTTCAGCCTTTTTAAGCTCTCTTTAATTTTAACCTCTAAGAGCAAACTTTCAAGCAAAACATGGGTATTTGCAGCATTAGTACTAGTAAAGATCCCCCACATTCATTATCTAAAAAGGCTCTAGAAGTTTCAGAAAGTCCCTTATAAAACATATGCATAAGTATCCAATCTCTAAAGCCATGCCCTATTCCATATGCTCTACTTCTAAATCTCTCCCATGCTTGTATCATTGATTCATCTTTTTCTTGTTTAAAGGTAATGAGCAATTGTTTAACATTGTAATTCTTTTCAGCATGACAAAACCTTTCAATAAATGCAGCCCTTAAGTTGAACCAAGTAGTAAAATTGCTAGGAGGCCATCTTAATATCCAATCTAATGCTTTGGCTCCTAGTGAGTAGGGAAAGAGTTTAACTTTAGTAGTGTTGATGTTTGCATGATTCAAGTTCAAAGTTTTACATCTTTCATCAAATTTCTTAAGATGGAACAAAGGGTCTTCTTTAGGCTTTCCATAGAAACGAGATTCATAAATAATTTTAGTAACACTAGGATCTACCTCTAATTTTTCAACGGGAATATTTAGCTCTTGAGGGAAATTCCTAGCACTGAATGGCCAATAAGTTCTCTGCTCCATTTTCCAAGTTTTTATGTAGTTTCTAATTTTTTATGCAAAACAAAAGTAAAGTAACTAAGCAAATTCAAAATACTAAAACAATCTAGATAACTAAATGCAAAGCTAAAATGCAAACTAAAATAAAATATGCAAGACAAAACAAAAACAAGAACAAAAACAAAAACAAGACAAGAAACAAAACAATCTACTTGAAAGAAGGTGGAGATAGAAAGGACGGTACTCACGTAGGTGCAACCTCCCCAAGCTTAGGTGTTTGCACACCTTGTTGGTGATGAAGACTTCTTGTGAGCTCCCTTGGAAAACTCCTTCACCTATGGATCCCCGGCAACGGCGCCAGAAAAACGCTTGATGGCTAGGTTCAGACTGCAAGTGCAGAGTGTGTAGCTAGTGGCAAGCCTTCTTCCCCACGAGAGTGACTCGAGGGTTTATATCGAACTCTTGGGGAGCCAGTATTTCAGCAGTTGTCTTCCAAGCTTCCTCCAGGATCCTGCAAACAAGTAGAGAATTTTGTGCCCTCAACCTCACCAAGTGGTTGTCAAGCACAAGGTGTGAGACTTCTAAATTGCAATGCACAACTGAAAGTAAATGTGCAATAATTAAATCTACTACTAAATGCAAATGAGAAAATAAATATGAAATGGATTGTTTTTGTATTTTTGTGATGCAAGTGGTGATGGAGATAATGTAAATTCGAATTGGAGATGCAAGTAAAGTAAAGTGCAAGTAAAGTAAATTTCAGCAAAGTAACTAGAGTGTTTTCTTATAATTAAGATAGGACCGGGGTTCATGGTTTCACACTTGCATTCTCTCAAATAAAGTAGATGGTGGACATAAAGAATTACATGTGAGATTACAATAACATGTTTAACATTGAGTACTTTCATATGGGCATCACGTCCTAGCATAGAGATCTCTACGGTCATATTGATCCCTCTTATACTCCACCAAGATGCGAAATAAATCATGACACCTCGATAATTAAGGAAAAACCAGAGTATATCTTTAAGCAATGTGACATGAAGTTGAAGTAAGAACTTGCTAGATCTAGTCATGGAGATTGATTAGTGTCACTTCAAATCCCCGGTAACAAGGTACTCCTTTTTATCCCTAGTGAGGTAACTAAGAAAAGGTTTAACAAAACCTAAGTGGATCGCTGAACTTCTGTCACTTTCACAGCACTAGCCCCCCCCCCCCCCCCGTTACTCCAACTAATGCACCCATCACCCCACACACGCTCTCAAGAACTAGATTGATCAAAGCTAGCAAATAAGAACGGGGTACATAAGATACATCTACTCAAATAACTCAAGAGAAACAATTGCAATCTCAGATTCAATAACTCATAGAAAAGATCCACCGCATAGGAATTACAACGGTGCCCGTAATCATGTGAGGCAGCTCATACGGATCTAATTAGTGAAGCACATAGAGAGAGAGATACAAGTTCTACTTCCACAAACCCATAGCCCTGGGGTGGACTACTCCCTCTTCATGGAGATGTTGATGGTGATGACGTTGGAGGGGTAGGAGATCACACCGGCGGCGCCCCGCCGGATTTTCCCCCCTCCAATCTGGAACTTCAGGTCTCTGTTTCGGTGTTTCGGCGGCGCTCCTCTCCGTAAGGGTACGGGGGTCCCTTTTTATAGTCGGTTTTAGGTCAAGACGGAGTCGGTAAGTCGAAGATGGAAGGAATTGGGGCCACAGGGGCCAAAAGGGGGCCTCTCACGCGGCCAAGGAATCTGGCCGCGTGGAGGATCCTCTTTTGGGCCTCCTTGCCCAATTCTCGTGGATCCTTCGCCCGCAAGTCTTCTCCTTCCAAGAAAATGACCCCCGCAGATTTTCTGGTGATTTCGCGGAAGTTTGCCCCCTGAAACGTCAAAAATATAGAAAACGGGGTTTCTGACAGGCAGGGTTAATTCCATAAAAGTTGGGGGACTTTGTAATTTAACCCCAAAATACTATAAAACATTGAATTATACCCTTATATGATGCAATATGTAATAGAAAACCATGTGAAAATATGCAAAATTCATCTATGCATTTTACATGCATCAGGGAGGCACCTAGAGAGGCTCGGTCGCCTTGGTGGACCCATCACCCAAGGAGCTATCCTTGGAATTGACTTCGTCATCCTCATGCCTGCGGCGCTTGCGGTGACGGAGTTGGTCGCTGCCCGACTCCTCCTCGTCGTCCATATAGTCGCGCTCGGAGCTCGAATCAGCTTCTGCGACACTAGTTTCTCGAGGAGCCTCGACGTTAGTCGCCAGAAGGTCTGAGGCATCTTCAGCCGAAATTGGCGGGTAGCACATCGCCACCTTCAAGCTCTACGGAGGCAGAAGAAGAAAAAGAGAGAAGATCTTCAGTCGACAAAATTTCGGACTAGAAAGAGAGAAAAGAAGAACAAGAAGAAACTCACCTTAGCTGGGGGAGGCTTCGAAGCCTCGAATGGCTCGAGAGAACAGGCCGAGTAGGCCTCTCCTTTCTTCAGCTTGGTGATGGCCACGATCTTTTTCTCAAACTCAGCATTCGAGAGAATGTCTTCGCAGGCAGGGCTCGGCTCCTGGGTGCCCTAGTACTCCCACATGGTGGATGGCCTCGCCTGAAGGGGCTGGATCCTTTGTCGAAGGAACACACTCGATAAGTGTATTCCATTCAATGGAATCCCCAACGCCTTGTCGCAGAAGCTCGCCACGTTCGCCAGTAGGTGGAGACAATCTTGCTGTCTTCAGCGGTGAGCTTGTGCAGCCAGGACTTCCTCCGCTTCAGAATGGCGAATGGGTGTAATTCAGAAGCTCCACCCGCGCTGTTGTCGATGACATAGAACCATTTGTTTCGCCACCCTTGCGTCGAGTCGACGAAGTACATCTCCATGTAGGGGATGTCCGTTCTCGCCTGGATCCCGAAGCCTCTGGTGCGCAGCGGCTCCCCCAGCTTCTCGCCTGGTCGTGCCTTCTCCGGGAAGATCCACAGCTTGAAGAGGGCCTTCCAGTGGCTCCAGTGCGGGCGGATACCCAGGAAGCACTCGCAAAGCACGATATGTCCTGAATCGCATTTGGAGGCAGGTTGTGCAGCTGTATGCAGTAGACATACAGCAGCCCGAGAAGAAAAGGGTGGAGAGGAAGAGACAGACCGCACGAGACGTGCTCAGTGAAGAGCACGCGCTCGTTCGCATGTGGATTGGGCACCTCTTCTTTCTTGGACAAGCGCACGCGCTTGTCGGTGTCAGGCGGGAGCAGTCCTTCCCGTTGCATCTCGGCGATGCTCTTCTTGGTGGTGATGGCGGCGCGTCAATCGCCCATTCTCATGGGCGGCATCGCGAGAGCGCCTGCCACTTCCTTCGAGGATGATGCAGCGGCGCTGCGTTTCTTTCCTCCAACCATTGGAGCTTTCTTGCGCTTACGGAACAGGAGGTGTGCGCGAGGAGGATGAAGATGAGCAAATGGCCGGGAGATTTACCCATCTCCTAAGGTTTATTATTTATACACAGGCCGGGCTGATCCAGACCGTGGATTTGGCCACGTGGCACCCATCGCGGCCGCCATGCGTGAAGCAGAAACGAAGCGGAGGCGAGCGGTTACTCTGGCACGATCTTTACAAAAGATCGTGCGCATTTACAGCGCGTGGTTCGCGGAAAACCCGGATGCGAGCTATCGTTTCCGGTCAAAAGATGACAAGGTGGAAAGCATGCTTTGCTTCGCTCTGTCACGTCCCATCAGGAGGAGTCAGAACAGACGGGTGCGCAGTGACATCACTGCATACCTCATCAAGGCGCGAAAACTCTTTCGCATAAGCCCCCTAACACGAAATTTCTTCCGTATGGGCATATCAAGACGCGAAATCTCTTTCGCATAAGCTCCCTGACACAAAATTTCTTTCGTATGGGCATATCAAGATGCGAAAACTCTTTCGCATAAGCTCCCTAACACGAAATTTCTTTCGTATGGGCATATCAAGACGCGAAAACTCTTTCGCATAAGCTCCCTGACACGAAATTTGTTTCGTATGGGCATATCAAGACAGGAAAACTCTTTCGCATAAGCTCCCTGACACGAAATTTCTTTCGTATGGGTATATCAAGGCGCGAAAATCTCTTTCGCATAAATCCCAAGACACGAAAACTCTTTCGTATGGGCAAGACAAAAACAAATTTATTACAAAAGCAAAAAAATTCTTTTGCATAAGTACAACAAGGGAAGGAGATCTCTTCACACGAGGATTCTGAAGAAAATAATCAAAGGAAAATCGCGAGTATGCGGCTCCCGCTACTCTATCACACGATGTATCTACACATCTCTACCCTGGATTGTTCAGCCGACTAGGCACATCCGGATGTCGTATTATTTCGAGTACGAAGGTAAGACCCAAAGATCTCTCTTATGAGCCTGGAATCGCACCCAAGCTGCATCCTCCGGTAAAATTTCGTGTCAAAAACACGAAGAAAAATCCTAGTGGATGCGTCGGGTACCCCTATAGGTTAAGTTCGACTCGGTAAGACCTCCACGGCCCAGTCGCAATGATCACCTTGCCAGATTCGAGTCGGAGTTCTCGAGTCTGTGTAGACCAAAACTGTTTTTGCCCTAGATGCAATTAATTGGCCCTGAACTTTCGGGAGAGCCAAACGACTGAGCCACATCCTTCTGCGAAAACATCCAGTACACAAGCACATTTATCACTCGATGCTCCAGTACAGAATCGCATCACGCACAGGTTATGCGCCCTCCAAAATCAAGAGATTGAAACGACCAATCGAAGGAAATCAATACGAACTTTTGAGTGTCCACCCGACAGATTCTCAGTTGAGTAAACACTCAGGGGCTATTGACGTGGGGATGAATCCTGGACCTATCAGGTGAGGCTACCCAGTCCAAGGCCCAAGACCTAAGCCCAAGTAGTGGTGCCACCAACAGTTCTAGAAGGACCAATCAAAGGCCCGCCCGCAAAGCCTTGCGGGTCAAGAAGAAAATTTGTAACGTACCTAAAGCTAGGGTTTGTAACCCCCCGGGTACGGTTCGAGACCTGGCCACCTATATAAGGCCAGAGAACTACCGAGAGGGGGATCCAAGCAATTTCGCACCACCAAAGCCTTGAGTTCGAGTCCATACTCTCGACTCGAGCACCCCCCATTGTTACCGATATATTGATAATACAGATGGACAGAGCAGGAGTAAGGGTTTTACCTCTACGAGGGCCCCGAACCTGGGTAAATCTTGCCCCCTGTTAGCCAACGATCGTCACCAGCGTCCATACGTTCTCCTAATCGAAACCCTACCGGATCATCCAAGGGAATTGTTGAGATGACTATTCAACATGTAGTGTCCCGTTGAGGCCGCGATCGTGGTTACCCGGTACCCCACGGCTGCGACACTTGCCCTAAAATACCTCACTGACGACCCATTCCTATAGATTTCTGTATATTTATAGCTCCTGTTTTGTATCCTCCTTCGCCGTCATTTTTTCCAAAAAAAAACGAGTAAGCTAAATTTCACGTCTTCTAACTCCCATAATAAATTTCACGTCTTCTAACTCGCATAAAACTGCACCCACTCCAATAGTTAATTTTTTTCATTTCCTATTACCCAAGTTCTTTAGCCTCAGATTTTGACGTCGGCAAAATGACACTTATAGTTGCACAACTAATCACATTACATGTTATTTATACTCTCCTTCTGATAGGACACTACACATCATCCATGTCTGTTTAATAAATTATCTCTCATGATAATATTTTTTTCACTACCAACAAATGTAAATTCTTGTCTCTCAATAAAATTTTGTTTTCCACATAAATTTGTTAGGATATTATCCCACATTCTGCATTGCGATGTTAACGATCTAATACAATTTTTTTGGAGGAGGATAGCATCCCGATAATTTTTTGGAGGAGGATAGCATCCAATTCAGTATAGCCGATGCACGTTAATTAAGAAGTGTGTTCCATTCCAAGATTAATCACCTAGTAAAGTTCATCTGAAAGATAAAGAACCTAAACCATCAAGAAAAACACTTTTTATATACTAATGTTTTGATCTCATACAAGATCATAAAATCTGAAACACAGAGCTAATTTTTCTCCGAGATCCATTATGTTCACATAATCTTGTTTTGGCCCATTTCAATTATAAATTGTTAACAAGAAAAAAATAGGTTTAAACTCCTCCAATCCTTGCTAGGAATGTGATTGTCCATATTTTGGAACACACTAACCAATACTGGTATTTGTAAGATATTTATTTATAAAAAAAGTTCATATGCCTTGTTAATTGAAAAGTTCTAGATCCATTTTGATACCAAGAAATGTTCATATTCTCTAAATCAACGACACCCACACCTTGATCTTTTGGCAAACAACATTTGTCTAACATTTATTTATTTTTATTCTATCTCCGACTTAGAGAAACCTAACTTTAATCATGTAAAACTAATCTCTCGTCCCAAATGGTATTTTGTAGAAGGAGACTGATGGTGCAAGAGTGCACTCGTTGGGAGACTCCAAGAGGAAGGTGTGAAGAGCACAACAACAAGATTTCCCTCAGAAAGAAACCAAGGTTGAATCGACCAGTAGGAGAAAAAAATCACTTCCGAAGGTTGATGCAGGTGATATTGGCAGGGCGCACTACCGGTTCAGCAGCAACGTGGAAGCTACACAACACAATCAATTCACTTTACCCCAACAAAGCACTGAGCTTGTCAATATCACCGGTTTTGCTGAAAACAAAGAGGTTAAACATATGGTGTGGAAAATAGTAGGAAAACAATAGTAACAGTATGAAAACAGTGATTACAGTGTTTGTATTATCAGTGTAAAGGAAATGGACCGGGGTCCACAGTTCACTAGTGGTGTCTCTCCAAAACATATAGATAGCATGTTGGGTAAAAAATTAGAGCTGGGCAATTGAAAAATATAAATGCTGCACCGTAGTGCATATGCATGACATGATGATTACTATGTGATTCATTCGGGCATGAAAACAAGATACATATACCGTTAACCAACTGCATCTATGACTAATAATCCACCCTCATAATGTCATCCGAGCAAACCTTGGGTATTAAGTTGCAAGCAACATATAATTGTGTTAAGCAAAGTATGTAATGTAAACAATATAAACGTCGTTGTTTTCTCCTAATGGCAACAACATATCCCCCACCCGTTATGTTTCTATCACTCGAGCAGAGGCATTGATACGTCTCCAACGTATCTATAATTTCTGATGTTCCATGTTGATATTATGCCAATTGCTACATGTTTTCTCCCTTCTTTATAGCATTTTTACACGTTTTCCGGACTAACCTATTAGCAAGATGCCAAGTGCCAGTTCCCTATTTTCTGCTATTTTTGATTTCAGAAAAGTTGTTCTGGAAATATTCTCGGAATTGGACCCCACGAATCCCGAAGTTCCTATTTTCCCCGGAAGCATCCAGAAGTCCTGAAGAGGAGTCGAAGACGGGCACCAGGGGCCCCTCACCATAGCCAGGCGCGGCCCCCCTTGGCCACGCCTGGGGGTGGTGAGGCCACCCTGGTGGCCCACCGACAGTCGCCCTTTCGCCTATTTATTACCCTCCGAAGGAAAACCCTAGGCACCTGATCAAAAATCCCCGAAAAGTTCCGCAGCCGCCGTCGTCGTCAACCCTAGATCAGGGGGTTCTGAAGCTGTCTCCCGGCACCCTGCCGGAGAGGAGATCATCACCGGAGGCCTCTTCATCACCATGCCTGCCTCCGGAGTGATGCGTGAGTAGTTCATCCTTGGACTACGGGTCCATAGCAGTAGCTAGATGGTTGTCTTCTCCTCCTATGCCTCAATGTTTAGATCTTGTGAGCTGCCTAACATGATCGAGATTGTTCTTATGTAATTCTATGTGCTGTGTTTGCTGGGATCCGATGAATATTGAACTTATGCCAAGTTGATTATAGTATTTATTGCATATGTTATTTGTGATCTTGCATGCTTTCCGTTGCTAGTGGTTGCTCTGGCCAAGTAGTTGCTAGTGACTCCAAGAGGGAGTATTTATGCTCGATAGTGGGTTCATGCCTCCTTTTCGCCTGTGCTCGAGTGACAGAAACGTGACGGGGGAGGATGTGCTGTTGCCACTAGGGAGAAAACAGCGGTGTGAGTGCCCGCATGCACAATCATTGCTTACATTACACACATTCCTTAATGTGATTGTCTGTTACTTGCAACTTAATACCTAAGGGGGTTCGGATGATAACATGAGGGTGGATTATTAGTCATAGATGAATTTGGATTACGATCTATGTATATTGTTGTAATGCCCGCACTAAATATCATAGTAGTCATCATGTCATGAATGTGCACTATGGTGCAACCTCTATTTGTCAATGCCTAGCTATAATTTGCTCACCCAGCATGCTATCTTTTATGGAGAGACACCACTAGTGAGGCTATGAACCCCGATCCATTTTCCTACACTGTTAAACAAACCACTACAATTCCCTGCTTTCTTTACTTACTGCAAGCATACACCATTTTCCACACTATACGTCTAATCTTTGTTTTCAGAAAGACCGGTGAGATTGACAACCTCACTGTACCGTTGGGACAAAGTATTTTGGTTGTGTCGTGTGCATGTTCCACATTGTTGCTGACACCGATGAGGCGCCATCACCACCGTAAGTGGCATCAACCTTCCGAAGATCCTCTTTCTCCTACTGGATTGATAACCTTGGTTCTTAACTGAGAGAAATTCTTACCGCTGTACTCTTCACACACTCCTCTTGGGGTTACCAACATGCCATCACAAGCATCAAGAATTTCTGGCGCCGTTGTCGGGGACTTAAAATTCATCATCATCAAGAGGTCTCCCCGTCAAGGCACCATCAAGGCGTAGCAGGCATGAACCCACTATCGAGCATAAATACTCCCTCTTGGAGTTACTAGAATCTACTTGGCCAAAGCATCTACTAATAACGGAGAGCATGGAAGATCATAAATACCATACACATAAAAAATGATAGATTGATAATCATTGGACATATCATTCAATATTTATCGGATCCCAGCAAACACAAAACATGTAGCATTACAATAAGATGATCTTGATCATGTAGGGCAACTCACAAGATCTAAACATGAGGCATAAAGAGGAGAGAACAGCCGTCTAGCTATTGCTATTGACCCGTAGTCCAAGGATGAACTACTCACGCATCATTTCAGAGGCGAGCATGGTGGTGTAGAGCCTTCCGGTGATGATTCCCCCTTCCGGCAGGGTGCCGGGTGGAGCTCCAGAACCCTCCCGAACTAGGGTTGACGATGACGGTGGTTGTGGATGTTTTTGTGGAAAAGGCTTCTGTATTTAGGGTTATCCTCCCGAGAGATATAACTAGGCAAGAGGGCAACGTCGGTGGCCGGCCAGGGGGCCCAAACCACCCCTGAGCATGGCTAGAGAGGGGGGCCCTATGGTGTGGGGCCCTTGTGTCCCCCCAGGCCCCCATCTAGACTTCATGTGCGTGACAGATTTCTAAGACTTCCGAGTTTCGAATCGTCCAATTCCGAGAATATTTCAAAACAACTTTTTTGAAACTAAAAATGGCAGAAAACAGGAACTGGTTCTGTGGCATCTTTTCAAAGGTTAGTCCTATAAAATCGATAAAAATGACATAAAGTGTGAAGGAAACATGCACCATATACTATGAAAACAACAAGGAACATCAAAAATTATGGATACGTTTATGACGTATCAGCATCTCCAAGCTTAGTTCCTACTCGTCCTCGAGTAGGTAAACGATAAAAACAAATGATTTCTGAGGTGAGATGCTACCAACATAAACTTGATCATCTAAATTGTAAAAGCATATGTAAAGTTGAGATCATAGTACTTTAAACACAGACATGATAGATATAATTTTAACAATGAAATTAGCAATCACCTTGCATCATGAAAAGTAACACAAATAAAAGATCATGAATATTAATGCACTTGAAAGTTATACGTTTGTTTCGAGCATAAAGAAAACATAGAGAAGTGATATTTTGCTTGTCCTTAAGACTGGGGAAAAACATAAATGCCAGGACACCTTCAAAGTTCAAGTGCATGACTAGAATAAATAGTTTGAGAGCAAGTAATAACACATAATGAATCAATTAATAATAATTTTTGGGACCGATGCACATTAAACTCAGAATGGCAATTACGCTCTCTCAACTGTGCATAAAGTTAGAAGATGGAGACTCAACATAAAAGTAAAAGAAATTCCCTTCGCAGAGGGAAGCAGGGATTAACTCATGTGCTAGAGCTTTTTATTTTATTAAACAGAGGTATTGAAAACATTTTTTTAGAGAGGTGTATGCTTATGTCAACGAATGGTAAACAGAAAATACAGCACGTTGCAAGCCAACTAGAACTTACAAGAGCGGCTCCCATTGAAGGATGCTACTGGTGTAGTAGATCATCCCTCTTCTCTTTTGTTTACATAATTATGGTTTGACTGATAAATCAGGGGCAAAAATAGTGAAGAGAATTTAATAGTAACCAATTTTGGGGCTGGGCACCCCGCTGCCAGCTCTTCTATTATTTTGAATAAGCGGATGTGCCACTAGTCTAGATGTGATCAACAAGTGAGATAAATATTCTCTATTTACATCCTCATGAGCTAAAACAGGGGCACAAAACAGGAGTAATTTTGAAGGTTTTAAAGGTAACACATGAGCAATTTACTTTGGAGTGGCAGTTAAATACCACATGTAGGTAGTATGGTGGACACATTTGGCAAACTTTGGTTTTTGGGAGTTGGATGCATGAGTAGAGCTCATACTCAGTACAGGTGGAGGCTAGCAAAAGACTGGGAGCGACAAATTAAGAGAGCAATAACGGCCATAATCATGCACAGCGACAAAAACATTATTAATCAAAGCATAAAGGGTATTACAAGTAAAAAACTAAATGATCATAGAGGCTATAAGTGACTGGTTTGTAGTCATAAACATGGTGTAAGCATGCGCTAAGTCAACAAAATAAAGCATTCGAAGGAGAACGCCACAAATTTATGCTTCAATAAGATAAAAACAACTCATGATTCTTTCAATGGCACATTAAGCACTCTCAACTATTTTGAGACAAGTCATAATACAATAAAAACTACTAAGAATAGAATTAAAATAACATCTAGCATGACATAAAAAGTCTAGCCATAGTCTATACAAGCTTCTTTTTGCACCGTCATAAGCACGAAAATTGTACTACTGCTTTCCAACACCAATCATTTTGTTCTAAACAAAAACTCTCCAAGAGATATAGAAATGAAACAAGAGAGTACTAACATAACTCTACTAGCACTAACAACTCTGAATAAGAGATGCATGAAAAATAGGAGCTAAAAGGATTTGCAGCAGCTAGAAGAAAAACTAAGAATACGAGCATGGAAGAAAACGAATATTCATATGAAAAAGCGGAGCGTGTCTCTCTCCCACAAAAACAATGCTGGGTTCCAACTATATTGATTGCAGCAAGGAAAAAAAAATAAAACAAACAAAAAAAAATAAACAGACGCTCCAAGTAAAGTGCATATGATGTGACCGAATAAAAACATAGTTTCACTAGAAGTGACCTGATAAATTGTTGATGAAGAAGGGGATGCCTTGGGCATCCCCAAGATTAGACGCTTGATTCTTCTTAGAATTTGCTGAGATGAACCACGGGGGCATCTCCAAGCTTTGAATTTGCAATCTTCTTGATAACATTATATCACCCTCTTCTCTTGACCCTTGAAAACATCCTTCACACCACACTCAATGTAATTCGCATTAGAGGGTTAGTGCATAACCAAAAATTCAAATATTCTGTATGGACACAAGCATTATTAATACTTTTAAACATTATCTACAGCCACTGATTTTTCGTGAAGCAAAGAAATTCACTCGACATAGTAAAAGAGAGAATGAAAGTAAAAAGGCAGAATCTATCAAACTAGAATATTCCGTAAAGACGAATTTTTTCGGAGAACTTATGTTGCTCAAATCTAGAAACGTAAATATATAAAAAGTTTCGGAATTAGCTGAGGAATAAGCACAAAAAATTTCAGGTCATTGTGATCTTTCTGTGAATTATGCGATTTTTCACGACGGACAGCAGAAATCTGTTTCCTGCGTAGAAATCCAAAACTAACCTCAACTTTCACTACAGACTCTACTTGGCACAAAAAATGCGAGAAAATAAAGATACAAAGGAGTTGCTACAGAAGTATACAACACCTTGACTAAAAAAAAACAGAGAAAACAAAGCAAAAAATAAAACCATGGGTTATCTCCCAAGAAGTGCTTTTTTCTTTAACGCCTTTTAGCTAAGCTCATAAAACTAGAATCAAGTATTTTTTTTCAAGTGAAGAAGCATCAAGAAGAAAGTATAAAACAAATTTAAGTCTAACCCACTTCGTATGCATAGGAATCTTGTAAAGAAATAAATTAAAGAAGCTCAAACTAGAAATCATGGGAAGGTAGAACAAGAGCAATTTCAAAGCTTTCAACAAAATGAGAGGTCTTTGAGTAACATGAAAATTCCTACAACCATATTTTTCTCTCTCGTAATAATTTTCAGTAGCATCATGAACAAACTCAACAACATAATTATCACATAAAGCATGTTGGTCATGGTCTAAAAGCACACAATTCATATCAAGCTCAAAAATAGTGGGATCAAAATTTAGAATAAAGACCTCTTCTTTCCCACTTTTAGCAATAGAAAAACAAGATGATTGGTCACTCTTAAAAGGTATGGGACACATTATAGCAATCCTATTTTCAGTAGCATTATAATTTATAACATCAAGTAACATAGGACCATCATCTAGAGCATTATCATATAAATTTTCTTAACAAACTTCCTCATTATCATGCATATCAATAGTTGGAATAAATAGAGGATTATCATAAGATTTATCAAAGTAGCATGGATTGCAATAAAACAAGGTATGAGTTAAAGAGTTACTATCATTGGGAGGTAGACATGGGTTCCATTCTTCTTCCTCTTGACCATCACTGTCCTCCTCTTTTTCATCCAATGAGCTTCCAGATTCAGCAATTTCTTCTTCCATAGGCTCCTACAAGGCATTAGTCTCTTCCTTAGGTGGAGAGCATTTATAAAGATATGTAAGAATATAGCCATTTACTTCTTGTAATTATCAAAGCAAAATTCAAGTATATCATAAATCTCATATTTATAGGGTGCATCATCAATATTTTCAAGTAAATAAGCAATTTCGAATGCACCCTTCCAAGCAATAAATTCTTCAATTTGGTCCACGTCATAAAAGTCATAATTTCTCTTAATATAAGAATATGTGACAACATTATCATTATACTCACATTGAAAAGGGAGGTGTTTATACCTCCTACAGCAACAAGATTTATCAAAGCAATAAGTAACATTATTAGTAGAGCACAAGTTTTTAGCATAATTATGTAATTTATTAATTTGCTCCCATAAGTGTATCCCATTTTGCGACAAACGGTGTTCCTTATAGTATTTTTGTTGTTCTTCTGTGAACTCACCTTGCCAATAAGATCTAGTTTCAAAGGCATTAACCATTGATAGCAAACATGATAAAGCAAGATTAAAACAGGATAAAATAAAACTAGAATAAGAACTAATTTTTTTTGTGTTTTCGATATAGAGAAGCAGACAAGACAAAATAAAATAAACTAAGCAACACTAAAACAAAGTAAAAAAGATTGGAAGTGAGAGACTCCCTTTGCAGAAATCCTCTTTCTCCCCGGCAACGACGCCAGAGTAACTTGATGGTGCAAGAGTGCACTCGTTGGGAGACCCCAAGAAGAAGGTGTGAAGAGCACAACACCAAGATTTACCTCAGAAATAAACCAAGGTTGAATCGAACAGTAGGAGAAAGAAATCACTTCCGAAGGTGATGCAGCTGATATTGGCAGGTCGCACTACCGGTTCAGCAGCAACGTGGAACCTACACAACACAATCAAATAACTTTGCCGCGACGAAGCAGTGTAGTTGCCAATCTCACCGGCTTTGCTGAAAACAAATAGGTTAAACGTATGGTGTGGAAAACTGTAGGAAAACAGTAGGAAAACAATAGTAATAGTATGAAAACAGTGATTGTAGTGGCTGTATTCGCAGTGTAAAAGAAATAGACCGGGGTCCACAGTTCACTAGTGGTGTCTCTCCAAAACAGATAGATAGCGTGTTGGGTAAATAAATTACAAGTGGGCAATTGACAGATATAAAAGTTGCACCGTAGTGCATATGCATGACATGATGATTACTATGTGATTCATGCGGGCATTACAACAAGATACATAGATCGTTATCCAACTGCATCTATGACTAATAAATCACCCTCAGAATGTCATCCGAGCAAACCTTGGGTATTAAGTTGCAAGAAACAGATAATTGTGTTAAGCAAAGTGTGTAATGTAAACAATGTAAACATCGTTGTTTTCTCCCTGATGGCAACAACACATCCCCACCCGTTATGTTTCTGTCACTCGAGCGTGAGTAAAAGGGAGGCATGCACCCACTATCGAGCATAAATACTCCCTCTTGGAGTTACTAGCATCTACTTGGCTAGAGCATCTACTAATAACAGAGAGCATGCAAGATCATAAATAACATACACATGAAAATAACATGATAGATTGATAATCATTGGACATAGCATTCAATATTCATCGGATCCCAACAAACACAACATGTAGCATTACAATAAGATAATCTTGATCATGTAGGGCAACTCACAAGATCTAAACATGAGGCATAAAGATGAGAGACCAACCATCTAGCTACTGCTTTGGACTCGTAGTCCAAGGATGAACTACTCACGCATCATTCCGGAGGCGGGCATGGTGGTGTAGAGCCCTCCGGTGATGATTCCCCTCCCGGCAAGGTGTCGGGGGGAGCTCCAGAACCCCCCTCCCCCCAAACTAGGGTTGACGATGACGGTGGATGCGGATGTTTTTGGTGGAAAAGGCATCTGTATTTAGGGTTAACGTCCCGAGAGGTATAAATAGGCGAGAGGGCAACGTTGGTGGGAGGCCAGGGGGCCCACACCACCCCTGGGCACGGCCAGAGGGGGGAGGGCACGCTGCCCTATGGTGTGGGGCCCCTGTGGCCTCCTCCGGGTCCCCTCCAGACTCCGTGTGCGCGACAGATTTCTAAGACTTCTGGGTTTCGAATCGTCCAATTCTGATAATATTTCTAGAACAAATTTTCTGAAACTAAAACAGCAGAAAACAGGAACTGGCTCTGTGGCATCTTGTCAATAGGTTAGTCCCAGAAAGTCGATAAAATGACATAAAGTGTAAAGGAAACATGCAGCATATAGTATGAAAACAACATGGAACATCAGAAATTATGGATACGTTTATGATGTATCATTTACCAGGGACATTATTATTTTTATTGCTGTCGGAATAGCATGGTGCACGAGGATGGACATTTTTCCAAGCATTATGTGCATTATAGATCCCTAACAATTTTGAGGGTTCCATGAAGGTTATGAAACTTTGAAAATTGTTATCCAGGTCCTAGAATTGCAAAATACTAAGGCATTTTAGGAAGTGCAAAAAAGTGAAGCATTTTCAAGACGTAGATGACTAAATTATTGCACTTTCAAGACATGGATGAAAATATAAAGAAGTGTGACATTCTCGAAATAGTTTAGATATATATGATACATTTCACTCTATAAAAAAATGGAGGTCCAAGAAGCAATGCATTTGGAGGATGTTATCATTATTGTCGATAGAGTAAAGAGCAAGTCACTCGGAAGCTTTCAATGAGTGGATGCAACTGCATCTGTAACATGTATCTTGCTTGTGTTAGACCATCTCTAGTGGAGTGTAGAAATTTGGGTGTCTATATGAACAGGGGCGGAGACAAGGGGGGGCTAGCAGGGGTCTGACCCCCCCTAATGGCTCGTCCCCCAACGTTTTATATCACGTAATACCCCAGTACACATTATGAGTACACGTCCTAATTAGTGTTTAAGGCTGTAGCCCATACTGATCCACGGAGATCTGTTGATCTGCACACACCGAATCCCAAAAGAGCAACAAAACAAAACAGCCCATGACCGGTACTGTCTAGGCAATCGACAATTGGTCATTTGGTGGCATGTTTTATTCCCGTCCGTCTAACCTCCTTCCTAGATGGATCTAGTACAAAGATCGCTGGGCTGCTCCTGATCGGGAGCCACAATCCACAGACGACTTTTCTATCCATCCGACTTGCCGCGAGTGCGCCGACGGCGGCGGTAGATCGCCGCTTGTCGTGGATCTCCGTCCCCTGGTTTGCCCAATAGGTTTTTTTTTTGTCTAATAAGGTACACGGTGTATTTATACTTACAACTAGTCAAATTTAAGCCCCTTTTGTTTGAGTTTTACCATTATTCAGTAATTATATAGAGCGACAACAATACTATACTCATTACTTCTTCATGCCAGTTGCTTAGATTTTGAATCTTACCTAGCATCATATTTGAATAAAATAATTGGTAATAGTGGAACCTTATCTGCCTATAGCTTCGATCTGAATCTAACCTAGTGCTTAATTTTGATCAAATTGTTGGCAATAGTAGAACCGAAATCTACAACTTTGGAAAATTAGCTTTCTTTTGTAACAAAAAAAGTCAATTTATTTATCAATGAAAAGGTTGATGATTTTTTAAATATTAGTATAAGCCAAATCTGTGATAATATGGTGTTCATTTTTCAGATGATATTTTCATACATTGTACTTCACGGATGATCGTCGTCATTTCGCCCCCCTATGTCTAAATCCTGGCTCCGCCCCTGTGAACATATACACACTCATGTAAAAAGATTCTAAGTTTTTCAGTGGAGTGTCTAAAATAGAAGACATGTATATTCCCTCTCTTATATTTTAGTTATGTATTATAAATAAGCAGTTCAAAATTTTTTTTTGGCTGATATCCATCTACAAATAATTGGCACAAACATCACCAAATAATCAACACAGTTTAGATAAGCTCGGTTTAAAAAAAAATGCATTTTATCTTTACAAAATTCGAGAAAAAGTGATGAACGTAGATATTCGAGATTTACAACTGTGTTAATTTTCAAGTTAAATTTTATATTATTCCGCGCTACATAAAAATAACAAATGTGCCAAGTTTTCGAATTTCGACTATGAGGACAGGCCGGTTGCTACACTTTCCATTTTCTGAATGTGGCGAGAATGCGAATACATTCAACATTCGAGGCACAGTTTGAGTGGTGTGGATATTGTACACACTCGTTTTCACATGCCACTCGAGAAGGTTTTTGCCCCTGGCTTGTTTGAATTCCGTTTTTACACCCGTATCCACGCTCCACTAGGGATGCTCTAATTATTACCTTTTTCCTGTTTTGCCATTTGTTGTAAATATTTATTGTTTACAAAATTATACAACAAGAAACCACACTGTTTTCGCGTGAAAAATAAAGTCGGGCCGCACTAACACCAAAAGAGCAATCTTCCCAGCCCATCTACCATGATCGATCTAGGAAGCGGTCAAAGGATGTTCTAGATTAAACAAGTATGCAGCACTCAGCATCGTAGTGCCCAACACCGCGACCAAAGACCGGTCTAAGCGTTTGAATATTACACACGCAAGTCCTTTTAAACAGTTCCTTCCGCAGGAGAATCACTTTCTCCAGTCAAACTTCTTACTCTTCGAACAGGGACAGCGAGGAGAGCCAGTGACGACGCCGCTTTTGCCTCCCATCCCGGCCACCAGCTCTATAAAAGCGCCTCCCGTTCCCCCCCGCACTGACAAACGCATAGCCGCCGGTCGTGTCGTATGAACGCCGGCAGCCCTAACATACGGCTGAGTAACTGAGAGGGGCGAGGTGTCTGAAACTGTTTGATGGAGGGGTCGTCGTCGTCGGACAGGTACACGGAGAGGTGCGCCCTGGCCACGCAGCTGGCGCAGGTGCTCGACACGGTGAGGCAGCTGGAGGCGCACATGAGCGTGAAGGGTTGCGCTGACGACGGAGGGGAGCGGTGCCGGGCGCTGGTGTCCAGCATGCGCTCCTCCGTTGATAGGTCCATCCACATCGCCATGTCGTCTTGCTGCGCCCCTGGAGCCCCGGAGTCACCGCCGTCCGCCGAGGGAAGTCCCCGCAGCGGCGGATCCGACCAGGCTGCAGACTCCCGGTGTCGCGGCGGCAATGAGTCAGGGCAATGCAAGAAGAGGTAAGAATAAACAGAAAAGCCTTCCATGGTTGTTGCTCGGTATCTCGGTTGATAGTTTAAATAGTTGCGACAAGTGCAGGAAAGCGCAGCCCAAGTGGAGCACGCAGGTGAGGGTGAAGTCGGTGCAGGACGTCGCCCCCCTCGACGACGGCTTCAGCTGGAGGAAGTACGGGCAGAAGGACATCCTCGGCGCCAAGTACCCAAGGTCAGAGACGACGCTCTCGAGCACACTTTTTTCACCGCGCGCACGCGGGCGAGCTACCATTATCAATACCCTAATCGTCGGCGGCTGATTAAACCGAACTTTCGCAGAGCCTACTTCCGGTGCACCTACCGGCACACGCAGAGCTGCCACGCGAGCAAGCAGGTGCAGCGTGCCAACGGCGACCCGCTGCTCTTCGACGTCGTGTACCACGGGAACCACACGTGCGCGCAGTGCAATACCCAGAGGCAGCGGCAAGCTGCAAGCGGAGTGCACTGGCAGCCGCAGCCTGCAGGCGGGCAGGAACGGGGCTCCATCATCTCTGTGGGACTGAAGGCCGAGGGGGTCACTAATGGGTTGGGGACTCCGTTCTCGTTCCGCTGCGACCCAGCAGGCGCCGCCGACGCCGGCGGCGCTGCGAGCAGCGACTTCCAAGCTGGCTGTGCGCTGGCTGCGTCCCCCTTCGTCTCCCCGGCGACGTCAGGGTGCCAGCTTGTCAATAACGTGCCGGACGTGGAGCTCACCTCCACGACGAACTCCCAGATGGCGGACATGGACTTCATGCTCCAGCTGGCCGACGCCGATTTCTTGGATAATTCGCACTATTTTTAAGTCGCCGCAGGACAAGTAGGCCGTCGGCACAAATTTGTGTATAAACAAGCATGCAGAAGTGCGATATGCCATGGAAATTAATTTAGTGGCGAGCGGCCGGATGAGTTCTGATCGATCTGAATTCCGAAAGCTACGTGCGTGGACTATGGTCGTGCTGCCAGATACCAAGGATTATCGTGAAAAGTATCACTTGCCGTCACGGGCAGGTTACTGACTAGCGATGACAACAACAAAACAGCAAAACAACAATAATGACTGAATGATGCCGCGAGAGGCTTTCACGTCTGAGGACGACTTTCCGTGCCTAGTAGCATATGACTGAGTATTGTTAGAAATAACTATTTCCTATTTATTTCAGGGGATAATCCCCGCACTTGTAACCCACCGTTGTGGGAACCGTAGGCAGTTAGGATCCTGGAGCGTCGCCTCCAGGGACCGACTATGGAAACAGCGCATCCCTTGGAAGCGCCTATTCACCTTGTATAAGTATCGGATCCGACCATCAATAAAGAAATCTCTTGATTCATTCTTTCTGTTTTCGAATCTTAACACGTTATCAGCACTTGCTCTACCGAGAGAGCAAATTGGTCGGACATCACCGGCCGGAATCGCCGGAAAGACGAACAAGAGAGGAAACAGGCAAAAGGTTAGAAGAATAACATGCCTCAGAACCTCCTATCGTTGTTTCTTCGCCTGAGTCGCCGTCGCCGCCGTCCCCATGGTGCGGGCGGACGCCGTCGTGCCTACCTTGGAATGCGCGACCTTCGCCGCTTCGGTGGTGGATGGATTGCACGCCACCACGACGTCAGGGGCTCCCGGGGTCGTGGCACTGCCATGCCGCCACCGGTACAGGCTTCTGTGCCGGACGCGCAGCAGCCCGTCGCACCGCAGCCGCTGCAGACCCTTCTGCCGGTCGTGCGCCCCCTAGACACTCCCGTGGAACTGCCGTCCCCGGCCCCAGGAGTCGTCGAGGTGGACGGAGATGCCCTCGCGAACGTCACCGCGCTGATCGGGGCCTCCGTTTGCACATTCAGCTCCGGCGTGCACATCTTTTCCATTGCCGCAGTCGTCGACGCCGTAGCGCCCTCGCGCCCGCCGTCCCCAACGCCGGACTCGCCACCAACCTCACCGAGCGCGAGCAGACGTCTCCTCGCCTCGGGTGTCCCGCTGCGAAGCTTGCCGTCCAGCAGCCGCGCCCCACGCACTGGGTCTTGGAGCCCGGCCGCCGTTGGGCTTGCGATCAGCGCTGCAGACGGCGTCGCGCCGGGCACCCTGCTCCCTGGAGCCTTGCCAGATGAGGACGCGCGCGGCGGCAGCGCCTCTCGCCGCCGGTGATGCGTCCGGCCGGCAGTTCCCAAGGGCTCTTCGGCTGTATCGGACTATCGGGTAGTGAGGTCGCAAACTAAGCCATTGGGGATTTATTTTCTCTACGGCTTCTCCTCTCCCTTATCTCTGCACAAAGCTGGAAGCCTGGGAGAAATGTGTGCCTGTGCGCGTAGCTAGCGCGTCGACCTGCTAGGAGACTAGCACGCATTTATTTTCCATGTGCGGCAGCAGGGAATCAACTGTGTCATTGACTGCTGGTAGTTATTTGTTTATTTCCTACCGTACTAGTATTTGATCTCTTCACTAGTACTACTTGTTTAGATCATTCGCAGATAAATGACCAGTGTCTAGCAAATTTCTATTTAGTCTGTTTTAGACATGTTACACTGCTTTATTTTAGTACTGTTTCTGTGTCGAGTACAACGTATTCCAGACTATGTAAGATGTAAATATATTTCCATGTTTCGTACATGTCGAGATTATTACGTCTATTTGCAATCAAGATTTTTAATTTCTTGCAAATATAAATGCAAAATTGAAAGTGATTTCGTCAAATTGATGTCTTGGGATCATGAGGTGGTGTGTAGATATATCTACACCTACTGTTTAAGCCTACATTTTGTCATGTATGACATTATGATTGCCAATGTGCTCTCCCAAACATTTAATTAAGTTATGACATAAGGCATTCGAAGTGTGAGTACTACTCCGCTAATGTTGCTAGATCTACTCCAAAAATTCTTTTGGTGATTATCTACAATGTGTCATACTTAACAATTTGAGGTTCACACTAATGAGTTCAAGCCCACTTCTTGAAACTTCATTTATTTTGCATTGTTCATTATGACATGACCATGATGGATCTTAATTTACGGATGTAAATTAATATTCTCTGGTTTACCATGTAGGTAAACGATGGCTCGAGAGTTTGATGCACTCGCTCTCAACGGCCACAACTAGCCTATATGGGCCATGGACATCAAGATATCCCTTGCGTCCCGTGGATTAGTGCGTGCAATCCAGCCCCCGGTGAATCCACCCCCGGTTGGAGTGACGCCGCTGACAGACGAGCAAAAATATGCTGCCTTATACATCATAAGGCACCATATTCACCCAGATCTCAAGTTTGAGTACTTGGAGGAAGAATCCCCTAGTACCCTGTTTCAGGCTCTCAAGACGAGGTATGAACAACAGAAGGCAGTTATCATGCCAGAAGCACTCCATGATTGGACACACCTCCGACTTCAGGACTTTAAGTCCGTCGGGGAGTACAATCACGAGGTTCATAAGATTAGTTCCAAACTGCGCTTTTGCGAGAAGGAACCTACTGACGCGGAGAAGATAGAGAAAACTTTGTCTACTATGCTCCCATCGGACAGGATCCTCCAGCAGCAGTACCGTGCTCGCAACTACCAAGTCTAGTCCGATCTTATTCATATTTTACTTCAGGCTGAAAAGCATGATGAGCTACTCGCTAAGAATGGCTCTCAGCGTCCGGTTGGTTCCCAACCTCTACCTGAAGTTCATATGAATGTCGCGAACGGACGAAAGTTTGATGGTGGCTTCAACCGCAAGCCTTCGAACTTCAATGGTAAGCGAAAGCGCAACCGGAACAGAAAGCCCAGAAACTCAGACCGTGGGAAGGGCACTGCAAAGCCCAAGTTTGACAAATCTAAGCTTTGCGACAAGTGTGGATGCTACACGCACCCAACTGAAAAGTGCAAGACCCCAAAGCATTTGGTCACTCTATACCAGCAATCCCATGGACGCAACGCACCTCGAGGGAAAAGGTTTGAAGCCAACTTCAACCTTCATCTAGATGGCAGCGATGGAGCTGGTTGTTCGCAAGACGTTCCTCCGGGACCTAGCGATGCCGTTACTCTCCCTCCACCAGAGGACCCCGCAGGAACGGAGGACATGATGGTTGAGTACGCCTCAACCGACATGTTTGGAGACTTTGACTAGTCCCACTACCTCCTTAGTGATTGATATATCCATGTCCATTTGTGATGTTGTAATAGAACATAAGTATTGTTGTCATTTATATTGTATCAGCACTTTGATATAATAAGATTGTAATCTATGTATTTAAATAAAGGATTCTTATTGAAAATTCTTCATTTTTATATATAGTTCTCTACGGGGACAATCCGATGGAAGAGGAATTATGCCTTGTGGACAGTGCTACCACAAACTCCATACTGAGGGAGTTGAAATATTTCCAAACTCTGAAAAAGATGAATGGTGATATTTTAACAATCGCTGGACGCGATACAGTAATTGTTGGCACCGGCCGTGCCATATTTACCCTCCCAGGTGGTACACAAGTGACAATTGAGGATGCATTATTGTATCCCGATTCTTCACGTACCCTAATCAGTTATCGAGATATCCGTAAGAATGGTTTTCACATTGAAACCCATGAAGACAACAAAGAGGAATATTTACTCTTCACAAAAGATCACGGATATGGCAAGCAAGTACTTGAAAAAATTCCCTCTCTGTCGTCCGGACTGTACTATACGTACATTAAGCCCGTAGAACATGTTGCTTACAAGGTAATTTTCCAAAATGTTAACGCATTTCAAACCTGGCATGATCGCCTAGGCCATCCTGGTATCGGGATGATCAGGAAGATTACTAGCAATTCCATTGGTCACAATTTGCTTGAGTCCAAATTTCTTTAGTCATCGGATTTTGTGTGTACATCATGTGCCACGGGAAATCTTATTCTGAGGCCTTCGCACCTCAAAATACAAGCTGAACCACTTCAATTTCTTGAACGAATTCAAGGAGACATTTGTGGTCCCATCCAACCATTGTCTGGACCGTTTAGGTATTTCATGGTCCTTATTGACGCATCTACACGATGGTCACATGTGTGCCTTCTTTCCACACGGAACCATGCATTTGCCAAGATAATGAGGGAAGTAATTAAGTTACAGGCCCATTATCCAGAAAGTCGAATTACAACAATTCGCATGGACAATGCTGCAGAATTCTCCTCACGTGCTTTCAATGACTATTGCATGGCCCTGGGGATTGAAGTTCAACACTCTGTTCCATACGTCCACACTCAAAATGGTTTGGCCGAATCCCTAATTAAGAGGATCAAACTCATTGCAAGACCTTTGTTGATGAATTGCAGCTTGCCAACATCGTGTTGGGGTCATGCAGTTTTACACGCTGCTGACTTAATACAATTGCGACCTACTGCATATCACAGTACTTCCCCTCTGCAATTGGTACGTGGAAATCCACCTAGCATTTCCCATCTGCGTAAGTTCAGATGTGCTACATACATCCCGATCTCACCACCTCAGCGGACATCCATGGGCCCACACAGAAAATTGGGGATCTATGTGGGGTACAAATCGCCGTCGATCATTAAGTACCTGGAACCCCTTACTGGGGATCTATTCACATCCCGTCACGCTGATTGTATATTTGACGAGGAACATTTTCCGGCATTAGGGGGAGATTTCAAGTACCAGAAAGAATGCCCGGAAATTGATTGGAATGCTCTTGCCATTTCAACCTCTGATCCACGTACCCAAGAGACCGAACTCCAAGTTCGGAAAATCATAAATTTGCAACATCTTGCAAATAATCTGCCAGATTCATTTACTGATCTAAAAGGTGTCACAAAATCCTTGAATCCGGCCAGAAATGCGCCCGAAAGAGTGGAGGTACCAACTAAAACCACTCAACTACCCGTTCCCAAAAAGAGGGGGAGTAGTACGGCATCTGACCCGGATCCTGCTTCCCGCAAGCAGCAAAGGAGAGCGAGGAGAAACTCGTCGAAGTCAGTAAATGCAAGTCAACTCAACGTTGACAAACACCTTATGGGTAGTATACACCCAGTGGAAGGGCAACCTCCACAACCCAGCTCCAGCTTGCACACACTGGCTGGAACATCGGAACACCTAGACTCACGCGTATTGGGAAATCACGAAGAGTCATCAAGGGTGCAGGAGATATCCATCAACTATATCGATTCTGGAGAATCATTCAACCGTAAGTCTACGATTGTCGACAGTTATTTTTCTGCTACAATTGCAAATAACCTTCTTAATGATCATGATCCAAGGACTATCGTTGAGTGTGAAAACGCTCCGACTGGCCTCAATGGAAGGATGCAATACAAGCAGAACTAGCCTCGCTTAATAAAAGGAAGGTATTCACAGAAGCAATACCAACACCTCCCAATGTTTTTCCTGTGGGATTCAGATGGGTTTTCCTCCGGAAACGGAATGAGAACAATGAGGTGGTGAGATACAAAGCAAGGCTCGTAGCACAGGGTTTCACGCAGAGACCCGGCATTGATTTCAATGAAACATATTCTCCAGTTATGAGTGGTATCACTTTCCAATATCTTATATCTTTGGCAGTGCAAAATCGTCTATCCATGCAGTTGATGGACGTCGTGACCGCATATCTTTACGGATCACTAGATTCGGACATTTACATGAAGGTTCCTGACGGAATCTCTGTCCCGGATGCAAGCGCAAAACACAACATGTACTGTGTAAAACTGAACAAGTCTTTATACGGCTTGAAACAGTCGGGGCTGATGTGGGACAACCGACTTAGTGAGTTCCTTCTTCAGAAGGGTTACTCCAACAATGATGACTGCCCATGTGTCTTCATCAAGAAGTCCTCTTCAGGATTTTGCATCATTTCCGTGTATGTTGATGATCTCAACATCATTGGCAATGCACAAGATATTGATGAAGCACGCAATCATCTAAAGATGGAATTTGAGATGAAGGATTTGGGTAAAACCAAATTTTTCTTGGGTCTTCAACTTGAGCACCTTCCCTCAGGAATAATGGTACACCAAGCTGCCTATATCCAGAAAATATTGGAGAAATTCAATATGGACAAATCCTATCCGTCCAAAACTCCCATGGTGGTTCGATCTCTAGACGTAGAGAAAGATCCGTTCAGACCTAGGGATGATGGAGAAGAAATGTTGGGACCCGAGATTCCATATCTCAGTGCCATTGGAGCGCTTATGTATCTTGCAAATTGTACGAGACCTGACCTCGCATTTGCAGTGAATCTACTTGCTAGACACAGCGCAGCTCCCACCAAACGCCATTGGGCGGGAGTCAAGAATGTCTTTCGATATCTCCAAGGCACAAAGGATCTTGGTCTATTCTTTCAGTTCCAGAGAAATCTGGACTCCAGTATGATTGGATACACTGATGCTGGCTACTTATCTGATCCCCATAATGCCATATCGCAAACCGGCTTTGTGTTCCTACATGGTGGAACGGCCATATCGTGGAAGTCTTCGAAACAGACCCTCGTTGCAACGTCCACCAATCATTCTGAAATAATTGCATTATATGAGGCATCACGCGAATGTGTATGGCTTCGCAGAATGATAAACCACATACAGCAGTCATGTGGAATTGGTTCTATCGAATCACCCACCATTATCTACGAAGATAATGCGGCTTGTGTTGCACAGATGCAAACAGGATACATAAAGAGCAATATCACCAAGCATATTGCCCCTAAGTTGTTTTATCCCCATGAACTCCAGAAGAGTGGGGAAATCAACATCTTGCAAGTCAAATCATGTGATAACCTCGCTGATCTTTTCACGAAGTCTCTACCAACTTCAACATTCCAGAAATACATTCATGGGATTGGTATGCGGCGGCTTCGGGATTTGCAAGAGTCAGGGGGAGTATCTTCCTGAACTATTCCTGTTCAAAGCATCATATTACACTCTTTTTCCCTTTATGAGTTTACTTTTCAGGTTCTCATTAAGGTTTTTAATGAGGTAATATCAACGTGAGATCATATGTCATACTTTCTGTTTTCCCCACCGGGGTTTTTAGGAAAGTATATACGACATATTTATTGTCCTCTAAATTCTATGGATATACTTCATATCGAGTTAAGAGGGGCGATAATCATTATATGTTGGATCTTTTTTCTCCTTATTTTCCCACAGGGTTTGAAGGAGTTTTACCAGCATATCCTACACTACTCCTCACATTTTTCCCATAGGGTTTTTGGAGGAGACTTAATCAAGATGACGATGGATCCTTATGAAGTGTAGCGGTGATTAGGGGGAGTGTTAGAAATAACTATTTCCTATTTATTTCAGGGGATAATCCCCGCACTTGTAACCCACCGTTGTGGGAACCGTAGGCAGTTAGGATCCTGGAGCGTCGCCTCCAGGGACCGAATATGGAAACAGCGCATCCCTTGGAAGCGCCTATTCACCTTGTATAAGTATCGGATCCGACCATCAATAAAGAAATCTCTTGATTCATTCTTTCTGTTTTCGAATCTTAACAAGTATCACAACGTTTCGGAAGTTCCCGGAGAAAAATCGGCTCCTCTGACGCGTACTAGCCACGTAAGGCTGCCGTGACATCTAACGCGGTTTAAGCACACATGTCTTGTTTTCTTCTCGGAAAGGGGTGTATGTAACCCTTTGCCTCCGTACCAATCGATGCATAGACTCATTTTAATTGCAAAGTTTATCTTTCTGATCATTACAAACCAGAAATCACATAAGAATGATACATGAATCAACCATCAGAAAAGACTGAGCATGTAGCAACTCTACATTTTGTAGTCTATTATTATGTCACCCAATCTGGCTATAGATATCGTAAGTGACCGTCAGCAGACCGTTGCATCGAGTAGCCATGACTTCCTGCTGATCCAATGGGAGAAGTAATTATCCTAGCTTGATATAGTGAGCAGCCAAATAGATAACTTGCAAAAAAATAGACAATCTAGTCTTGTAAAAACTGTTTCTACAAATCCATATTGACCGAGATAAAGCTAAAACACTCATATTCTAGTTTTAGTTTTCTAGTCTATCCCATTTAACCAATTCTCAAAATATTTGCAATATTGCTTGGTTAAGGAAGATTGTAAGTAATTGAAACAATATGTCAAACAATCCATGCAAAACAATATGAGAGAAACAAATGCCCAATAATCTCATTTGGGTCGCAAAAGCAACATTGTACCCCTATTATGGTATGCTTTTACCGGATTATCATTGGTAAGTAATATTTTTTATAGAGGAACCACATAAATATCTTAATTTTCAACACTATTTTTAACTTCCATGAGTATTTGTGAAGAAACCTAGTCTGGCCATTCGTGAGGTCACCATACAAAAAATTTGCCCAAAAAACTCCCAAGGTCGTGAGCTTCCAATCAAACAAGTCCGACTCATCAGACAAATGTACCATCGTCAACATTTGGCACAAGTGTCATTCCACTTATCACACATCGCGATCATATCAGCAATAGAAAACATTGAAACGAAAATAGTATTTCGAATAGATTGATAGTTCTTAATTACAATGTTGCCAATCGTGATGGCATCTAAATTACAAAGTAGATGTATGTCTATGACTATGGTGGTGGTGTGGATGATGTGGTGGAGAGTCGGTGGAGATGCGGCAGCACTTCGTAGTCTTGTGGAGAGGACGGCGGTGACGACGGTGGAGAGTGAATGATGTGTGACTCTCTTCTGGGGGTTGTTTCTTCTCCGTATATGTGGCTCCAACGAATGGACTAGGGTTTCAGGCGACTTCCTTTGCGAATTGGCTCTAGGTCCTGTTGCGACTTTAGTTCGGTTTGACCTGACGATTTTTTCTGATAGCGGTACGGTGGGCAGTACGGTCGCCACTGACCGTACCGAGATCGTTAAGTTTGGTACGAGGATAGACTTCAATGATTTTCCGATCTTAATCTTTTCCTTCCTTTTAGTCTTGATTTTCCTTAATTTCCTGTCCAATATCTGCACTAAAAATAATGACATGGAGTTTGCACATTAGTGATTAGTGGCAGGTCTAGAATGATATATCTATCATTTTCATGACAAAGATATAATTTAAACATAGATAAACATGTATTATTTTTGGACGCATCACCATCCCCAAGGTTAAATCTTGATCGTCCCGAGCAAGTAAAATATCATAAGGAACTCGATATTAAACCGAAATAGCGAGAAGTTTAGTTCACTTACAATTGGTTGTCTGGTGGCTCACACTTCCTTCAGCTGAAAACTTAATATAAATAGTGTAACATCAATGTATCATAGCAGTTTCGGTAAGGAAACAGAAATAAAACAAAGATCATATTAATAGGGACATTGAGTAAAGCAACAATTATTCTACTTCTTGTAAAAAAACAAAATTCTGCAACATACATTTAAAAGGATTAAATTTATCATAATAAGAGTGTGGAAGCAATGTTCAAATAAGCATAACTTGAGAGTAGTTCATTGACTCCCACTGACATAACGTAATGGCTCTATAATGCATGTTTTCTTTTCATTGACTTTCAAGAACATTAGCTTAATAGTAATGAGACCATGTCAAAAGAATTTATATGTTTGATCAAGTGTATGAACGCAAAGTCAGCCATCAACAAATTGTCACAACTAAATACACTCATGACTTGGGTATTAGAGATTTCTCTCGGATGTTTTGATTTCTCAAGAGTTAGAGGACTGTCCAGCCTGCTTAAGTGCATGATTCCCACGAGAGCACTGATAATTTTACCCACTATAATATTTCTGTTACAAGTGTTTAAATCAACTCATGGCCGATATTAACTCTGGTAGATCGTTCATAGGCCAGCGGAGTTGTCAGCATCCATGGGTGCAACAAGGTGTAGAGACACGCGTAAAGCAATATCTACTACGGTGATTAACACGACAAAATTTTGGCATGGGTCGCACTTACCGCTAGGCATATATTCTATCAGACAAATCTCTTCAAAAGCAATATTCAAGACAATTAACATCATCCAAGTCTAAAAGAATTATACTCTTCAAACTTTTTTTTCTACATCATCCAAGTCTAAAAGACTTTTTTTAATTCTAATTTGTATAATGTGGTACTTTGGCAAGACATGGTTCACTACAGGAAAATAGAGTAGGAGCAACAATACTAAATAACCATGTGAATAAGATTCTTACTATATCTATCAAGACTTGCTATCCCACATGCATACAATAATTTGATTGTATACTAATCATATAAACTTGCAACTCAAAAAGGTGGGATTCACAATACATACCTCATGTGAATGAAATATTCCTCTCTTCCTTAAGATATGTTTCTTGAAAACTCGTGAATGACCACTCTTCTGCAAAATAAATGTGGTGATAGAAACATCAGAAGAGTAAAGATAAACAGAAAATTATTTTTGTGTTTTTATAGACGGGTTCTTAAGAATAGAATGGCAACGAAAGCAAAAGCTAACAAAAACTTCGAAAGGGAAAATACACCTAAAAAACAGAAAACGAAAACTAAAGGCAAAACATTGGATGCTACTCCAATGCAAGTGATACAAAACAGAACCTCAAAATAAAAACTGAAAACAAAAAAGATAACTTGTCACCACCTCTAGATATAGAAGTGTTGACAACCTCCCCAAGCTTAAATGTTTGCACATAGGAGACCATTGTGGTGGTGGCTGGAAATTACCAGGGTAAAAAGTATCACCATAAGAATAAAAATTATTTGCAAAATCAAAAGAGGTGTTACGGATATTTGTTGCGAGGTTGTTGATATCATTCACGTGTTGTCCAAGCTCATGAAGGTCTTGGTGTGTAGTGTACTGTGGTGGTATGTATGCCTCCTCCTCAGGCGCTTCTGCTTCAACGTTAAATTCCTCTGGTATTTCACCTTCGGGCTCAACTTCCTCTTCTTCATGATGTACATCATAATGAAGTATTCCATTCTCGATAGAAAAGATGTTAGGCATAGGAGCTGAGAATATTTCTCCTGTTCCTGATATAGGAATGTACATTCTTCCTTGGTTATTAAACATCATACATGTGACTCTCAGTGTAGAGAAACCAACATACATCTTGCTGGTGAGCTGAGCTAAGTTGCTCAAGTCTATTCCAAGTGAGTTTGCGAGGACGGTGATGAGTCATCCACAGGTGATGGGTCCACGACTCTGGTGTGCCTGACGAAAAAGATGGAAAAGAAGCATTGTACCCAAATTGGGCGTGATATCTGTGTCAAGTTGAGCGTCTTTTGGTAGGATGAGCATCTCATCCTTGTTGCCTCTTGTAAATTCTTCGCGTGCCTGCAAAGTGTTAGCAACAACATAGAAGAAATATCGAATAGCAGGACACTCAATGTTGCCTCCCTTGGGGCATTAGAAAAAAATACTAATTTTCTTAAAATAATGACTAGGTTGAGAGTTAAGAAAATAGTTACCCGTACGAGTGTGTCCATGATTGTTGACGAAACGAAGGAGTTGCACCACTCGCTTATGCTCAGATCATATGGTTTGTTTATCAGCTGAAATTTGACTCTCTCTTCAGTCTCCATGGTATGTTCAAGTGTGCATATAAATTCCATCGTAAACCGTCAGTAAGTTGGAACATCTTGAAAAATAAATGAGCGGATGCCAACATTGTTGCAAAGCAAATTAAAATCATTAGTGAAACCAAGATGGTGGATCGTTGTGGGACAAGCCCACTTTGTAGTTCTAATATCACGTTGTTCATGGGTCTAATATTTGTTTTGGTTGGCCATGCCATGAAGCTTGATACCCATGAACTTCTCAATTGTGCTCTTCTTGGCAACATTTCTAGATTGGCTAACACTCTCACTAACACTCGGGGTTAGCACTAGCACGTGTTTCGCTCCTCGTGTTCATCTAAAAATAATTGACAAAAATAAGCAATGGTTCGTAAAAGATAGACAATAGGTTTACTCTAAGATACTAGTGGTATGAACTCTCTAGTAGATGCAAAAGACAGTGCCCAATCTAAAAGATCTAGGCAACCCTAGATTCAAAATAAAACATAATTGAACCAATATTTACAAAAAGTAATTGGTTGGAAAGGGGAGAAACATACCTTGTATTATTGATACAAAAGGAATCGAACCAAATATGAACGAGTAATCAGATCTCTTGAGGTTTAGGGGCAGTTTTGGAGGTGGAAGAAGTTAAGAAAATAATATTATGGATTAGAAAATTGAGTTTGGGGGGCTTTACATGCGAATTAAGTCGGTAAGGTGAATGGTACGGTCGGGAGTGACCATACCAGGGTCGGTACGACTCACCTCTTCGAAATTGCTAAGCCTTCTAATCTTGGTACAGTGACTAATACGATGGATGGTACGGTGGAGCTCACCATACTGCTGCTCGTTAAGTTAGTACTATACTCTCTGTTAAAATATTTGCAACAATACGGTGGATGGTACGATGGAAATTGACCGTACCGCCACTCGTTAAGTTACCTTTGCGATGTTGAGAGACAGATGGTTTTTCCAATACGGTGGCTAGTAAGGTCAGACTAACCGTACCACCACTCGTTAAGTTAGAGATTTTCTTTCTGTTAAAACCTTTTGCAGCATACGGTGGACGGTACGGTGGAAACTGACCGTACTACCACTCGTTATCTCGCCCACAAATAGTTGCGGCTCGGGAGTCGTAAAATGTTTTTTTTTCTTTTTCTCCCTCTTTTCTTCAAGTCGGTATGGTGGGTGGTACGGTCAATTATGACCGTACCGCCACTCGTTAAAAACATACTGTAGAAAAAATAATTTTCTTCCCGGATTTTTCACTAGGGACCTGAAATATTAGTTCTCAATAAGGTTTCATATATAAATTTTGGTGGCAGCATTAGTAGTGATGCTCTAAGAAAATTTTCTTCTCCTCCAATGTGTTTTCAACACTAAAACGAAACTAAAACGAAAATGAGAAACTTATCATGGGTTGCCTCCCATGCAACGCTTTGTTTTTTATCTGCTAGCTCGACCATAATGATGCTCAACTGGGCTTAGTAAGTTGTGTGCCCATTCTGAAGTAGTTTGTCTTCAATGTTATGGTTCCATTATCGTAGACGTTTGATCTCTTCTTCCTGGGAAATGAACAACAAAAGGATCTCGATAAGGTAATTCAACCCTCACGTTACCTTCATGTAAATTTATCATGGCTTTCATATTTCTTTAAAATGGTCTACCAAGTATTATAGGTGTTATTGGATCTTCAGCAATGTCTACTATAACAAGATCAAGGAGTGTAGGACTTCCTCTAATTTGTACTATAATATTTTCTTTAATTCCCACAGCTTGCTTAAAGGTTGAATCAGCTAAATGTAATTTAATTTCAGTTATATTATAGTCTCCCAAGTTTAGCATATCAAAAAAAGTCTTAGGGATCGTAGAAATACTCGCACCTAGATCACATAATGCATTTATCTCATTGACACCTAAGTGTATCGAAATTGTAGGCTCAAATATGTCTTCAAATTTAGCTGGCAATTTTTCAGATAGTTTTCTATATTCTAATTCCAGCTCATGAACTCTATAAACAACTTGGTTAACAAATTCCCTATATGCTGCTTAGTTGTCTCCTTCAGTTGATGGGTTCTTTATACTCACCATCTTCACAAGATCTTGAACGGTGTAGTTTGGTGAAGAGGCATTGCTATAATCCAGCATCATCTTTATGTCTGCAACTGGATTGGGCTCCGTTTTGCGTGTAAATTTTACTAGAATCAAAATTTGACTCTTAGCTATCTTGGCCATTTCAAGTAGTACCTGAAAAATCAGTTCTTATAGTGCTAACTTTTGACTAGTCCATTGGACAACAGATGATCAAGATTTCCTGATTATGGACATTTATATCAATTAATAATGGAGTCATACCATTCGATGAATGAAGTGATGGACACACACTCAATATGTATGTATCATAATAAGATCCAGTAACAAGTTCAATATTATGATAACACGAAAACGTAGTCGCTACTACAAAACAAAGCATCCAAGACGGGAGTTAGAGCCGGTTAGAGCACAAAAAAATTCTACCCGCCTATACTACTATATCTCAGGCGGTCAAAAATCCAGTTCCGTCGCAACAACTATTAGAGTCGGCCTTTAATACTAACCGTCTCTAATAATATCTCACTAAAGTCGGTTATTATTTTCGACCATCTTCAGTTATTTGTTAGACGGCGAGTTTTAACGACCGTCTCCTATATTGAAGTTTACAGACTGCTGTATAATACAGAACCGCTCTAATTTTAATTTGGCGCCAATTATAACACGTACGATTGCATGCCCCGGCCATACACTCTTCTAGTTCGCCAATTTGAACACAAAATCACAAAATAAAAAACCGAGTCTTATATTTAGAGACAATAATAAAACGATTCAATCGTACGCGTACATGCGCATTAATTAATTTTACAGTTATATATACAGCTAACTAATATATATATACACACGATGCATCGCCAGCCGGCCTTCTCCGTCGGCGAAACTAATACTAGCTAGTGGTGGGTTATACTTTTTTTCATTTGCTATACTAATAATTATATATATCATCGCCGGCCGGTCGGCTTCTCCAGCGGCGGAAACTGATCTACCTATATTTACTATACTACTAGCGGCGAGGCCGCGGCGCCGGCAGACTAGCCATTGTCCGAGGAGATGGGGATGTAGTGGGCGGCCGGGCCGTCCACCTTTTGCGAGATGATGTCGGAGATGGCAGGGGCATCCTCGACGGCGGGGGCGTCCTCGACGTCGGCAGCATCCGCCATTTCGGCACCGACATTGGCAACAGCGACCTCGTCGGCGGGGAACTGATCCCCACCAGCCGCCGCCACCTCGGCCGCCTCCTCGTCCTCCTCGTCCTCCAAAAAATCCCACTCGGAGTCCTCCCGGGCATCCTCGCTGCTCTCTAGGATGGCGCGGTTCTTCCAGATGAGATCGGCGTCCTGGAGCATCTCCCCGATTACGGCCTCGTCGAGGCGCTCGTCGGTGATCTGCTCTATGGCGGCGAAGTGCTCATCCTCGAACGGGGCAAGTTGTTGGTCGAGTTCGAAGATCGCCAGCGCCTCCTGTGGCTTAATGCCGCCGGCCTCCACCGCCTGCCCCTCTTGCATCCCGGCGCCCTGCGTATGGCCGCAATCCTCCCCATCTGGCGCCGGACGCCGCCATCCTCCTCCTCCTCCTCCTCCGTCATTGCCTGGCCGCGCTCGCCACCCGCGGCCTGCACCGCCGGCCCCTCCTGCATCCCGGCGCCCTGCGGCCCGTTCTCCGCCTCCCGCGGCTGCCTGCCCGCAATCGTCCTCATCTGGCGCCGTCTGCCGCCATCCTCCGCCTGCTACTCCTCCTCCTCATCCTTCTCCTCCTCCGCCGCCATTGCCTGGCCGCGCTCGCCACCCGCGGCCTCCGCCATCGGGACGTCCTTGGACGCCGCCTCCCCCGGTGGGCCGGCATTACCGCCGGCCGCCGGTTCCGAGGCTTCTCCAGCCTGGAACTCCGCCCACATCTCCTCATAGTGCTCGGCGGTCATCTTCATCCATGTGGTCGGCCTCTCACGCACCATGACGCCGGCGTTCTGTGTGAGCGAGGAAGTTGTGGTTTTTTGGGGGAGACAAAGTGCGGCGAGCGACAACGCGTGTGTGGGTGTGCCGCGACGAGGGAACCAGTCGCTATAATAAAGCCGTGATGGGACGCGGCGCTTTGACGTGCGGTCGCGTCCGGCCGCCTCGCTATCGAGGCGCCTATCTGCATCGGCGTACGCGGATTCGTCTAGAGGGTCCGGGTAAGCTCCGAGTTTGCGTCGGTCAAAGTGAACCGACCGGACCCACAAGTCAGCGGCTGTATACCCTCGGCGGTTATGTGTCAAAAGAAAACATCTGTGGGGTCTGGGTACGCTCCGAGTTCTCGCCGGTCAAAGTGGACCGGCTGGACCCACGGGTCAACGGCTGTATAGCCTCGGCGGTAGAGTGTGAAAACTAATACGTAGGGTCCGGGTCTACTCCGGATTTTTATTTACTCGAAAATAATAACTAAAATTGTCAACAAAAAAATATAATTATATTTTGGTCACTATATTACATCAATATGTTGTCGTAATTAAATTAGACAGTTTCAAAAAAAATTGCGTTGAAGTTATCATTGCACGAAGTGCATCATCGGAAAGCGTCTGACATCTTACTGCGCACTTCAATCGAACTATTCCTTTGCGGTAACTTCATGTAATTTGTGCGTTTTTGCACAAAATACATGTCATAAAGCTTCAACTGGATTTCAAAAGATTGCACCTGCCTTTTATTTTCATTTTTGTTTAGAAAATATGATTTTCATATCATCTACCGGACCGTCCGAGTAAATCCGGACCGTCTGTACATTTGTTGGTTGGTGAAAAAACACAAATTTCGTTGCTCAAAATTTCGTAACGGAGAGGGGGATTGCCCCCCTCCCCCATTTGCGCGCCTATCTCTAGAAATCCCCATCTCCTATCCCCGCCCCCCTCGTTTACATACAAACGCGCCCCTCGTCGCCGCCACCGCGCCTACTTTCCCCTCGCCAGATCCTCCCACTCTCCATCGCCGTCCTCTGCACCGCGCCGCGACTTCACCGCCTTTCCTCGCCAAATCTCCTCCCATCCGCCGGCGGCCGTTCATCGTCGACCCTGCATCTCCAAGTCTCACATCTTCGATCTAGCCCCATCCTAGTGAGATATTTCTTTCTCTATCGTCGACCGTGCATCTCATGCAGATGGATTTAGTACATATCCACATGGATTTAGGACACACCACATGGATTTTGTACACATCGACATAGATTTAGGACACATCCATGTGGATTTAGGCTTCCTTTGATTCATAGGATTTCGTGTATATAACCTGTTGATTTTGGAGTCTTGCTAGCAGAAATTTGGTAGTGTTAATTTTGTAGTGTTATTAGCATGTTAATTACGATATATATTTTGTGTATGCTTCATTTTGCAATTATTTAACAAGAGATGGCAATTTAATATAGGCTATGTTAATTAGGATATATATTATTTAACAGAAGATGGCATGCCCAGTCTGCAAAAATGATTGCACAACTAGGAACTTTAGTCGATCCAGTTTTAGTGTCTTTCTACAAGACTATCAACAGAAGTCAGTGGTAAGACAACTCTGTTTAGTGTATTTTATACGAAATGACATGTTTACAATTCCGTTCTTTTTACTTGTTTCTCTGTTGTATACACAGTTTGTACCATGCAACATTCGCCATTCCTTCAATGAGCCAGTAGGCAAGATTGTGTTGTTTCGTGCGCCCGGGAGCACATACAACATTGTTGTGTCCAAAGGACAGAGGAGAACCCGGTTGCACGGCGAAGGATGAGAAGACTTCGTCACGAAGAACAATCTCAACATGGGAGACCTTCTCATTTTTACTATGTCAGGACCTTATCCTAGGATCTCTGTTGCTGTTATGAATTATGGCGATGAAGAGGATAGTGATCAGAATGATTCGGACACTTCCGAGGCCTCCGTGTGACGCAAGACCCTAAAGCTATGAGTAGTATATATATGTTTCTATTTTGTTTCTTAATAATTGGGAACATTTGGTATTGGTGAAAGTCGAATGTTATATTTGTGAGAGTACTGATGAACAATATTGTGTAGACGTATTTACTTAATTATGTGATGTGATTTGCATATTATTAATTATTATTTCAGCTGTGTAATATTATCGAACCGCCCGGACAATATTCCGGAAGCTACGGAAAAGGGAGACGGTCCAAAACTACGACCGACTCTGTTGATGTATAAGTAGAGACGACTTGTTTTAACCGGACAAAGACAAACACATGGCCTTGTACCTCGAGGAGGTTCGCAAACTCGAGAAGTGCGTCCTCGGCATGGAGCTGCAACACATTCCCTGGGCGGACAATAAAGAAGCGAACGGCATCGTCAAGCGAGCATCAAGGAACTAGGCACATGCCCCAGGCGTCTTTGAGGAGAGGCTCGAGAAGCCATCCATCGTCCCACCCGTCGACGACGACGAAGTACAAGGCCACCAACACCTCAACGAAAAGCTCCCTCTAGCTCCCGCCCAAGGCGCACCGGATTGCGGAATTTCCTCGGGATACCGCCTAGTGCTGGCATTCACTCATGAGTAAGCATGTTGGATCAAGAGCCTCATCGACTATATCTTCAAAGGGGATCTCCCCGAAGACGAAGCAGAAGCAGAGTGTGTCTCTCGCCGAGCCAAGATGTACTGCGTCATCGAGTACAGGCTCTATCGGAGGCACTCCAACGGCGTGGTGCTGCTATGCGTTCCCCCGGATGACGGAGTGGATCTCCTCAAGGACATCCACCAGGGTGACTATGGCCACCACTCCTCATCACGCACACTCGTCGGCAAGGCCTTACGCTACGGCTTTTACTGGCCCATAGCCCTCAAGGACACCACCGAGATAGCCAAGACATGCGAGGCGTGCCAATTCCACGCCAAGAAGACCCACCAGCCCGCGCAAGGGTTGCAGACCATCCCCCTCTCATGGTCGTTCGCAGTCTGAGGGTTGGATATCCTGGGACCATTCCCGCGAGCGCTCGGGGCCTACCGCTACCTCTATGTCGCCATCGACAAATTCACCAAGTGGGAAGAGGTGGAGCCAGTCCAGGACATCTCGACAAGAACAGTGGTGAAGTTCATCAAAGGGTTGTCTGGTGCTTTGGCGTACCCAACCGCATCATCACCGACAACAGCGCGCTGTTCACGAGCGGCCTCTTCAAGTCTTACGGTGCCAACCTGGGCATCAAGATCTGCTACGCCTCCGTCGCCCACCCGCGCAGCAACGGCCAGGTAGAGCGCACCAATGCTAGGGTCCTCAAGGGCCTCAAGACGAGAAGCTTCAACAAGCTCAAGGCCCACGGGAAGAAGTGGATCGATGAGCTTCTGTCAGTCTTGTGGTCCATCCACACCACCGCAACCAAGCACACGGGGGCAACGCCTTTCTCCCTAGTCTATGGGGTCGAGGCTGTTCTCCCTGCTGAACTCAAGCATGGGTCACACTGGGTCCTTGCCTTCGACAAGGATAAGCAGGGTGAACTCCACACTGAAGACTTGCCGCTCCTCGAGGAGGCAAGGAATCACGCCGCCATCCGCATGGCGCGACACCGGCAAGGGCTCTTCCGCTACCACGACAACAACATCAGGCCACGCACACTAGAGGTGGGCGACCTGGTCATGAGGAGGGTTCTCTCCAGGTAAGGCTTGCACAAGATCTCTGCCATGTGGGAGGGACCGTACCGGGTAGCGTACATCACACGCCCAGGAGCGGCACGCCTGGAGACTGAAGATGGCATGCCCGTGCCAAACCCGTGGAACATCCAACACCTACGGAAGTTCTACCCATGACACCTGCTCGCTCTACTTGCCTCCACAAGGCCGTGGTGACACACTCTCGAGAGGACCCCGTGACGCCACGGTAAAAGCGACGATAGTTCCTCTCTTCGTGAGGGTCTAAGGGAGATCTCACCAGGCGTGCCGCCTGGCTACGAGAGCTTCTACCCACACAAGTGGGAGCCCCGTTGTAAGGACCCCAGACCGGCAGTCTGAAACCCTACGTATGCATACATTCACGATCCCAGAAAGATCAGTCGTGAACAACATACACAGTTGGCACACAGAAATACATCATCCATTACACGAATACATAAAGGTATTACATAAAAGATCACATGATCAAGTTTAACGCAACTGCCACATGGGGCAGGCAACTTATCAAACACAGCGGAAGACAAATAAAACACAACGTAGTTGAGCCCAAGTCACGCCTTAACCTACAGGCTGCTGACCCGGAGACGATCCTAGTTCGCAAAGCCGTCAACTCCGTACTTCTCTTCATAGATATCCTTTGGAGGCTCCTTCTCCAAATCTGATAAGTAGATACCAGGGGCGAAACCATAATGAGTACATTTGAATGTACTCAGCAAGACATCCATCATGTCACTTACCAACATGCAAATATGCTTATATGGTGGAATAGGTAGGCTATAAATAGGGTTCACTATCAATGGTGTTCATATATGATGACACCACAGTTGCAGTCAGGTTAATCTGTATCTTCGTTGAAGAAGATACTTCAGAAGAAAATAATATAGTTTTATTTCTCTTGTAGATATCACATGTACAAGAGGTTTCGTTAAGTTTTGTTAAAGAAGGTTTTCTCTTTGCAAAACTTCTTGGAATCAGTTTCCAGAATTCTTGCCTAGAGTAGAAAAGGTTTTGTTTGCAAAACATTTTGTTTTGTATAACATCATCTGGCTTTTCATCATCGACGATACCTCCACGGTATAAGTTTCCATTCCTTTCCGAACTTCACAAGTTCAACACTTCCTTTCCAAAATTTCCTTTTCAAAAACTTCCTCTTTTGAAAACATTGACACAATGCTAGCTACATGGCCATTCAACTGTCCATATCCGAGGACGCGGCTTCTTCGAAAAAGTTATACTCTGCAGAGGTGTACACATCCACCAGATCCAGTACACCTCCCGTGAACAATCACGGACTGTAACAACAGTATGTAAACATCAGGTATCTGATCATAACCATCCACTATGTTCAAGCTAGTATATGCCTATCTCTCGATTGAGGTTGTTCTCCCCGGCATCAAGTCCCACCCTGCCTAGCCAGGAGCCTCAATGAATGCATCCGGAGGGAAAATTAATCCCACACTTTATATGCCTCAACATTGGGAGTTTTGACGACATTCGGTTCGAGGGTACGACGCCCCTTATAGCAAGTGAGATAGCACACACTAATAAGAACAAACTTCAAGTTAAGCCCCGTGCCCATGTTGGGGTAGGGTGGCAGTACGGTAAAGGTTGTCCGGCGAAGACTAGGTTATGTGTCATTTTTGAAAACACCACTTTCTCAAAAATGACCACTTCCACATTCCTCCGGAGAACAAGGATCCGCCTTTTCTCCGGGTTTTTCCGTAAAGCCTTTGTTTCGTAGAATCACAATTTTAGGGTGTCCACTTAGGGACTAGTATATTTGATGGTATTAAATACCATATGGTGGCTTATGGGCTTGGTATTACCAAGTTTAACTATTGGCATGATAGTAACCTATAATATAGTATAGTAGTAAACTCCACATCAAAAATAGTTTTGATAATCAAGTTTTTGTAAAACTTCAGAGGCAAAACATGCATGATAGATAATGATAAGTATTGTATCAGCAAGCAATCAGGATGGCTTGCCTGGTATCTCTTTGTGTCCCTGGTTGTTGGAGTGACTGGCACCTGAAACAGAGCTTCACGACACTTCCTTCCTCTTCGTTTTCTAACGCCGTAAAAAGAGAATAAAGGACACACATTCAGAACCAAACAAGACAAACAAGGCTACAAGTAATACATACAGCAAGCAATCAAGAAGTACCACCCAAGTTCTCAATTTTTCCCTTAAGAAAAATTGGCATAAAAACTATAGTTGAAAAGTCTGCTTTTTCCTAGTGTTTATGTGTGGCCACTTCAATGATTTTTAGTTAAGAACACCATGGACCAGTGGGGTAAAGCACATGTTACTAGACAGTAGGGTGTCACATAAAACACATTTTGATGTCTAAAAATTCCCACAACAATCTCTATGGCTAGCACACATAATTTGCTAAATTACTCAAGTGGTGAAATAAGCTCATGACAACAAGTCAAGCCTATTTTCCACCCTGAGGCAAACATACCAGTGGGTGTTCCACTAGCAAATATGCTCACCAAGAGGTTAATAAGCCTCTGGTCACTTTTTAAAAAGTGCTCAAAACAAACAAACAAGCATCCAAAAGCTCCTACTCATACTAGTAGAAAATTTAGGAAAAATACTAGACTAGTTTAGGCTACACTAGTTAATTTTATGCACAAGTGTGCAAGCTAGCAGAGGAAAAATACTCCTCTAACTAGTACCATAAATGCTACTGGATTCCACAAAATAACATAAAAAGCATAGCTAGGAAACAAGGAAAAACTATGCTTAAAATGCTACACATGTGAGTAGATTAATTCCTAGTCATCCAAGTGTTACTCATGCTTTTATGCTACTTAAGAGGAAACCTATCAGAGGTGAAAACCCTAAGATAATAATGCCACAAGGACATTCCATCCTCTGGTTTCCACACCAAAGATTCATATTTTTCCCTAAGGGAAAACAAGACAAAAAGCATACATGAATATCCTAGTGTGAAATCTAGTCCTTAAGCATTTCTATTTTAAACCTATTTCAAAAACAAGCACCAAGTATTTAGAGGTTCTATAACCAAAATAACAGTACCTAAATGGTACTAGTTTCATGAGAATTAATCTAGCAATAAGCCTAAAAAGCATTTAAAGATCTACTCAAAACATATATAAAAGAAACACATCTAGTGTGGGGGAAATAATGTTTCCACCAAAAATGCAATGAAACCAGTGGGTGTTCCACTAGCATATCAAAGCATTAAGAGGTCACAATGCCTCTGGTCCACTTGCTAAAAATTTAACAAAAGACTAAACAAGCTTCTAGTGCAATAACAATACTAGCAGAAAATAATAGGGTGCTTAAATAAGCAAGGCACTGCTACTCATGTTATTGTTTTCACACAAGTGAAAACTTTAGGGGTCAAGTACTCATAACAAACTTATCAAAATGCTACTGGACCTATGGATACAACCCAAAAATATGTGGTCACAAAACCACAAATATTAATACCAAAAATTCCCCACATGAGGGAATTTTTCCAAACATCCTCATAGTAATGATTAAGCTACTCATGCTTTTCTACCAACTCAAATGCAACATAGCAGAGGTGATAACAACACAAAATCAGTACCAATATGGTACTGGATACAATCAACAAATCCAAGTATTTGCACACCACTTCATCACCCAAAATCCCTATGCAAAATATTAACTAGAGATAAACATATGCTACTAACAAATATCATATTCCTTCTCCACTCAAGTCCACACAATCTAACATGCTAAAATAGCTAAGTAACACTTAGAAAACAAGTTCACACAACTTGTACATGCTAGAAAACAATATGGAAACACAAAAATAACTCACACAATTTAATTATCTAAAAATGCCAAAATGGCAGAAATAAGCAAAACAAGGATCTGTCCACCAAATTTTATAGGATGCTCTAAAAATTAAACCCTTCTAGTTTTAGATAGTCCTAAACATATACAAGACCATCCAATTTGTTTTGCATCAAAATTCATCTTTAATTAATTTATAAAAATCACCAAAGTGCTCACTGGTGTTTTACCAAATTGCATGCCATTTCAAAAATACAATGAATTTGGAAGCAAGGTTAACTTCTTCAGTTAGGAAATTTCAAGGGCTTTCCAATGCAATTGGCCTCACTTCATTTAGAGTTGTAAAATAAAAATGGTGCTCATTTTGGTGTTTCTGGTAGCTGTTACCAAAACATTTTTCATTTCAAATGTATCTATCCAAATGTAGATCTACAACTTGGAGATGGTTTAGAATTAGTTGAGGTACCACTGTAAATTTTAGTTTGGTCAAATTCATATTTTAAGTTGCCTTTTTGAGCCAAAAGTAACCATGCAACAATCTGTGAAAAATAAATGGAAAATAAAGTGTTGTTGGGCCAGATCCAACTGCTGGGCCGTCCTGGATCTTCCTCACCGCGCGCGGATCCAGCCCGAGTCGCTGACTCGCGGGCCAGAGCGCCACAGTGGCATCCACGCGGGCACAGCCGGGCCCCACTGGCCAGTTTGACTCAAATGCGCGCGGGTCAAGGCAGCTGCGTCAGCGTTGCGTCACTCGCCGGCGGGAGCGTCTCCGGCGAGCTCGAATCCGTCGCATCCGTCCACCTATTCGTGAATAAAAGGTACCTACACGATGCTTACGACGAGGGGAACCAGGTGGGGTCTGTCTCGTTTCCCGGGAGTGGCCGGAGAGCGGCCGGCGACGAGGGCATGCGGCGGCCGGACAACACGCACGGAACGACGGCGATTTAGGGGGTTAGGGAAGGGGGAAAATGGTCGGGGGGATTCCCCTGCTCACCACGAACGTAGAGGAGGAGTCGGTGAGGTCGGAGAGGACGCGAGGGCGCGGGAATGGCTCGCCGGAGTCGCGTCGGGCTCGGGGAAGAACACGGACGGCGCGGGCACCACGCTGCGTTTCGGCTCGATCTCTTCGGCAGGGAGGACTAGGACGACGAGGCGGAGACATTAGGCACCACGGCAGCCGCCGGTGAGCTCCCATTTGGCCGAATCGACGGCGACCCAAAAACTAGGGTTTCGGTTGTGGCAAAAATATCTAAGAGAGAGAGTTTTTCCGAGGGGGAGAGAGAGAGGGGGCAGGTAGAGCACATGGGAGGGGTTTTTAAGCAACTAGGAGCCTTCTACTCGAAGCTAAGGAAGCATGGGCAGCCATGGCGTCATCTACAGGAAGAAGAAGGACACCATGTGACTAGGATTACATTTAAGTCCCTGGAAAAATACAAGTGGGTCCCTGTCCTCTCTGAAAATGGATGTTTTCACCAAGCAAACAAAGTCAACAATTAATTTCCTTTTGCCCAAAATTCTAATTAGTTGATATGTACAACATATATGAAAATTGGCTCAATTGGTGAAACTTTATAATTCAAAGTTGTTTAAATTTGAATTCTTACATAAATGGACATTGAATTTATTAACCTACTTAGGAGCTTCCAAAAATGCTAATTTTTGGCACACATTCCTTATTTGATGTGTTCCTTATGTGGTAGAAAATTCAAGTCATTTAGAGTTACTTCATAGAACAAACTTGTTCAAATTTCAAAAAGGTGCTGTCAAGAAAACAGGGTTTTTTGACAACTTAAATTATTCAAAAACTTGTGCCCTTTTGGTTTTCATCCTTATTTATGATATAGAGCATGTGGTATTTATTTCATGGCATTTGGAAAAAGTTTGTAGAACAAACTTGTTCAAAATCCCAATTGTTGCTGTGGAGAAAAACCATGTTTTCAGGACTTTAAAGGATTCAATTTTTGGTCTCCTCTTGTGTGTGTTCCTTATTTGATATAAGGAAGCAATGGTATGAATTTCAGATCATTTGATGAAAGTTTCCAGAAGTAACTTGTTTTAGTTTTCTGTTTCTGGAAATATTGGAATTTCTATTTAATAAGACACTTGGCTTTTCTTTAACAATGCTTTGCCAAAATATTTATGTGACTAGAGATAGCAAGTCAATGCTCTCTAATACCTTTGTTTCTAAGCTTGCAAGGTTGGAAAAACATTTGATAATATTTTGGTGAAGCATTTAAGAATGCCTCTTTTTCTGATAATCCTTTATGGAAATTTATTAAGTGTTTTCCTCTTTCTTAATTTAGGCCTTGTAATAATATTCAACAAGTATTGGATTCATAAGATGTTTTTGGAAAACTCTTTGATCAATATTTACTTTAGAAAACATTGCCAAAGTCATTGGAACAATATGTTGAATATTTTGTTTTCAATTTCTTAGCCATGTAAGTTTATAAAATTAGTTTGTTTGGTTGCACTTAAACAACCACAAACAAACACAACCAAGGTTTATTAGTAAAGCAATTAGCAAAAAAAACTGTATTAACAGGTATTCCAAAATTGGGATGTGACAGGTCTTCCCCCCTTAAAAAGAATCTCGTCCCCGAGATTCACAAGCGAGGACTAAGGGAGGGCCAACAAACACAATGTTAGTGTTGGAGTGAAGGTGCTTCCCCCCTTTGACTTTTCTTGGGAGGTGGGGTACTACCCTAAATTAGCAACTTCATTTTAAAAAAATACACCAGCACTGTGTTAGGTCCAAAACTTTTGTTTCCTAGTTTGAACAAAAATTAAGGTTAGTGCAGAACTACCTGGAAAAATACCGTCAATTATTTACATGAGTTCCTAGGTATATCCCACATATTACATACAACATATGGAGTGGTGTACCACTCTCATAATAAGGTATATAAGAAGCTAAAAACATAGCTTGTGGTGCAAAGGTTAGGTTGCTAAGGTAAAACAAACAGACAGAACAATACTCATGGCAGTGGTTATTACTCACCACAAGCAACTATCACTTAAAGTGTTCATGATTTTAGTTGGATGTTTTAGATTCTTAAGATACTCTTAAGCACAATCATAACACAAGTATAAACTCATGCTAAGGTAAAACATTTAAACAAAATCCAATAAACAAACAGACAACACCACAGATGAATAGACTATTTATTCACTAGGTTATTGTTTAATAGAGGTTTTGGAATCCATCAATCATGAAAAAAATTAGCAAACAACCAGTAGCTAAAAACCAATGAATTCAATCATAAAGATACTCTAAAATACCATCTTCACACAAGATAAAAACTCCTATTACACAGGCATAAAAAAAAACAGGACTGCACAAATAACACACTAGTATGAAAAATCTACACCAGCATGCTATACGAGATAACCATATCCTATAACCATAGAACATGTAACTAAATAATTCATGGCATGATAACAGAAGTAATACTTCCTAAACATGCTATATCAACAAATACTCTCATAAAATAAAAAGAGTGTAAAACTAGAGCAAAAATCACCATTTTCTAGTGGTGAACTAGTTTCACCCTAGAGAAGCAAACAATGCTATCATGATGTTTAAATTTAAACAAGCAAGTCATTAATATAAATGTACCTAATAGCAGTACACAAAACTTACTCATGTTAGTAAGCACAAACAATCAAAACAATCCCATGATACAACTATTAATCATGCAGAAATTTTCTTCTAGCAATTTCTGTTTTCTTTAACCAATTACTAGCAAACAAGCAAGGTATAACTCACACAACCAGTAGCTATGCAAGTAATGAAAAGTTATCTAAACCTTCTCAAAAATCCATACACTCAATTTAAAATCATTCACAAACAATCTACCAATCAAGAGGAATTTATTTTATTTGCGAACAATTTAATTTCAGCACACGATAGTGAGACATTTCTTAACATGATACCCCTAAGGAATATTATGCTAACAAAAGTATCACATCTAAACATATTAGTATTTACTAATAAGAAATAAACTTCTCACTTTCATAGGTGAAAAGAAACAATTATATTTTCCATGGTGGAAAATAAATATCAATCACATAGTGAAACATGCTATTTTCACACATGTGTATGGTTGGGGATTTTCATCCTCAAGCCAAAATGCAATGGGACCAGTGGGCTATGGCCTACTAATACCAAGTAAAAATAGGTACTAAGCCTCTGATTACTCATGAAAAACTTTGCATACAAGATAAAAATATAATGCTATTTAATCTAGTGAAGCAATACTAGTGCATACTGATAGTAATGCTTACACATGCTTTACTATTAAGAGACATGCAAGCTAACATAGGTACAAGCATCAAAATAACAGTACCTAACTGGTACTGGACTCAATGAAATCATAGCACAAAATTTATCAAAGCATTCACACAAAGATCTAGCTTTCACAATAATTCCAAATAATAAAAACTGGAAAAATAGCAAATGTTACTCATGCTTTGCTATAAGATCACATGCAAGTTAATGAAGATAACAGCATATAAATAACAATATCAAAATGGTACTGGATCTATCATAACCATAACAAAAATCTAGGTACAACAAATCTATAAGGATTTGCCCACTCAACAATCCAAATAATAAAACTGGAAGGTAACAAATGCTATTTCATTTTTATTTGAGTTTCCAAACATGCACACACTTTCTAAGGTAGATTTATTGTAATAAAACAACATAATCACAAGTCCTAACAACTCCATATAAGTTAGGAAGCAGGATTGAATAAAACACAAATTTATTTCAATCAAGAGCACACAAAGAAATAACAACAGGAAAACTGCTGTTTTCCAGATCTATTATAAACATTCCATCGTTCACTTTATTTCTAAACCTCGAATTTCATAGTACTTACCATGTCTACTAAGATTTGGTTTCCAAAGTAGATACACATGATATCCTATTTACTAGTAAACGAATAGGTCATCATCTTATTTTCTCATGACTTCTCCTTTTTACCAACTATATTGAAAAGTGCCATAAGTCACTTAATTTCTTGGTTTAGAAAGAGTTATAAGTAGTTCACATGCTTTGGTTAGGTGTCAACCTAAGATTAGGAAAAACATGTTAGTCTTGTTAGCTTTCCATTAAATAATGTTTGTCCGACAAGATACGACTAGCGTCATCGTATGTCGAATATTGAATTGTGCTCTTTTGATTGGCTTTTGAGGGGGTTGCGCATCATGGCATGTGAAGACTTCTTTTGCACTTTTCTCCAGAGGAGGGAGGTATATAACTTTTAAAAGGGATTTCTCTTGTTTGGTCTTTTAAAAGGGAACATAAAAAAAAAGTGCAACGTTTAGCTAACAGGGTAAATAGAGTCTTTTGCAAACAGACAAAACATATAGGTTTTGGTCAGTATTGGTTGGTTTTCTTCACGCCTTTTCTTCTTTGAAGGTTTTCATTGTTGGAGCTTTATCTGTTGGAGTGCATCACTGGTAGCAATGCTATCAGCTCGTGTGGCTTGATGGTCCTCTATATAGGCCCAACGGTGCTTTCATTGATGGTGGGGAAATGGTGGTGGTTCACGACGGGTCGCATTATGAAGCGAAAACAAGTATAAGTCTAAGCAACAAATTCTTGTTTTTGAATGCTATACTAACATTTTTGCTTGCAAAAATTTAACACGAGGCGATTCAAAAACAAGAGCGGGGCAATCACAAATTTGCAAAACTTGAGTACCCCACAAACATATAGAAGCCTAGATGAACCAAATTCTACCCACACAATAGCACAAAGTCCTACGGACACACATAAGCAAGCCAAAACACACAAGCAAGGCTCCATTGGAGCTACGTCGGGGGAGGCGACTCATGGAGTTATCGCTAAATTACTCCAAACTAGACTAATCCAAAATCCTAGAAGTGGCTGAAGAACTATATCTACTTCTGACCATCATCACTGTAGAGCTAGGCAATTATTTTGGTCTTCTCGGGACATCGGCAAGTATAAAAGTTTTTGTATGAAAACAAGATAATTGAAGTAAAGTTTTGAATAAACTTTTAACTGAGAGAGGTAAAACTACGCAACAATCTGTTTTTGAAACTCCAACTATTTTCTGAGCAGAAAACTTCAAAAACGGGAGATGTTTCAAAAACAGAGCGGAGCAGTTGCAAACAAGTAAGAAATAAACTCTTAACCGAGAGAGATACTAACTCTATAAGGCCCGCCCTTCGAACCACTGTTCAAGGACGCCCTTGATATGCATTTAGAATCTTTTGAAAAGATCAGAAGGAGGGAAAATATACTAAAATTCCCTTAGATAAAAATAATTTAGATAGTAAATAGGTTTTTACTCAAAAATACTTTCCTTTCCTATCTGACGTCCATGCTAACTAAGGTCTCCTAAGGTCAGGATGGCTCTGATACCAACTCTGTAAGGACCCCAGACCGGCAGTCTGAAACCCTACGTATGCATACATTCACGATCCCAGAAAGATCAGTCGTGAACAACATACACAGTTGGCACACAGAAATACATCATCCATTACACGAATACATAAAGGTATTACATAAAAGATCACATGATCAAGTTTAACGCAACTGCCACATGGGGCAGGCAACTTATCAAACACAGCGGAAGACAAATAAAACACAACGTAGTTGAGCCCAAGTCACGCCTTAACCTACAGGCTGCTGACCCGGAGACGATCCTAGTTCGCAAAGCCGTCAACTCCGTACTTCTCTTCATAGATATCCTTTGGAGGCCTCCTTCTCCAAATCTGATAAGTAGATACAGGGGCGAAACCATAATGAGTACATTTGAATGTACTCAGCAAGACATCCATCATGTCACTTACCAACATGCAAATATGCTAATATGGTGGAATAGGTAGGCTATAAATAGGGTTCACTATCAATGGTGTTCATATATGATGACACCACAGTTGCAGTCAGGTTAATCTGTATCTTCGTTGAAGAAGATACTTCAGAAGAAAATAATATAGTTTTATTTCTCTTGTAGATATCACATAGTACAAGAGGTTTCGTTTAAGTTTTGTTAAGAAGTTTTCTCTTTGCAAAACTTCTTGGAATCAGTTTCCAGAATTCTTGCCTAGAGTAGAAAAGGTTTTGTTTGCAAAACATTTTGTTTTGTATAACATCATCTGGCTTTTTCATCATCGACGATACCTCCACGGTATAAGTTTCCATTCCTTTCCGAACTTCACAAGTTCAACACTTCCTTTCCAAAATTTCCTTTTCAAAAACTTCCTCTTTTGAAAACATTGACACAATGCTAGCTACATGGCCATTCAACTGTCCATATCCGAGGACGCGGCTTCTTCGAAAAAGTTATACTCTGCAGAGGTGTACACATCCACCAGATCCAGTACACCTCCCGTGAACAATCACGGACTGTAACAACAGTATGTAAACATCAGGTATCTGATCATAACCATCCACTATGTTCAAGCTAGTATATGCCTATCTCTCGATTGAGTTGTCTCCCCCGGCATCAAGTCCCACCCTGCCTAGCCAGGAGCCTCAATGAATGCATCCGGAGGGAAAATTAATCCCACACTTTATATGCCTCACATGGGAGTTTTGACGACATTCGGTTCGAGGGTACGACGCCCCTTATAGCAAGTGTGAATAGCACACACTAATAAGAACAAACTTCAAGTTAAGCCCCGTGCCCATGTTGGGGTAGGGTGGCAGTACGGTAAAGGTTGTCCGGCGAAGACTAGGTTATGTGTCATTTTTGAAAACACCCACTTTCTCAAAAATGACCACATCCACATTCCTCCGGAGAACAAGGATCGCCTTTTCTCCGGGTTTTTTCCGTAAGCCTTTGTTTCGTAGAATCACAATTTTGGGTGTCCCACTTAGGGACTAGTATATTTGATGGTATTAAATACCATATGGTGGCTTATGGGCTTGGTATTACCAAGTTTAACTATTGGCATGATAGTAACCTATAATATAGTATAGTAGTAAACTCCACATCAAAAATAGTTTTGATAATCAAGTTTTTGTAAAACTTCAGAGGCAAAACATGCATGATAGATAATGATAAGTATTGTATCAGCAAGCAATCAGGATGGCTTGCCTGGTATCTCTTTGTGTCCCTGGTTGTTGGAGTGACCTGGCACCTGAAACAGAGCTTCACGACACTTCCTTCCTCTTCGTTTTCTAAACGCCGTAAAAAGAGAATAAAGGACACACATTCAGAACCAAACAAGACAAACAAGGCTACAAGTAATACATACAGCAAGCAATCAAGAAGTACCACCCAAGTTCTCAATTTTTCCCTTAAGAAAAATTGGCATAAAAACTATAGTTGAAAAGTCTGCTTTTTCCTAGTGTTTATGTGTGGCCACTTCAATGATTTTTAGTTAAGAACAACCATGGACCAGTGGGGTTAAAGCACATGTTACTAGACAGTAGGGTGTCACATAAAACACATTTTGATGTCTAAAAATTCCCACAACAATCTCTATGGCTAGCACACATAATTTGCTAAATTACTCAAGTGGTGAAATAAGCTCATGACAACAAGTCAAGCCTATTTTCCACCCTGAGGCAAACATACCAGTGGGTGTTCCACTAGCAAATATGCTCACCAAGAGGTTAATAAGCCTCTGTCACTTTTTAAAAAGTGCTCAAAACAAACAAACATGCATCCAAAAGCTCCTACTCATACTAGTAGAAAATTTAGGAAAAATACTAGACTAGTTTAGGCTACACTAGTTAATTTTATGCACAAGTGTGCAAGCTTAGCAGAGGAAAAATACTCCTCTAACTAGTACCATAAATGCTACTGGATTCCACAAAATAACATAAAAAGCATAGCTAGGAAACAAGGAAAACTATGCTTAAAATGCTACACATGTGAGTAGATTAATTCCTAGTCATCCAAGTGTTACTCATGCTTTTATGCTACTTAAGAGGAAACCTATCAGAGGTGAAAACCCTAAGATAATAATGCCACAAGGACATTCCATCCTCTGGTTTCCACACCAAAGATTCATATTTTTCCCTAAGGGAAAACAAGACAAAAAGCATACATGAATATCCTAGTGTGAAATCTAGTCCTTAAGCATTTCTATTTTAAACCTATTTCAAAAACAAGCACCAAGTATTTAGAGGTTCTATAACCAAAATAACAGTACCTAAATGGTACTAGTTTCATGAGAATTAATCTAGCAATAAGCCTAAAAAGCATTTAAAGATTACTCAAAACATATATAAAAGAAACACATCTAGTGTGGGGGAAATAATGTTTCCACCAAAAATGCAATGAAACCAGTGGGTGTTCCAACTAGCATATCAAAGCATTAAGAGGTCACAATGCCTCTGGTCCACTTGCTAAAAATTTAACAAAAGACTAAACAAGCTTCTAGTGCAATAACAATACTAGCAGAAAATAATAGGGTGCTTAAATAAGCAAGGCACTGCTACTCATGTTATTGTTTTCACACAAGTGAAAACTTTAGGGGTCAAGTACTCATAACAAACTTATCAAAATGCTACTGGACCTATGGATACAACCCAAAAATATGTGGTCACAAAACCACAAATATTAATACCAAAAATTCCCCACATGAGGGAATTTTTCCAAACATCCTCATAGTAATGATTAAGCTACTCATGCTTTTCTACCAACTCAAATGCAACATAGCAGAGGTGATAACAACACAAAATCAGTACCAATATGGTACTGGATACAATCAACAAATCCAAGTATTTGCACACCACTTCATCACCCAAAATCCCTATGCAAAATATTAACTAGAGATAAACATATGCTACTAACAAATATCATATTCCTTCTCCACTCAAGTCCACACAATCTAACATGCTAAAATAGCTAAGTAACACTTAGAAAACAAGTTCACACAACTTGTACATGCTAGAAAACAATATGGAAACACAAAAATAACTCACACAATTTAATTATCTAAAAATGCCAAAAATGGCAGAAATAAGCAAAACAAGGATCTGTCCACCAAATTTTATAGGATGCTCTAAAAATTAAACCCTTCTAGTTTTAGATAGTCCTAAACATATACAAGACCATCCAATTTGTTTTGCATCAAAATTCATCTTTAATTAATTTATAAAAATCACCAAAGTGCTCACTGGTGTTTTACCAAATTGCATGCCATTTCAAAAATACAATGAATTTGGAAGCAAGGTTAACTTCTTCAGTTAGGAAATTTCAAGGGCTTTCCAATGCAATTGGCCTCACTTCATTTAGAGTTGTAAAATAAAAATGGTGCTCATTTTGGTGTTTCTGGTAGCTGTTACCAAAACATTTTTCATTTCAAATGTATCTATCCAAATGTAGATCTACAACTTGGAGATGGTTTAGAATTAGTTGAGGTACCACTGTAAATTTTAGTTTGGTCAAATTCATATTTTAAGTTGCCTTTTTGAGCCAAAAGTAACCATGCAACAATCTGTGAAAAATAAATGGAAAATAAAGTGTTGTTGGGCCAGATCCAACTGCTGGGCCGTCCTGGATCTTCCTCACCGCGCGCGGATCCAGCCCGAGTCGCTGACTCGCGGGCCAGAGCGCCACAGTGGCATCCACGCGGGCACAGCCGGGCCCCACTGGCCAGTTTGACTCAAATGCGCGCGGGTCAAGGCAGCTGCGTCAGCGTTGCGTCACTCGCCGGCGGGAGCGTCTCCGGCGAGCTCGAATCCGTCGCATCCGTCCACCTATTCGTGAATAAAAGGTACCTACACGATGCTTACGACGAGGGGAACCAGGTGGGGTCTGTCTCGTTTCCCGGGAGTGGCCGGAGAGCGGCCGGCGACGAGGGCATGCGGCGGCCGGACAACACGCACGGAACGACGGCGATTTAGGGGGTTAGGGAAGGGGGAAAATGGTCGGGGGGATTCCCCTGCTCACCACGAACGTAGAGGAGGAGTCGGTGAGGTCGGAGAGGACGCGAGGGCGCGGGAATGGCTCGCCGGAGTCGCGTCGGGCTCGGGGAAGAACACGGACGGCGCGGGCACCACGCTGCGTTTCGGCTCGATCTCTTCGGCAGGGAGGACTAGGACGACGAGGCGGAGACATTAGGCACCACGGCAGCCGCCGGTGAGCTCCCATTTGGCCGAATCGACGGCGACCCAAAAACTAGGGTTTCGGTTGTGGCAAAAATATCTAAGAGAGAGAGTTTTTCCGAGGGGGAGAGAGAGAGGGGGCAGGTAGAGCACATGGGAGGGGTTTTTAAGCAACTAGGAGCCTTCTACTCGAAGCTAAGGAAGCATGGGCAGCCATGGCGTCATCTACAGGAAGAAGAAGGACACCATGTGACTAGGATTACATTTAAGTCCCTGGAAAAATACAAGTGGGTCCCTGTCCTCTCTGAAAATGGATGTTTTCACCAAGCAAACAAAGTCAACAATTAATTTCCTTTTGCCCAAAATTCTAATTAGTTGATATGTACAACATATATGAAAATTGGCTCAATTGGTGAAACTTTATAATTCAAAGTTGTTTAAATTTGAATTCTTACATAAATGGACATTGAATTTATTAACCTACTTAGGAGCTTCCAAAAATGCTAATTTTTGGCACACATTCCTTATTTGATGTGTTCCTTATGTGGTAGAAAATTCAAGTCATTTAGAGTTACTTCATAGAACAAACTTGTTCAAATTTCAAAAAGGTGCTGTCAAGAAAACAGGGTTTTTTGACAACTTAAATTATTCAAAAACTTGTGCCCTTTTGGTTTTCATCCTTATTTATGATATAGAGCATGTGGTATTTATTTCATGGCATTTGGAAAAAGTTTTGTAGAACAAACTTGTTCAAAATCCCAATTGTTGCTGTGGAGAAAAACCATGTTTTCAGGACTTTAAAGGATTCAATTTTTGGTCTCCTCTTGTGTGTGTTCCTTATTTGATATAAGGAAGCAATGGTATGAATTTCAGATCATTTGATGAAAGTTTCCAGAAGTAACTTGTTTTAGTTTTCTGTTTCTGGAAATATTGGAATTTCTATTTAATAAGACACTTGGCTTTTCTTTAACAATGCTTTGCCAAAATATTTATGTGACTAGAGATAGCAAGTCAATGCTCTCTAATACCTTTGTTTCTAAGCTTGCAAGGTTGGAAAAACATTTGATAATATTTTGGTGAAGCATTTAAGAATGCCTCTTTTTCTGATAATCCTTTATGGAAATTTATTAAGTGTTTTCCTCTTTCTTAATTTAGGCCTTGTAATAATATTCAACAAGTATTGGATTCATAAGATGTTTTTGGAAAACTCTTTGATCAATATTTACTTTAGAAAACATTGCCAAAGTCATTGGAACAATATGTTGAATATTTTGTTTTCAATTTCTTAGCCATGTAAGTTTATAAAATTAGTTTGTTTGGTTGCACTTAAACAACCACAAACAAACACAACCAAGGTTTATTAGTAAAGCAATTAGCAAAAAAAACTGTATTAACAGGTATTCCAAAATTGGGATGTGACACCCGTTCAGGCGAGGGAAACTTTTTAACTTGAGGGCTCCACAAGGCCACTACATACTCGATAAATGCACCTGAACTCGCGCAAGTATCAGCCACATGACGATGGGAGTCCCGTGTCCACACACTGATGTCAAGTGCCTCTTGGGGGACCGCAAGGTCACGATATCCCCAAGCGTTGTAATGAGAAGTATCACCCTAGCAGTAAAGCGCCTTTTTGCTAAATGTCCTTGTCACCTCGACAAGCATCTCTTCCTCAGGAGCGTGCATCTGTTACTTCCTCTCGAGAACACCTCGCGAGCGGGGGCTGGAATCGGTACCCGTGCACGGGTGAGCCCCAATCAGATTAAATCCAAGTGGCAGAGCTCTGTCAAAACGGGTCGCTACCATGCACAACACCTCACCTAAGTCCTTAGTGCTGACTTCCTCTCGAGGTATTTGCGAGAGGAGAAACAGACACACACTCCTGCTCAATGTAGAAACAACTGCCTGTCTCGTGAAGCAATCAGGCGGAACCCTCCACAAGGAAAACACGGAGCATCTCAGCAAGGGGCCATTGCGAGAACATCTGCATACACAACTCGTTGGTCGCGAAACATCGAGCAACTCTCACAGAGCTAAGTTCAACTTCCCTCGCTTACTCTCCAGAAGATTTACTATTCTAATAGAGCACCTTAGAGGGCTCACTTAAAAAAATAGTAAAGAGAAATATGGCACACTTTCTTCATATTCCATTCATGACATGCATCTTGGTGCATAAGCATGCTGCAGATCAATGATACGTCATAAACGTATCTATAATTTATGATGTTCCATGTTGTTTTCATGCCATACGCTACATGTTTTCCTTACACTTTATGTCATTTTTATCGATTTCCCGGACTAACCTATTGACAAGATGCCACAGAGCCAGCTCCATGTTTTCTGTTGTTTTTAGTTTCAGAAAAGATGTTCTGGAAATATTCTCGAAATTGGAAAATTCGAAGTTCAGAAGTCTTAGAATTCTCGAAGGTTCCACGGAGTCCCGAAGAGGCCCAGAGGGGGGCCACACCATAGGGCGCCCCCCTCCCGGCCGCGTCGGGGGGTGGTGTGGACCTCTCGGTCATCCACCGCCATCGCCCTTTCGCCTATTTATTCCCCCGATATGTCAACCCTAAAAAGATACCACTTCGTCCCGAGAAACACCCGAGGCCGCCGTCATCGTCAACCTGAGATCGGGAGGGTTTTGGAGTTCTCCCCGGCACCCTGCCGGGAGGGGAATTCATCACCGGAGGGGTCTACACCACCATGCCCACCTCCGGAGTGATGCATGAGTAGTTCATCGTTGACTACGGGTCCATAGCAGTAGCTAGATAGTTGTACTGTCCACTTTATGCCTCATGTTTAGATCTCGTGAGCTGCCTCACATGATCTTGATCATCTATTTGTAATGCTACATGTTGTGTTTGTTGGGATCCGATGATTATTGAATGTTATGTCTGTTGATTATCAATCCATCATGTTATCTTCATGTGTATGTTATTTATGATCTTGCATGTTGTCCGTTGTTTGTAGATGCTCTGGCCAAGTAGATACTAGTGACTCCAAGAGGGAGTATTTATGCTCGATAGTGGGTTCATGCCTTCTTTGCATCTGTGCTCGAGTGACAGAAACGTGACAGATGGAGGATGTGTTGTTACCATTAGGGAGAAAACAACGATGTTTACTTTGTTTACATTGTTTACATTACACATTTTGCTTACTGCGATAATCTGTTGCTTACAACTTAATACCCAATGTTTGTTCGAATGATATTCGAAGGGTGGATTATTAGTCATAGATGCAGTAGGATGACGATCTATGTATTTTGTTGTAATGCCCGCATGAATCTCATAGTAATATTGATGTCATGCATGTTATTTATATATCAATTTCCCAGCTGTAATTTGTTCACCACACATGTTAGCTATCTTCTATGGGGAGACACCTCTAGTGAACTATGGACCCCTGTCCATTTTCTCATACTGATAATACACACACCACTTCCGCTACTTTCACACTGCTTCCACTATTTTCACACTGCTGCTACTGTTCTCATATTGTTTTCCACACCATAGATTTAACCTCTTTGTTATCAGCAAAACCGGTGAGATTGACAGCCTCACTGCTTCGTTGGGGCAAAGTGAATTGTTTGTGTTGTGTAGGTTCCACGGTGCAGCTGAACCGGTAGTGCGCCCTGCCATCTCAGGTGCATCAACCTTCTGAAATTACTCCTTCCTCCTACTGGTCGATTCAACCTTGGTTTCTTTCTGAGGAAAACTTGCTGCTGCACTCTTCATACCTTCCTCTTGGGGTCTCCCAACGAGCGCGTGTTCACACGCATCAAGCACTTTTCTGGCGCCGTTGCCGGGGAGGAAGGGCATTTCTGCAAGGGGGGTCTCTCACTTACAATCTCTTTACTTTGTTTTTGTTTTTCTTAGTTTATTTTATTTTGTCTTGTTTTGTTCTCCTTATCAAATACACACACAAAATAGTTCTTATTCTAGCTGTAGTTTTTACCCTATTTTTAGTCTTCTAAAATGAGTACTCATGTTCCTGTTACCATGTCACATGAGGAAATGATCTTCACTTTCAAACAAGGGAATGATGAGATTTTCAAGGAAGCTTGGTCTAGAGTTTTTATTCCTATTGCAAAATTCAACCTAAAATGACTCTAAGCCTGTTTCTGCGTAGCTTTTACCTTGGTCTTGTTCTTTACTATAGATATGCTTTGGATACTATGGTAGGAGGATATTTCCTTCATTATGATGGAGATCGAGATTTGAATGCCATAAAAATTCAATTGCAACCTGCAATTCACCTAGTAGCTCTGATAAAGCCTTTGCAAGTATTTATGCTAGGTTGGATACTCTTGAGTCACATGTTCCTTGCTTAAAGGAAGGTCATAATCAGATTCGTGAACACCTTGATCATGTGCCAATAAACTCTGAAGCCTGAAATATAATCCCTATTGTAAAGGTTACTATTAATGGTGAAACTTTTCATGCTCGTTGTGATATTATGTCTAAATTTTGTCTTATTCCTAAAGGAATTTATGAATCTTTGAATACTTGGAGACTTTCCGAGGGAGGAGAAGAAATACGTCTCACTAATAACACTGCTATATTTCCCATTAGGATAGCTGAGGGAATATTTACAAAAATCCTAGGAAGAATGGTATCCACTCATTATCTTGTTATTGAATGTGTAGGAGAGGGCCAAATTACCCTTGGAAGATCTCTACTAAAGGCCTTAGGAGCAACTATTGATATGGGAAAATGTACCATGACTTTCACTCTGAAACTATGTGAAGACCATCAGTTCCCTAAAAGCAGTAATAAGGGTAAGAAAGGTAAATGTAAGACTCGTAACAATTTGGATGCTTCTTCACTTGAAAACACATGAATCCACTTTTCTGGGCCTAGCTAAAAGGCGTTAAAGAAAAACACTTCTTGGGAGATAACCCATGGTTTTATTTTTGCTTTGTTTTTCTCTGTTTTCTTTGAGTCAAGGGGTTGCATACTTATGTAACAACTCCTTTGTATCTTTATTTCATGTTTTAGTTGTTCCAAGTAAAGTTTCTGACAAAAGTTGGAGTTGGTTTTGGATTTCTGCGCAGGAAACAGATTTCTGCTGTCCACCGTAAAAAATCGTATAAAATCCAGGAAGATCAGAATGATCTGAAATTTTTTGTGCTTATTCATCAGATAATTCCTCAACTTTTTTTTTAAGTTTTTTTATCTGAGCAACATAAGTTCCCCAAAAAAAATGGTCTTTACAGACTGTTCTGGTTTTGGCAGATTCTGCCATTTTTCTTGCATTTGCTCTTTTATGATGTCAAGTGGATTTCTTTGCTTCACGAAACATAAGTGGTTGTAGATAATGTTTAAAAGTATCAATAGAACTTGTGCCCATGCAGAACCCATGAATTTTTGTTTGTTGCACTTACCCTCTAATGTGAATTACTCTTTGAGTGTGGTGTGAAGAAAGTTTTCAAGGGTCAAGAGAAGGGGGTGATATAATGTGATCAAGAAGAGCGCAAAGGAAAATCTTGGGGATTCCCCCGTTGTTCATCCCATAAAATTGTAATAAGACTCAAGCATCTAAGCTTGGGGATGCCCAAGGTATCCCCTTCTTCATCAACAATTTATCAGGTCACTTATAGTGAAACTATATTTTTATTCGGTCACATCATATGAAGTTTACTTGGAGCGTCTGTTTTTATTTTGTTTTCCTTTCTACAATAATATAGTTGGACCCTATCATTATTTGTGTTGGAGATAGACACGCTCCGCTTCGTTTGAATACTTGCTATGCTCGTATTCTTAGTTTTTCTTGTAGTTGCTGCAAATTTCCTGTTTAGCTCCTGTTTTTCTTGCATTTCTTATTTAGAGCTGTTAGTTTTAGTAGAGTTATGTTAGTACTCTCTTGTTTCATTGCTGCATATCTTGGAGAGTTTTTTTGTTTAGTATGAAATTCTTGGTGTTGGAAAGTAGTAGTATAGTTTTCGTACTTATAACGGTGCAAATAGAAGCTTGTGTAGACTGTGGCTAGACTTTTTCATGTCATGCTAGATGTTATTTTAATTCTAAAGCCTAGTGGTTATTTTTGTAGCATGATTTGTATCAAATAGCTGAGAGTGTTTAATGTGCCTTAGAAAGAATCCTGCGTTTTTCTTGTCATTTTGAAGCATTAATTTGTGGTGTTCAACTTTGAATGTTTTATTTGGTTGACTTGGCGCATGCTTATACCATGTTTATGACTATGAACCAGTCAATTATAGCCTCTATGATCATTTAGTTTTTGAACTTGTAGTACCACTTATGCTTTGATTAATGATGGTTTTGTCGCTATGCATGATTATGGCCATTATTGCTCTCTTGATTTGTCGCTCCTAGTCTTTTGCTAGCCTCCACCTGTACTGAGTATGAGCTCTACTCGTGCATCCAACACCCAAAAACTAAAGTTTGCCAAATGTGTCCACCATACCTACCTACATGTGGTATCTAACTGCCACTCCAAAGTAAATTGCTCATGTGTTACCTTTAAAACCTTCGAAATTACTCATGTTTTGTGCTCCCATTTTAGCTCATGAGGACGCAAAGAGAGAATATTTATCTCACTTTTTGATTGGAATTTCACACCCTGGATTAGTGGTTTCATCCGCTTATCCAATTGATAGATGAGCTGGCAGCGGGGTTCCCAGCCCCAAAGTAATACAACAAATTCTCTTCACTATTTTTGCCCCTGATTTATCAGTTAAAGCATAATTGTGTAAACAAAAGAGAAAGAGGGATGGCCTTCTACTCAGATGCGTCCTTCTATGGGAGCCGCTCTTGTGAAGTCTAGTTGGCTTGTGATGTACTATGTTTTCTGTTTACTATTGTGTAACATCCAAGTATGAAAAACTCCCTAGTTGTTTTGTTCTTTGTTTAATTTAAGCAATGCATCATGTCATCATCCTCATTTCATTTCTGTTTGCATCTGTTTTACCTTTGTTTTCATAATGAAATTCAAACATTAATCAACCTTTGTTCTCATACTTGTCTGTTACAATCTCTTTCAAATAAGAAATGCAAAACAAAACCTCATTTGTTTCCAAATACTTCAATAATGATCAATTATTAAATTGTTGGTTTTATTTCAATCAATTAAATCCAAATCACCTTCAAGTTCAAATTAAAATTCATCAAACAGCACCCAAGCTGAGTTTATAAAAACTCTATAACCCAATCAACTAAATTAATCAACTTAACCATAGGGGTCACCCTATGAAAATGGATGTTTTCATTAAAGTTTAATTAACATTAAAATTCCTTCAATTTTGGTTTATTTCCAAACAGCAATGTAAAAGTTTGAATTTTCAAAAAAAAACCTAATTGCCAACTGATAGATTTTGAGCTAACAATTCCCCATGAATTTTCTCTAAATTTTTAAAACCAAAAACCCTAACAATTGCTTCCATTTTCTATTGCTACAAAAGAAAAACAGAAAAGCAAAAAAAAAGGAGCAACAGCCAGCTGCGCGCGCGGCAGCTACCCAGCCCAACCCACCTAAGCCCTAGCTAGCGCGCAGCCCAGCCCACTAACCAGCGTACCGGTTCGATTAGAACGCCGCCATCGTCGTCTCCCCGTACGGCTCGAATCGCAGCGGTGCCACCGCGACAGCGCTGCGCAGCCGACGGCCATCCTCGGCGCCCGCGCTCTATATAGCCCCTACGAAACCCTAGCCACCAACCCTAGACCCTAGGCTGCTACTTCCCCCTCGAGCCGCCGCCGTTTTCCATCTCCTCGTCGACATTCCTTCTTCTCTGCAACTCGCCGGCGTTTTCCTCTCTGATCCCGCCATGATTGCCACCTCAGTAGCCAACTACTCTCCCACCTAGCTGCTGGAACCAGAACCCCACTCTCCCCTCTTCCGTTTAGACACCAGAGCCACCCCGGAGAACCCCTGGATACGCGCCGCCGTCCACGTCGCCGCCGTTCTGCCTCGAGTACTGCAACCCCGACCATCTCCCGGTGAGCCACCGTGGCATCCGTCTCCTCCTCCCTCCTTGCATCGCATCCGTGCATGCACTGCACGCATCTGCCCCAGTCTTGCGCCTCCAGGTCGCAGCAGCACGCAGCACCACCACGGCTCACCGCCGGCGATCGCATCTCTGACGAAGTTCAGTTGCTTGCGCGCGTGAAATTCAGTTAACACTTGGTTCTGAACGTTAACCTCACCGCGTCGCTATCCCTGTCAAAACTGAATTTCCACCGCAGTGGCAGCGCACCGTTTGCGCTAGCGCTTGGTCGTGGGTTCGAGTCCCCGCCGCGCAATTCTTTTGGGAATTTCTCCCTGCGCCAGTGGCCCACCAGTCAGCCACCCTGGCGGCCACGCAAGCGCGCGCAGCGCCACGCTGGCCCCAGGCCCACGCTGCAGTGGCACTGGCTAGGTTCCAGCGCGTGTAAAATGATTTAGCAGTTTCTGTTTTCAATCCAGGTCCAATAAAATCACAGATTGGTCCCTAGTTTTCATTTGCTTATAACTTTTATTTTATAACTCTAAAAAATGAAAATAAAATATCTGTGCTAGTCTAAATTAAATTCTCTATCTTTTGGTATCATTTGTTTCCTGTTTTGAAATTTCAAAATGCAATTCAAATTTGAATTCAAATAATTCAATTGTAATTTGCAACAATTCATAAATAATTCATACTAATTCCAAATAAGGCAAATAAAATATGTTTTCCATACCATTTTTAATAACCTATTCAAATATAAATTTTGTTTCATGGTTTGAATAATTTAAATTGCCTAAATAATTTAATACTTGTTTAATTCATTTTAATTTTATAAAATCATAACTTGCTCAATATAAAATATTTTTGAACATGCAAAATATGTTTTCAAACCATCAAAGTGTGAACTTTTCAAATATGAGTTTGAAATTATGTTTTGAATAAATAAAAATTCAAATAATATTCAAACTTGTTTCAAATTCAATTAAAACTTGTTTAATATTGTTTAAGTCATAATAAATTCATCCTAACTCCTATTTCAAAATTTGAAACATGTAATTCAACTGAAATTTGATGATCTTTTCAAATATAAACTTTGTTAATTGTTTTGCACACTTAAACTTGATGAAAACAACAATTGTTTGTGTGACATGTTTAAGTAACCCAAAATTTCTAAACTTAATAAATGATTTCCAAAACTTGTTAAATCCTTTTATCACTTGCATCTATTATTGTTATTTGTTGTTATCATCATGCATGAATCATGCTAACAACTTTCACATAATAATTAATTGTAAATCATTTGGTTCCAACTTAATCCATGAACCTTTTCCATATGCAACTCAAAATTGCATAGGGGTCCATTTAAATTGTGTTACCATGTCACTTAGTTTATTTTGATGCAACCATTAACTTGTCATGCATCATCTTTGATTGTGCACAATGCCATGATAATGATTGTTTATATTTCTGTCTTGTTTGTTTGCTTCTTCTCGAATAGACGACGACGTTGAGACAGACGATCTTTACAGCACCCCTTCTGAGGATCTAGCTCAGTACCAGGCTGCTGAGTTTGCAGGCAAGTTATCACTCACATGAACCACTGTGTTCCTCTCAACCCTGGTTACCGATACTTTCCGTTGTCTATTTCTGCTAGCCTTAGTGGTAGTTGTTTCTGCTACGAACCTATCACATGAATCCCTTAACCCTGATATTGCCTCACCACCCCTCCTACAACCCTATTGAGTGAGCCAGTGTCTTACTAGCATGCTTAGGTTGTTTTGCTCGAGTCTGTTACCCGTTAATTTCAGTTACTATATTTTCATTATGTTCTGGGGGCTCGATGTTTAATCAATCAATCAATCATGCTAATGTTATTGTTAATAATAATTTGATGATAAGGCACCGGCAGGAGGCCCTGTGTGGTTTTGAGGCCTGCTAGTGTCGACCCTAATAGGAAAAGGGTCTTGTCTACTGAACCATGATGAGCGCACTACCCGCATGTGGGAAGCGAGTATAGGCGCCCCCCTCAATTTGATTCGATTCGCATCTCGTCCAAATCATCTCATTTAGTTCGTGTTTTCCATTTGCCGCATGCATGTTTTTGCGAGCCCAGCGCAGGGTGGAACTTTCGTAGTCGGCATATAGGGGGACACGGTCTTAGAGTGCTATGAGGGTCCCTTTTCTTCGGGGCTTGATTAGCCGTGAGCCCAAGGTGCTTTGGGCTTGATGCGAAGAAGAGTTGAGTTGTGTTGAGTGCCCCTCTTGGTGGGAGGCATCCCATCTGGCGGGTTATTCATACGTGTACGGCCAAATTGGTGCAACCCTGCAGGGATAATCTTCTCGAGAAGCCGTGTTTTCCGCGGTTATGGTTAACTTGGTGAAAGTACTGGCTAACAAGTACTCAGGACAACTTAAACCTAATGATTCACAATCTCACACCCCATGATTAACAACTTGACTAGTAATATGATTATTGACACAATAACTTGATTCATCTGTAATCCAACTGTGTGAGTTATCCTCGGATTGCTTCTTTGGATAAGGGGCGAGATCCAGGATGGGTTTGTTTGAAGTTATCTTTCAGTTGGTTACAACACTCGATCTTATCCCCTTTCTAATAGTTGGAAGTGGTAGAACCTCTGTAGTTGGTTAGTGCAGCCAGTTGCAGCATCTTTTATACCCCTTTCCTCCGTTGAACCCAAGGCATCTGTGCTTGGTGTTGACGGGCTACACTTTGGTGAACTGTGAGTCTTGCTTGCCAGTACGTCTATGTACTGACCCCTTTGGGGCTGTGGTTTCCGCAGACTACGCTTACGAGGATCCAGGTGACGGCTACTACGTGGAGTTTGACGAGGCTGCTGACGAGTAGTTAGCGGACCCGGGCAGGATCCGAGACATCGTGGATGGGCTCCGTCTTTATTTCAGTTTCCGGCTTCTTAAGCCTATTTGGATTTGTCTGTACTCAGACCCTTTGAATGCTTCCGCTGAGATGTAATGATGTTATGTTGGGACATGTGTCCTCTGGATGAATGTATTTGCTATCTCCGCCCTAGTGAGGGCCAGTTGCAACTTATTTCAATCTTTTGTGTCTTATAGGCATGTTGTGTTATCCTTTTGTTCAAAGCCGTTGGCGTACCATGTGTGTATGGTATGAAGTACGTCAATGGTAGTGTCCTGATTTCTACGGGATAGTTTACATCGACGGTGAACAGTAGCGATGGGTTGTCACACATAAGTGTTGGCCTACTCGTAAGAGGACGCGGGTGCCGGTAAGCCCCGTAATCCCATCAGAATACTGTTCAGTTCGTGAGGTGAGTATCCTCTAGAAGTCCGGGTGCGACAAATGGTATCAGAGCCTGTCTGCCTGTAGGATCCCTTTTTACTGGTCGCAGTTGAGTCTAGAAACTATTTTGTAGCTATATAGGAAAAAGGAAACGTGAGAGTAGGAATTATGCCATTTTTCTTCTTTCCCCACCCACCCACCCTTTTCTGGTAAGGAAGTGCAACGTTGTTTTTCTCTTCTCACCTAAAACTTTCAAGTTTGGATTTCACGTGTTTTGGGTTCTCCGTAGTACCTCAGGAGTTTTTGGTCTCGTGTTTCCCGATGTTGCCTCAATATCCTGTTCTTTTCAACATCCTTTTCGTCCGTTGAACCTTGTTGTTGCTTTCCACTTCAGTTCTCTACCGGCGTCTAATCAAAACTTCCCCGATCATCTGCAGATGGATCTCAGGTTTTACCCGCAGGTGGTTCGGATGACTCGTTGTGAGAGAACCGCCGGTTATCCGGAGATGCTGAGAGACATGGTCACTTATCTGGGGTTCCATTGGCACCAGAGTACCAGGTCTACGAGCAGCAGCGAGAGTTTGACCAGACCTACTACCAGGCTATCGTCTACATTCTGTCAGATGATGGCATGAGCGTTGTCCACCGCTACGAGGCAGTAGGTTCCACAGTGGATATGCCGTGCAGCAGGCAGCTTACGTGAGTCTCACCGTCCTCCGTGCTGACTACTGGGGATTTGACGATTCTATCTATCGCCACATCCCCCGTGGTTACATCACTTCAGCGGGAGCTCACTTCACCCTCTATGACAACCTGGATGTCTACGAGCATGATAACACCAGGCTGCACACCACCGCTCAGTTTGTGAGGCACAGTGACGCTGTTGCCACCACACTTTCTCAGGAGTTAGCCTCAGTCAGGGAGCAGCTCTACCTCGCTTTGACTCGTCTGGCTACGTACACCACAGACTTTGTTGGAGATGAGCGCTTTGCCTGTTTCCATCAGACAGTTGGACGTAGTTTACCAGATGCTGGAGGTTACGAGCCGATCAGAGGTCCACTCCTCAACCTCGGAGCTGGTTACACTGGGATTCCACGCTTTGGAGCATAGGGAGACGACGCTTTCTACTTCACCACACCGAGAGTTGCTCTCAGAGCAGTCCCGATCTACGTGGATCGTCGTTCTACCTACTTCCGGGGGATTCCTCCTCACCGTATCTCTCGTCGTACTACTCACCGCCGTCCTGCGTGATGAGCATGGGAGTACCGATGTATCCATTCCTAGCTATGTTTAGTTATCCTTTGTATTTCGAACCATGTATTGGTGTGTTGGATATTCTGATGTATTTGAACATGTGATGATGTACCTGTTGGTTATCTATTCATGCGTCGGAATAATCTATCTTTCGGTTACCAAGTCTATCCTTTTCTGTTGTTGTGCTAAAATGCATGTCTATTCAGGATGCCGCCGACAAGGAGCAACCCGCCTGAACCACCTCCGCTCACGGAGCTGTTGACTCAGATGACTCAGGTCGTGGCTCAGATGGCCCAGATCCAGGCTAACCAGCACAACAACCAGAATGCTCCGCGAGTCAGCATCAAGGAGTTTCTGAGCATGGGGCCGAGAGCTTTCGTGGCAACACGTGAGCCTCTGGATGCTGATGACTGGATCAGGGAGATGACCAGGGCTCTGGACATTGCTCACGTTGCTGAGGAGGATAAAGTCAAGTATGCCACCTACCTACTGAAGGGTCAGGCAGCTACCTGGTGGGAGAACTACCAGACCATGAGAGCTGGCTATCCTATCACCTGGGGATGTTTCAAGGATGCCTTCCTGAAGCACCACATCCCAGATGGTCTCATGGAAAGGATGCGTGAGGAATTTTGCTCTCTCAGACAGGGCAAGCTGGACGTCATTGGCTACCAGAACGAGTTCAATCGTCTCGCTCGATACGCTGGTGATGAGGTATCCACTGAAGCCAAGAAGATGGCAAGGTTCCGCCGAGGTTTTAACCCGGAACTGAAGTACGCTCTCACCAACATCAGGTGCAAGGACTTCGAGGAGCTCGTGAACACCGCGCTCAATGAGGAGAATGGGCGCAAGGCGTTCGAAGAGTCCCGTAAGCACTCGCGTGAGGGTGGTTCCTCCTCCAACATGACCACCCCTCCGCAGAAGCGCCGCATCTGGGTGCCAAATGCTGCTGTCACTAGGGCTCCATATGCCCAAGCTTCTCCAGGCTTTGCTCCCCGCCCACCCAACCCAGCTCAGATGCAGAGTCAGAGGGTTCCAATGGGGCAGCCAAGGCCAGGTCCTTCTCGTGTCGTCACTTGCTTCAAGTGCAAGGATACTGGACACTATGCTGATAAGTGCACTCAGAGGCAGCTACCTCCACCTCCTCGCCCCAACACCAACCAGGCAATGGTTCGTTCTCCCCCGGCTAAAGCCTTCAACTCCAACAACAGGCCTGTCGGGAGGACCGCGAGGGTTAATCATATCAAGGCCGACAAAGCTGACGAAGCTGCTGACGTCGTTCTCGGTATATTACCCGTAAACTCTATTCCAGCTAAAGTGTTGTTTGATACCGGAGCATCGCATTATTTTGTGTCAAAGATCTTTGCTACAACGTACAATCTAGCTCTGGTTCCGCTAAGCAATCAAATCTATGTTCACTCTCCGGGAACTAAAATGATTACTTCCAAGATAAGCATGGACAATCAAATCCTAATTGGAGGTCGCATATTCCTTGCTTCACTCATGTTGCTGGGAAATTCTGACATTGATGTGATTCTGGGTATGGATTGGTTGAAGACCCACAAAGCAAAAATTGACTGTGCTCAAAAGTCAATAACTCTCTCTCACCCTTCGGGCCAGATAGTCTATTCTCCATATGGATCAAGTTCTGTTCAGCTGTTCAACCTCGATGCGAAACCTCTTCCTGCAATTGAAAATGTTCCGGTGGTTTGTGAATTCCCTGACGTCTTTCCATAAGAGTTGCCAGGGATGCCTCCGGACAGAGCAGTTGAGTTCGTGATCGAGCTTGAGCCAGGTACTGCTCCAATCTCTAAGCATCCATACAAGATAGCTCCTCCTGAACTGAAATTGTTGAAGGAGCAAATCGATATGTACATGGAGAAAGGTTACATTCAGCCTAGTTCCTCCGCTTGGGGTTGCCCAACTCTGTTTGTTGCCAAAAAGGATCAAACAAAAAGACTCGTGGTTGACTATCGTCCTCTCAACGAGAAAACCATCAAGAACAAGTATCCAATTCCTCGTATTGATGATCTTTTTGATCAACTTGCTGGAGCCTCAATATTCTGTAACATCCCAAGCATGAAAATACCCCTAGAATGCTTTGTCCTTTGTTTTATTTCAAGCAATGCATCATGTCATCATGTTTACTTATTGTTTGCATTTGTTTCCCATCTGTTTTGTCCTGTTTTCACAACTCAAATTCAAACCTTTTTCAAACATGGTTTCATACTTGTTCTGTTACAACTTTTGGAACCAAAATAACAAATAAAAACAACCCTTTTATTCCTTGTTTGCACTTATAAAATTGTTGCTTTAAATCCAACCAATAATTCTAAAATCACCTTTTAAATTCCCAAACCAAGTTCAAATCAGTACCTTGTGGGAACCATAAAAATCACAAACATTTCTTCCCTCCAAACCATTCTAAAACCCTAGGGGTAACCCTATTTTTTTATACATGTTTTATCAAGATTTTATTTAACTCAAATCTCCCTTATTTGAATTCAAACACCAACTATAATTTTAAATTCAAATTTTTGAAATCCAAGTTTACAGTGTGGTTTCTAATTGTCTAAATAGCTTAACTTAATTTTTTCAGAATTTTTCTCAAATAAAGCCTTAACAACTTTCTTCCAAAACCATTTCAGCAAAAAAAATAATAAAACAGAAAAGAATAAAAGCAAGCCAACTCGCTGCGCGCGCGGCAGCTAGCTGGCCCAAGCCCACCTAAGCACTAACGCGCGCAGCCCAGCCCGCCCAGCAGAGCAACTTACCGCTTCGGCTGCTTCAAGATCCGTGCGCTCGCAGGATCTCCTTCTCCTCGCAGTACGGCGTCCATCGGGGACTGCCACGGCGGCAGGAGAACGCCACCGACGGCCGTCCGCGCCCCTCTGCCTCTATAAAGCGAGCCCTAGGGTTCAGCGTCGAACCCTAGCCCCTAGGACCTCGCTCCCCGCGCCGCGCCGCCATCTTCCTTCTCTCTGTCGCCTCCTCCTCCCAGCTAGCTACCTCACCGGAGTCCCCTCCTCTGAACCTTCCGATGGCTCCACCTCCGTAGCCACCCTCTCCACTAGGCGATCACGGGAACCGAAAGCCCTCCGTCCCCTCTACCGTTTGGTCCCGGGAGCTCGACGGGAGATCACCCACGCCGTCCCCGCCATCCGCGACAACGCCGCCGTCGTCGGACGCTGTCTGCCGCCACCCGCCGGTGAGCGCCTGGATTCCAGTACCCCTACCCTCTCCTGTCACTTGCGCATCCCGAGTAGATCGTGCGGTCGTTCGCTTGCAACGTATTGCACCACCGCCGCGTAGTCCTGCACGCGTTCGTCGCCGGCCGGCGATCGCCGCGTCTCGGTTCAGTTGTCTGAACAAAAGTTCAGTTAACTTTCCTTCTGAAGAATATCTTGTTCGCCTCCTGCTATCTGTCAAAACTTTCGCAGCAGCGCAGTGGCGCTGTTCCTTTCTCTCGTTGCGCAGCGGGCAGGGTTCGAGTCCCCTAGGCCGCAACACATTTTTTGCGTTTATTTCCGTGGTGTGCGGTCCCACCAGTCAGCCTCCCTCGGTGCCACGCGTACGCGCACACGCCACGCTGTCCGCAGGGGCCACAGGGCAGTGGCTGGTGTACACCTCCAGTGCGTAACAAATGTTTTCAGCACAAATCAAATTCTTTTTTTTTTTAATAACAGATTTGAAATAGAAACTTCTAAATTCAATATCTTTTAATTTACAAATGCAATGAATACAAACTTTATATGAAACTTGATCTAAATTTCATAATCTTTCCAAATATGCAATTTGTGTTCTGTTTTGAAATTTCAAAATGCATTCTAAATTCAAAATTCAAATAATTCAAATGCAAATTGAAATAATTCATAACTAATTCATACTGTTTTCAAATAATTCAAATAAAATATGTTTTTCACACCTTTTTGAATGCTCTATTCAAATATAAATTTTGTTTTCTGGTTTGAACAATTTAAATTGCCTAAACTATTTAATTCTTGTTTAATTCAATTAAAAAATTGTTTAACATTGTTTAATTCATAATTAATTAAACCAAAGTCCAATTTCCAATTGTGAAACATGTAATCCAACAAAAATTTGATAAACTTTTCAAATATAAAATTGGTAATTGGTTTTGCATAACTTAAATTGTTGAAAACAATCAATACTTGTCCACCACCATTAAGTACCAATAATTCCAAACTTGTTAATGTTTTCTAAAATGATTAACTATCATTCTAATTGCAATTAACTTGTTATCTTATTGTTATTCATCATGCATGCATCATACTAAGTCACTTACACATGATGCTTAGTGATAGAACAATTAATTCAACTCCAAGCATGGGCTTCCATATGCATCCTTTTGCATATGGAATCCATTTAAACTTGTGTTTCATGACAAGCAAGTTATTTTTGGTGCATCTATTAAACATGACATGCATCATCCAATGCTTGTGCACTTATGCCATGTATTGATTGCCCTTCTTCCTTCGTTGTTGTTTTTGCTTCTTCTCGAATAGACGACGACGTTGGTACCGACGAGCCTTACGACACCACTACTCAGGACCTAGCCCAGTACGAGACTGAGCTGCCAGGCAAGTTATCACTCACATGATTCATTGAGTTCCTTTCCACACTTGTTGTCGATACTATCTTTTGTCTACTATTGCTAGCCCTATGTATCGTTGCTTGTTCTCCGAACCCATCACATGATACCTTGAGCCATGATATTGCCAGCATCTCCATACCTACAGCCTTTGCTTGTGCCTTAGTATTACCTAGCATGCTTAGGGTTGCTTTTACTCGAGTCTGTTGTCGGTTACTACTGTTACTATCTTATTATCTTGTACCGGGGCTCGTTGTTAATCAATCAATCCTGTTAAATGCTAATGGTAATAATAATTTGATGATAAGGCACCGGCAGGAGGCCCATGAGTGGTTTTGGAGCCTGCTAGTGTCGACCCTAATAGGAAAAGGGTCTTGTCTACTGATCCATGATGAGCGCACTACCCGCATTTGGGAAGCGAGTATGGGCGCCCCCCTCAACTTGACCTGATTCGCATCTCGTCCAAATCGCCTCATTTAGTTCGTGTTTTCCATTTGCCGCATGCATGTTTTTGCGAGCCCAGCGCAGGGTGGAACTTTTGTAGTCGGCATATAGGGGGACACGTTCTTAGAGTGCTATGAGGGTCCATTTTCTTCTGGGCTCGATTAGCCGTGCGCCCAAGGTGCTTTGGGCTTGATGCGGAGAATGGTTGGTTGTGTAGAGTACCCCGCTTGGTGGGTTAGCTTCCCATCTGGCGGGTTATTCTTGAGTGTACGGCCAAATTGGTGCAACCCTGCAGGGATAATCTTCTCGAGAAGCCGTGTTTTCCGCGGTTATGGATTACTTGGTGAAAGTACTGGCTAACAAGTACTCAGGACAACTTCAACATAATGATCAATCCTGTTTCACCCAATGATTAATAATTTGACTAGTAATAGGTTATTCACACAATAACTTGATTCACCTTATCACAACTGTGTGAGTTATCCTCGGATCGCTTCTTTGGATAAGGGGCGAGATCCAGGATGGGTTTGGTTGGAGTTATCTTCGGTTGGTTACAATCCTCGATCTTATCTTTTCTGTTAGCCGGAACTTGTAGTTATATTCTGTAGTTGTTTAGAGCAGCCAGCAGCAACTTTTATATCACCCCTTCTTCCGTTGATCCCAAGCATCTATGCTTGTGTTGACGGGTAACTCCTTGATGAAATGTGAGTCTTGCTTGCCAGTACTTGGATGTACTGACCCCGTTGGGGCTGTGGTTTACGCAGAGTACGACTACGACTACGATGCTTCCCAGGATGGCTACTTTGTGGAGTTCGATGACGCTGCAGACGAGTAGTTAGCTGGACCAGGGCAGGATCCAGACCTTCGTGGATGGGCTTCGTTTTTTCTTTATTTTCTCCGGCTTCTTAAGCCATGGATTTGTCTGTACTCAGACCCTTTGATTGCTTCCGCTGTTGTAATGGATGATATGTTGGGACATGTGTCCTCTGGATGACTGTATTCGATATTTTCTGCCTTAGTGAAGGCCAGTTGCACTTATTTCATTCTTTTGTGTCTTAGAGACATTCTGTGCTATCATTCGTACCAAACTGTTGACGTACCGTGCGTGTTTGATTATGAAGTACGTCGACAGTAGTGCCTTTAGGTTCCTAGCGGATAGTTTACCTCGACGGTGGAAGCAGGGCTTGTGTTGTCGCGCATAAGCGCAGGCCTACCAGGAAGCTGGGACGTGGGAGCAGTTATGCCCCATAATCCAAGCACCTGACTTCCAGTTCGTGCGAGGAGTATCCTCTAGAAACCCAGGGTGCGACAAATGGTATCAGAGCCTGTCTGCCTGTAGGATCCCTTTTTACTGGTCGCAGTTGAGTCTAGAAACTATTTTGTAGCTATATAGGAAAAATGAAACGTGAGAGTAGGAATTCTGCCATTTTTCTTCTTTCCCCACCCACCCACCCTTTTCTGGTAAGGAAGTGCAACGTTGTTTTCTGTTCTCACCTAAACTTTCAAGTTAGGATTTCACGTGTTTTGGGTTATCTGTAGTACCTCAGGACTTTTGGTCTCGTTTTCCCGATGTTGCTTCAATATCATGTTCTTTTCAACATCATTATCGTCCGTTGAACATTGTTGTTGTTTTTCCACATCCTTTTTCATCTACCGGAGTCTAATCAAAACCTTCCAAATAATCTGCAGATGGGTCTCAACTACTATCCGCAGGTGGTTCGCATGACTCGCTGTGAGAGCACCGCCGGTTTTCCGGAGTTGCTGAGAGACATGGTTACCTTTCTGGGGTTCCATTGGGCACCAGAGTACCAGGTCTACGAGCACCAGCGAGAGTGTGACCAGACTTGCTACCGGGCTATCGTCTACATTCTGTCGGATGATGGCAGGAGCATTGCACACCAGTACGAGGCAGTAGGGTCCACAGTGGATATGGCAGTGCAGCAGGCAGCGTACGTGAGTGTCACCGTTCTCCGTGCTGACTACTGGGGGTTTGATAAGTCCAGTTTTCGTCACATCCCCCGTGGTTACATCACGGCAGCGGGAGCTCACTTCACTATCCACCGCGACATGGATACCTACGAGACTGATAGCTCCAGGCTCCAGGTCACTGCCCAGTTTGCTAGTCACAGTGATGCCGTTGCTTCCGCACTTTCTCAGGAGTTAGCCTCAGTCCGGGAGCAGCTCCGCCTTGCTCTCACTCGTCTGGCGACGTACACCACAGACTTTGTTGGAGACGAGCGCTTCGCACGTGTCGTTCAGCCAGCTGGTCTTCCGTTGCCAGATGCTGGAGGTTACGAGCCGATCAGAGGCCCACTTCTCGACCTCGGAGCTGGTTACACAGGGATTCCCCGCTATGGAGCACAGGGATACGACGCTTCCTACTTCACGACACCGAGAGTTGCTCTCAGAGCAGTTCCTATCTACAGGGATCGTCGTGATACCTACTTCCGTGGGATTCCTCCTCACCGTATCTCTCGTCGTACTACTCACCGCCGTCCTGCGTGATGAGCATGGGAGTACCGTTGTATCCATTTACTAGCTGTGTCTAGTTTATCTTTTCGTTTTCGAACCATGTATTGGTCTGTTGGATATTCTGATGTATTTGAACATGTGATGATGTACCTGTTGGTTATCTATTCATGCGTCGGAATAATCTATCTTGCGGTTACCAAGTCTATCTTTTTCTGTTGTTGTGCTAAAATGAATTTCTGTTCAGGATGCCTCCAACCAGGAACAACCCGCCACCACCACCACCAATGGGGGAGCTGTTGGCTCAGATGACCCAAGTGGTGACACAGATGGCCCAGATCCAGGCTAACCAGCAACACAACCAGAATGCTCCAAGGGTCACCATCAAGGACTTCCTCAGCTTGGGCCCAAAAGCTTTCGTGGCAACACGTGAGCCCCTGGATGCTGATGACTGGATCCGTGACGTAGCAAGAGCTCTGGAGATAGCTCATGTTGCTGAAGAGGATAAGGTCAAGTACGCCACCTACCTACTGAAGGGTCAGGCAGCTACTTGGTGGGAGAACTACCAGGCCATGAGGGCTGGCTTTCCTATCAACTGGGGATGTTTCAGAGATGCCTTCCTGAAGCACCACATCCCGGATGGTCTCATGGAAAAGATGCGTGAGGAATTCTGCTCTCTCAGACAGGGCAAGCTGGACGTTCTCGGCTACCAGAACGAGTTCAATCGTCTCGCTCGGTACGCTGGTGACGAAGTGTCCACCGAAGCCAAGAAGATGGCGAGGTTCCGCCGAGGTTTTAACCCGGAACTGAAGTACGCTCTCACAAACATCAAGTGCAAGGACTTCGTCGAGCTTGTGAACACCGCGCTCAATGAGGAGAATGGGCGCAAGGCGTTCGAAGAGTCGCGCAAGCACTCGCGTGAGGGTGGTTCCTCCTCCAACATGACCACCCCTCCGCAGAAGCGCCGCATCTGGGTGCCAAATGGTGCTGTCACTCGGGCTCCAAATGCCCAAGCTTCTCCAGGCTTTGGTCCCCGCCCACCCAACCCATCTCAGATGCAGGGTCAGAGGTTTCCAATGGGGCAGCCAAGGCCGGGTCCTTCTCGTATCGTCACTTGCTACAAGTGCAAGGATACTGGACATTATGCTGATAAGTGCACTCAGAAGCAGCTACCCCTACCTCCTCGCCCCAACAACAACCAGGCTATGGTTCGTGCTCCTCCGGCTAAAGCCTTCAACTCCAACAATAGGCCTGTCGGGAGGAACGCGAGGGTGAACCATATCAAGGCCGACAAAGCAGAGGAGGCTGCAGACGTCGTTCTCGGTATATTACCCGTAAACTCTATTCCAGCTAAAGTGTTGTTTGATACTGGAGCATCGCATTCATTTGTGTCAAAGATTTTTGCAAAAGCATACAACCTAGTTCTGGTTCCGCTAAGCAATCAAATGACTGTTCACTCTCCGGGACCGCAAATGTTGACTTCCAAGATAAGCATGGACAATGAGATCCTAATTGGAGGTCGTGTATTCCTTGCTTCACTCATGTTGCTGGGAAATTCTGACATTGATGTCATTCTGGGTATGGATTGGTTGAAGACCCACAAAGCTAAAATTGACTGTGCTCAAAAGTCAATAACTCTCTCCCACACTTCAGGCCAGATAGTCTATTCTCCATATGGATCAACTTCTGCTCAGCTGTTCAGCCTTGATGCCAAACCCCTTCCGGCAATTGAAAATGTTCCGGTGGTTTGTGAATTCCCTGACGTCTTTCCAGAAGAGTTGCCAGGGATGCCTCCGGACAGAGCAGTTGAGTTCGTGATCGAGCTTGAGCCAGGTACTGCTCCAATCTCTAAGCATCCATACAAGATAGCTCCTCCTGAACTGAAATTGTTGAAGGAGCAAATCGATATGTATATGGACAAAGGTTTCATTCAGCCTAGTTCCTCCGCTTGGGGTTGCCCAACTCTGTTTGTTGCCAAGAAGGATCAAACTAAGAGACTCGTGGTTGACTATCGTCCTCTCAACGAGAAAACCATCAAGAACAAGTATCCACTTCCTCGTATCGATGATCTTTTTGATCAACTTGCTGGAGCCTCAATATTCTCAAAGTTGGACTTGAGGATGGGGTACCATCAGATAAAGATCAGAAAGGAAGATATTCCTAAGACAGCTTTCACCACAAGGTACGGTCTATATGAATACACCGTCATGTCCTTTGGTCTCACCAATGCACCGGCGACCTTCTCAAGACTCATGAATTCTGTCTTCCATGAATACCTCGACAAGTTCGTTGTGGTATATCTTGATGACATTCTAGTCTACTCAAAATCCGAGGAAGAGCATGGAGAACACCTTCGTCTCACTCTCATGAAACTTCGCGAGCATCGTCTGTATGCCAAGTTTTCCAAATGTGAGTTCTGGATTCCAGAAGTTGCATATCTTGGTCATATCATCTCTGCCAAAGGCATTGCCATTGATCCTGAAAAGGTTAAGGCAATTGTTGACTGGAAACCCCCTAAGACGGTGAAGCAAGTCAGAAGTTTTCTTGGCTTGGCTAGCTATTGCCGTCGTTTCGTCCAAAACTTTTCCAAGATTGCCAAACCTCTCACTGATCTCACAAAGAAGGACAAAAAGTTCGTTTGGACTCCACAATGTGATGAGAGTTTCAACCTCCTGAAGACTAAACTCACTTCCACACCTGTTCTAGTTGGCCCCGACACCACCAAACCTTTCCAGATATTCTGTGATGCATCTCTCCAAGGACTAGGAGCAGTTCTTATGCAAGAACGTCAAGTTGTGGCCTATGCTTCACGTCAGTTGAACCCACATGAGCAAAACTATCCCACTCATGATCTTGAACTTGCAGCAGTTGTGTTTGCCCTCAAGAAATGGAGACAATACTTGTTGGGTAACAAAACTGAAATCTTTTCCGATCACAAGAGTCTGAAATACATCTTCACTCAGCCAGATCTGAACCTCAGGCAAAGGAGATGGATTGAGAAGATTAAAGACTTTGATCTCACCATTTCTTACACTCCAGGCAAGGCTAATGTTATGGCCGATGCTCTCAGTCGCAAATCCTATTGCAATAATCTCATGATCAGGGAGAGCCAACCTCCACTTCATGAAGAATTCCAGAAGCTGAACCTTGGTCTTGTTCCTGAAGGATACCTTGCTAGCTTGACAGCCAGTCCAACTCTCGAGGACAAGATTCGTTCTGAACAACTTCGTGATAATGAAATCAAGAAGATTGTGGATCACATCAAGGAGGGCAATGATAAGTTCAAGTCCTTCTCGATTGATGACAAGGGAACTGTGTTCTTCGAAGGACGCATTGCAGTCCCTCAGATTCAAAGTCTCAAGGATATCATTCTCAAGGAGGCTCATGAAACTCCTCTATCCATTCACCCTGGAAGTACAAAGATGTACCAGGATCTCAAGACTCTGTATTGGTGGTCTGGCATGAAACGTGAAATTGCTCAATACGTTTCTGAATGCGACGTTTGTCAACGTGTTAAGGCAGTCCATCAGAAGACAGCAGGTCTACTCCAACCTCTGAAAATTCCTGAGTGGAAGTGGGACATGATTGAAATGGACTTCGTTACTGGGTTTCCAAAGTCCAAAAAGGGCAACGATGCAATCTTCGTTGTTATTGATCGTCTCACTAAGGTTGCTCACTTCTATGCTGTAAAGGAAACTATCTCAGCTAGCCAGTTAGCAGAGCTCTACACAGCAAAGGTTGTTCCCCTTCATGGTGTTCCATTGGAAATAAGCTCAGACCGTGGAAGTATTTTCACTTCTCATTTCTGGAAAAGCTTTCAGGAAGCATTGGGCACTAAACTTCTGTTCAGCACAGCTTATCACCCTCAGTCTCAAGGGCAAGTCGAAAGAGTCAATCAGATTCTCGAGGATATGCTCAGAGCATGTGGTCTCTCCTTTGGCATGAAATGGGAGGGTTGCCTTCCATATGCTGAATTCTCCTACAACAACAGCTACCAGGCAAGCCTAGGCATGGCACCATTTGAGGCACTGTATGGTCGCAGATGCAGGAGTCCAATCAATTGGTCTGGAGCTGGTGAACGTTCACTTTTAGGCCCTGACATTGTTAAGGAAGCCGAGGAGAAAGTTCGTATCATTCGTGACAATCTCAGGATTGCTCAATCTCGTCAGAAGAGCTATTATGATAGCAAGCACAGGGATATGGTCTATGCACCTGGTGATAAGGCATATCTCCGTGTAACTCCCCTCAGAGGCACCCATCGTTTTGGTGTGAAAGGAAAGCTTGCACCAAGATACATTGGCCCTTTCAACATCCTCTCAAGACGTGCAGAGAATGCGTATCGTCTTGAACTTCCAGAAAAGCTATCCAAAGTGCACGATGTGTTCCACGTGTCACAACTCAAGAAGTGTTTCAAAGATCCAGATCGTGCAGTTGATCATGATTCCATTGAGCTGCAAGATGATCTATCTTATGAGGAGCACCCTATTCGTATTCTCGATGAGACCGAGCGTAAGACTCGCAACAAGAGCACCAAGTTCTTGAAAGTCCAATGGTCGCATCATTCTGATAAAGAGGCAACGTGGGAGACCGAAGAGGATCTTCGCAAGAAGTATCCGGACCTGTTCATTTCTCAGTAGGGAATCTCGGGGCGCGATTCCTTCAAGGGGGGGCGTTTTGTAACATCCCAAGTATGAAAATACCCCTAGAATGCTTTGTCCTTTGTTTTATTTCAAGCAATGCATCATGTCATCATGTTTACTTATTGTTTGCATTTGTTTCCCATCTATTTTGTCCTGTTTTCACAACTCAAATTCAAACCTTTTTCAAACATGGTTTCATACTTGTTCTGTTACAACTTTTGGAACCAAAATAACAAATAAAAACAACCCTTTTATTCCTTGTTTGCACTTATAAAATTGTTGCTTTAAATCCAACCAATAATTCTAAAATCACCTTTTAAATTCCCAAACCAAGTTCAAATCAGTACCTTGTGGGAACCATAAAAATCACAAACATTTCTTCCCTCCAAACCATTCTAAAACCCTAGGGGTAACCCTATTTTTTTATACATGTTTTATCAAGATTTTATTTAACTCAAATCTCCCTTATTTGAATTCAAACACCAACTATAATTTTAAATTCAAATTTTTGAAATCCAAGTTTACAGTGTGGTTTCTAATTGTCTAAATAGCTTAACTTAATTTTTTCAGAATTTTTCTCAAATAAAGCCTTAACAACTTTCTTCCAAAACCATTTCAGCAAAAAAAATAATAAAACAGAAAAGAATAAAAGCAAGCCAACTCGCTGCGCGCGCGGCAGCTAGCTGGCCCAAGCCCACCTAAGCACTAACGCGCGCAGCCCAGCCCGCCCAGCAGAGCAACTTACCGCTTCGGCTGCTTCAAGATCCGTGCGCTCGCAGGATCTCCTTCTCCTCGCAGTACGGCGTCCATCGGGGACTGCCACGGCGGCAGGAGAACGCCACCGACGGCCGTCCGCGCCCCTCTGCCTCTATAAAGCGAGCCCTAGGGTTCAGCGTCGAACCCTAGCCCCTAGGACCTCGCTCCCCGCGCCGCGCCGCCATCTTCCTTCTCTCTGTCGCCTCCTCCTCCCAGCTAGCTACCTCACCGGAGTCCCCTCCTCTGAACCTTCCGATGGCTCCACCTCCGTAGCCACCCTCTCCACTAGGCGATCACGGGAACCGAAAGCCCTCCGTCCCCTCTACCGTTTGGTCCCGGGAGCTCGACGGGAGATCACCCACGCCGTCCCCGCCATCCGCGACAACGCCGCCGTCGTCGGACGCTGTCTGCCGCCACCCGCCGGTGAGCGCCTGGATTCCAGTACCCCTACCCTCTCCTGTCACTTGCGCATCCCGAGTAGATCGTGCGGTCGTTCGCTTGCAACGTATTGCACCACCGCCGCGTAGTCCTGCACGCGTTCGTCGCCGGCCGGCGATCGCCGCGTCTCGGTTCAGTTGTCTGAACAAAAGTTCAGTTAACTTTCCTTCTGAAGAATATCTTGTTCGCCTCCTGCTATCTGTCAAAACTTTCGCAGCAGCGCAGTGGCGCTGTTCCTTTCTCTCGTTGCGCGGCGGGCAGGGTTCGAGTCCCCTAGGCCGCAACACATTTTTTGCGTTTATTTCCGTGGTGTGCGGTCCCACCAGTCAGCCTCCCTCGGTGCCACGCGTACGCGCACACGCCACGCTGTCCGCAGGGGCCACAGGGCAGTGGCTGGTGTACACCTCCAGTGCGTAACAAATGTTTTCAGCACAAATCAAATTCTTTTTTTTTTTAATAACAGATTTGAAATAGAAACTTCTAAATTCAATATCTTTTAATTTACAAATGCAATGAATACAAACTTTATATGAAACTTGATCTAAATTTCATAATCTTTCCAAATATGCAATTTGTGTTCTGTTTTGAAATTTCAAAATGCATTCTAAATTCAAAATTCAAATAATTCAAATGCAAATTGAAATAATTCATAACTAATTCATACTGTTTTCAAATAATTCAAATAAAATATGTTTTTCACACCTTTTTGAATGCTCTATTCAAATATAAATTTTGTTTTCTGGTTTGAACAATTTAAATTGCCTAAACTATTTAATTCTTGTTTAATTCAATTAAAAAATTGTTTAACATTGTTTAATTCATAATTAATTAAACCAAAGTCCAATTTCCAATTGTGAAACATGTAATCCAACAAAAATTTGATAAACTTTTCAAATATAAAATTGGTAATTGGTTTTGCATAACTTAAATTGTTGAAAACAATCAATACTTGTCCACCACCATTAAGTACCAATAATTCCAAACTTGTTAATGTTTTCTAAAATGATTAACTATCATTCTAATTGCAATTAACTTGTTATCTTATTGTTATTCATCATGCATGCATCATACTAAGTCACTTACACATGATGCTTAGTGATAGAACAATTAATTCAACTCCAAGCATGGGCTTCCATATGCATCCTTTTGCATATGGAATCCATTTAAACTTGTGTTTCATGACAAGCAAGTTATTTTTGGTGCATCTATTAAACATGACATGCATCATCCAATGCTTGTGCACTTATGCCATGTATTGATTGCCCTTCTTCCTTCGTTGTTGTTTTTGCTTCTTCTCGAATAGACGACGACGTTGGTACCGACGAGCCTTACGACACCACTACTCAGGACCTAGCCCAGTACGAGACTGAGCTGCCAGGCAAGTTATCACTCACATGATTCATTGAGTTCCTTTCCACACTTGTTGTCGATACTATCTTTTGTCTACTATTGCTAGCCCTATGTATCGTTGCTTGTTCTCCGAACCCATCACATGATACCTTGAGCCATGATATTGCCAGCATCTCCATACCTACAGCCTTTGCTTGTGCCTTAGTATTACCTAGCATGCTTAGGGTTGCTTTTACTCGAGTCTGTTGTCGGTTACTACTGTTACTATCTTATTATCTTGTACCGGGGCTCGTTGTTAATCAATCAATCCTGTTAAATGCTAATGGTAATAATAATTTGATGATAAGGCACCGGCAGGAGGCCCATGAGTGGTTTTGGAGCCTGCTAGTGTCGACCCTAATAGGAAAAGGGTCTTGTCTACTGATCCATGATGAGCGCACTACCCGCATTTGGGAAGCGAGTATGGGCGCCCCCCTCAACTTGACCTGATTCGCATCTCGTCCAAATCGCCTCATTTAGTTCGTGTTTTCCATTTGCCGCATGCATGTTTTTGCGAGCCCAGCGCAGGGTGGAACTTTTGTAGTCGGCATATAGGGGGACACGTTCTTAGAGTGCTATGAGGGTCCATTTTCTTCTGGGCTCGATTAGCCGTGCGCCCAAGGTGCTTTGGGCTTGATGCGGAGAATGGTTGGTTGTGTAGAGTACCCCGCTTGGTGGGTTAGCTTCCCATCCTGGCGGGTTATTCTTGAGTGTACGGCCAAATTGGTGCAACCCTGCAGGGATAATCTTCTCGAGAAGCCGTGTTTTCCGCGGTTATGGATTACTTGGTGAAAGTTCTGCTAACAAGTACTCAGGACAACTTCAACATAATGATCAATACTGTTTCACACCCAATGATTAATATTTGACTAGTAATAGGTTATTCACACAATATCTTGATTCACCTTATCACAACTGTGTGAGTTATCCTCGATCGCTTCTTTGGATAAGGGGCGAGATCCAGGATGGGTTTGGTTGGAGTTATCTTCGTTGGTTACAATCCTCGATCTTATCTTTTCTGTTAGCCGGAACTTGTAGTTATATTCTGTAGTTGTTTAGAGCAGCCAGCAGCAACTTTTATATCACCCCTTCTTCCGTTGATCCCAAGCATCTATGCTTGTGTTGACGGGTAACTCCTTGATGAAATGTGAGTCTTGCTTGCCAGTACTTGGATTGTACTGACCCCGTTGGGGCTGTGGTTTACGCAGAGTACGACTACGACTACGATGCTTCCCAGGATGGCTACTTTGTGGAGTTCGATGACGCTGCAGACGAGTAGTTAGCTGGACCAGGGCAGGATCCAGACCTTCGTGGATGGGCTTCGTTTTTTCTTTATTTTCTCCGGCTTCTTAAGCCATGGATTTGTCTGTACTCAGACCCTTTGATTGCTTCCGCTGTTGTAATGGATGATATGTTGGGACATGTGTCCTCTGGATGACTGTATTCGATATTTTCTGCCTTAGTGAAGGCCAGTTGCACTTATTTCATTCTTTTGTGTCTTAGAGACATTCTGTGCTATCATTCGTACCAAACTGTTGACGTACCGTGCGTGTTTGATTATGAAGTACGTCGACAGTAGTGCCTTTAGGTTCCTAGCGGATAGTTTACCTCGACGGTGGAAGCAGGGCTTGTGTTGTCGCGCATAAGCGCAGGCCTACCAGGAAGCTGGGACGTGGGAGCAGTTATGCCCCATAATCCAAGCACCTGACTTCCAGTTCGTGCGAGGAGTATCCTCTAGAAACCCAGGGTGCGACATATTCTCAAAGTTGTACTTGAGGATGGGTTACCATCAGATAAAGATCAGAAAGGAAGATATTCCAAAAACAGCTTTCACCACTCGGTACGGTCTATATGAATACACCGTCATGTCCTTTGGTCTCACCAATGCACCGGCAACGTTCTCAAGACTCATGAATTCTGTCTTCCATGAATACCTCGACAAGTTTGTTGTGGTATATCTCGATGACATTCTGGTCTACTCAAAATCCGAGGAAGAGCATGGAGAACACCTTCGTCTCACTCTCATGAAACTTCGCGAGCATCGTCTATATGCCAAATTCTCCAAATGTGAGTTCTGGATTCCAGAAGTTGCATATCTTGGTCATATCATCTCTGCCAAAGGCATAGCCATTGATCCTGAAAAGGTTAAGGCAATTGTTGACTGGAAACCCCCTAAGACGGTGAAGCAAGTCAGAAGTTTTCTTGGCTTGGCTAGCTATTGCTGTCGTTTCGTCCAAAACTTCTCCAAGATTGCTAAACCTCTCACTGATCTCACAAAGAAGGACAAGAAGTTCGTTTGGACTCCACAGTGTGATGAGAGTTTCAATCTCTTGAAGACTAAACTCACTTCCACACCTGTTCTGGTTGGCCCAGATACTACCAAACCTTTCCAGATATTCTGCGATGCATCTCTCCAAGGTCTAGGTGCAGTTCTTATGCAAGAACGTCAAGTTGTGGCTTATGCTTCACGTCAGTTGAACCCACATGAGCAAAACTATCCCACACATGACCTAGAACTTGCAGCAGTTGTGTTTGCCCTCAAGAAGTGGAGACAATACTTGTTGGGTAACAAAACTGAAATCTTTTCCGATCATAAGGTTTTGAAATACATCTTCACTCAGCCAGATCTAAACCTCAGGCAAAGGAGATGGATTGAGAAGATTAAAGACTTTGATCTCACCATTTCTTACACTCCAGGCAAGGCTAATGTTATGGCCGATGCTCTCAGTCGCAAATCCTATTGCAATAATCTCATGATCATGGAAAGCCAACCTTCACTTCATGAAGAATTCCACAAGCTGAACCTTGGTCTTGTCCCTCAAGGTTACCTTGCTAGCTTGACAGCCAGTCCAACTCTCGAGGACAAGATTCGTTCTGAACAACTTCGTGATATTGAAATCAAGAAGATTGTAGAGCACATCAAGGAAGGCAATGATAAATTCAAGTCCTTCTCAATTGATGACAAGGGAACTGTGTTCTTCGAAGGACGCATTGCAGTTCCTCAGATTCAAAGCCTCAAAGATATCATTCTCAAGGAGGCTCATGAAACTCCTCTCTCCATCCACCCTGGAAGTACAAAGATGTACCAGGATCTCAAGACTCTGTATTGGTGGCCTGGCATGAAACGTGAAATTGCTCAATACGTTTCTGAATGCGACGTTTGTCAACATGTTAAGGCAGTCCATCAGAAGACAGCAGGTCTACTCCAACCTCTGAAAATTCCTTAGTGGAAGTGGGACATGATTGAAATGGACTTCGTGACTGGGTTTCCAAAGTCCAAAAAGGGCAACGATGCAATCTTCGTTGTTATTGATCGTCTCACTAAGGTAGCTCACTTCTTTGCTGTCAAAGAAACTATCTCAGCTAGCCAGTTAGCAGAGCTCTACACAGCAAAGGTTGTTCCTCTTCATGGTGTTCCATTGGAAATAAGCTCAGACTGTGGAAGTATATTCACTTCTCATTTCTGGAAAAGCTTTCAAGAAGCATTGGGCACCAAACTTCTGTTCAGCACAGCTTATCACCCTCAGTCTCAGGGGCAAGTCGAAAGAGTCAATCAGATTCTCGAGGATATGCTCAGAGCATGTGGTCTCTCGTTTGGCATGAAATGGGAGGATTGCCTTCCATATGCTGAATTCTCCTACAACAATAGCTACCAGGCAAGCCTAGGCATGGCACCATTTGAGGCACTGTATGGTCGCAGATGCAGGAGTCCAATCAATTGGTCTGGAGCTGGTGAACGTTCACTCTTAGGCCCTGACATTGTTAAGGAAGCCGAGGAGAAAGTTCGTATCATTCGTGACAATCTCAGGATTGCTCAGTCCCGTCAGAAGAGCTATTATGATAGCAAGCACAGGGATATGATCTATGCACCTGGTGATAAGGCATATCTCCGTGTAACTCCCCTCAGAGGCACTCATCGTTTTGGTGTGAAAGGAAAGCTTGCACCAAGATACATTGGTCCTTTCAACATTCTCTCAAGGCGGGCAGAAAATGCGTATCATCTTGAACTTCCAGAAAAACTATCCAAGGTGCACGATGTGTTCCACGTGTCACAACTCAAGAAGTGTTTCAAAGATCCAGATCGTGCAGTTGATCATGATTCCATTGAACTGCAAGATGATCTATCTTATGAGGAGCACCCTATCCAAATTCTCGATGAGACCGTTCGTAAGACTCGCAACAAGAGCACCAAGTTCTTGAAAGTGCAGTGGTCGCATCATTCCGATAAAGAGGCAACGTGGGAGACCAAAGAGGATCTTCGCAAGAAGTATCCGGACCTTTTCACTTCTCAGTAAGGAATCTCGGGGCGCGATTCCTTCAAGGGGGGGCGTTTTGTAACATCCAAGTATGAAAAACTCCCTAGTTGTTTTGTTCTTTGTTTAATTTAAGCAATGCATCATGTCATCATCCTCATTTCATTTCTGTTTGCATCTGTTTTACCTTTGTTTTCATAATGAAATTCAAACATTAATCAACCTTTGTTCTCATACTTGTCTGTTACAATCTCTTTCAAATAAGAAATGCAAAACAAAACCTCATTTGTTTCCAAATACTTCAATAATGATCAATTATTAAATTGTTGGTTTTATTTCAATCAATTAAATCCAAATCACCTTCAAGTTCAAATTAAAATTCATCAAATAGCACCCAAGATGAGTTTATAAAAACTCTATAACCCAATCAACTAAATTAATCAACTTAACCATAGGGGTCACCCTATGAAAATGGATGTTTTCATTAAAGTTTAATTAACATTAAAATTCCTTCAATTTTGGTTTATTTCCAAACAGCAATGTAAAATTTTGAATTTTCAAAAAAAAACATAATTGCCAACTGATAGATTTTGAGCTAACAATTCCCCATGAATTTTCTCTAAATTTTTAAAACCAAAAACCCTAACAATTGCTTCCATTTTCTATTGCTACAAAAGAAAAACAGAAAAGCAAAAAAAAAGGAGCAACAGCCAGCTGCGCGCGCGGCAGCTACCCAGCCCAACCCACCTAAGCCCTAGCTAGCGCGCAGCCCAGCCCACTAACCAGCGTACCGGTTCGATTAGAACGCCGCCATCGTCGTCTCCCCGTACGGCTCGAATCGCAGCGGTGCCACCGCGACAGCGCTGCGCAGCCGACGGCCATCCTCGGCGCCCGCGCTCTATATAGCCCCTACGAAACCCTAGCCACCAACCCTAGACCCTAGGCTGCTACTTCCCCCTCGAGCCGCCGCCGTTTTCCATCTCCTCGTCGACATTCCTTCTTCTCTGCAACTCGCCGGCGTTTTCCTCTCTGATCCCGCCATGATTGCCACCTCAGTAGCCAACTACTCTCCCACCTAGCTGCTGGAACCAGAACCCCACTCTCCCCTCTTCCGTTTAGACACCAGAGCCACCCCGGAGAACCCCTGGATACGCGCCGCCGTCCACGTCGCCGCCGTTCTGCCTCGAGTACTGCAACCCCGACCATCTCCCGGTGAGCCACCGTGGCATCCGTCTCCTCCTCCCTCCTTGCATCGCATCCGTGCATGCACTGCACGCATCTGCCCCAGTCTTGCGCCTCCAGGTCGCAGCAGCACGCAGCACCACCACGGCTCACCGCCGGCGATCGCATCTCTGACGAAGTTCAGTTGCTTGCGCGCGTGAAATTCAGTTAACACTTGGTTCTGAACGTTAACCTCACCGCGTCGCTATCCCTGTCAAAACTGAATTTCCACCGCAGTGGCAGCGCACCGTTTGCGCTAGCGCTTGGTCGTGGGTTCGAGTCCCCGCCGCGCAATTCTTTTGGGAATTTCTCCCTGCGCCAGTGGCCCACCAGTCAGCCACCCTGGCGGCCACGCAAGCGCGCGCAGCGCCACGCTGGCCCCAGGCCCACGCTGCAGTGGCACTGGCTAGGTTCCAGCGCGTGTAAAATGATTTAGCAGTTTCTGTTTTCAATCCAGGTCCAATAAAATCACAGATTGGTCCCTAGTTTTCATTTGCTTATAACTTTTATTTTATAACTCTAAAAAATGAAAATAAAATATCTGTGCTAGTCTAAATTAAATTCTCTATCTTTTGGTATCATTTGTTTCCTGTTTTGAAATTTCAAAATGCAATTCAAATTTGAATTCAAATAATTCAATTGTAATTTGCAACAATTCATAAATAATTCATACTAATTCCAAATAAGGCAAATAAAATATGTTTTCCATACCATTTTTAATAACCTATTCAAATATAAATTTTGTTTCATGGTTTGAATAATTTAAATTGCCTAAATAATTTAATACTTGTTTAATTCATTTTAATTTTATAAAATCATAACTTGCTCAATATAAAATATTTTTGAACATGCAAAATATGTTTTCAAACCATCAAAGTGTGAACTTTTCAAATATGAGTTTGAAATTATGTTTTGAATAAATAAAAATTCAAATAATATTCAAACTTGTTTCAAATTCAATTAAAACTTGTTTAATATTGTTTAAGTCATAATAAATTCATCCTAACTCCTATTTCAAAATTTGAAACATGTAATTCAACTGAAATTTGATGATCTTTTCAAATATAAACTTTGTTAATTGTTTTGCACACTTAAACTTGATGAAAACAACAATTGTTTGTGTGACATGTTTAAGTAACCCAAAATTTCTAAACTTAATAAATGATTTCCAAAACTTGTTAAATCCTTTTATCACTTGCATCTATTATTGTTATTTGTTGTTATCATCATGCATGAATCATGCTAACAACTTTCACATAATAATTAATTGTAAATCATTTGGTTCCAACTTAATCCATGAACCTTTTCCATATGCAACTCAAAATTGCATAGGGGTCCATTTAAATTGTGTTACCATGTCACTTAGTTTATTTTGATGCAACCATTAACTTGTCATGCATCATCTTTGATTGTGCACAATGCCATGATAATGATTGTTTATATTTCTGTCTTGTTTGTTTGCTTCTTCTCGAATAGACGACGACGTTGAGACAGACGATCTTTACAGCACCCCTTCTGAGGATCTAGCTCAGTACCAGGCTGCTGAGTTTGCAGGCAAGTTATCACTCACATGAACCACTGTGTTCCTCTCAACCCTGGTTACCGATACTTTCCGTTGTCTATTTCTGCTAGCCTTAGTGGTAGTTGTTTCTGCTACGAACCTATCACATGAATCCCTTAACCCTGATATTGCCTCACCACCCCTCCTACAACCCTATTGAGTGAGCCAGTGTCTTACTAGCATGCTTAGGTTGTTTTGCTCGAGTCTGTTACCCGTTAATTTCAGTTACTATATTTTCATTATGTTCTGGGGGCTCGATGTTTAATCAATCAATCAATCATGCTAATGTTATTGTTAATAATAATTTGATGATAAGGCACCGGCAGGAGGCCCTGTGTGGTTTTGAGGCCTGCTAGTGTCGACCCTAATAGGAAAAGGGTCTTGTCTACTGAACCATGATGAGCGCACTACCCGCATGTGGGAAGCGAGTATAGGCGCCCCCCTCAATTTGATTCGATTCGCATCTCGTCCAAATCATCTCATTTAGTTCGTGTTTTCCATTTGCCGCATGCATGTTTTTGCGAGCCCAGCGCAGGGTGGAACTTTCGTAGTCGGCATATAGGGGGACACGGTCTTAGAGTGCTATGAGGGTCCCTTTTCTTCTGGGCTTGATTAGCCGTGCGCCCAAGGTGCTTTGGGCTTGATGCGAAGAAGAGTTGAGTTGTGTTGAGTGCCCCGCTTGGTGGGAGGCATCCCATCTGGCGGGTTATTCATACGTGTACGGCCAAATTGGTGCAACCCTGCAGGGATAATCTTCTCGAGAAGCCGTGTTTTCCGCGGTTATGGTTAACTTGGTGAAAGTACTGGCTAACAAGTACTCAGGAAAACTTAAACCTAATGATTCACAATCTCACACCCCATGATTAACAACTTGACTAGTAATAGGATTATTGACACAATAACTTGATTCATCTGTAATCCAACTGTGTGAGTTATCCTCGGATTGCTTCTTTGGATAAGGGGCGAGATCCAGGATGGGTTTGTTTGAAGTTATCTTTCAGTTGGTTACAACACTCGATCTTATCCCCTTTCTAATAGTTGGAAGTGGTAGAACCTCTGTAGTTGGTTAGTGCAGCCAGTTGCAGCATCTTTTATACCCCTTTCCTCCGTTGAACCCAAGGCATCTGTGCTTGGTGTTGACGGGCTACACTTTGGTGAACTGTGAGTCTTGCTTGCCAGTACGTCTATGTACTGACCCCTTTGGGGCTGTGGTTTCCGCAGACTACGCTTACGAGGATCCAGGTGACGGCTACTACGTGGAGTTTGACGAGGCTGCTGACGAGTAGTTAGCGGACCCGGGCAGGATCCGAGACATCGTGGATGGGCTCCGTCTTTTTTTCAGTTTCCGGCTTCTTAAGCCTATTTGGATTTGTCTGTACTCAGACCCTTTGAATGCTTCCGCTGAGATGTAATGATGTTATGTTGGGACATGTGTCCTCTGGATGAATGTATTTGCTATCTCCGCCCTAGTGAGGGCCAGTTGCAACTTATTTCAATCTTTTGTGTCTTTAGAGGCATGTTGTGTTATCCTTTTGTTCAAAGCCGTTGGCGTACCATGTGTGTATGGTATGAAGTACGTCAATGGTAGTGTCCTGATTTCTACGGGATAGTTTACATCGACGGTGAACAGTAGCGATGGGTTGTCACACATAAGTGTTGGCCTACTCGTAAGAGGACGCGGGTGCCGGTAAGCCCCGTAATCCCATCAGAATACTGTTCAGTTCATGCGGTGAGTATCCTCTAGAAGTCCGGGTGCGACATATTGGTTGACATAAGCATACATCTCTCTTAAAACTGCTTTCAATACCTCTGTTTAACAAAATAAAAGCTCTAGCACATGAGTGATCCCTGCTTCCCTCTGCGAAGGTCCTTTCTTTTACTTCTATGTTGAGTATCCATCTTCTAACTTTATGCACAGTTTAGAGAGCATGGTTGCCATTCTGAGTTTAATTGATTCATGGTGTGTTATTGTTTGTTCTCTAATTATTTGTTCTAGTCTTCCGCATGAACTTTGAAGGTGTCCTAGCATTTATGTTTTGCCCCACTCTTAAGGACAAGCGAAATATCACTTTGCCATGTTATCTCTATGTTGGAAACAAACGTATATCTTTCGAGTGCATTATTATTCATGATCTTTTATTTGTGTTACTTTCCATGATGCAAGGTGATTGCTATGCTTTAGTGTTAGAATTATATTTATCATGCTTGTGTTTAAGTACTATGATCTCAGCTATGCTTATGCTTTTACAATTTAGATGATCAAGTTCATGTTGGTAGCATGTCACCTCAGAAATTATGTGTTTTTGTTGTTTACCTACTCAAGGATGAGTAGGAACTAAGCTTGGGGATGCTAATACGTCATAAACGTATCTATAATTTCTGATGTTCCATGTTGTTTTCATGTCATATGCTACATGTTTTCCTTACACTTTATGTCATTTTTATCGACTTCCTGGACTAACCTATAGACAAGATGCCACAGAGCCAGTTCCCTGTTTTCTACTGTTTTTAGTTTAAGAAAAGTTGTTCTAGAAATATTTTCGGAATTGGAAAATTTGAACCCCGGAAGTCTTAGAATTCCCGAAGGCTCCACGGAGTCCCAAAGAGGCCCGGAGGGGGGCCACACAAGAGGGCGGCGCCCCCTGGCCGCGCCGGAGGGTGGTGTGGGCCCCTCGGGCATCCACCGCCATCTCCCTTTCGCCTATTTATACCCCCCCCCCCCGATACATCAACCCTAAAAAGATACCACTTCATCCCAAGAAAGACCCGAGGCCGCCGTGATCATCAAACCGAGATCGAGAGGGTTCTGGAGCTCTCCCCGACACCCTGTCGGGAGGGGAATTCATCACCGGAGATGTCTACACCACCATGCCCACCTCCGAAGTGATGCGTGAGTAGTTCATCCTTGGACTACGGGTCCATAGCAGTAGCTAGATGGTTGAACTCTCCACTTTATGCCTCATGTTTAGATCTTGTGCGCTGCATCACATGATCGAGATCATGTATTTGTAATGCTACATGTTGTGTTTGCTGGGATCCGATGATTATTGTATGCTATGTCTGTTGATTATCAATCTATCATGTTATCTTCATGTGTATGTTATTTATGATCTTGCATGCTCTCCATTGTTAGGAGATTCTCTGGTCAAGTAGATACTAGTGACTCCAAGAGGGAGTATTTATGCTCGATAGTGGGTTCATGCCTCCTTTGCATCTGTGCTCGAGTGACAGAAATGTGACGGACGGAGGATGTTTTGTTGCCATTAGGGAGAAAACAACGATGTTTACTTTTTTTATATTGCACACTTTGCTTACTGCGATAATCTGTTGCTTGCAACTTAATACCCAATGTCTGTTCGGATCATATTCGAAGGGTGGATTATTAGTCATAGATGCAGTTGGATGACGATCTATGTATTTTTTTTCGTAATGCCCGCATGAATCTCATAGTAATCTTTATGTCATGCATGTTCTTTATCTATCAATTGCCGAGCTGTAATTTGTTCACCATGCATGTTAGCTATCTTCTATGGAGAGACACCTCTAGTGAACTGTGGACCCCGGTCCATTTTCTCATACTGATAATACACACACCGTTTCCGCTTCTTTCACACTGCTTCCACTATTTCACACTGGTGCTACTGTTTTCATATTGTTCTCATATTGTTTTCCACACCATACATTTAACCTCTTTGGTATCAGCAAAACCGGTGAGATTGACAACCTCACTGCTTCGTTTTGGCAAAGTGAATTGTTTTTGTTGTGTAGGTTCCATGGTGCTGCTGAACCGGTAGTGCGCCCTGCCATCTCAGCTGCATCAACCTTCTGAAGTTACTCCTTCCTCCTACTGGTCGATTCAACCTTGGTTTCTTTCTGAGGGAAACTTGCTGATGCACTCTTCATACGTTCCTCTTGGGGTCTCCCAACGAACGTGTGTTCACACGCATCAATCCACTACGAAGACAAAAAGAGGCAAGAAAATCGGAGAGAGCTATTCCCTCTCGGTAGCTACAGAGGAGGAAGGCGCGGCGGCCACCATGTCTAAACCTTTCTCTCCACAGCTATGAGATATGGTCGGTCGAGGAGGGAGATGTTGAGGAGAAGGTGGAAGAAGAGGAGGCTAGACGAAGGCCGAGGACCCAGAGAAAAAGAAAGGCCGACTGATCAGGATCGTCAGGTCTTCCCTCTAGACGAACACACTTAGGCCTCGGCCGAGTCCGACTCGTCGCCCTCCACCTTGACGGCCAAAGGGTCTTCCTCGTCCTCCTCATCATCCGCATCGTCTTCATCATTGTTGTCGCCGTCGCTGCTTCCACTATCTACGCAACACTCCTCGTGTTGACTGTGATGCTTGAAGACCTTCACGAAGAGCCGGTCTGCCCCATCAAAGCGGCAGTGGAGAACCTGGCTCTCCTCCAGCCTCTGGGCATGAGAGAAGGTTTTGCACCCGAGGTTCAGCGACACATGACTGCAGAACAAAACTCCACGGGCGCCCACCAGGGTCCATTTATGTAATGAACCACTTGGAGCGAGAGCCCCTTGGGAGGGTTGAGGTCAATTGACCTTGAGAATGCGTCTGGGAGCTTTAGACGGCTGTGGAGGCGGCTGTAGAGAGCCACCAAGAACTCATGCGCTGGCACATGAGTGCCCTCGGCCCAGCACGGAAGAGAGTTCCCCATCACACCTCGATCGTGCCGACTGCGGGTGCTTGCCTCCGCCCGAGCTCCGGACCCCTATGGCACTTCAGCAGCCACCAAAGCCCTTCGCACACTCTGCCTCGGGGCTGTGTTAGGGCCCGGTGGTGAACCTTGACCTTTCCCTCCGTGATAGATGTGAGGTCCTTTTCCCTCTCTTGTGCAGGAAATGAATGGAGAAGAAGGAGGCGGAGATGATGCTTGCGAGGTGCGAAGCGCCCCCTATTTATGCCTGGGCTGGGGGCTTCCCCACACCCTTTCCGTCTCCTTGCAGGCTTGGGTATTTAAGAAGAAAGGGCACGCCCCGAGGGTGGATGTGACCAGACGCCAAGGCAATAACTGCTCTGCAGCGCCAGGGTAGTCATTGCGGAAAGACATTTCCGCCACGTATGGAAGATCGTGGGATTTTCCCCCGAACCATCACGCCACGCGTCATGGCTGGACCCGCAGCAATTTGGCCCAAGCCGTTTCGCCTCCTCCGGATGCGCACACGTCGCGGGCCCCGGGGCTACTGTCGGACCCGTGGATACCATGGTATCCTGGAACGTCTACTGCGGGCCCGACCTATTACCGTGTGGCATTGGTCCACCTTGGATCCCTTCTAGAGGCGAGTTCCCTTTGCTAAGAGGGCCTCCAAACAAGGGAACCCCCCTTGTGGAGATCATCACCAAACTCCTGGAGAGGAGCTCTACATTGCCCCCGCTCTCCTCCAGAGGAACCAGCGTTTGTTGGGGAACAACCCATGTGGAGCTGATGTCCTTCTCACTGCGCAATGGCGAAGGCGCCGCAGCGCGACAGATACACTTTGGGAAAAGTTGTCATTCTCGTGTATAATGCGCACTATGGCTGCGCACGCCAAATCCCTTCCCAAAGCTTTCATCTTCGGTGGAAGAAGACCGTTCCGGCGCTACAATATGGAGGGAACATCATCGGAGCCCCCACAACTCTACCATGGACGGTGGCGCTGTCCTCGATGACCACGACCAAGGGGACAGCACGGAGCGTAGTTGTTCTCCACTTTGGCACCTTGTGGTAGCCCTTTCCCGCCACGGGAAGGAGGCCCAAAAATACGCCGGTATAAGTAGGGCCCCTTGGCATCCGTAGAAGGGGATCCAGAATACAACTCATCGAGAGTCCACCATAGCTAGTCCTTAGTACAAGCGCACACCTTGTACTGTAACTCATCGCAGTGCAATCCACAGACAAGAAAAAGTAGGGTTTGACACCACAATGGTGGCCTGAACCTAGGTAACTCATCGTGTCACCATTGCTTGTTGGTCGAGCTTCCCTTTTCAAAGCTTCTCGAGGTGCGTGAGAATGTGGTTAGCCCCCAGTGTGCGAACCTCTTGAGTTGACCCTGTCCTTGACAGAACCACCTCTCCAACAGCACCAGCAAGGAAACTTTCTCTCACCGCTACTTGATCTCGCACCTGAAACAGCGACGCTGGTAATCACTTCTCCCGTTGTGTGCCGAATGAATAAAAAAAAGGTGAGCCGACTGAATAACAAAAGCTGCTCAATATAAATAGTGTAGAGATGCCCTGATAAATTTAGTATTTTGTAGTTTCAAATTACCTTTATATGGATGGACCTATACAAAAGTCAATTCTCTTCATGTATATTTACATCAGATAGTCGTAAGCACACAAACAACAATAAAAAGAAAGCGGCTCATGGTTTCAAATCATGATTTCCTTCTAACATGTTATTTTTTGTTTTAGTTCATGATTCATTGCAAGAATATACTTCACAGTTGCTCAAGTAGTTGCATATAATTCCTTTTTTTAAGGTAATGGCAGAGCGAAGACAACCAATTTCAAATATTTTAAGAGATATAAATCAAGCAACACGTGAACGTTATAGAGCTCGTGGAAATAGTTTTGACAACCGAGCAAAAGGAGGAAATCAATGCACAAAGAAGACCAACGGATAGAGCTAAACGTAATAGTTTGTTGCCCAAGCGTTTGACGACCGAGTAAAAGGAGGAGCTAAATGCAAGTAGAAGAGCCAAAGATAGAGCTAAACAGAATAGTTTGGCGCCTGAGCAAAAAAAGGAGAGTAATGCACTCAGAAGAGTAGCTGAGCAACGCACATCTACACGAAGAATAACTGATGAGAAGAGAGCTCTATGAAGGACAAACGTTGCCGCCAGCAGGGACACTCCATGCGCTGAATCTATCGCGATGCCATGCCCAAATGCATCGACTTTGCCAACGATCACACCATAGTATACCCTTAGGACCAACGGTAACACAACGATATTTAGAAACTTATTTATGTCAGGATTCATTAAAGCATTGTACTTTCTGGAACAATAATGTTAGGTGACATGGAGTCCTTGATCAACAGTATCGTGGACAAGAATAACATCCCCAATGACCTAATCGATGAGGAGTGTTGCATGTAGATGTTGGATTAGGTGCCGCCTAGGCAGCGCTTAAGCACGCTTAGGCACTAGGCGATGGACAAACGCCTCACCTAGGGAATAATCGGAACTCTAGGTGGCACAACTAAGAAATTATCTTCTCTTGCAAGAAATCATATCATATCACACTATTAAATATTATGGAACATAATCCAATGGAAGTTGTTTGTACTGTACTCATTTATATGCTCTAAATCAGTATGTATATATATATAATAACCCAAATGTACACCTGATGGTAAAAAAATATACCCTCCTAGGCCACGCCTAGTGCGAATAAGCATATATGAGTAGGTGAACTATATCTACTGACAGCAAATACTTTGGAATCGAATGCAAAGTACGAGAATCAAATGATGTTGGAAAACATATATGAGTAGATAAGAGGTTATGCTTGCCTTGGTTATAAGAAAACGAGATATAGGCTTCAAGAATAAGTGCTTGACTTGTCGGTTAATATCAAGTATTCTTCATGGAACTGCTGGCCTTCTCTTCGGAGTCATGTTCTACCGAAGGGGAACAAACACCGAAACAAGAAGAACAACAATCAATCATGGCATCTATGCAATGCACAACATGTATGCATGAGCAACTTAATGCACTAAAATAAAGCGCTAGACATGTTCGATGGGTTGATAGGGTTCGGATGTCAATTAAGCATTTTTACTGGAATTATCCCGAAATAGACCCCGGAGGGGCACTTCGGGCAATTTTGAATGTGAGTACCATTTTAATTGCTCAAATGGGTTTGAAAACATCATAACTAGGTTGCATTTGTCATTTTGAGCATTTTGGTACATAACTTTTAATTTTCTAAATTTATTGAATAAAAACTTATTTCTCTATTTTAAATGAATTAAACAACATTAAATAATGCTCATTTTTTAACTTTGTCAAACATGTATGAAAGTGACATATTTGGGTAGAAAATAATTTTCTGGACATTTTGAATATGTTTCCATATTTTTCTGAGTTACAGAGATAAAGTTATTGATTATACAAATTTTATTCATTTATGTAATTAATTAAAGGGGTGGGCCCACTGTCCATTTTTCAAAAACAGAGAAAATCTGCGCTAAGGTCAGCGTGACGTAGGGGTGATGTCATCCTGCTCTGTTCTTCACAGGTGAGATCGAAATTCGTATTTGGCGCGCAATTCGCGAATTGAACCGCACCACAACGGAGACGGGCTCGAGAGGAACCTAGGGTTGGTGGCGCCGCTAGCTAGCTGTCGCCGGAAGATCGCCGGCGACGAGGTGGCGCGACGGCGGCCACAGATGCGCAGCGGCCGGTAGGTTGCACATGGAGAGGGAGGAAAGCAAGGGCACCCACCGGTGCGGGGGCTCACCACGATGCTGATGGTGGGGTCGACGAAGGCAGGGGAGGCCGGAGGCGGCCGGAATCAGGCACGGCGGCCGTCGGCCAGAGTTGGAGGAGACACAACGATTCTCCTCCTCCGGTGCGCCCCATCAAGCGAGGGTTGGCGAGGAGGTTCAGGAGCTCGAGGCGGAGCTCCCGGTGTGGTCAAATTGTTGCGGGGCTGCCGGAGTCGACGGTGCGCGACGGCGATTTCTCCGACTAGGGTTTGGCCACCTGCAGGGACAGAGAGAGAGGTAGCTCGGGGAAGTGGGGGTTCTGAGGGGAGGAGGGTTCGATTCGGACGTCTCCCAGGCGTGATAATCCACCGCGGCGAGTGGTAGCAGGAGGTGGCAGCACCGCGGACATCGCCCTCCATCCTTCTGTCAAGAGGTTGCAGAAAGAGATAAAAGGAATTTCTCCATAACCCCCTGGAACTTTCAAAAATCACAGATAGGTCCTTTTCTTAATTAAAAACAGAACAGTGCAAATTTGAAAACCTTATCAAATTTCCAACCACACCATATTTTTGTTTGGTAAAATTGAAATATTTTTCACTGCAAAATTTTGAAACCAACATTAAGTAGTATTTGTGGTATTTTTTAAGACCATATAAATTCACAATTTAAATTGGTTTAAGCATGATTTTTTTTCATGCATGTATGAGATGAACACAACTGATGCAGCCCACCCAATTCCACCAAGTGCACCAATGACAAGATCACGAGCAAAGGACATACATGACAAGGTGAATTCACTCCTCTCGCTACATGCTGTCGGTGACTTAGCGAATGGTGCGCTACCTCATGGAAATGCCCTTTGTGTGCTCAGGTGTGACCCCACCATGGACCCCCAAAATGATGCTCAAAGAGTTGCCCAAGAAGACTCGGGAGGTGACCGAGAAGGACCAGCGCCAGAAGATGAAGGCAAGAAGCCCCAGGTGGTGGAACCTCCGTTGAACCCACCGGAGATTCCGCCCTGCTCCAGGCAGCGGAGCCTCCGGTGCCACCTCCGCCCAAACCCCCTTCTGTTCGATAAGAGCGGAGCTTCCACCGGAGCCAACACCGGAGCCTCCGATGGGCCGATCCTAGAGGCGGAGCCTCCGGTGCTACCTCCGCCGAAAACCCGTTCGGTACGACAAGGGCGGAGCCCCCACCGGAACCCCACCGGAGCCTCCGGCCGAACCACCGGAACCTCCGATGAAAGCACCAGAGCCTCCGCTCCTGCGCAGCCTGCATGCCAACTTTCGGGCCTTGGCCCTTGTATCTCCTCCTCCTACCTACCCCCTTGGCACTAGACTATAAATAGACTCCCCAATCTCAGATCTAGGGTTATAGTTGAAATTAGAACATTGAGCTTTGCTCCTTTGTATCCCTCTTTGAGGCTACTCCTATGGTGTGTACCTAGAAACGTATCAAGGCTACTCCTACGACTTCGTCTAGGACCGTATCAAGATTCACCCAACTACTTTTCCTCTCCCCCGGGTTTCAGTAGAGAGTTTTCCAATCTTCCTCTCATAATTCCTTGAGGTTCTATTGGCGTAGTGGACCGGCTACGGGTGTAAAACGGTTTGTATCAAGGTGAGTTCAGTTGGATCGATCGTTCTGTAGGCGGACCTCGGTGTTTAGTTGACGGGAGGTTTGGGATCTTTCGGTTCTCGCTATTGATCTCCCTTTGTTTTCCCCCACGTTTGCCCACGATTCCTCCTCGTTTCCCCATCTCGTGTTCTTCGTGTTCTTCGTGCATTCTTGTCGTTCTTCGTCGATTCGTGAAGATCGGGCCAATCTAGGAGTAACCCTCCATATCATCTGGTATCTAGAGCTAGTTTGACACGAATCCGACACCCACTCCCCACCTTTTCCACCAATGTTTCCTCTATACACCATAAATTCGAAAATTTGACAGAAAATAGCCAAAAGGGATTTCGACCGATCTGTTTATTTGTTGAGTTTTTCGTGGATTTGATCCGTGGATTTGTTGCCAAACACCATTCCCCACCTTTCTATTCAGCCACTTTTCCCCAATTTGTCCAAAAAAAATCTTGATTTGAGAGGAATTTCGAAATTGACCAAAAATCTCAGAAAAATCCAGCTCGTCGATTCTTGGACAGATTTTGTAACTTGTTTTTCTTTGTCGTCGTTGATCCGAATTGAGTGAAACAAGTTGTCACGCGATGCCTAAGACACCATCTACGCTCCCACATCAACGGATTGCCACGACATTGACATCCACCGGCTGCAAGTCCGTGATCATCAATAAGAGAGGTATAACTTGCTTCCGCTTGACCCAACCCACCCATTGTGTACCTTACCTATTCAGACTAGTTCTTTTACACCGCTTGGCATCGCATTTGTGGAATCGAGAGTGCGAGTTTGGCGCTTGTGAGAGATTAGCTACGAGTAGGCATTAGCATTTTGGAATCCATCAAAAAGAGAAAAAAAAAGAGAAAAGAGAAAACGAAGCAAAGGATCGATGCCAATTGCTATCCATTGTAGGAACGTATAGCTTCACGTCGCAAAAGAGAAAGAGTGACCGGTTTCCACGGTGCGAATCTTGTTGCCTTTTCAAGTTTGCGGTTTGAGCTAGCGTCCTCCTTGCGTTAGTGTGGCATTGAGCTTTAGTCTTCGTTAGGTACATTTCGTCTCCGCTCGTCCATTGGCCGCGCTAACCCCATTTGTCCTTTGTGTGTGTGTGTTCCACCCATATTTCCATGCACTAGGTTTGGTTTTTGTGCTAACTTTTCTTTGGTTCTTCTCCATGTTTGACAAAAAACTTTTCTTCGGATTTTGTCGTTTTTCCTCGCCACTTTCCTAACCCATTTGCCTTCCACATAAAGTGTGTGTGTTGTCGTTTGCGGTTTCTTTCGATCTTTTTGGATTCTCTCTTGACATACCGCCCTACACCTAGGCTCGTCCACTAGCCTCAATACGACCAAAAAAGGTAACGTTGGGTAAGTGAGACACCCATTCCTTCGATATCACCCTTGTGTGTTTTTGAGATGGCTAGGGAAGGAGTATTCATAGGTCCGAGCTCGGAAGATGAAGGAAACCTTTTCTTCAACAACAATGATTACGCCAACTTTGTCACCCACAATGACCATTTCCAACTCCGTGAACTCGTCAAGGACGGGTTGCAACGCTATGAGCGTCGACTCCAAGAGCAAGAGGCTAGATTGAATGATCAAATGACGCGCATCAACATCAACTTGGCAAATTTGGCCAACCGCCGTCATTCATCATCATCCTCAAGGTCTCGTCGTTCAAGCCACCACAACCAAGATCTTCACCAAGCTCGTCGCCATGACCGCCATGATCGCAACAACAACATGGAGGATGGTGGACAACCTCAACAACCACAACCACCTCCTCAACAACCACAAAAACCTCCTCAACAACAAGCTCCGAGACGACATTGGTATGAAGATAGCTCGCCATCACCACCTCCTCGACATCGCCAAGGCCGTGGTGACGCTCCTCAACAACCGCAACGCCCGGACCTTCGACAACATCATCACCCACCTCCACAAGGCCACACTCAAGACTATGACCACAATGATTCCGTGGAAGGTGCTCGTCAACATCGAAGGCCACCAAGGCGCAATGCGCGTCCCAACAATAATGACCGCCAAGAACGTGATCGTCCTCAACACCATCGAGATGAACAAGAGCTTCTGCAACGCCCTCACCAAGAACAAGAACGTCCTCGACACCAACACAATGGCAATGATGATAGTGAACACCGTGAAGCAAGGCTCCGTCACCGCCAACACCCTCCTCCTAATGACCACCGGCGTCATCCTCCCCATCATGATCGCCACCACGACGACAATGAGGATGACCCATATGATGATTCACCGCCCATCTATGATGAAGATCCTCATGAGCGACCATTTCGCCAACTGGAAGATAACAACATGAGTGCCCTTTGCTTTAATATCCCAATGTTCAATGGTGAGAATGACCCCGAAGAATATCTTGCTTGGGCTCTCAAGGTGGACAAGATCTTCGGCATTCACAACTTCAACGAGAAGAAAATGGTTGCCTTGGCATCTTTGGAATTTGAAGGCTATGCACTCTTATGGCGGGACCGTCTCCAAGCCAAAAGAGTCCGCAACCGCATGGCTCCTATTGCCACTTGGAATGAGATGAAGCAATTCATGCATGCTCGGTTTGTTCCTCCACACTACAAGCGTGACCTCTTCAAAAAGCTTCAAGAACTTCGTCCAGTTTTTAAGTCCGTTGATGAGTACTACAAGGAAATGAAGACATCTTTGATTCGAGCTCATGTGATGGAATCTCAAGAACAAACAATGGCCCGTTTCCTCAATGGCCTCAACTATCCTATAAGGAAGATCGTTGAATATCAACTGTATGAAAACATTCTGGCCCTTGTTCATCAAGCTCTCAAGGCCGAATGTCAAATTGCGGAAGATCTCAAGTACAACAAGCAAAATGCTTTCTTTGCCTCAAGGCCTTCTTCTACTTCGTCTCCAATGACACAAGTGACTACACCAACCAACAACAAGACCACTTCTAGAGCTTCTAGTGCTCCCAACAAGTCTCCACAACCGTTCAAGAAACAAGTGCCTCCCACCACCTCTTCGAGTGCTCCTCAAGTCAAATCAAGCACTATAGCTTGCTTCAAATGTGGTGGAAGTGGCCACAAGTCCTTCGAGTGTTCCAGCAAGATGATCATGATTGTTAACCAAGACGGTGAATGTGATTCAATGAGTGAAGGCGAATACTATGCCTTGCATCAAGTTGCTCTCAACTCCTTGGACGTGCCCAATGATGATGAAGAAAGTGTCTATTGCGATAAGGACAAGAATCCATCTCTAGTGGTGACAAGAGTCCTTACTTCTTCTCCTCAAGATGAGCATGATCAATGGTGCAATCTCTTTCAAACTAGAGCCAGTATCAATGGAAAATCAATCAAGGTTATCATCGATGGTGGAAGTTGCCACAACTTAGCTAGCAAAGAGCTTCGCGACAAACTCCAATTGAGTTACAAGAAACATCCTCATCCATGCCATGTCCAATGGCTTAGTGACTCCAGAACCTTCAAGATTCAACATATGGTTTCCGTGAAATTCAAGATTGGTCCCTGTGAAGACACGGTGGAGTGCGACATTGTTCCTATGACCGTGTGTCATCTTCTACTTGGACGACCTTGGCAATATGACAAGAGTGCTATTCATGATGGGCATACCAATCACTATAGCTTCAAGTGGAATAACAAGACCTTTGTGCTTCGTCCATGTCTCCTAGCCAAGTGATCGCCGACAACACCAAGACTCTTGCACGTAAACAAGAAGAGCTCAAATCTCGTGAGATGAGTGGTGAGAGAGTGATCCACCTCAAAGAGAGTGAGAGCCACAAGCCAAATATGAGTGGAAAAACTTCGAGTGTTCCCAAAGGCCTCGCCTTTCTTGCCACCAAAAGGGAGATGCGAGAGTTACGAGATGACCCATCCATCCTCCACTTTGTCCTTGTGTGCAAAGGGGAAGCACTTGACAATAACGACATGACAAGTTTCCCTCCATATTTGTTGCCTTTGTTGCAGGAATTTGAAGACATGTTTCCCGATGAACTCCCTCCGGGTCTACCTCCCCTATGAGGTATCGAGCACCGCATGGACCTCATCCCGGGTGCGCCACTACCGAACCGCGCTCCTTACCGCACCAACCCCGAGGAGACCAAGGAGATTGAGCGCCAAATCCAAGAACTACTCGACAAAGGTTTTATCCGTGAATACCTTAGCCCTTGTGCCGTGCCGGTTATCCTTGTTCCAAATCAAGATTCTACTTTGCGAATGTGCATGGATTGCCGACCTATCAATGCTATCACCGTTAGATATAGACATCCCATTCCTCGTCTCGATGACATGCTTGATGAATTGAGTGGTGCTACTATATTTTCCAAAATTGATCCTAAAAGTGGTTACCATCAGATTCGCATGAGTATAGGTGATGAATGGAAAACGGCTTTCAAGACAAAACTTGGTTTGTATGAATGGCTTGTCATGCCCTTTGGTCTTTCGAATGCCCCATCTACCTTTATACGCCTCATGAATGAAGTCTTGCGTCCTTTCATTGGAAAGTTTGTTGTGGTTTACTTCGACGACATTCTCATTTATAGCAAGTCTTTGGAAGATCATCTTGATCATGTTTCACAAGTATTGTTGGCCCTTCGCAAAGCAAAACTTTTCGCCAATCTTTCCAAATGCATTTTTTGCACCAACAAGCTTGCTTTCTTGGGATTTGTGATCTCTTCCAATGGTATTGAAGTCGACAACAAGAAAATCGAGGCAATTAGGAATTGTCACAACCCTACTTCCGTGGGTGAGATAAGGCGCTTTCATGGCCTTGACGGTTTCTATCGCCGCTTTGTGAAAGATTTTTCTACAATTGCTTGCCCTTTGAATGAACTTACCAAGAAGAATGTACCTTTTGTTTGGGGCAACGCGCAACAAAAAGCTTTTGACACACTTAAGAAATGTTTGACCGAAGCTCCTTTGCTTGTCTTGCCAGATTTTGAGAAAACTTTTGAGATTGAGTGTGATGCTAGTGGTATAGGAATTGGTGGCGTTCTCGTGCAAAATGGACGTCCCGTTGCTTATCATAGTGAAAAACTAGATGGCGCTAAACTCAATTACCCAATCCATGATAAGGAACTATTTTATTTGGTTAGAGTGTTAGAAGTTTGGCAACACTACCTTTGTCCTAAAGAATTTGTCATTCATTCTGATCACGAATCATTGAAGTACTTGAAAAGTCAAGATAATTTGAACAAAAGGCATGCTAAATGGGTAAAATTCATTGAATCTTTTACTTATGTCATTAAGTACAAGAAAGGTAAAGAAAATATTGTAGCGGATGCCTTGTCTAGAAAAGAGTGTCTTCTTACACGCCTTGACATCAATGTGATTGGTTTGGATGAGATCAAAGACTTATATGCTTCCGATGTTTTGTTTGGTCCTATCCTTGATAAATGCTTGCCTAACCAAGGTTTTGATGACTACTATCTTCACAAAGGTTTCTTGTTTAAGGCCAACAAATTGTATATTCCCGAGTCCTCTCTTCGCTTGTTGTTATTGAAGGAATCACATGAAGGAGGTCTCATGGGACACTTTGGACGCGACAAGACCTATGCCATGCTCTCAAATCACTACTATTGGCCCCATATGAAGCACCACGTGGAAAGACACGTCAAGACATGTTCTACATGTCTCTGAGCTAAGTCTACTTCCAACCCTCACGGTCTTTACTTGCCATTGCCTATTCCACATGCACCTTGGAGTGATATTAGTATGGACTTTGTATTAGGACTCCCATGAACTAAAACCAATATGGACTCAATCTTTGTAGTTGTTGATCATTTCTCTAAGATGGCACATTTCATTCCTTGCAACCGAACTGACGATGCTTCACATGTTGCTACCTTGTTTTTCAGGGAAATTGTGCGTCTACATGGTGTGCCCACTTCAATTGTGTCGGATCGGGACGTCAAGTTCACCTCATACTTTTGGAAGACGTTGATGGCCAAGCTCGGCGTCAAGCTACTATTATCCACCGCCTACCACCCACAAATGGATGGACAAACCGAGTTTGTCAACCGCACACTATCTTCACTCCTTCGAGCATTGATCAAGACCAACCTAAAGAATTGGGAAGAATGCATCCCACATGCCGAGTTCGCCTACAATCGAGCACTACACCAAGCTACCAAGAGAAGCCCCTTCAAGATTGTCTATGGCTTCAACCCCAACACCGCGCTCGACATACTACCTTTGCCTCTCCGCGAGCAAACCAACATGGACATTGACAAGCGCACCAACTACATCAAGAAGCTACATGATTCCACAAGAGCTACGCTTGAGAAGCATTCCGAGCATCGCTCCTCCATCATGAACAAGAACAAGAAGCCAATGGTGTTCCAAGAAGGTGACCTCGTTTGGATACACTTGCGCAAGGACCGTTTTCCCGAAGAGCGCAAATCCAAGCTCAAGCCAAGAGGCGACGAACCTTTGAAGATCATCGAGCGCATCAACAACAACACCTACAAGCTCGACTTACCGCCCACCAAGTACCTCGTCCAAAACTCCTTCAATGTCAAGGATCTCTCTCCCTTCCATGGATACCCAAGTGATGAAGACGACGGCGAGTCGAGGTCGACTCTTTTTCAAGGGGGGGGGAGATGATGCAGCCCACCCAATTCCACCAAGTGCACCAATGACAAGATCACGAGCAAAGGCCATAGATAACAAGGTGAATTCACTCCTCTCGCTACATGCTTTCGGTGACTTGGCGAATGGTGCGCTACCTCATGGAAATTCCCTTTGTGTGCTCAGGTGTGACCCCACCATGGACCCCCAAAACGATGCTCAAAGAGTTGCCTAGGAAGACGCGGGAGGTGATCGAGAAGGACAAGCACCAAAAGACGAAGGCAAGAAGCCCCAGGTGGTGGAACCTCCGGTGAACCCACCAGAGCCTCCGCCCTGCTCCAGGCAGCGGAGCCTCCGGTGCCACCTCAGCCCAAACCCCCTTCTATTCGATAAGAGTGGAGCTTCCACCGGAGCCAACACTAGAGCCTCCGGTGGTCCGATCCTGGAGGCGGAGCCTCCGGTGCTACCTCCGCCGAAAACCCGTTCGGTACGACAAGGGCGGAGCCCCCACCGGAACCCCACCGGAGCCTCCGGTTGAACCACCGGAACCTCCGGTGAAAGCACCGGAGCCTCCGCTCCTGCGCGGCCTACGTGCCAACTTTCGGGCCTTGTCCCTTGTATCTCCTCGTCCCACCTACCCCCTTGGAACTAGACTATAAATAGACTCCCCAATCTCAGATCTAGGGTTAGAGTTGAAATTAGAACATTGAGCTTTGCTCCTTTGTATCCCTCTTTGAGGCTACTCCTATGGTGTGTACCTAGGAACGTATCAAGGCTACTCCTACGACTTCGTCTAGGACCGTATCAAGATTCACCCAACTACTTATCCTCTCCCCTTGGGTTTCAGTCAAGAGTTGTCCAATCTTCCTCTCGTAAATCCTTGAGGTTCTATTGGCGTAGTGGACCGGCTACGGGTGTAAACCGGTTTGTATCAAGGTGAGTTCAGTTGGATCGATCGTTCCGTAGGCGGCCCTCGGGGTTTAGTTGACGGGAGGTTTGGGATCTTTTGGTTATCGCTATTTATCCCCCTTTGTGCTCCCCCACGTTTGCCCACGATTCCTCCTCGTTTCCCCATCTCATGTTCTTCGTGCGTTCTTGTTGTTCTTCGTCGATTCATGAAGATCGGGCCAATCTAGGAGTAACCCTCCATATCAACAACACCACACACCCTAATTTAGCAAAGTTTGGGATGCTACAGAGTGCCCCTTTGAAAATAGGGAAAAACATGGAAGAAATCTAGTCCTCAACGATAAGTCAAAGATCCCCAACAAGAAACCTCATTTCAAGAACAAATCTTTCAACAAGAAGCCATCATAAAGATATGTGCTAGTGACTCAAGAAGAGTATGATTCCGGTGATGAAGAATAAAAACCACAAGTGAAGTGGCCGCTATTGTTATTGCATCTTCATCATCCCCTTCACTCTTTGAATCCCCCAATGAGAATCTTCCTCAACCATCCGCAAAGTGCTTCATGGCTAAGGCCACTAAGGTATCATCTTCTTCCACCACTAAGACTCAAAGTCAAACAAATAAACTTGCTAGTCCTAGTGTTGAAGATGAAATTTCCTCCTTGAACCTATATATGACTAACTTTCAATGTGAAAACAAGAAGTATTTTGATCTTATCTTGAGTCAATTGGGAGAGACCCAAGAGGCTGTTGAGAAGAAACGTGAAACAGAAAGGGAAGATTGCATTGAAAAGGGTTCCCTTTCAAATGCTCTTGAGGAGGAACATGAGCTTCGAGTACCTCTTGAGGATAAACTTGAATATATTGAAGAGTCACATAATGAGTTGATTTATAAGCTCACTAAAGAATGTGACAATGCAATTTCTATAAGAGATCTAAAAAGAAGAAAGTTGAGTTTGGTGTTGGTCATGAAAAACTAATCGAGGAGCTAGAAAAGCTTACCGAGGCTCACAAGGCTTTGGAGAGTGAACTCTCTACCCTCAACAAGTCTCCTGAACAACTTCAAACTCAACTTGATCAATTCAATGTGCCTAGAACTTCTACTTCTTCTTATGATCATGCAAATATTATTGAGGAGAATGCTAGGTTGAAGGAAGAGCTAGCAAGAATCAAGGGAAAGGGCCCTAGTGTTGAGAATGTTGTGGCCTCGAACCATAAGTGGTTGCTCCTAGACCACAAAATGTCAAGCAAGGTCTTGGCTGTGTTGCCAAGAGAAAGAACAAGAAGAAGATCAAGAACAAGTCCAAGTACGCACAAGCAAAGAAGAATGTTGGTGCGAGTGGTATTGTCATTAGGGACAACACTACTCGTAGCAACTCCGCGGGAATTAACAATCCACATGATTTATTATTTGTCGATTATTATGGTGTTGTGCAAGATAAATATATTGGTCCTATTGAGGGTTTGATTGACTACTCTATTTGGGTTCCAAAGACCCTTGTTTCTAACATGAGAGGACCCTCCTCGGTTCCTAACTCAAGTCAATGATTCCTTGTAGGACTATGCTTCCGGTGGTGCAAAATGGATACTTGATAGTGGGTGTACAAGTATTATGACCGGAAGCAAAGAAATTATGGCAGAGATCAAACCTAATATAAATCAAGCAACTGTCACTTATGGAGATAAGTCCAAGTCTAAGGTAATGGGGGGCAAGGTGATTGTTGCTCCTAATATCTGCCTTGAAAATGCCATGCTTGTCGAATCCCTTGGTTTTAATTTGATTTCAGTTCGTGCTTTAGGGAAGATCGGATTTTCCGTCTTATTTGATCCTAACAAGGTGATCATCGTGTGGAGAAAGTCTCTCGATATTTCTTACATTGGGTTTCTCGAAAATGAGTTGTATGTGGTAGACTTCTCGGAGTCAACCAACTCTCAAACAATGTGTCTCTTCAGTAAGGCCGACGTGGGGTGGTTGTGGCATCGCCGCTTATCCCATGTTAACATGAGAACTTTGCAAAGTCTTCATAAGGGTTTTCATATCCTCGGACTAAAAGAAAATGTTTCCTTTACCAAAGATCGTGTGTAGGGCTTGTGTTGAAGGAAAGATGCAGGATTGTTCGCATCCAAGCAAGACAATTATCTCATCAAAGAGGATCTTGGAGCTTCTCCATGTTGGTATATTTGGTGTCATGCCCGAGGCAAGTCTTGGAGACAAAAAGTATTGCTTGGTGATAGTGTATGACTATTCAAGATACACATGGGTCTATTTCTTCAAGTTGACGAGTGAGACTCAACAAACCATCATCGACTTCTCCAACCAAGTGCAACGTAAATACAATTTTCCTATCATGGCTATTCAGAGTTATAATGGCTCCAAGTTCAAGAACTACACCCTTAATGAGTTCCTAACTGAAGAGAGTATTCGTCATCAATATTCCGCTGCATATACCCATCAATAAAATGGTGTAGCCGAGAGGACGAACCAGACTTTATTGGATATGGTTAGGACCATGTTGGCGGAGTTTAACTCTCCCCAATATCTTTGGGCCGAAGCCATCTCCACCGCTTGTCATTCATAAAACCGGCTCTACATTCGCAAGGGCTTAATGAAGACTCCACATGAGATTCTCATCAGCAACAAACCTAACATCTCCTACTTTCGTGTCTTTGGTTGTAAGTGTTTCTATTTGATTAAAGGTATTTGTTTGTCTAAATTCCAAGCTAAAACTATTGAGGTTACACTTGTTGGTTATGGTGCCGAATCCGACACTTATAGAGTCTTTGGCAAGGACTCATATATTGTCATTGAGTCTAGTAGTATGGTGGTCAAAGAAAACGATGTCTCCCAAGTTGGCAATTTCGTGTTTCCGATGTAGATGTTGAAATACCTCAAGAAGCCATAGAAAGAATGGGCGTGGTATTTTTCCGCCCCATTGAGGGACACCTTGTGGCAACTTGGGAAGAACTATGCTCTACTCAAGTGGAGCCATACCTACATTGGAAAATCAAGTGAAAGATCATTTCCCCATATTAAGTTTTGATGTTTGTTGACAACACAATTAGAGCCCTAATTAATGTGTGCTAAGTACTGCAGGAAATCTTGATGCTTAATTTCCATACATTCATATTATATGATATTGTGATAAACCCCATTGTACTCAGTATGAAGAATCAAGCATTTTGAGGGTTTTCTGTCAATGATGGTACTACCGGAAGGCGTCCGATAGTACCGGGATTTCCTAGTTTTGGTACTGGAACCGCAACTTCGTTTTTGGCAGAATTTGGCACTACCGATCCTGCCTGGTAGTACCGTGTGTGGAAGATGAACAAGTGCCTGTGAAGCTGCTGTGTCGCTGTGGAGTGGTACTACCGGATGGCGCGGTAGTACCGGGGTCGTGGTACTGCCGTCGCGGTGTTGTAGTACCGTATTATTTGAGAAATGGTACTAGACTCGCGAAGTTGAAGTGCGCAGAATTCGGTACTACCGCCCCCGTGCGGTAGTATCGTCTGTGGAGAGTAGCCCAGCGGATCCAGCGTTGACCCCATGAAGATATGAAGGCCCGGTACCACCGGACGCTGTCCGGTATTACCGGGTGAGGCAATAAATGCCCAAACTGTCAAATTTGAGGGGATGCGTATAAATAGCCCATCCCCTTCTTCTTCGAGAGGTGGCTCATCCACCATTAAAGACCTCATTTATTAAGCTCACCAAAAGCTAGATTTCTCCCAATCCCTCCACCCAAACTCATTGATCTTTGGAGGATTGAAGGAGAAGGCCCCGATCTACATCTTCACCAACCCGTTCTTCATTTCCCCCTCATTCACTTGAGGGAATCTAGCCTACTCAATCGTTGATTGTTGGTGATTCTTGGGAGCCCCCCAATTTGGTTGTGGGTGTGCGCCTCGTGCATTGTAAAGGACTCGATTTCCGCCTCAAAGAGAATATGTCAGACCCACGGATACTAGAGTATCCTGGGCCGTCTGCTGCTAGCCCAGCCTATCAGGTATGGAAGGAGTCAGTACCAGTCTACCGCAAGCAGAGGAGCCCCCTAATGGTTCCTTACTAAGGGCAGCCCCTTGGCGAGGAGTCTTCCCCCGAGGGCTCCATCGTGCGTCGCAGGGAGGAGCCCTGCTCCGCCCCCGCTTCTTCCCGAAAAGAGCCTCACCCTATGGGAGACAACCCATGTGAGGGTGAAGTTCTGGCCCCTGCGTGGATGACAAAGGCATCGCAGGGGACAGCGGCATTGGCTACAGTTGCCATTCTCGTGTATAAAGCGCAGAGCTCCGCTGCGCGCCGGTCTGAGGCTTTCTTCTTTGGTGCAAGGAGACCGAGTCCGCACTACAAGACGAAATCGGCATCACCGGGCTCCCCCGCCATGACGCCATGGACGGTAGAGCTGTCCCCCAGCGACCAAGACCGCGTAGGAGGCGCAGTAGTACAGGACGCTCCACTCTTTGGCACCATGTGGTATCCTTTTCCCGCCAAGTGAGCGGGAAAGAGGGCCAATCGCCGGTATAAGTAGACTACCCTCACCATCGTAGAGGGGAGGAGAAATCAGAGCATCAAGTAGATAGATCACCGGAACTTCCCGTTGTACTATAATCCCCGCAGTGCAATCAACCAGACAGGTAGGAATAGGGTTTTACACCATCACGGTGGCATGAACCTGGATAAACTCCTCGTGTCCCCATTGATTTCCATCGAGAGATCCCTTCCCGAAGCCACCCGAGGTGCGATAGAACGTGGTTAGCCCCCAGTGTACGAACCTTTGAGTGATACCCTGTCGTTGACAAAACAGCCACTCCGACATTTGGCGCGCCAGGTAGGGGCTAAGGCGTTTTCTCGCATCTCTGTCGCCATGGTCACCTCCCGCATCGACCAGACCGGCCGCAGGGTGTGGTCCTGCAAGCGGAACAACATCGGCGGCCTCGTCACAGGCTTCTCCAACATCGGACTCTCCCACTCTCACTCCTCTGCATCGCGGCACAGACGCGACACGACGTTCATCGGCGAGCCCCTCGCGAACCCGACGCGGTTCCTATGGTCTCCTGCGTAGGCGGCGCTCGCCGTGCAACCAATGGTTGTGCACGCGTGATACGTCATAAACGTATCCTTAATTTCTGATGTTCCATGTTGTTTTCATGCCATATGCTACATGTTTTCCTTACACTTTATGTCATTTTTATCAATTTCCCGGGACTAACCTATTGACAAGATGCCACAGAGTCAGTTCCTGTTTTCTGCTGTTTTTAGTTTCAGAAAAGTTGTTCTAGAAATATTCTCGGAATTGGAAAATTCGAAGCCTGGATGTAACATCCCAAATTTTGCTAACAATAGGGTTTGTGGTGTTGTGTTCATGTCATAGCATGCATGAATTTTTTTATCCAATTTGAATTCGAATTTTAATAAAATTTGCTAAAAAATCACTTAAAGTGATGAATGAAAATTTGATTTCAAAACAATTTGAAATTTGGAAAAACAAAACATGGTGAGGTTGGAAATTTTGTGAGGATTCCAAAAACTATTTTTGCCAAATTTTATATCTGCAAAAAGGCCCTAAAAACATATGTTTTCTGTTTAGTTTTAAAACCAGAAGGGATTTTTTGTAATTTCCTGAAAAGTCATGGGGGTTTTCGCGAATGTGCTTTTGTCTTCTACCTCCGACAGGCAAGCACCTGCGTTCCCTCGCCGCCGGCCTCGCTTTGACACCTCCTGCCTGTGTCGTTCCTCGTGAGGATAGACGAGGAGAAACCCCTAGACCTCCTCCTTTGCCCTCCGTCATTCGCCCCTTCTCTCTGTGTCTCTCGCATCGTGGAACTCAAACCCTAGCTTCACTGTCGCGCCGGCCACCGCGAATCCCTGTTGTCTCCGGCCACCCCTCCACGAATGGACGCCACCGGAAGCTCCGTCGACCTCTACTGAACGTCCATGAAGAAGGAATCGAGCCGATGCAGCCTCCAACCCCGGAATCGCGCCTTCTTCCTCCTCTCCGGCCGTCGGCCTCCATAGCACAGCGCCGCCGTTCCCGACCTTCCCCGGCCCATCGTCTGCTCCATTAAACTCCATGTGAGCCCAGCTCCCTCCCGGTGCTTTGCCCTCTCTTTCCCGTGGCTGATTTCATCCTCGCCGTCGAGTCCCGTGTCCGCCGCCTTAGTTCGTGCTTGCCGGCGAGGCTCCAGTGGTCATTTGCGGGCGGCGCCGCCACCTTAAGGTGCGCCCTGGCGTGCTGGTTCCAACGTGCACACGCACGCGCGGGGACGCAGTGGTTCCCCGCCGGTGAGCACATCCGTGCCGGCCGGCCAGCTGCGGACGTCATGATGATGTCAGCAGGGCGTCAGCAGGCCACTTGTCCTATTTAAATGTTTAAAAATGAAGAAGAAAATAGCTGACAGGTGGACCCCATTGTTTATTTAATTCCAGAAAATGATTTAATTTTGGAAATTGAATATCTTCTAAAATATTAATCAGAAAAATATGAGAAAAATGTGGAAATATTAGAAAATTATGAACTATTCAATTATGCCATTTAAAAAAATGTTTGACAAATTTAAAATTTGACCACTATTTAAATATTGTTTAAATCATTTAAAAATAGAGAAAATAAGTTTTTATTCAATAAAATCATAAAATTACAAGTTATATATCAAAATGCTCAGAATGACAAATGCAACCCATTTATGATGTTTTCAAACCCTTTTGAGCAATTAAATTTGACACACTTTTAGAATTTCCCGAAGTGCCCTCCGAGGTCCATTCCGGGCTAATTTCAGTAAAATTGCATATCTGCCGTACGAACCCTAGCAACCCATCGAACATGTTTAGGGCTTTATTTCAGTGCATTAACTTTCTCATGCATACACATTGTGCATTGCATCGATGCCATGTGTTGATTGGTGTTTCTCTTTCGGTATTTGCTTCTTATCGGTAGAATGCGACTACGAAGTGAAGACCATCAATTCCAATGGCGAATACTTCATCTTAACCGACAACTCAAGCACTTATTCCAGAAGATATAATTATTGGTTTTCTTATAAGCAAGGCAAGCATAACCTCTTATCTGCTCATATATGTTTTTGAAACGACTTTTGATTCTCGTACTTTGCATTCTATTCCAAAGTATTTGATGTCAGTAGATATAGTTCTCCTATATAACGCATAGCCTAAATACCCTGATCCACTGCTCCCCAGCCGCCATAGAGTTTGCTTGTGTGCACCGCCAGAGCCTTATACCTTCTTCGCTTAGCTTTACATGTTTGTTTGGCTCTGTTCCATCCCGTTGATGAATCAGAGCTGCGAGAACCTAGTGTGATATGATGACGTGGAAAGTTGAGCATTGTGTGGTTAACTTGGTAAAGGCTTGGATGGGAGGTCACTTGGGAAGTGGTTGTTTGTCCTATACTTGCCAACCCTAGGATTAAGGTCTCGCCGCGGAAGCCAAGACTGAGCGTGCAACCACACGCGTGAGCCAATGAACCTCGCCCGACTAACTAACTTGTTTGGCCACATCCATGAGTCACGTAGTTTGCAATTTCCATTTGCGTGTGAGTCAAAAAAACGATTTGGTGAAAACCTAGGGCGTGACCAGGACAAGTCATGGACGTACACAGATCTTGATCCTGACTCACAGAACATCTGTCGTCAGGAGGTGGCCAACTCCCTGTTAACGGGGTGGCCCTGTTTTGGTTGACTCATGGATAGGGTTACGCAAGGTAAAGGCCGGAGCCAGCCACCCTATGCCGCTCTCCATGGAAGAGCGTAGATGTGGCGCTAAGAGTCGGAGGTTACGTGTGGGTAAAGTGTACATCCCTGCAGGGCAATCTTTTCGAAAAGCCACGTCCACGGTTAAGGACGACTTGATGGAAGACACGAGGTCATAGATATCTTGAACATGGCGTAAAATATGGTTACAATGAATGAAGGGTGTCTCCTCGGAGATGCCGAGAGGGGTGATCCTTGTAGCATGAGATGCTGGGAAATGATGTTGGTGGATTTAAAACATGATGATTATCGTAGTTGAGTCATTTCTCATATGTTTCAAAAATACTCCTTGAGACGTGCTCTTCTTCCTCAATTTGGAAAACAAACTTCGCTTTACGCAAATGAATATTTATAAAACCCTTTATGAAAACAGAATATATATAATAGGTTAACTAAGTCTTGTTGAGTACCTCTCGTACTCAAGTTTGCTTAAATTTTCTTTAGGTGGAGTTCGTCACATCAGTGGTGGTGATTCCAACATGGACATCGACGAGTAGTTTGGGGTTCCCAGGTAGCAGCCTGGAATCTATGGGCTGGGACGTCGCCTTATGTTGCGGCCTCTTAGGCCTTTTTGGTTATGGTTGACTAGCAACATTTCCGTTCTCTGATGTAATGTTGGGTCATGTGACCACTGTTTGTAAAGCTATACTCTAGTAATACCTATTTAACACAGCTTCCATATCTAGAGTGTTGCTTTGATCGGTTGTTGGTTTTGAGCTCATTGCTATACAGTTTTGGCTATGCCTGCATAGTTGTCGCATTCGAGGGGTTGTGGAGCCGATGATCCATTTCCGAGCACGCCTACCGATGTGATTCGGCCTGGGCTTGGTAACCCCAGTCACCCTCAATTTTTGTTGCACTTCCTGGACACATAACATCTCTGTATAGCTTTGGTCACGTTCCTTCAGTTCATACGACTCGTGGACGCTTTGATATGCATAGTTGGTTATGACTAGCATGGACACAAGGAGTCGTAGTACCGATGTTATCTGACTTGCATGCCGATGAATCCGGTCTACCTGTCGTTGTTTGTTGCGGCCGGGGCTGGTAACCCCGAAGCCCTTGTGGGTCCATGACTAGGAGTGCATAACAGTATATATACCTATGGGTCCGGGGTCGTGACAAGTCATGGTATCAGAGCAGGACTGCATGTAGGAAAATCTTACTGCTTGGTCGATGTTGAGTCTAGTGATCGTGAAAAAAAATTGAACCGACAAATGAGTTGTGAAAAATCTCTTTTGGATTCTTTTTACTCCTTATCTAGTATCTCTCTAACTCTGGGTCACCTTACCTGTTTTGATTTGAAAAGATTTTGCTATCTCTTCTAGTTGTTCAAAACCTAGGTGCCTTCTTTGGCAAAACGTATGTTACCCAAGTTGACCTAGTGTTGAGTTTCTAGAGTTGTGTGTGTTCCATATTCTGTTATCTCTTGGTTCAACTAGGAGATTCCTTTACATTATGATCTCTCAGGGTTGTGTGGATTCCACATTCTTCCATGTTTCAAAGTCCCAAATCCCGAACCTCGAGATCTGCTTTCCATCTCGAATGTATCCCTTGTCTTTTGCTCAGATACTTCCGGAGCTACTTATGGTTTTTGAAAGATATCTCGTGATTGTTATCCGTAGTGTCCTTCCAAGGCACTAAGATAGTAGTTACTCCTTCCTCTGGGTTCTTAACCCTTGGACTTGAACCGAAGGTCCCGGATCTGCTGAACCGCGATGGGTTGAATCATGTGGTTTTATAACCATATGGTGCTCACGCCATCAATACATGATGCTGACCTTTAACCCAAGATCCGTTCCTTTGGATCCCGAGGAACATGTTCTAACTTAGGATGGCTAGGTAATTTCAACTCTCATAGCCTTAGGTATTCTCATGGATTAAAAAGGGATCACGACAAGAGTGATCATCATGAATCCCTTAGCTTCGTTCTTATTTCAGCGAAACCAATCTTTTAGCATGGGTCTTATAAAATAGTATTACCCTGTGCATCCAAATGTGATCTCGGGATTTTTGGAGCACTTTTCTATTCGTTAGTTGCTTCCTGAACCTCGTCCCTTGTTTGGAAACCAAGTTGCACATGTGTGTCGTAGTCCAGTGCATTTGCTCTTGTGTTCCGTCAGGACATTCTACCTTGGAATATCAGGAGAAAACAAACTCCAGTACCTCGTTCATCTCTTGGACCAGGTCAAAGTTTTGTAATTCGTGGAACTAAGAGGCTTCATCGCCGTCTGTTCTGTTCCACCTTTGAGTATCACCCTCTTCTATATCAAGAGGTCTTGTTAAGTTTCATGTCCTTATTGATGAAGTGATGCTCTTACACGTCTTTACTCACCTTCCTCCAAGATTGAATGCTCGAGAATGTTGGGTGTGCATTGATGTGTGCATTAGGTCTTCCTAGAAATTATTATTGCTTTGAAAAATCTAAGAAACATTTGTATCCTTCTTAGCACTTTGGTCAACCGGTCTTTAATTGAAGTTAACTGTGTTACCAAATCCGTTCATTCTGGTGCACATTCTCGGTCATAGAGTTAGGTTCACGCCGAAGACACAAGACCATATCAGTTGCTTTGAAAACCAGGGCTCTTTCCGAACTCCGAGACATACCGGTGGTTGTGATATTCTGGTTGTCTTTCTAGACGTATCACTAGGTTGTTACCTGACCGTGATGTCTAAGCATGGCGTAATTTGAATTGCTCCTTTCTCCAAGAAACTATGCTGGATACCCTGAACTAGTTGGTTGAGCTTAAAACAATAACTTGGAGAGTTGAAAGAAAAAAGCTTCGCCTAACTTGATCCTTCACAATGGGGTGTCTAGCTCCGTTCATATTGAAGAAGGATAGTATCTCCCTCGTGGACATGCTACATAACAAACCTTTGATTTGATTTGGGTTATCGTCAGATCATGTTCAGCTTCAAGGACTATCTTGATGGTGTTTTCACTCATGGTGTTTTTCCCGAGTACACCTTCATGTCCTTTAGTCTGACCAATATTTTGCCTTGTTCATATATCATATGAATCCCTCTTCTTGGAGTGTTATGATATGCGTGTTGTCGAGCCCACCGATGACATTCCTATTTCTCCAAGTTGCAAGAGGTTCATGTTGAACAATTGGCACTAATGTTGGAAACTTTCGAGAACCAACTTTGTGTCATCATGAAGTTTGTGTTATGTATGTTTGATGTGACTTTCTTTGGTCCTGGTGCTTTTGGTGAAAGTTGTCACCATGGAGCCGAGTAGAGTTTTCTTGTTCCCTCGGGAATAATCACAAGTCAATCATGCATGTGTGGACTATTCTTGAGATGGTAGGTTGTACCTCCATTTCTTGAACAATTTTTGTATGCACCCCAAGCCACTTACTGATTGTTCAATAAAGAGAAGAAGTCCAAGAACTTCATTGTCTTTATAATTGTTTCCCCAACAAGGACTCTGATGTGTTTCGTTGGAAGTAATGCATGTAGGTGCAGCTGTCCCTGACAAGATGCTAATACATGAGCTCCGCAATCTCGCTCATCTTCTTGAGCTTGACATCATAGTTTGTATCTTGAGAATCTAGTAAATGTATCTCGTTGGTAACCGATGCAACCTCTTCGATCAAACATACCGAGTCTGAGTTATCAACCCTCTAACTAGACCTGAATCTCAGGTAGCAACGATGGTTGGTGTTCCCTCAATGACACTGAATTAGGTATTTTAAAAAATCCGGCATGGTTGATGTTATGGTTGACATAATTAGCCGGAAGGCCTAACGTCATATCTTTTTAAATCGTTAAGAACAACCACTCGCTGGAAGGCCTAATAGTTCTGGAATTTGCCTTCGCCATTTTCCTTCCCAAACCGAAGTCCAAATTTCACTTGATGACCTATAGCAGGCTTTTCATGAGCCTGATGTAGGTATCTAGAATATCAAGGATAACTTGGAAGTTGATCTTCCAAATATCTCGTTGTTGATCCTCCAAATCTTTATTTAAGTGGAAACAAGTTCATCATGAGAAACATCTTGTAGTAATCTTAACCGTCGCTAAACAATTCTCCTTTTCTGTTGATTATACTTGAAGTTATAATCAACTCACACGTTGTGTGAGTTTGTCAGTCACTTAAGCCCTGGAGTCTTAACCATGTGGTAAACGTATTTCTACCTCCAAACCACAATAGGAAAGAGATTCCTTATTCCTACCGGTGATCCAATTCCCGTTGGTTACTCATCCTTACGGTGTGACCAAGAATTCCTCCTTAATTACGGTGCTCCAACTTCTTTTGGTTAACCATCTTCTCGTGTGAAGTAACATCATGATCATTGACGATGATTGCAAGAATCTTTGATGGAATGAATGAAAGTTCTTCATCTTTTGTGTCCACTCCTAAGGGTGAACCTACCTCTGTTTTCGAACTTACTCCCACGCATGATTCCATTATGTTCCTGTGTTCTCTCTCGTCTATGGATATTACGTTCTGGTGTCGAATACAATCCTTTACACCTTGGGATTTCTGCTCGAAGTAAAGAGTGAAAACCTCAGTGTCAGAAGTTGTTCAACCTTTCTTTTCCAAAAGTATTTAAAGTCTTGTGCAAAATTCATATTCTAAATCCTTTCAAGAACAATCATATCTAAACTTGAATCCTTATCTCAGTCCCCTCTGTTACCTTGATGTGTTTTATGGTTGCTAGCTCAAGTGTTGCCGAGAACACAATCCCCATGAGTTGGACATTAGATACTCGTAGGGTTTTACACCATCATAGTGGCCTAAACCTGGGTAAACTCCCCATGTCCCCATTGTTTTCCTTCGAGATCTCCCTTCCCGAAGCCACCCGAGGTGCGATAGAACATGGTTAGCTCCCAGTGTTCGAATCTTTGAGTGCTACCCCGTCGTTGACAGAACAACCACTCCAATAGAATTAATAGTGTAAGGTGAACTAGGCCTTTGTGGCGAAGTTCATCGGAGAATAGGTTGGGGCCTTTGTGGCGTTGAGTAGGCCTCTGTGGTAAAACTCACACCCCTCCAACGAGACTTACTCCCCTCAAAGGGAGGAACTAGGGATTACATCCTTGTCTCCGCGTGCTTTCTCTATCGGTTACCTCGTTCCCTACCCTTAACTTTGTGTTTGTATCTTGTTGTTCGTTGTTCTTGTCATATAGGTAAATTCATCGTAGTTGCATATCTAGAGAATTTAACTTCGTGTCAAGACTTTATTTGTAGAAAAATTAAAATTAATCGTAGCACCTATTCACCCCCTCTAGGTGGCCATACTATCCGTTCAATTGGTATAAGAGCCTCGACTCTTTTATTAGGCTTAACCGCCTAAGAGTTTTAGTATGGTCAATGTAGAGGATCCCCCCCCCCCGAGGCCTCGGCTTGTGTCACTATGTATTATCTCAAGGAATTTAAAGATTCCTTGACCTCATCCATGGATGAAAAAATGACGGAGTTGTGAGATCTTATGTTGTGACTCTTGAAAGCCAAGGAACCGGAATCATCTACTTCATCTCCCTCGGGAGCAATTCCGGAGGAGAAGGAGGAGATGGATAATGGGGATAAGGGTGGAGAACCTAAAAATGCTTCCTCCAAAAACAACACGTCTAAGGGATCATATGAGAAGGTCGAGTACCACAATGTCGAAGGACGGTACTCTCCCGATCCTGCTATCCCACATCCTCATATTAACCCTTGAGGCAAACCTCCTAAAATTAATGCACATCCTTTTGAGCAATGGAAATATCTTATGAAAACTCACTTGAACTTTTCTTGTATTGGGCTTTGGAGGGTCACACAAGAAGGATTCAAGCCTCATGACCCCAAGAACTTGACAAGAAGAGAAGTGGTAGATTTCCAACTCAAATACACCACCTTGTTGATGATTCAACAAGTTGTGGGTCCAAACCACGTGCCTCATCTTCAACAATAAACATGGGATTTTCTCGTTGTCATGTTTGTAGGAAATGAAAGCATGCAAAGGAATAGGTATGATACCTTGTGCAATGAGGCTGAAGGGTTCTATATGCTCGATGGTGAGAGCCATGAGTAAATATACCAAAGACTCAAGACCCTAGCTACCTCCTTTAGTGGCCTTGGTGCTAAATATGTGGATCATGCTTGGATCAAGAGGAAGTACATCAATGCACTCTTATCGTTTGAACCCGTGGATGTGAAGATCCTTCAAGGAAAATGATGCCTTGAGGGCGTTTTGTTCGTTAGGTTACTCGAAGCGTAGAGTTTGATGTAGAACAGCGGCAAGCTTTCCATGGAAATTAACCAAGGTTATTGAATCCAGGAGGAAATGGAGATTCTTCAAAAGGTTGTCAGCGGCGCAACTAACATGGAACCTGCACACAAACAAACACACTACTTTGCCCCAATGAAACAGAGAGGTTGTCAATCTCTCCGGTCTTACTGAAAACAAAGGGATTAAACGTATGGTGCAGAAAACAGTGATGATTGCAGGAAACAGTAGAGAACCGTATGATTGCAGTAAATGGTTTAACAATATGAGGAAAATGGACCAGGGTCCATGGTTCACTAGTGGTGTCTCTCCATAAATATTTCTAGCATGTTAGGTAAACAAATTACACCTGGGCAATTGACAAATAATGAAGGCATGACAATGCAATATATGACAAGATGTTCACTATAAACAACTTTCTCATAGTATCAATGTTCATCGGATCCTAGCAAACACAACATGTAGCATTACATAACGATGATATTGATCATGTAGGGCAGCTCATAGGATCTAACCATGATAGCAAAAAGTGGAGAGACTACCATCTAACTACTGTTATGGACCTGTAGTCGAAGGATGAACTACTCACGCATCATTCCGGAGGAAGGCATGGCAGTGTAGAGCCCTCCGGTGATGATTCCTCACTCCGGCAGAGTGCCGGGAAGAGCTTCAGAACCCGCCCAAACTAGGGTTGATGACGGCGGCAGCGTGTGGACTTTTCGTTGTTTCTCGATCGGATATTTAGGTTTTTCAGGGCAGAAGGAATATATAGGCGATAGGGCGGCGTCGGTGGCCACCCGTGGGGCCCACGCCACAGGAGGGCACTGGCCAGGGGTGGGACGCGCCCTGGTTTGGCGTGGCCGCCTTCTGGTGTGGCATGGTCGCCTCCTGGTGTGGCGTGGCTGCTTCCTGAGTCGCCTGCTTCTCCCCTTCGGGATTTGGAGTCTTCTGTTGTAATATTTGCGTACGCCAATTTTCGTCCAATTCCGAGAATATTTTGTCACTAGCTTTTCTTAAAGAGAAAAACAACAGAAAACAGGAACTCGCACTATGGCATCTTGTTAATAGGTTAGTCCGAGAAAATGCATAATAATGTTATGAAGTGTAAACAAAACATGTGGCAATTGATATAATAACAACATGGATCATCAAAAATTATAGATATGTTTGAGACATATCAGAAAACACAACGTTTCCTCCATGTCCTCAACCGAGGTGGTGCAAGAGATGGCCTCCTTTAAAGTGTAATCAAATATTTCCCATGACACCCATGCTTGTGCTATTAGAATGCACAAAGGAGCCTCCGCTGCTTTGAAGGCAAAGGTGGTGACCAAGATCGTGGACCAACATGAAGAGATTGCATTGGAATGAATTTGTCCCTTCTCAAAGATCAAGAATATGATCCCATGCTTAAGTATTATGTTGCTCTTGCGGTGCAAAAGTTTTGGAAGAACCCTTCCAAGGCCAAGGCATGTGTTGAGTAGAAGGCCAAGGAGAAGAACCCTTCCAAGGCCAAGGCCATGGCAACGAAGGGACTCAAAAAGTGAGTGCTTGTTTCAATTGCTAAGACAAGTATCATTTTTTTGTCGAATTCCCCTTTGAGAATAGGGAGCACCATGGAGGAAAACTAGTCCTCAAGGATAAGTCAAAGGCTCCCAAGAAGAAACCTCATTTCAAGAAGAAACCTTTCAACAAGAAGCCATCATCTAGATATGTGCTTGTGACTCAACAAGAGTATGATTCCGGTGATGAAAAAGAAGAAGAAGAAACCACAAGTGAAGTGGTCGCTATTTCTATTGCATATTCATCATATCCTTCTCTCTGCGAATCCCCCAATGAGAATCTTCCTAAACCCTCCGCAAAGTGCTTCATGGCTAAGTCCACCAAGGTATCTTCTTCTTCCATTACTAAGACTCAAAGTGAAACGAATAAACTTGCTATTCCTATTGTTGAAGATGAGATTGCCTCCTTGAACAAGGTGAGAAAACGAAGTACTTCAATCTTCTCATGAGTCTATTGGGAGAGGCCCAAGAGGCTCTTGAGAAGAAATGTGAAACCGAGAGGGACGATTGCTTTGAAAAGGGTTCTCTTTCAAATGCTCTTGAGGAGCAACATGAGCTTCAAGTATCTCTTGAGGAGAAACTTGAATCTATTGGAGAGTCACATAATGAGTTAATTTCTAAGCTCACTAAAGAACGTGACTATGCAATTGCTAAATATAAGAGAACTAAAAAGAAGAAATTTGAGTTTGGTGTTGGTCATGAAAAATAACTGAGGAGCTAGAGAAGCTCACCGAGGCTCACAAGGCTTCGGAGAGTGAACTCTCTACCCTCAACAAGTCTTGTGAACAACTTCAAACTCAACTTGATAAATTCAATGTGCCTAGTAATTCTACTTCTTCTTATGATCATGCAAATATTATTCAGGAGAATGGTAGGTTGAAGGAAGAGCTAGCAACAATCAAGGGCAAGGGCCCTAGTGTTGAGACGGTTGCGGATCCCAAGCCACAAGTTGTTGCTCATAGACCACAAAATGTAAATCAAGGTCTTGGCTATGTTGCCTAGAGCAAGAAAAAGAACAAGAAGAACAAGAACAAGGCCAAACCATTTCAAGGAAAGAAGAATGTTGGTGCGAGTGGTATTTTCATTAGGGACAACACTACTCGTAGCAACTCCGCGGGAACTAACAATCCACACCATTTCTTATTCGTTGATTATTATGGTGTTGGGTAAGCTAAATATGTTGGTCCTACTGAGGGTTACAATTATTACTCTACTTGGGTTCCAAAGACCCTTGTTACTAACACGAGAGAACCCTCCTCGGGTCCTAACACAAGTCAATGATTCCTTGTGGGACTATGCTTCCGGTGGGTCAAAATGGATACTTGATAGTGGGTGTACAAGTCATATGACCCGAAGCAAGGAGATAATGACAGAGTTGAAACCAAATATTAATCAAGCAACCGTCACTTATGGAGATAAGTCAAAATCTGAGGTCAAGGTTTTTGGGAAGGTGGTTGTTGCTCCAAATATCACCCTAGTAAATGGCATTCTTGTCGAATCCCTTGGTTTCAATTTGATTTCAGTTCGTGCTCTAGGGAAGATGGGATTTTCTGTCTTATTTGCTCCTGACGAGGCAATCATCATGTGGAGAAAGTCTCTCGATGTTGCTTATGTTGGATATGTTCAAAATGAGTTCTATGTGGTTGACTTTTCGCAGTCAACCAACTCTCAAACGATGTGTCTCTTTGGTAAGGCCGACAGATGTCTACGCACGCTTCTATTCTTGTATATAATGTTGGGACTCCAAGTGCAGAGGTTTGTAGAACAGCAACAAGTATCCCTTAAGTGAATCACCCAAGGTTTATTGAACTCAGAGAGGTAGAGGTCAAAGATATCCCTCTCAAGCAACCCAGCAATTTAGATACAAAAATTCTTTTGTGTCCCCAACACACCCAATACACTTGTCAGGTGTATAGGTGCACTAGTTCGGCGAAGAGATAGTGAAATACAAGTAATATGGATAATTATAGGTGGTAATTGCAATCTGAAATAAAAATGGCAGCAAGCAAACATGTAGCAGAACTGGTTGTAAACGGTGTTTCAATGCTTAGAAACAAGGCCTAGGGATCATACTTTCACTAGTGGACACTCTCAACAATAATAATATTAATTGAATACATAAATATATTCTCTCCACTATGCTACCCTGAACTACTCTCCGGTTGGATAATGAACACCATTCACTGCGTAGGGCTACAAAAGCACCCCTTAAAGTCACATTCCACATCTAGGGACACCCACTCTGTCACTTTGAGAATCCAAAGATAGTACTAACAAACACCACAATTTCATAGAGAAATCCAACACAAATAATAACTCATGATAAGTATTCATGTAATATTTAGCCTAAGAGCCACACATGGTGCACACACTGTCACCTTCACAGATAAGGTGACTCCGGAGGTCACATTAATAAAACTACTTGAGTAGCATAATAGATGAAGAGTAACATCTGCTTATTCAACTAGATTACAAAGCTCATGATCACATAAAGATCACACCATGGGAGAGAGAGATAAACCACATAGATACCGGTAGAGCCCTCAGCCTTTGGGGAGAACTACTCCCTACTCATCATGGGAGTCAGGAGCAGCGATGAAGATGGCTCCGGGGGCAATTCCCCGTCCCGGCAGGATGCCGGAACAGAGATTTATGTCCCCCGAAACTTGTCTTCGGTGGCGGCGGAGCTACGGAACTTTTCGTGGATGGAGGTTAATTCTTCTAGGGTTTTCACGTCGGGGGAAATATATAGGCGAAAGGGCGATGTCGGTGGGCGCCCGAGGGGCCCACACCATGTGGTGGCGCGGCCAGGGGGATCCCACGCCGCCACATGGTGTGGCTGCCTCCTTGGCCCACTTTGTGTCTCCTTCGGACTCTGTGTCTCCTTCGGAATCCGTGTGTGTGACAGGAAAATAGGACCCTGGGCTTTCTTTTCGTCCAATTCCGAGAATATTTCCAGATTAACTTTTCTGAAATACAAAAACAACATAAAATAGGAACTGGCACGGTGGCATCTTGTTAACAAGTTAGTCCCCGAAAATGCATAAAAATGCTATGAAGTGTAAATAAAAATGTGGCAATTGGTAGAAAACAAGCATGGAGCATCAAAAATTATAGATATGTTTGTTACATATCAAGCACCCCCAAGCTTAACTCCTACTCGTCCTCGAGTAGGTAAGTGGTAACAAAATAATTTTTGAGGTGACATGCAGCCAACACAATCTTGATCAACGTTTTGTAAAAGCATTGCAAGCTGAGGTCAAAGTACCCTAAACATAGGCATGATAGATATAATTCCAACAATGTAACTTAGCAACTATGTTGCAACATGAAAAGTAACACAAACACAAGATCATGGATAATAATGCATTGAAAGTTATATGTTTGTTTCGAGCATAGAGAAAACATAGAAAAGTGGTATTGAGCTTGTCCTTCATGGAATAGCAAAACATAAATGCCAGGAAACCTTCAAAGTTCAAATGGTAACTAGATGCAAATAATTTCAGAACAAGCAATAACATTCATGAATCAATCTATAATAAATTTTGGGACTATGCACATTATACTCGGAATGAAAATTATGATCTCTTAACTGGTGCATAAAGTTAGAAGATGAAGACTCGGCATAAAAATAAAATAAAGGCCCTGCGTAGAGGGAAGCATGGATAACTCATGTGCTAGAGCTTTTGTTTAAATAAATCATAGGTATAGAAAATATAATTTTGAGAGAGGTGTATGTCTATGTCAACGAATGGTAATGAAAAACTTATCATAACTCATGTCAAGCAAGGTTTTCAGACTTTTGAGATCGGTTTCCATTGGCACTTTCCTCTTTTCCTTATTGTTGGCACTTCCCCTCACCTTTTCTTACACAAACCATAGCTAACCGAATCATCGGGTGTCGACCAACAATCATCAATCCATGGGGAAGAGCCTATTATTCATTATTTAAATTCATATTATTTGGCACCAACTCTCAGCAATATTAAGATGAGCACAGATTCCATACTCATCGTGTGAAAGAGGGGGAAGAACTTTTCTTTACATAAGACACAATAAACTTTAAACTACTTCCTCATGAGCTAAAACAGGAGGACAAAACGGGTAATAGCTTTTGAAGGTTTTAAAGGTAGAACACAAGAAATTTACTTTGGAGTGGCGGTGAAATACCACTTATAGGTAGGTATGGTGGACACATTTGTAAAACTTTGTTTTTTGGGAGTTGGATGCATGAGTAGAGCTTATACTTAGTACAGGTGGAGGATAGCAAGAGACTGGGAGCGACCAACTAAGAGAGCAACAACGGTCATAATTATGCATAGTGACAAAACATTATTAATCAAAGCATAAAGTGATATTGCAAGTCAAAAACTAAATGATCATAGAGGCTAGAGGTTATTGGTTTGTATTCATAACATGGTGTGAACATTACCAAGCCAACCCAAATAAATTAGCAAAGGAGAATACCACAATACTATGCTTCAATATGATAAAAACAACATATGATTTCTTTCAATGGCACATTAAGCACTCTCAGCTATTTGAGACAATTCATGCTAAATCAATAACTACTACGAACATGATTAAAATAACATCTAACATGACATGATAAAGTCTAAGCCACAACCTAAACAAGCTTTCCATTGCAGCACTATAAGTATGAAATATTTTACTCTTCTCCAACATCCAACAACTTGTTTGAAACAACTCTAATAGATAATAATCATAAAATACCAGAGAGATAATCGTATGTAAGTGGAACAAACTAACAAGCTCCGAACAAAATACGAGTGGAAAACAAGAAAACGCGGTACTAGCAAAAAGTGAACACTCACAGAACAATAAGAGTGAAAACCAGAGTGTTCTAAGAAATGGAAACATATCGTGTCTCTCTCCAAAAAAATATGATAGGATCCAACCATACACTACAGAAAACAAAACAAAACAAAACTGAACGCAAAAATAAATCATGCTCCAGGAATAACACATAATATATGAAGCAATAAAAATATAGTGTCTTGAAAGAGGACCTTATATTTTTGGTGATGAAGGAGGGGATGCCTTGGGCATCCCCAAGCTTTGACGCTTGTAATTCTTGGATATATCTTGGGGTGTCATGGGAATCCCCAAGCTTGAGCTTTTGTCCATCCTTCATCTCATCATATAATTCTTCTCCCCCTACACTTGAAAACTCACTCCATACAAAACTTCACACAATCTTCATTAGCAACGTTAGTCTAATCAAATAATAAATCCACTTGGTTAAGTTTAAACACAAGTCTAACACCCATTAAAACATTAGCTACTGTCACAACTTCTTTTAAAGCTCTTCCCCTCAAAAGAACACCAAAAGAAGAAGATTAAGAGGCAAATGCAAATATTGGCAGAAATCTGTCAAAACAGATCAACAGGTAAAGATCAATTTTTTCAAAAATATTTTGTTGCTCAAATAAAAAATTGAAAAACTAATAAAAGTTAGACAATAACCTAGGGCATCTGCACAAAACGTTTCAGATCAATTCAACGTTATGGCTGTGAGATTTAATTTTTTGTTTTTTTGGCAGTACATAATCTGTTTCAGGACATCAACTTCCCCAAATCTTACTTCCTTCCTATTAGAGGCTACTCTTGGCACAAAAAAGAAATAAAAAGGACAAGGATAGGTTGCTACAGAGATAATAATTTCCCAGACTCAAAGAAACAAAAATAAACTGAAAGCAAGAAATATAATGGGTTGTCTCCCAAAAGCTCTTTCTTTATATCCATTAAGATAAGTGTAGTGATTTTAAAAGATGCTCACGTAAGAATAAGAATTGAAGAACAATAGGAGAGCATCAAGAAACAAATACGAACCACTTTTAAGTATAACCCACTTCCTATGAAAAAGAATCTTGTAAAGAAACAAGTCATGAAAGCACAAAGCAACAAGCATAGGAAAGCAAAACAAGTGCAACTTCAAGATTTTCAACATAAAGAGGGAAAACTTAATATTGTTGAGATGCATAAAACTATGTTTCCCTCTCTCATAATAACTTTCAGTGGCATCATGAATAGAATTAACAATACAACCACCACATGAAACTTCCTTACCATGATCCATATGCATAAAAGTATCAATATTTTCTACATAAGCAAAGTTCTTCTTATTAATAACAATGGGAGTAGGATCATCATAAAGAACTCAAACATGGTAGACAAGTTGTATATTAAAGGGATGGTTTTGGGTAATCCCTCCATAACTATGACAAGTTTCATGAGGACGATTGTGATTATAGCCTATGGCATAATATTCTTTATAATAATTATCAAAGATTGGAGGCATAGTATCATCATAAGCAATAGAATAGTTATCTTCCGAAGTGTGTTCATTTGTAAACATATCATTGTTTTTACTAGAAGGAGATGTATCAAACATATAATAATCAGTAGCAAAAGGATTTTCAAACACCTCATCCACAAGTTTCGAGCTTTCCATTTCATTATTGGAAGGAACATGGATAGTACTAATAGTACAACAATTATTAACATCATCATTTTCAGAATTGGTACCCGAGAGATTTTCAATATCAAAAGTAGTGTACTTTTCCCAATAATGATCACTACTCTAAGTAACAGGCATAGGATAATCATCGAGTTTAGACTCATCAGCAACAACTATAATAGGAGCAACATGCTTAGGGGAAGATATTGTTTCCTCTCTCCTTTTACTCCTCCTCTTGTTCTTCTTTTTCTTCTTCCCCTCTTTAGGAGAGAGAGGCTTGAAAGGAATCTTTTCCACATACACTGGTTTATTGTCAAAAAGAATAGAAGAAACTTTGTAGGATTTCTCCTTTTCATTAATAAGAACAAAAAATATTAGTCCTATCATATTTTGGTAAAGTATCATATTTTATAATATTTTGTATGTAAGTATTTGCGTGGCAATTATGAACACAATAAAGATAACATCCGTGCAGGACACTATTCATATCAAAAGCACTCATATCTACCAAATAAGTTTTTCTTGATAACTCTTCACACCCCAAAAATAATGTAAGTTCATCATGCTGATTAGGAGTGATCATGTCATCATAATACAAACTTGCAGTACTCATTGGATTTGAAAGGTATTATCATAGCCTGAGGATTGAAAATTGAAATGACCCACTTTTTAGCAAAGTTCACAAATAAAAGGATAGAGGGCACAAACTTTTTCACCAAGATCAATTAGAGCCCTATCCCACGTTCTAGGTTTTTCATTGTTGTGATGGATACAATATTCTGCTTCGGTTTGATTCTTTTCACAAGGTCTAAGTGCTCCACAAAAATTAACATGCTTATAAGAAATAGTACTTTCAGAAGTTTGAGCATGTTTATTGCAATCATTAATAACAATTTCATTTTTCATGTCTTTAAAAGGTTCATGATACATGTCCCAATTTTCTTTAGGAACATTAATATGAGAAGAAAAGGCTCTACAGTAATCAACAATAATTTGAGGATAAAGACCATATTTAGCACTAAGCTCTCGAAAATCAGCAGTTTCAGTGAAAGACTTAATGCAATAATACTCATAGTTTATAATTGATTCTTTACCTTTATCGTTATCCCAATCTTCAGTATTGCTTAGAATTGTTTCAAGAAGATTCCACTTATCTTCAAACTTCTTAATTGTGAAAGAACCCTCTAAACATGCATCTAGATAATCCTTGCAACGTCTTGAAAGCCTTGCATAAAAATTAATAACAAGTATTTCCTCAGGAAGCTCATGGTTAGGACATTTGAGTATTAATATTTTTAGTCTCCCCCAAGCTTGAGCAATGCTTTTTACACCACGAATACAAAAATTATAAATGTAATTCCTATCTAAATGCATTTCACGAGGAGGATAAAAATTAGAGTAAAAGAGAGATTCAAGCTCATTCCACTCCGAATGATGAGGATCATCTAGTAGCTCATACTACTCCTTTGCTTTGTCCTTAAGTGACCATGGAAATAATTTATTCATGTCATTTTCTCTTGATAAACCTGAAACTTTAAACAAATCACAAAGTTCTTTAAGTTTTAACAAGTGATCACTTGGATGAACTATTTCATCCCCTGCATATCATTCATCCATAATATTTTCAACAATTTCCATAGGTATGTCAAAAGGGATACTTTCAGTGGGTGGATTAAAATATCACAAGCACCATTAGAATTATTACATATGGGAGATAAAGTATCATCAGAGCAAATTTTCTCCTCTGAAGCTGGGGAATTAAAAAGATCATTTTCATAAAAACTAGCTTCCCCAAGCTTAGACTTTGCCATAGCATTATCAATAATGGTGTTCAAAGAATTCATACTAATAACATTGCTACTAGCATGCAAATAAAGTTCCATAGGTTTTTTTTATTTCTGTTCAAACACTTCATGTCCTAACTCAAGATAAATATTATAAAGCTCTCTAATATTTCTATTGTTTTCCACTAAGCCTAACTACTGAAAATAAAAATAAGAAACAAAAGATATAATTACAGAATCTAAAGGAAATAACTTCGAGAACTCACACACCAGCAACAGTACTAGAAAATAGCTTAGTAGCCAGAGGATGTGAGTACCTTTTACCTTACCTCCCCGGCAATGGCGCCAGAAAAGAGCTTGATGTCTACGCATGCTTCTATTCTTGTAGACAGTGTTGGGCCTCCAAGTGGAGGGGTTTGTAGAACAGCAGCAAGTTTCCCTTAAGTGAATCACCCAAGGTTTATCGAACTCGGGGAGGTAGAGGTCAAATATATCACTCTCAAGAAAGAATTCCCTTGTGTCCCCAACACACCCAATACACTTGTCAGGTGTATAGGTGCACTAGTTCGGCGAAGAGATAGTGAAATACAAGTAATATGGATGATTATAAGTGGTAATTGCAATCTGAAATAAAAATGCCAGCAAGCAACCATGTAGCAGATTGGTTGTAAATGGTGTTTCAATGCTTAGAAACAAGGCCTATGGATCATACTTTCACTAGTGGACACTCTCAACAATAATAATATTAATGGAATACATAAATATCTTCTCTTCACTATGCTACTCTAAACTACTCTACGGTTGGATAACGAACACCAATTCACTGCATAGGGCTGCAAAAGCACCCGTTCAAGTCGCATTCCACATCTAGGGACACCCCACTCTCTCACTATGAGCATCCGAAGATAGTACTAACAAACACCACCAATTTCATAGAGACATCCAACACAAATAATAACTCATGCTAAGTATTCCTGTAATATTTAGCCTAAGAGCCACACACGGTGCGCACACTGTCACCTTCACACCGTGGGACAAGCTGACTCCGGAGGTCACGTTAAAAAAACCACTTGAGTAGCATAATAGATGAAGAGTAACATCTACTTATTCAACTATATTAGAAATCTCATGATTGATGGCTACCTAGACGTGAGGCTACCGTTCGTTGGAAGACCCCAAGTGTAGGGTGTGAAGAGTGCAGCGGCTAGTTTTCCCTCAGAAAGAAACCACGGTTGAATCGACTAGTAGGAGAAAGAAATCACTTCCGAAGGTTGATGCAGCGTATGTGGGAGGGCGCACTACAAATTCACAAGCAACGTGGAACCTACAAAACACAATCAAATCACTTTGCCCCAACAAAGCAGCGAGGTTGGCAATCTCACCGGTTTTGCTGAAAACAAAGAGGTTAAACGTATGGTGTGGAAAACAATACTTGTTTGCAGTAGATGAAAAGAGAATAGTGATGGCAGTAGGAAAACAATAGGAATAGTATGAAAACAATGATTGTAGTGGTTGTATTATCAGTATAGAGTAAATGGACCGGGGTCCACAGTTCACTAGTGGTGTCTCTCCAAAACAGATAGATAGCATGTTGGGTAAACAAATTACAGCTGGGCAATTGACAGATATAAAGGCTGCACCATAGTGCATATGCATGACATGATGATTACTATGTGATTCATGTGGGCATTACAACAAGATACATAGACCGTTATCCAACCGCATCTATGACTAATAATCCACCCTCAGAATGTCATCCGAGCAAACCTTGGGTACTTAGTTGCAAGCAAAAGATAATTGCATTAAGAAAAGTGTGTAATGTAAGCAATGTAATCATTGTTCTTTTCTCCCTAATGGCAACATCACATCCCCCACCCTTTTACGTTTCTTTCACTCGAGCGTGAGTGAAAGGGAGGCATCAACCCACTATCGAGCATAAATACTCCCTCTTGGAGTCACAAGCATCTACTTGGCCAGAGCATCTACTAGCAACGGAGAGCATGCAAGATCATAAATAACATACACATGAAAAGAACATGATAGATTGATAATCATTGGACATACCATTCAATATTCATCGAATACCAGCAAACACAACATGTAGCATTTAAACAAAATGATCTTGATCATGTTAGGCAGCTCACAGGATCTAAACATGAGGCATAAAGAGGAGAGAACAGACATCTAGCTACTGCTATGGGCCCGTAGTCCAAGGATGAGCTACTCACGCATCATTCTGGAGGCGGGCATGGTGGTGTAGAGCCCTCCGGTGATGAATCCCCCTCCCGGCAGGGTGCCGGGGAGAGCCCCAGAACCCTCCCAAACTAGGGTTGACGATGATGGCGGCTGCAGATTTTTTTGGGTGGAAAAGGCTCGGGTACTTAGGGTTAACCTCCCAAGAGGCATAAATAGGCGAGAGAGCAACATCGGTGGGCGGCCAGGGGGGCCACACCACCCCCAGGCGTGACCAGAGGGGGGTGCGCCGTCCTATGGTGTGGGGCCCCTGTGCCCCCCCCCCCCTCCGGACTCCATGTGCGCGACAGATTTCTAAGACTTCCGGGCTTCGAATCGTCCAATTCCGAGAATATTTCCAGAACAACTCTTCTGAAACTAAAAACAACAGAAAACAAGAACCGGCTCTATGGCATCTTGTCAATAGGTTATTCCCAGGAAATCAATAAAAAGGCATAAAATGTAAACTAAACATGTAGCATATAGTATGAAAAGAGCATGGAACATAAGAAATTATGGATACGTTTATGACGTATCAATGATCACATAAATATCACACCATGGGAGAGATAAACCACATAACTACCAGTAGAGCACTCAGCCTCGGGGGAGAACTACTCCCTCCTCATCATGGGAGTCAGCAACGGCGATGAAGATGGCGTTGGAGTCGATGGAGATGGCTTCGAGGGAAATTCCCCGTCCCGGCAGGGTGCCGGAACAGAGATATTTGTCCCCCGGAACTTATCTTAGATGGCGGAAGAGCTACGGAACTTTTCATGGATGGAGGCTGATTCTTCTAGGGTTTTCACGTCGGGGGAAATATATAGGCAAAAGGGTGATGTCGGTGGGCTCCCAAGGGGCTCACATCATGTGGTGACGCGCCTAGGGGGAGCCCGCGTCGCCACAAGGTGTGGCTGCCTCCACTACAACGGAATCGGTCTATTGCAACGAAAATAGTCGTTGTAAAAAGTGACTTATCGTCGCAATAGGGTTTTGTTGCACCGAAATCGGTTTCGTTGGGAGGCGTCGCGAAAAGCTCCGTGGTAGAAGCCTGTCTCCGCGCACTTAGATTCGTCGCTAAAAAAGAATCCTGTTGCAACCATTTCCTAGGCCAATTGCCACGCACATTTCCGTCGCGTCTCGCACATAACGCAACGTACGTATTTCGTTGGTACACCTCTAGTGCAACAAATACCCAAACGTGGCGAGTGACCAATGTGGCAATGGCGACTATTCCGTTGCGCTTGTTCTTTCGTTGCAAAAGTCGAGTTTATTTGCCACGTCCAATTGTGTGGCAAAAAACTATGGCAACAAACATTATACGCGTGGGAACAACGTTTTGCCACACACAATCAATCGTGGTAAGATGATTTTGAAATAGTAATCGCAACGGCCTTCATATTAGTAGCCATAAGCAATCGCGACAATTTCAACTATTCGTGGCGCCATTCAATTTCTACAAATTTTAGTTTCGTGGCGAGATGTAGTATTCGCAACATCCACATTTTATGTTGCTAGAAACAACTGCGACAATAACAACTTTTCGTGGCGCCATTATATTTCGACAAATTTTATTTTCGTGGCGACATATACAATTCGCAACGTACAAATTTTAGTAGCTAGAAACAACTGCGACAACTTCAACTATTCGTTGCGCCTTTCTATTTCTACAAATTTTAGTTTCGTGGCGAGATGTAGTATTCGCAACATCCACATTTTATGTTGCTAGAAACAACTGCGACAATAACAACTTGTCGTGGCGCCATTGTATTTCGACAAATTTTATTTTCGTGGCGACATGTACTATTCGCAACGTACAAATTTTAGTAGCTAGAAACAACTGCGACAACTTCAACTATTCGTTGCGCCTTTCTATTTCTACAAAATTTAGTTTCGTGGCGAGAAGTATGGGAATTCTGTATTGCAACGAACATAGTTTGGTGGCGTGAATGAACTATCGCAACAAAGTTAGTTTGGTGGAGAAAAAATATTGCGACGATGTCTCCCTCATGGTGGTGAGAGTCTATTTCAACAAAACACTTTGTTGTTGCGAGAAGTATGGGAATTCTGTATTGCAACGAACATAGTTTGGTGGCGTGAATGAACTATCGCAACAAAGTTAGTTTGGTGGAGAAAAAATATTGCGACGATGTCTCCCTCATGGTGGTGAGAGTCTATTTCAACAAAACACTTTGTTGTGGCGACTGAGGCTTCACGCAACACTACAATTATCGTGGTAAACTACCTATTGCCACGTTATAGAAAAAAAAATAAAAAAAAATAAGGAAACAAAAAATACGGGCATTGAATTAAAATGTTCAAAAGGGTACGTAAAATATGTTTATTTACACAAAATAATAGTTCTCATAGCTATTTTTAATATATACAAATGAAATTCTCGTACAACATGGATCAAATCAAGATCAAATCAAACTGAAATATCCAGTGCAGCTATTTGTTTCCATCAGAAGTTTGATTGATGTCCTGCAATCAATTGTAAAAAAAAAGGTGTGAGTCTAGTCAGCAATAACACATGCTGAAACATAAGAACCAGCAGACTATAGTGTGTGGATGAAGCAAAAACAGTTGTTGTAAGTCAACGAAGCCACAACCCATAGTGAAACATAAACTGCAGCAAGTATAGGGTGGGTGCAGCAACGCTATAGTGTGGGTGAAGTAAAAACAGAATGTACTACTACCGAATTGTACAAGATTGTGACTTACATATGACTTAAACATTCGACTTTTCTGTATCGTGCTGTGCGGAGGAACTATTTTCTTAGCAGGACTGTTGGTAAGTGATGGTTGCTGGTTTGACTTCTTAGACGTCTGCAAAAACAAAGTGCACTGTTAGCAACGCAAGTAAACAACTAAATCTTACTAGTTTGCAATTGTATGACTATCATCACCTGAGGTGTAGTCGTCTTCTGCTTTTCCCTGTGCGGAGAGCTCGTCAAACTTTGCCTGGAACCGTGAGTTAAACTGTGCAACCAAGTTATTTTCAAATTCTTTTCTTGAGTTTCTCTCCGACTCCATCAGTTGTTCCCTTTGAGCAAGCTCTTCCATTAATCTCTTCTCAAGATTTTCTCTCTCAGCCCGCTCTACATTAATCTTCTCTTCCATGCTTGCATGTTCATCTAGTAACTTCTGTTCTAAAGTAGTGACCTTCGTGGTGAGCTGGGAGTTAACTTTTTGGGTCTCTGCCGTAGCCCGAGCTTGCTCCTCTAACAGCAACTTAGACCGCTGAGAACTAGTTTGCACCTGGGCCATGTATCCGAACCCACGAGGTTGCGATAACTTGCATTGAACTTTAGATTTATATGCTTTTTGGAAAATATTGATTCTTTGTTCAGCTGACAATGGAACACCAGTTTCCTCTAATCTGTTTTCAATCTCTTTACATGCTGTTTCCTGGTTACGAAAAAAAATCTCAAATCAGATGAAGAAACATCCAAGATGGAGAACAGTAAATATGTTTAGAGTAGCTTCTAAGTCAGTTAACTCACGTAAACATCCTTGGACTCTTCTGTAGTCCATGTTCCATTCTTTGTGTGGGTCAGTCTCCAGAGAGCAACACAATCTGGCTCTTCTCCAGTTTCCGAATTCCTCTGCAAGTAGTGCAACAATTAGATACTATAAACATTAAAGCAAAGTGAACACCGACGCATGCATAGTGAGTAGGCCCATACATTCTCAAAACTGAGTTGAGAGTAGGATTTTGATCCTACTCTGTGTTTTGTCTTCATCTGCGAACGGTTATCCTTGTTCTTTTGGCTGAGTTCCTGCTCATTCAATTATAAAAAAAAACTTGTCAGACAAGCCATTTGATGATAGTACAAAATTCACAAACAGGTAGTATAGAAATAACCAGGAATTTCGGATCAGTGCCAAAGTACTCGATCAACCATTCCCACTCTTCTTTTTGTAAATCTTCTGGGACAACTGCCCTTCTGGCATCATCTGTTCTGTATGCCTTGTAAGTGCTGCTTAGGTTTCCTCGCCAGCCTCTGTAGCGTTCTTTTGCAATTTTAAGAAATTTTTCGTGTGTTTCGTCTGTATCTGGCATATCGTATCTGTCCTGTAATGCGTAGAACAAACAGATAGATTTAGTTTAGTAGTAGTACATTAATTATGGACGAAAAAAGCAGACAACACATGTGAGAAAGGTTGTACGCACCAACATATCTGTGACGATCATGCGATGGATGTTAGGGTGAATGTCTGTCCACCTCCTCACTCCAATAATTGGTAACCTTCTTTTCATTGTGATTACCAAGTCATCCTTGAATGAACGTTTGTTCATTCCTACTGGACCACCCAATGTTTCAGAGAAATCAACACCTAGCTTTGCAGCTCCATTGGCATGACGCTTCTTATTGGCTTTCAAACCTTTCACAACACCTCGCCCTTTCTTCTTCGGTATGTCATCACCTACATCCCAAAACACACACAAAGAAACAATTTATTTTGTAGTTGATTGAAAGAAATTAGGACACAGCGGTAAAAAAAATAGCTAGTACCTTCTTGTAGTTGTAGCTTCGGGCGATAGCAGCGTGCATGGGAAGGCCAATCATCAACGGAACACATGTCAGTTTCAGACACATCAGTGTTAGGTTCAGTTCCTGTTTCAGGGTTAACATTTATACTGAATCAGCAATCGTAGATTTTATCCATTAAAACAAATATTAGACAGAGCTTAAATGTCAAAAATAAATTACCACGTCTACGTTTTCCCTGACTTTTTTTTATATTGTAGTATACTTTCAACCCTTGTCATGCAGACAGATCCTTTCTTTATTACTGAAAATGTTAACAATAAATGGACAAAGCATTAGCATTGTGCATAATTCAGAAAGCTGATTAAGAATTAATGAACTTGTGTACCATTCCCAAAGGAGTAATCTGTATCTTCTTCTTCGTTTGAAGCTTGTTCCTCTTCGGTTGCATCCCTAACTGCATGTTTACCAAAATTGTGGATTAGGTAAGGAATGCATAAAATAGTTACCGGGGAAAATATTTATTAAAGTCTGTATTGAAGGAGTTGCGAGTTGGAGATTTGGCATGAAAGTATAACCTGTGATAGTGATCTGTCGCTTTTTTCTGGTGGATCCAGTTGCATCATCAAGAAGAGACTCTATTGTTGCAATATCAACCGCCGGTGCCTTCTCCCTAAACACACACAGGGATATCTTCTTATCATTAGAGTGTCTGCGTTTCAATTGCTCGAAATCACTACCATGCTCTATTGGAACAAGTTTTCCTTTGCCAGGGCCATTATTTAGCCTGCAGTACAGGTAATCACGCGCGCCACTGAAGCCAACGTTTTCAATCAAATTGATGAACTCCATATAGCAGATTTCCTCCGGTTCCATGGCTGCTACCACAACTTTTTTGTTTTTTTCACCGTCCTCATAGAAAAGTCTAACTTTCCAAATGGGTTCGGTCGTCTACAATTAGATAGAAGGAAAAAATGAGAACCCAAATAATCAGTGAGTTAGCAGATCTGAAATATAAAAAAATAGTTACATGGCATTATTCACATAGAAAACCAGATACACATATGATCGACTAGGTGTTCATACACGGATTAACGCTTCAACCAGAGGAAGAACAGAGAATAACAACCAATATCAAGACCATATAAGAGACGGCGAGATCACGGAGATGGACGAGAGAAGCAGATTAGACAGGAAAACCTGAGAGGATTCGCGTTCCATGGAGTCCGATCGCGACATCGACATGTGTAGAGCTCTGAACGTGATGAGGGCGAGATGAGATCTAATCTGCAATGGCGAAAGAGGTGGCCCGCAGATTATGCTATGGCGAAACAGGAGGGGGCATCGTGCACTTCTACATACACTTTAGCGGGAAATTTAAAGTGACTGCTTTTATTTTTTGGTGGGAACACAAAATTTCGCTACACTTGGCGTTTTAGCGGGAGGATTTAATTTTTTTTTTGTGGGACATCGTATTCGAGCAACCACAACGCCTTATCGACAATATAGGCGCTAATAGAGCAGTTAAACAATGCATGCAATCGCAGGCTGCCTAGAAGGCATATTTTGCATTGAGTTTCAAGGCGTCAGGCTCTTAACTATCGAGGGAAAACTAATCGGATTTATTCCCTAGCGCTTAGAACGTAGGATTGAAAACATGTGGAAGTCTCGCATGAGTCATGTAATGTCACTGAACAATTATTTCATGCAACTTATTAGCTGCCGCCGCCTTGTTTATTTCTGCAAACTTGAAATTGCCACTGAAAATATAAACAGGACAAGTAATCTTCACTGCAGATGAAGGTTTGGGTGATCAAACCACTGAAGCACATCGCTGATGGCAGTACGATAATTACATACATCCATACGTTCATGATCCGATGAGAATGTCCAAGTTGGCAGACTACATACTACAACCAGGGCGACACCGCCCGCATCACAATCTTCACGTCCAAGTGGCGGTTACGGGTGCTCCTAAGTGTAATGAGAATAGCTTGCTTTTCATATAAATGCTTGCCTTCAAGGAATTCCCGCCATGCATTCCTGCCAAACATAATGCGGCCGTCCTTGTCCGTGTTGTATGGAACGGTGGTGAACGCCTCTGATGATCCGAGGCATAGCCCAGCATGGCCTGAAGACGGAATGCCAGCACTGTCCGCTATGGACTGAGGTAGTTTCTGGATTTCGAGCGTGTGGATGACATACAAAAAGAAGTAGGTCATAGTAAGGCACATGTTGTAAGCATAAATTGTGTTGAAAAACATAAATAGCATTGGCACCTTACGTACCATCTCATATCTGGCCACATTTGTCCACGTCAAACGAGTCACGTATGGCACTCCAATGTACTCATCTATTGTGGGTAGAAGCTCACGAACGTGGTCCTTCTCATCGTCATCAAGATCAGCTCTCTGGGACAAGATGATGGAAGAGTCGAATGGGTCATCCTCATCCATGGACTGCTGATCCGTGGACTCCTCATCTGTGGACTCCTCATCAGTCCTGGGATCTGGGTCAGTTTCATTGCTTGTAGTAGCGTCGTGGTCGTACAAGTAGTGCCTGCGGCACATGTCGAACTTGAACACCTTGACGGTGAGCAAGGCGTCGCCGTCGTAACTGACGAGGAGGAACATGCCGCGCTGCAAGAAGTAATATTGGGCGAACTGGTCCCAGCCGTGCCCGAGGAAAATGCGGCCAGCTTCATCGAAAAGCACATCCATGTCCCAGTTCTTGCTACTCGGATCGTCCGCCTCACGCAGCTTAAGTTCACGTGGTTCACGACCCTTCAGCAACTCCACAAACTTCTTAGGCAGCACCTGCAGCAATATGAAAGTTAAATAGATAGAAAAGAGTGCTTACTAGAAATAAGTTTACTGTTTGATGATGGATGAGTACTATAAAAATGTAAACAAGTAGTACCTAGTAATCAGTTATACTAAATCTTAGTTGAGCAATGAGGGTGTTTGCCACATTAATTCAAAAAGATGAACTTTCAGTGGGAGCTGAAATGTACCATATCGAGTGAACATATTCACGTAGAGCAATTGAGCTACTACAACCCATTTACTAGACCTTAATTTGATTCACAAATTTAACTAGGTACATGATCATAGCTCAGACACTATGTCAGACTAAATAACTGAAGTGGTGGTGTGGGTCGATGAAGCGTACCAGTTTGTCCGATGTAGCGTCTACTACGAGGGAGTAGAACTCAAAGTGTGTCAACTCCATCTTAACAGATCCCTCTGTTCATCATATAATAGAAATGCAAATCAATTTCCGGCTACATATATAATCGGGAATTAACATTTTGGTGATACAGTCCACGTACTGAATGCCGCGTTGTATTGCAAGCGGCAACTGCTTAGGTCGAACATCTTTACTGTGATGACATTGCGGCCGTCGTAATTGCAGATCAGAATAAAGCCTCTCTGCAGTTTGTAGGTCCGGGCGAAACACTCCCAGCCGCGCTTGAGGAACATGCGGCCAGTGCTGTCGAACCACACATCAACGTCCCACGTGGTGCTACGCCGATGGCCGACCTCAAACAGCTTCAGTGCACGGGGTTTACGGTCCCCTAGCAACTCTGCGAACTTCTTAGGCAGTCACTGCAGCAGAGGATAGAGCAAACCATGAACATCATTCCACCTATCTGACTAAAATGACAAGTAAAATGAGTACAATACCTGTTTGTCCGATGAAGCATCATCTACGTAAGCGAGGAACTCGTAGTCCATCGTATGCAAACCCGTCTGTAGATCGTACTAAAAAGTATGACTTCAGTTACATTTAGCAGACGTGCCAAAACAGCATAGGTTAAGAAACATGAAGGTTCACTACAAATTTAGGACTAAATGCAGTCTAGCAGCATCACGGTTCAGAGACATTCATACACAGGTGCAATTTAAATTTGACATGCATTCAAGAATTTCATGGAAGTACGGAACTTCAGAAAAGAAAATCTACTAGTATGTCAAGGAAATGGTGTGCCGACAATCCATTGTACTGCTTTAGCAAATTAATTGAAATAGCTACTGGTCCTAAAAAATGGCTCACATCTATTGTCCTGCTGAAGATTAAAAATGGAAATTACTAAAAATAGCTAGTGAACCTAAAAAGGGGTAAAGTCAACTGTACTTGTGAATAGTAAAAAGGGAAATTACTAAAAGTAGGTACTGGTCCTAGATATGCCAGTGTGAGTACCAGAGGTCTTACTTTCAACATCACTAATTACCTACCTAGAAAAAGGCACACACACAACAACAGCTACCAACATCAATTGGGCACCTGGAACTATCAAAATTAACATGAAGGTATAGTGCAACATCTCAATCAGATGCATGTAAGTACCATTTACTTTAGTCATAAACGTGTAAAAGACAAATCAATCATGAATGACATCGAACATAAATACGTGCTACCATCTATATGTAGCACAAGATTTCACATTTCTTTCCTGTCTAGACAAGTAGGACACTAGTTACATTATAGAAAATGAGTGTTTGAACTTAAATCGTTCTGCAATGCATCCACAAGAGGTGAAGTTCTAACCTGAGTGTCGCCCGCGATGGATCAGTGGTGAATCGACACGCCGTGGGTCAATCTACAGCGCGATGAAGAGACTGGCGACGACGGCGGTCGCGAGAATGCGGCGGCCCAGAGAGGGATGATGATCGAGGGGCGGCGAGGTCGAGAGATGGATGGCGGCGGCGGCGGCGGCGACGGTGTCGGTGAACTGCGGAATAAGGGTTTTCTCGGAGCAAATAACTGTAGGTACACAAAGAGGAGGAGTGCGAACTTGACGTGACAATACGAGAGGAAGATGATACTTGGGCCCACCTGTAAGTCTGTTACCATAAATGGTGGGTACATTTCCGCGGGGCAGTTGCCATTTTTATGGTTCCTATCTGAAGTGCCACCGAGCGTCTCCCCTCCCCTCGCTTCATTTCAGCAACATTGCACGTGTGGGATCTCAAAAAGCCGCTTCCATTCTCAAGTTGCCTACCAATCTTATGTCGTAGCCGTTTCCGGGGACTTTCGGTCCAGAACAGTGTTCCCTTCCACCTACGATGCCTGGAATACAGCAGTGATGAGAATGTAAGGCCACACTTGGCAATGTGGGCCCACACAAAATGCTTGAACCCCATTGCAGGACTTGTATGGTGCCGCCGTTGCGCTGGGTGGCGTCGAAGCACCGGACGTTAACCGGGACGATTCTCGCCGCTTCTCGCTCTTGCATGCCAGCCTCGACACCTCGGGCATCCTTACAACCCACTCCCAGCAACTCACTCCACATGCAACACTGCACCTTGTTACCCCTGCCCATGAGTTGGCGATGCGTGATCTGGTTTTATATTGCCTTCGAAAGCGGAAGGAACGGCCGAAAACGGGGATTTCCTTGGCCAACTTGTTGTTTCCCATGCCCAAAGTCGAAATCATGATACATTCCAAGAACCTCGCTTCATTTCAGCAACATTGCAAGCGTGGGATCTCAAAAAGCCGCTTCCATTCTCAAGTTGCCTACCAATCTTATGTCGTAGCCGTTTCCGGGCACTTTCGGTCCAGAACATTGTTCCCTTCCACCTACGATGCCTGGAATACAACAGAGATGAGAATGTAAGCCACACTTGGCAATGTGGGCCCACACAAAATGCTTGAACCCCATTGCAGGACTTGTATGGTGCCGTCGTTGCGCTGGGTGGCGTCGAAGCACCGGACGTTAATTAACCGGGACGATTCTCGCCGCTTCTCTCTCTTGCATGCCAGCCTCGACACCTGGGGCATCCTTACAACCCACTCCAAGCAACTCACTCCACATGCAACACTGCACCTTGTTACCCCTGCCCATGACTGGGCGATGCGTGATCTGGTTTTATATTGCCTTCGAAAGCGGAAGGAACGGCCGAAAACGGGGATTTCCTTGGCCAACTTGTTGTTTCCCATGCCCAAAGTCGAAATCATGATGCATTCCAAGAACCTCGCTTCATTTCAGCAACATTGCACATGTGGGATCTCAAAAAGCCGCTTCCATTCTCAAGTTGCCTACCAATCATATGTCGTAGCCGTTTCCGGGCACTTTCGGTCCAGAACATTGTTCCCTTCCACCTACGATGCGTGGAATACAGCAGAGATGAGAATGTAAGGCCACACTTGGCAATGTGGGCCCACACAAAATGCTTGAACCCCATTGCAGGACTTGTGTGGTGCCGCCGTTGCGCTGGGTGGCGTCGAAGCACCGGACGTTAACCCGGACGATTCTCGCCGCTTCTCCCTCTTGCATGCCAGCCTCGACACCTGGGGCATCCTTACAACCCACTCCAAGCAACTCACTCCACATGCAACACTGCACCTTGTTACCCCTGCCCATGAGTGGGCGATGCGTGATCTGGTTTTATATTGCCTTCGAAAGCGGAAGGAACGGCCGAAAACGGGGATTTCCTTGGCCAACTTGTTGTTTCCCATGCCCAAAGTCGAAATCATGATGCATTCCAAGAACCTCGCTTCATTTCAGCAACATTGCACGTGTGGGATCTCAAAAAGCCGCTTCCATTCTCAAGTTGCCTACCAATCTTATGTCGTAGCCGTTTCCGGGCACTTTCGGTCCAGAACAGTGTTCCCTTCCACCTACGATGCCTGGAATACAGCAGAGATGAGAATGTAAGGCCACACTTGGCAATGTGGGCCCACACAAAATGCTTGAACCCCATTGCAGGACTTGTATGGTGCCGCCGTTGCGCTGGGTGGCGTCGAAGCACCGGACGTTAACCCGGACGATTCTCGCCGCTTCTCGCTCTTGCATGCCAGCCTCGACACCTGGGGCATCCTTACAACCCACTCCAAGCAACTCACTCCACATGCAACACTGCACCTTGTTACCCCTGCCCATGAGTGGGCGATGCGTGATCTGGTTTTATATTGCCTTCGAAAGCGGAAGAAACGGCCGAAAACGGGGATTTCCTTGGCCAACTTGTTGTTTCCCATGCCCAAAGTCGAAATCATGATGCATTCCAAGAACCTTGCTTCATTTCAGCAACATTGCACGTGTGGGATCTCAAAAAGCCGCTTCCATTCTCAAGTTGCCTACCAATCTTATGTCGTAGCCGTTTCCGGGCACTTTCGGTCTAGAACATTGTTCCCTTCCACCTACGATGCCTGGAATACAGCAGAGATGAGAATGTAAGGCCACACTTGGCAATGTGGGCCCACACAAAATGCTTGAACCCCATTGCAGGACTTGTATGGTGCCGCCGTTGCGCTGGGTGGCGTCGAAGCACCGGACGTCAACCCGGACGATTCTCGCCGCTTCTCCCTCTTGCATGCCAGCCTCGACACCTGGGGCATCCTTACAACCCACTCCAAGCAACTCACTCCACATGCAACACTGCACCTTGTTACCCCTGCCCATGAGTGGGCGATGCGTGATCTGGTTTTATATTGCCTTCGAAAGCGGAAGGAACGGCCGAAAACGGGGATTTCCTTGGCCAACTTGTTGTTTCCCATGCCCAAAGTCGAAATCATGATGCATTCCAAGATTTCAGCAACATTGCACGTGTGGGATCTCAAAAAGCCGCTTCCATTCTCAAGTTGCCTACCAATCTTATGTCGTAGCCGTTTCCGGGCACTTTCGGTCCAGAACAGTGTTCCCTTCCACCTACGATGCCTGGAATACAGCAGAGATGAGAATGTAAGCCACACTTGGCAATGTGGGCCCACACAAAATGCTTGAACCCCATTGCAGGACTTGTATGGTGCCGCTGTTGCGCTGGGTGGCGTCGAAGCACCGGACGTTAACCGGGACGATTCTCGCCGCTTCTCGCTCTTGCATGCCAGCCTCGACACCTGGGGCATCCTTACAACCCACTCCAAGCAACTCACTCCACATGCAACACTGCACCTTGTTACCCCTGCCCATGAGTGGGCGATGCGTGATCTGGTTTTATATTGCCTTCGAAAGCGGAAGAAACGGCCGAAAACAGGGATTTCCTTGGCCAACTTGTTGTTTCCCATGCCCAAAGTCGAAATCATGATGCATTCCAAGAACCTCGCTTCATTTCAGCAACATTGCACGTGTGGGATCTCAAAAAGCCGCTTCCATTCTCAAGTTGCCTACCAATCTTATGTCGTAGCCGTTTCCGGGCACTTTCGGTCCAGAACATTGTTCCCTTCCACCTACGATGCCTGGAATACAGCAGAGATGAGAATGTAAGCCACACTTGGCAATGTGGGCCCACACAAAATGCTTGAACCCCATTGCAGGACTTGTATGGTGCCGCCGTTGCGCTGGGTGGCGTCGAAGCACCGGACGTTAATTAACCGGGACGATTCTCGCCGCTTCTCGCTCTTGCATGCCAGCCTCGACACCTGGGGCATCCTTACAACCCACTCCAAGCAACTCACTCCACATGTAACACTGCACCTTGTTACCCCTTCCCATGAGTGGGCGATGCGTGATCTCGTTTTATATTGCCTTCGAAAGCGGAAGAAACGGCCAAAAACGGGGATTTCCTTGGCCAACTTGTTGTTTCCCATGCCCAAAGTCGAAATCATGATGCATTCCAAGAACCTCGCTTCATTTCAGCAACATTGCACGTGTGGGATCTCAAAAAGCCGCTTCCATTCTCAAGTTGCCTACCAATCTTATGTCGTAGCCGTTTCCGGGCACTTTCGGTCCAGAACATTGTTCACTTCCACCTACGATGCCTGGAATACAGCAGAGATGAGAATGTAAGGCCACACTTGGCAATGTGGGCCCACACAAAATGCTTGAACCCCATTGCAGGACTTGTATGGTGCCGCTGTTGCGCTGGGTGCGTCGAAGCACCGGACGCTAACCCGGACGATTCTCGCCGCTTCTCCCTCTTGCATGCCAGCCTCGACACCTGGGGCATCCTTACAACCCACTCCAAGCAACTCACTCCACATGCAACACTGCACCTTGTTACCCCTGCCCATGAGTGGGCGATGCGTGATCTGGTTTTATATTGCCTTCGAAAGCGGAAGGAACGGCCGAAAACGGGGATTTCCTTGGCCAACTTGTTGTTTCCCATGCCCAAAGTCGAAATCATGATGCATTCCAAGAACCTCGCTTCATTTCAGCAACATTGCACGTGTGGGATCTCAAAAAGCCGCTTCCATTCTCAAGTTGCCTACCAATCTTATGTCGTAGCCGTTTCCGGGCACTTTCGGTCCAGAACAGTGTTCCCTTCCACCTACGATGCCTGGAATACAGCAGAGATGAGAATGTAAGGCCACACTTGGCAATGTGGGCCCACACAAAATGCTTGAACCCCATTGCAGGACTTGTATGGTGCCGCCGTTGCGCTGGGTGGCGTCGAAGCACCGGACGTTAACCCGGACGATTCTCGCCGCTTCTCGCTCTTGCATGCCAGCCTCGACACCTGGGGCATCCTTACAACCCACTCCAAGCAACTCACTCCACATGCAACACTGCACCTTGTTACCCCTGCCCATGAGTGGGCGATGCGTGATCTGGTTTTATATTGCCTTCGAAAGCGGAAGAAACGGCCGAAAACGGGGATTTCCTTGGCCAACTTGTTGTTTCCCATGCCCAAAGTCGAAATCATGATGCATTCCAAGAACCTCGCTTCATTTCAGCAACATTGCACGTGTGGGATCTCAAAAAGCCGCTTCCATTCTCAAGTTGCCTACCAATCTTATGTCGTAGCCGTTTCCGGGCACTTTCGGTCCAGAACATTGTTCCCTTCCACCTACGATGCCTGGAATACAGCAGAGATGAGAATGTAAGGCCACACTTGGCAATGTGGGCCCACACAAAATGCTTGAACCCCATTGCAGGACTTGTATGGTGCCGCCGTTGCGCTGGGTGGCGTCGAAGCACCGGACGTTAACCCGGACGATTCTCGCCGCTTCTCCCTCTTGCATGCCAGCCTCGACACCTGGGGCATCCTTACAACCCACTCCAAGCAACTCACTCCACATGCAACACTGCACCTTGTTACCCCTGCCCATGAGTGGGCGATGCGTGATCTGGTTTTATATTGCCTTCGAAAGCGGAAGGAACGGCCGAAAACGGGGATTTCCTTGGCCAACTTGTTGTTTCCCATGCCCAAAGTCGAAATCATGATGCATTCCAAGATTTCAGCAACATTGCACGTGTGGGATCTCAAAAAGCCGCTTCCATTCTCAAGTTGCCTACCAATCTTATGTCGTAGCCGTTTCCGGGCACTTTCGGTCCAGAACAGTGTTCCCTTCCACCTACGATGCCTGGAATACAGCAGAGATGAGAATGTAAGCCACACTTGGCAATGTGGGCCCACACAAAATGCTTGAACCCCATTGCAGGACTTGTATGGTGCCGCCGTTGCGCTGGGTGGCGTCGAAGCACCGGACGTTAACCCGGACGATTCTCGCCGCTTCTCGCTCTTGCATGCCAGCCTCGACACCTGGGGCATCCTTACAACCCACTCCAAGCAACTCACTCCACATGCAACACTGCACCTTGTTACCCCTGCCCATGAGTGGGCGATGCGTGATCTGGTTTTATATTGCCTTCGAAAGCGGAAGAAACGGCCGAAAACGGGGATTTCCTTGGCCAACTTGTTGTTTCCCATGCCCAAAGTCGAAATCATGATGCATTCCAAGAACCTCGCTTCATTTCAGCAACATTGCACGTGTGGGATCTCAAAAAGCCGCTTCCATTCTCAAGTTGCCTACCAATCTTATGTCGTAGCCGTTTCCGGGCACTTTCGGTCCAGAACATTGTTCCCTTCCACCTACGATGCCTGGAATACAGCAGAGATGAGAATGTAAGCCACACTTGGCAATGTGGGCCCACACAAAATGCTTGAACCCCATTGCAGGACTTGTATGGTGTCGTCGTTGCGCTGGGTGGCGTCGAAGCACCGGACGTTAATTAACCGGGACGATTCTCGCCGCTTCTCGCTCTTGCATGCCAGCCTCGACACCTGGGGCATCCTTACAACCCACTCCAAGCAACTCACTCCACATGTAACACTGCACCTTGTTACCCCTGCCCATGAGTGGGCGATGCGTGATCTCGTTTTATATTGCCTTCGAAAGCGGAAGAAACGGCCAAAAACGGGGATTTCCTTGGCCAACTTGTTGTTTCCCATGCCCAAAGTCGAAATCATGATGCATTCCAAGAACCTCGCTTCATTTCAGCAACATTGCACGTGTGGGATCTCAAAAAGCCGCTTCCATTCTCAAGTTGCCTACCAATCTTATGTCGTAGCCGTTTCTGGGCACTTTCGGTCCAGAACATTGTTCCCTTCCACCTACGATGCCTGGAATACAGCAGAGATGAGAATGTAAGGCCACACTTGGCAATGTGGGCCCACACAAAATGCTTGAACCCCATTGCAGGACTTGTATGGTGCCGTTGTTGCGCAGGGTGGCGTCGAAGCACCGGACGTTAACTCGGACGATTCTCGCCGCTTCTCCCTCTTGCATGCCAGCCTCGACACCTGGGGCATCCTTACAACCCACTCCAAGCAACTCACTCGACATGCAACACTGCACCTTGTTACCCCTGCCCATGAGTGGGCGATGCGTGATCTGGTTTTATATTGCCTTCGAAAGCGGAAGGAACGGCCGAAAACGGGGATTTCCTTGGCCAACTTGTTGTTTCCCATGCCCAAAGTCGAAATCATTATGCATTCCAAGAACCTCGCTTCATTTCAGCAACATTGCACGTGTGGGATCTCAAAAAGCCGCTTCCATTCTCAAGTTGCCTACCAATCTTATGTCGTAGCCGTTTCCGGGCACTTTCGGTCCAGAACAGTGTTCCCTTCCACCTATGATGCCTGGAATACAACAGAGATGAGAATGTAAGGCCACACTTGGCAATGTGGGCCCACACAAAATGCTTGAACCCCATTGCAGGACTTGTATGGTGCCGCCGTTGCGCTGGGTGGCGTCGAAGCACCGGACGTTAACCCGGACGATTCTCGCCGCTTCTCGCTCTTGCATGCCAGCCTCGACACCTGGGGCATCCTTACAACCCACTCCAAGCAACTCACTCCACATGCAACACTGCACCTTGTTACCCCTGCCCATGAGTGGGCGATGCGTGATCTGGTTTTATATTGCCTTCGAAAGCGGAAGAAACGGCCGAAAACGGGGATTTCCTTGGCCAACTTGTTGTTTCCCATGCCCAAAGTCGAAATCATGATGCATTCCAAGAACCTCGCTTCATTTCAGCAACATTGCACGTGTGGGATCTCAAAAAGCCGCTTCCATTCTCAAGTTGCCTACCAATCTTATGTCGTAGCCGTTTCCGGGCACTTTCGGTCCAGAACATTGTTCCCTTCCACCTACGATGCCTGGAATACAGCAGAGATGAGAATGTAAGGCCACACTTGGCAATGTGGGCCCACACAAAATGCTTGAACCCCATTGCAGGACTTGTATGGTTCCGCCGTTGCGCTGGGTGGCGTCGAAGCACCGGACGTTAACCCGGACGATTCTCGCCGCTTCTCCCTCTTGCATGCCAGCCTCGACACCTGGGGCATCCTTACAACCCACTCCAAGCAACTCACTCCACATGCAACACTGCACCTTGTTACCCCTGCCCATGAGTGGGCGATGCGTGATCTGGTTTTATATTGCCTTCGAAAGCGGAAGGAACGGCCGAAAACGGGGATTTCCTTGGCCAACTTGTTGTTTCCCATGCCCAAAGTCGAAATCATGATGCATTCCAAGATTTCAGCAACATTGCACGTGTGGGATCTCAAAAAGCCGCTTCCATTCTCAAGTTGCCTACCAATCTTATGTCGTAGCCGTTTCCGGGCACTTTCGGTCCAGAACAGTGTTCCCTTCCACCTACGATGCCTGGAATACAGCAGAGATGAGAATGTAAGCCACACTTGGCAATGTGGGCCCACACAAAATGCTTGAACCCCATTGCAGGACTTGTATGGTGCCGCCGTTGCGCTGGGTGGCGTCGAAGCACCGGACGTTAACCCGGACGATTCTCGCCGCTTCTCGCTCTTGCATGCCAGCCTCGACACCTGGGGCATCCTTACAACCCACTCCAAGCAACTCACTCCACATGCAACACTGCACCTTGTTACCCCTGTCCATGAGTGGGCGATGCGTGATCTGGTTTTATATTGCCTTCGAAAGCGGAAGAAACGGCCGAAAACGGGGATTTCCTTGGCCAACTTGTTGTTTCCCATGCCCAAAGTCGAAATCATGATGCATTCCAAGAATCTCGCTTCATTTCAGCAACATTGCACGTGTGGGATCTCAAAAAGCCGCTTCCATTCTCAAGTTGCCTACCAATCTTATGTCGTAGCCGTTTCCGGGCACTTTCGGTCCACAACAGTGTTCCCTTCCACCTAGGATGCCTGGAAAACAGCAGAGATGAGAATGTAAGCCATTTTTGTCTTCAATTTTAGCCATTTTTGTGCAAAAAATATGGAAAAACAACTATACAAAAAGAAACCCTAGATTCACGCGTGCACATTGCGTCAGAGGGAGAGCAAAAGGGAAACTCCATAAATACACGGTTTGACGCATATCCACTTCCTTCCTTCCTCCGTCTCTGCATCAACTTTTCCCCAAAAAACGCATCCTCCCCTCCACTTCCACCGCAAAACCCTCGACGGTTCCCCTGACCTTCCCATCCGCCATGAAGAGATCACGCGAAAGCTTCGACGCCGAGGAAGGTAATGAGGTGGCGTCCGTCGTCGGCGAGCCATCTTCTGCTGTCGTCCTAGCCGCGGCCAGCTCTGGTACAGTGGCTGCTGCTTCCGGCGAGGTCACGCCGGTGGAGGAGGCGCTCCGTGATGTCTCTTCGGAGATAGATCGGAAGAAGACGAAGAGCGGGGACGGAGAAGATGGCCCATCCCACGCCGCCGTGCCATCTGACCTCGAGGCTGCGTACAAGGAGATTGACGAAAGCTACGACCAATCAGCTGAATACGCCATGTGGGGGGCCATCTCCGCTAAGCTGACCAACGCTCTGACCGCCGCGCCGCCTGCCGCGCCGACTGCCGCGCCGACTGAGGTAGTAGATCTATTTTTAGTGAACTTGCCATGTATTTTTGATAATTCCCTTGTATTCACAGACTGGTAGTAGATCGATTTTGCTTTGCACTATGTGGTTGTTCATGTTTGCCACTTATTTTGGTTGTGAGTTGTGACTTCTGTGAGTTGAGAGAACTAAGATAGAAACCTCTATGTGTGTGCCTAGGAAATTTATTTTGTTCTATGGTGGATTGGAGCACAACCTGATGGTACCGTGTGTGTGCCTAGGAAATTTATTTTGTTCTATGGTGGATTGGAGCACAACCTGATGGTACCGTGTGTGTGCCTAGGAAATTTATTTTGTTCTATGGTGGATTGGAGCACAACCTGATGGTATTGCATGCACGTGTGTGCCTAGGAAATTTCTTTTATTTTTTGATGGATTGGAGCACAACCTGGTATATATGCACGTGTGTGCCTAGGCAATTTTATTTCTCACCTGTTATTTACATTAGTTCAAATGCCATTGTATATCTCATCATGTAATAATTACAACTGCAACTTCATATGTAATGTTCAAATAATTGTACAGTGTGTTATCATCCTAGATTCTCCTATTTATGATGTTACAACCTATTTTGGGTTGCAATAATCTTCACATTATTTCAACTTCAATTTCATATCTCATTTTTTAATAATTGTACACTCTGTATTATGTTTTAATAAAATTCAATTAATATAGCTTGGGTAATTGATGCGCAAGATTTTAGTTACTCCCTCCGATCCATATTAATGGTCGCTAAATCGGATGTATCTAGACATATTTTAGTGCTAGATACATCCGATTTAGCGACTATTAGTATGGATCGGAGGGAGTATCTGTTTTTGTTATGAAATACTGGGGCATATTACTCTATGGTTGCATGGCACATTGACATCAATGAGCACCATTCTATGTGGTAGAATCGAAAAAAATTCCTCATTGCAAGAGTTAGCGGTCTAGCATACATAGAAATTGTATTTTTGATAGTGGCCTTGTATTCAAAGAAAGAGAGAGTAGATCGATTTTGCTTTCAAATATTATTCTGTTATTTCTCAACTGTTATTTACATTAGTTCAAATGCCATTTTATATCTCATCATGTAATAATTACAACTGCAACTTCATATCTAATGTTGAAATAATTGTATAGTGTGTTATCATCCTAAATTCTCCTATTTATGGTGTTACAACCTTTTTTTGGGTTGCAGTAATCTTCACATTATTTCAACTTCAATTTCATATCTCATTTTGTAATAATTGTACACTCTGTACAATGTTTAATTAAAATTCAATGAATATAGCTTGGGTAATTTGATCCGCAAGATTTTAATTATCTGTTTTTGTTATGAAATACTGGGGCATATTACTCTATGGTTGCATGGCACATTGACATCAATTAGCACCATTCTATGTGGTAGAATCGAAATAAATTCCTCTTTGGAAGAGATAGCGGTCTTGCATACATAGAAATTTTATTTTTGATAGTGGTCTTTTATTCAAAGAAAGAGGGAGTAGATCGATTTTGCTTTTTAATTTTATTGTTTTATTTCTCAAGTGTTATTTACATTAGTTCAAATGCCATTTTATATCTCATCATGTAATAATTACAACTGCAACTTCATATCTAATGTTGAAATAATTGTGTAGCGTGTTATCATCCTAGATTCTCCTATTTATGGTGTTACAATCTTTTTTGGGTTAATCTTCAAATTATTTCATCTGCAATTTCATATCTCATTTTGTAATAATTGGTCACAGTAGCTTTTAGGTTAATTAAACGTGCATGCCTACATGGATTCTAATTATCAGATTTGGTTATCATATACTAGGTTTAGTATAGGTTGTACATTTCATATCCATTTGAATTCTTCGGCAATAAATGATATAAAAGTTAAAAACGAATGAGCAACTTCAGTTTTCAGTTAACATATTGGCTTATTGCATTTTAGGAGCCGAGAGTTGAAGAAGAGTCATCTGATGGCGGACTGGCCTTGTCAGATGGTCATGGTTCTGGGGATGGAGGCTCTGGAGAAGATGATGAAGATGTTGAAGAAGTACCTCCAACATCACCAAATGTTGATGAAAAATCAGCTTGCAACGTCCATGTCTCCAATCTGGTGATACTTCAGCTAACGGAGCAAAAGGGGGTGCACACCGACTTTGTTCTTCAAGCTGTGGTAAAGCCGAACCAGCGACCATCGTCTTTCATGGTTTCGCGTGTACTCCTTAGCAAGTTGGGTACTACCAACTGGCGCATTGTCCAGTCTCACGAAGAGGGAGACTCCGCGTATCTTTACATCAAGATGCGTAGACAGGATGTGCTAAGGTGTCACGGGAAGAGGTACGAGTGGGAGGGAGAACAAGTCACCTTCCGTAAGGTGAATAGACTCATTCCACTCATACCTGATCCCATGGAAGCTGGCCCAGTTCACAAGATCTTCTATGTTGTGCCTGTGAAGACAATGTTTCTTTTGTTTAAACTATGTGTTGCTTCCAGTACTCCTGCACGATGCACTATGTGAAACATTATGTCCTTTTTATGTTATCGTTTAGCAGAGCTTATTAATATTGTTAAAGAGTTGTTTCTTTTTTGGAGGGCACGCAATTGGCACCTGATTTTTATAGGAGATAGTGGTTTGAGTACATGAACTTGACAGTTCGTTGCGAGCAACACTATCACTTACACCACTCCACACCGGCTAGTCCGAGAACTGTCCCACAGACTCAAAAACCAAACAGTTCGTCGAACCACCCAAAGGAGAATGGCGGCAGGACTAGTTCTGCCTCGAGGAGGGAACTACTCGAACACCGCCAGCGAGGAGAGTTGTCATTGAGTTCAAACCAGACTTCACGTAGCATAATTTGCACTACTAGTTAGATATAGCACTTGCAATATGAACAAAAGTACCAAAATTAATCCATAGCTCAAAAGTAGCATATGTACTACTCGAATAATTTTACATATACTCTAATTACAAAGAACAAAAGTAGCATATATACTACGTCGCAGCAGGTGATCTAGTGCCAAGTGTGGGTCGCCCTCGCCCTCCTTGATCTACCTCCCTCCTCGGCCTTCTTGGCGTCACTCATGGGTTTGAGCTTACGGTACAACTCTAGGGAGAGGAACCCATCAATTGCAGCATAGGTGATGTGTTCCATGTCTAGCATTTGGTTGTCCCAGTAGCTGTGCCACCGGTAATCCTTCTTCTTCATGTTTTTGTAGACGGGATCAATAAATTTTGCTGCCATGGTAGCCATTCCAACTTTCTTTTCTTTGAACACATGAAAGTATAAATCTTGGATATCCTCATAATTTTCTTTTGGAATAGAAAAATTCCAGGTTCTCGCAAACATTTTCTTGTCGTTGTTGGTGTCAACACTTGCAAATTTGACGCCGCCAAAACGAAAAAGATTAGCCAGCGTCGCAGATTGCCACCAGTCACCACTGAAGTACACAAGTAACAAGAGTTTAGAAAAGTACTACTCCCTCCGATCTGAAAAAAAGTGCGTGAGAAAACTGTTACGCATGCATGTCTGGATGAGTACTAGTTGCAGAAAATCTAGATGAGTACTAGTTGCCGAAAAAAAGAGGAAAAAAGTAGTAGTAACACCAATCACAAGAACCAGGAATAACCAAATAGCAATCACAAGAACATGGCGGCGGAGCAGATGAGTACTAGTTGCAGAAAACAAGAGGAAAAATGACTTTAACCTGGAGTGATGGTACACCAGGACGTGGCGGCGTAATGCAAGCTGAAGGACGGCGACCTTCTTCTCGATATCAACCTTGTGGGATGTGTACTTGAAATCGAGCCCCATGAACCTTTCTTCTCCGCTATCAATCCACTGCTCGTACATGTCTACGACACGCTGCACCTCGGCAGGGTCGTTGGTGTACGTGACGTCGATGCTTTCCTCGCCATGGATGGGGACCTTAATCGTGCGGCAGAAATACTTCTGTTCGTCCATTCTTGGAAGAAGAAGAGAGGGGAGCGTATGGAAGAAGAAGAGACTGGAGTGCAGCGGTTGGAAGAGATGTAGTGGTGAATACGAATGGAAGTACAGGGGAGTATTAATATTAATTCTGTACGGAGCAGACTCGAAGTGGTTTCCGTGTGAAATCGATAGAAAAAAATTAGGAAGCACCTGTGCCGTGTGTGTACATAGACCTACTAAACCTACACAATGGCCAGCGCGGCCCACGATTTGTCCCATAGTACTCACTTGTTTGTGGGCCCAAACTAATAAGCCTATTTTTAATCTACTAAATCTACACAATGGCCAGCGCGGCCCACGATTTGTCCCATCAAAACAGCTAGTCTACGGCCTGACCTAAGGCAGCGTGCGTGTAATCATTCTCCCACAGAAAACCGCCGACTTCACACGCCTCCCTCGCCACGTGTTCGCCGCCGCCTGCCCTTCCGCACAAGTTTGACCTAGAATTTTTAGTCTACTGGCCGGCGCACGCTCCACTTCGATCATGAAGCCAACCAAAGACGTGCCAACTTGATCTTACGCATCTTTTTGCATCTTTGATCGTGATTATCACACCAGATCTGTTCGTTTTTTCTCGCAGTGTCCAGTTTGTTTTGACAAACTAGGGATGTGTGGCAGTGATGACATGACAACTGATTATTTCGTCATAACCCTTGTAGAGGGATTTGAGGAGAAGACGGTAAGGATTCTAATCTACTCATGTACAAATTGGATTTGGATTTTTCGTGATTATTCACATGTAATATACGTAGCATATCTACCGGTCCTAGCTAGTACTCATTGTGTCATGTGTTAATCATTGATGTAATATACGTAGCTGATCTAGCTAGCAAATTTTTTGGGACTGTGATCTCTAGTAGTTATGGACGTGTTTTTTTTATGAACTACCTACATGCAATTTCAATACTTGAAGGGTACCATTCTGAAACTATGAGTGCATGTTCAGTTATTTGCAGTACATGACTATTGCTTCAATGTCCAATTATAGGAAAAAGTACAAATAGCTACTCTTGTAGGATATATCTACTTTTAGTAAGTCCAATTTACTACTGGCTCATAATTTAATAAAATATATGCTCTTATTTAGGTGATCCCCTGCTACATCAGACAATATTTCTTAAGAATGCATGCTGTTTTCCCTATGGAGGACAGAAATTTTCAAGCCACACTGATTACCAAGGAAGGATTCTCGTTTATAGTTGAGCTTAGCAACATCGACGGGATAACCTTTCTGAAGGGAAATTACTGGAAAGAATTTAGTAGGGTTTACAAACTTGAAGTTGGTATGGAGCTTGTTTTCAAGACCGACACACAAAGATGCCAAACTGAGGTCATAACCGGAAATGACCCAATCATCCATCCGTGTAAGTTCTTACTTAATACAAAAAAATTATGTTGTGCACATAAACATTAATATATTACTTGGTTGCGGCATGTGTAATCCACTAATTTCAGGCGTATTACATTTTTACAGCATACTACCACATGTCCCCTGAGAGGCGTCACATTGTTGACGCACTCTCTAGCACTGATGGGACCATGATTAACTGGAGGATGATGGAGACGGTGATCGACGCTGTTGAAAACTTGGATTACACTGTTCTATTCCACAGAGCTGGAGAGTATGAGGAAGCAGAATTGGTTGTCGGGGTGCTGCATACTCTGAATTGGACAAACAGCGAGAACTTCAATAAACACGTGGTAAATCTTTAAGAACACATCTTCTCTTATGCGCAAAGTAATACGTGTACACTTGTTCTATTTAATTTCCTTTCTTTTAACATGATTATTTCCCGATAGCTTTTTTCTTGACTATAAGTCTTTGCATGCAACAGAAAATCACAAGCCGTCTGATTCCTGCACATATGGCAAGAAATGGTACAATCACTATTGTTTGCTACCCGAGAACTGAGGTGACATCGACATATTCAATTTCTGATCTTGATGGTCGCTTGTGCGTCAGCGGGTGGAAAGAGTTCATGGCGAAGGAAAGTCATCTCAAACAGGGTGACAAGATGCTGTTATTGCTATACCAGTGCGCTGAAGGGCTCTACTTGTTTGCTACCCATGTCCCTGAAGTTGGTCTGTAATAGGAATGCAGTGATATTGATGGTTTCTGTGTGCAACTATATGCATGCAGCCCCGTTGCTATAATATAAAAACCGTGTTAAGACTCTATATTAGATTGTTGAATTCTCACACAATTTAAATGTTATGTTCTTTTAGTTTTACTACTTTCATGATGTCATTTTGTTTTTTATGCTGAGCTTTACCATTTTTGCTTTACCATATTGGATTTTATGACTCATTAAAATGTAAACAAGGGTGCAAACCACACATGCTCAATGGAAAAAATATCCAGTGATACTAGCCCCTTGTTCTCCCATGCTACCATTTTAAAAAATCAACTATAGATGTTTCATAAAATTCCGGAAAAAATTATTAATGTTCCCAAAGAATTTGTGTACATAATGTAAAAAAAAACCAGGTCCAAATTCGACCTACACATTGAGAAACAAAAAGTACAAATCAGCAAATATGCACTATATATTCACATTTGGATTTGTCTTTTTGGTTAGTCAATATTACTTTCGTATCTGGACATAAAATTATTACACATTGTTGTAACTCTACTCGTGATTTTTCCTAGATTTTTTTGAATCACCAAAACTTCATTTATTCGAAACGGTACCATGGTAGCATACAAGAGGGCTAGTATCACAGGATATTCTCCCCATGCTCTAGCGAAATAGGCTGAATTACCGCTATATTAATATAGCAACCACCCGGTGCAACAGTTTTGGTACAACGCCGGCTGAGGCGACAACCAATAAACGCAAAAGAAGAAAAGAAAAGGAGACGCAAGTGGATCGACGAAACGACCACTGCGCCCACCTACAAACTACAACCAAGCTGCTAGCACCGGGACGTCAAATACCAATCAACACCTTCAACATGGATAGTCGCGCTTCTAGGGTTTCCCCCGGCACATCGGGGCGGCGGATGCAGGGTAGACGCGATGCCCTTCATGAAGGGAGGATGCCACCCGATGGCGACACCGCTCTAATATCGGTACTCCGACAAGGATTTCTCCCAAACACACCCTCACCACCATCCTTGACGATCCGTCGCCTAGGTGTCTCGCAACCACCGGACGAACCGACCACCAGCATGCGACACCACGGTGCAACAACATTTAACCAGGATGAGGGAATCAAATGTGGTGGGCACGGTTTATCATTGGCTTCATCATTAAGGACCAATTTACGAAAGATCAAATGTGGAGGCACGTTCACATGATGAAAATTTTGAGGAAAACCGTTTATACTCTAATTTAATCGATTGCTACACGCACACCAACTGCTACACACACGAACTCGAGTCCTCTCCCTCTCCACCCCCCGATTCCCCACCGCCGCCACGGCTAGCCCTCTCCGCCCCCAGATCCCCCACCGACACCCGGCGGAACGACGCCGCGACAAACGCCGCCGCAACCGCCACCGTCATCCTCACGCCGTCCAGCCGTCGCGCCGCAGGTAAGTTTCCCCGGCCGCCGTACCTTTCATTGTTAGGTTTAGATGTAGATTGAGTTATATGTTAGATGAGGCCTCTTTGATTCATAGGAATGCCTTAGGAATTTTGTAGGATTAGATCATATAGGAATTTTTCCTATATTGCTTGTTTGATTCACAGGATCATATCCTATAGGAAATATTCCCGTAGAAATCTTGTAGTACAAATCCTATAGGAAAAGAACATGAGGTCCAACCTCATGGAAAAATTCCTTCACACAATCAAAGGAAAATGCTCTTCTCATAGGAATCATTTGGCCATACCATACCAATCCTACAAGTTTCCTATCCCTACACTTTTCCTATCATATGAATCAAAGGAGCCCTATTATTGTGATTTTAGATGTAGATCGACTTAGAAATTAGATTTTCATTGTTAGATTTAAGTTTATTCAGCCACCAAAATTAGATGTACATTGTTAGATTTAAGTTGGTTTTTGAATGGTAAATGGTTAGATGTGTATCTGAATTCAGTGTATGGAACGCACCACCGCAGGCAATGGATGTATGTGAACAGTGTGGCTACAAGGAGTGCATGAACAAGAAATTTACCATTGTTCTACCAGAGGGGTTTGAAAACAGATTGGTATATACTTTCGGTCAATCTACTTTTTGAAAACTGACAATAAATTTGTACTAAAAATGTGTACTTCTTTTTTCTTTACAGATCATACCTTGCAGATTCAGGCGTGACTTTTTGGAGCATATTCAAGTTGCAATTTGGGACCACCCTAGAACTCTCGAGGTGAACTTGGTGAGCTTGAGAGTGCCAGAGCACCAGCACAAAGTTGTAGTCACACATGAGGATGGAAAAACATACTTCAGTGGCCAGCAATGGGGCCAGCTTGTGGAACGCTACGAGATGGATCCAACAGGGAGATTGACATTCTATCTCGATGAAGGTGATGTGTCCACCTACTTCCTCTACGATCGACCTGACGATGCTGAAGACACCGAAGATGATGTTCCCATAGCTCCCTACTGAGGATACACATGTTGTCATTATTCAGTCAGATGATGAGTAGGTATCGTGGTTGTAGCTGAGAGTTCTAGCTTTATGCGAACTTTTAGATTACATGTTAATGTTGAGTACTATCTGGTTGAATCTTTGAATGTTTATGCGGGTTTTTTAATGCTTGTTATGTTATCTCATAATTGAATACCATTTGTGCGCTTCTAGTCAATATTACATACCCTTTTTATTTACCGATTTCTATAGGATAGTGATGTGGACTATGACATCAACGCCAATGATCATGTAGTATAACATGTGTTGATTCCAGAAACACGCCAGTGGACACCTAGATAGCAGGGGCGTACGAGTTTCATGCCAGAACTGAAGAAAAACCACACCAATAACAGGGCTTTTCCGACTAGTGTTGAATATTAACACAACAATGCATTTCGAAATGAATTAATTTAATCATAAAATGAAACTAGTAAAACTTAATAGAGCATTTATAATACTTGAACGTTATTGCCAAGGGAAAAACATATTGTTCACAAGGCAAATGGGTTGCGAAGACAAATTGTACAATTAATAGGCCCATACTCCGGTTGGGCCATTGGGCGAGCGAAAGGGCTACGTTTGTCCGCCCGGTCTCCTCCAAACTGCCCTGCCCCCACACGACAACGCCGCTCTATCCGTTCTCAGGCGACTTCGCCGCCGTATCGGCCCTGCGCGACCGATCAATCCGCCACTATTACCTCGCCGCCATCCGAACTCGATTAGCGTAAACTATTGAACTGCCGCCAACGCTGCCCCGCCGACTTGTACTCAACCACTGCTTCCGCCGCTCGTCAGACGCAATTACAAGGTTTGTACCAATACTGATGAAATCCTTGGTTTCCATCCTGCCGGTTCGATGAAGTTAATGGCGATTGCAATTGCTGTCAGATAGACTAGCTGCTTGTGTTCACATATGCGTGTCTGTTTTATCAGTTTCAGTTGTAAGTGTTAGTTTAATATTCATAGCAATGTCAGGAATTCAGGTACGAACTAGGTTTTATATTTTCATAGCCATGTCAGTTTCAGGTGTAAGTGTTAGTTTCAATCGAACGCTGTGTTGTGAAGTAATGTCTAATGTAATCCCCTGCAATTCTTACTTACTTGAAAGACCAGTATGCCTGTCTCTCTGATGTATTTGTTGTTTCGAAATACTTTTGTGTGAACTAATGCTGCTCCTTTTTTTTTACAAGACCGGCTAAACGGAGATAACGCAAAATGTCACAAGACAAGAGCTGGATGGAGAAGGATAGAGATTCTGTGGAGTGGCAAAGTGGCATCGAGAGTTTCTTGGAACTTAGTTTTGATGGTGCTGAACCAGACGCAAGAAACTTTTGCCCGTGCACGAAATGTCTGAATAATGCTCAGAAAACTAAAAAGGAGATCCATATGCACTTGCTTAAGAATGGGATGGATCCGTCCTACAAAAAATGGGTATTCCATGGTGAACCCGAGGAGGACAACATGTCTGAAGATTCTGATGATGAAGACGATGCAGGTGGTGGTGAAGGGATATGTGACATGCTCGATACTCTGATAAGGGCCACAAAAGTGGGAAGTAATGCAGGAGACACGAGCGGTGATGGAATGAAACATGAGCCAAATGCATCTGCAAAGGCGTTCTACAAACTATTGGAAGAGGGAAAAACATCGTTGTACCCAGGTTGTGAGGAGGTCACAAAGATATCTTTCATTGTGAAGCTTTACCAAATCAAGTGCGTGTCTGGGATGACCAACAGAGCATGTGACTTAATGCTGTGGATGTTCACGGAGGTGCTGCCAAAGGGTCACTGCATTCCTACTAATCTCGCACAAGTAAGGAAGGTCATTCGAGAGTTTGGACTGGATTACAAGAAGATACACGCGTGCTATAATGATTGTGTGCTATTCCATAATGAGCATGCTGATGCCCAAGAATGCCCTGTCTGTCATACGTCTCGATGGAAATCAAGTCCAACCGTAGACAAAGCTGATTCATCTATCCGTAAATCAAAGAAGCAAGTGCCACAGAAAGTTCTATGGTATTTCCCACTCATTCAAAGACTGCAAAGGCTGTACATGACAGAAGATATGTCAACTGATATGAAATGGCATAAGGAGAAACGTACAGATGATGGCATAATGAGGCATCCTGCAGATTCGAAGGCCTGGAAAAGCCTTGATGAAAGATATAGTCAGAAAGAATTCGCAAAAGATGCTCGCAGTGTTCGGCTTGGCCTTGCTTCAGATGGATTCAACCCCTTTGGGCTCATGAGTATATCACACACTACATGGCCTGTCATTCTGATCCCATATAACTTGCCACCATGGATGTGTATGAAATAAGAGAACTGGATAATGTCAATGATTATTCCAGGACCAAAGTCAGCAGGAAATAACATTGATGTGTACTTACAGCCTTTGATTGATGAACTGTTAGTTCTATGGGAGGATGGTGTTGAAGCATATGATGCTGCAACTAATCAAAATTTCAAGTTGTATGCATGCGTGTTGTGGACCATCAATGACTACCCGGCTTACGCAATGCTGAGTGGTTGGAGCACAAAAGGCAAGCTAGCATGCCCTTACTGCCACAAGCATACAGACTTTTTATGGCTCCGGTATGGTAGAAAGAATTGCTACATGGGACACCGACGTTTTCTACGGAAACAACACAAATGGCGTCGAAACAAGGTTATGTTCAACAACAAGCAGGACCATAGAGACGCCCCGGTGCCACTTACAGGCATTGAAGTTCTAAAGGAGCTTGATAGCATTCAGCATGAACCATTTGGGCGGTCAAATAAGAGAAAGCGACCGGAAACTAATCCCTGGCACAATTGGCGGAAGAAAAGTGTGTTCTTCCAGCTCCCGTATTGGCAGCACTTGCTCGTGAGGCACAATTTGGATGTTATGCACATCGAGAAGAACATTTGTAGCAGCATTCTGGGTACTTTGCTTGAGATGGATGGGAAAACAAAGGATGGTACGAAGGCTCGCCTAGATTTGGAGTTTTTGAAAATTAGGGAGGATCAGCACGCAAAGCCCGCCGGTAAGGATAAGTACAAACTTAAGAAAGGCGTGTATACTTTAAAAAAAGAAGAGAAGATAATGCTGCTCAGGTTTCTGCAGAGCATACGGATGCCTGATGGCTATGCTTCACACATTAAGCGATGTGTGGTCCTCGAGCAGTGCAAGTTTAGTGGACTCAAAACTCATGACTGCCATGTTATATTATAGAAACTTCTTCCTATTGCGTTGCGCAAGCTTCTGCCGGAGAATGTCCTTACCCCATTGCTTCAGCTCAGTAAATTCTTTTCCGATTTATGCTCCAAGGAGTTAAGGATGAGGATTTGTTGAATTTGGACCAACAAATTGCAGTAATTCTATGTCAGCTAGAGATGATATATCCACCAGCTTTCTTTGATATTATGATGCATCTCCCAATTCATCTAGCTCGAGAAGCATGGTTTGCAGGGCCTGTACAGTATAGATGGATGTACCCGGTTGAGAGATACCTGCGTACGTTGAAGGGATATGTACGTAACAAGGCTCATCCAGAAGGTTCAATTGCACAGGTGATGGGGGGATAGTAACCCGGTAGGCCAACTCCAAGGTGTAACCCGGCCCAAAGGACGCCGTGCAGGATCCGGCTAAGGATTAAGAAACTTCTGGAAGGCCCAAAGTTTGTAGGCCTCGTAACCCGGATTGTGGGTTGCGGTAAGGAAAGCTAGGGTTTGTAAGCATAGTTCGGATAGGATTCAAGCTGCGCCTTGGAGGGCAAGCCAAGGGGGGGTACGGGTGCTTTATAAACCGGCCCCTAGGCTTAGCTTGGCAGAGATTCACGACATAATCATATCACCTGTTATCGAGTATCTAGTATAAATCAAGAGCCATATTCGAGACTCGGCGAGTTGAGTGCCGATTCCTAGATCGCTTATCACCATGTTCTCTTTCGGGCTAAACCCTCTCCCAAATACCCGTGTCGACTTGCCCCAAGATCAGTTACCCCTGGTAACATCTGCCGTGATCATCCCACGACAGTTGGCGCCCACCGTGGGGCCTGCGTCCAAAGGTGTTTACATCACGGGAGAAGCTCGGAAAAGCATGAGGAACCTCGTCGTCGGAGAGATCTACGACGACCACAAAGGAGAGAAGATGGTGGACGACTCCGGCTGGGGGCCAGAATCGGATCGCCTCGAATCCGGATCTGTCGTTACAATCGGCCGGATCAGTATCTTCATCGGTATGGTACGTACGCTTGATTTAAAAGGACAATATCATGTGCATGTTACAAGGACTTCTAGCAGGGACAAAGAAGCCCTAAAACAAGCGATGAATTCGGTTTCCTTGGCCGTTCCGGGATACTTGAGATGGGCGGAGCAAGAGGTAACGTGGAGCAGAAGGGATCACCCGGGAGGAATAGAACGCCCCGGAATCTTGGCGTTGGTGGTTGCGCCGTAGGTCAACAGTTACGAATTGAAAAAGGTCTTGATGGATGGCGGGAGCAGCATCAACATCCTGTATTGGGAAACCTTCTTGCGCATGAACCTCAAGGAATCTCAGCTGCAGAAAAGTTCAACAGTCTTTCATGGAATCGTGTCGGGTCATTCGGCGCGCCCTGAAGGAAAAATTACACTGGAGGTTGCTTTCGGAGAGTCAGTGGATAATTATCGAGTGGAGTGGCTCACGTTTGAGGTGGTCAAGTTGCATAGTCCTTATCATGCGCTGTTCGGAAGGCCGGCTTACGCTAAGTTCATGGCTAGGCCGTGTTATGTATATTTGCAGCTAAAGATTCCGGGCCCTAAACAGACCATCACTATACATGGGAGTCGGGATATAGACGCTGAGTGCGATGAAGGAGACTCAGTGATGGCTGAGCAAGCTTGCAGAAAGGAAGAACTCAAATATTACCGGTCTCAGGTGGATCCAGATGATGGCACATCATTGAGAAGGCCGGACTCCGAGGACGAAAGAGTGAAATTCAAGGCGGCATAGGACACCAAGAAAGTAGATTTTGTGGAAGGCGATCCCACCAAGCAGTTCACTATAGGGTCTAACTTGGAAAGCGGGCAAGAAAAGGCACTTGTGGAGCTCATTCGTTCAAATGCGGACGTATTTGCTTGGACACCCAGCGACATGCCGGGTATCCCCACCGAGTTGGCAGAGCATAGTTTGCATGTGGATCCCAAGGCTAGACCCGTGAAGCAGGGTTTGAGAAAAATGAATGAGGAAAGAAGAAGAGCTATAGGTGAGGAAATCGCGCGGCTATTAACTGCAGGCTTCATCATGGAAGTATTTCACCCGGACTGGTTGGCAAATCCGGTTCTTGTGATGAAAAAGACGAATGAGTGGAGGATGTGCATTGATTTCACAAGTCTCAACAAGCATTGTCCAAAGGATCCGTTCGCGCTACCAAGGATAGACCAAATCATAGACGCGGTAGCCGGGAGTGACTTGCTGTGTTTCCTGGACGCATATTCGGGGTATCACCAGATTAAACTCAAAAGGGAGGATTGGGAGAAAACGTCGTTCATAACCCCTTTTGGGGCCTTCTGCTACAAAACCATGACGTTTGGATTGAAGAACGCGGGCGCAACCTACCAGCGGTGTATTCAGAAGTGCTTCGAAGACCAAATTGGATGCAACATGCATGCTTATGTGGATGATGTGGTCATTAAGACCCGGAAGGCCGAGACATTTATAGACGATCTAAAGGAGACGTTCAAAAACCTAAGAAGATATCAGATGAAGCTCAACCCGACAAAGTGTGTGTTTGGGGTTCCAGCTGGCAAGCTACTCGGTTTTATCGTTTCAGAGAGAGGAATTGAAGCAAACCCGGACAAAATCAAAGCTATCCAGAATCTGAGAAAGCCGGAAAATTTGAAGCAGGTTCAAAAGCTTGCAGGCTGCGTGGCAGCCTTGAGCCGGTTTATATCCAGACTCGGGAAAAGGCAATACCCTTGTACCGGCTCCTGAGGAAATCCGATAAATTCGTATGGAATCAAGAGGCGGATGAGGCCTTCGAGGCACTAAAAAAGCAGCTATCCGAGGCACCGGTGCTAGCAGCCCCGGGCCCCAAAGAACCTATGTTGTTATATGTGGCAGCTGGCCCCCGAGCTGTCAGTGCGGTAGTGGTAGTGGAACGCAAAGAGGACGGAAAAGGTTATCCAGTCCAGAGGCCGGTTTATTACGTCAGCGAGGTATTATCCGAGGCAAAGCAGCGTTACCCGCATTGGCAGAAGCTGGTTTTCGGAGTCTTCATGGCCAGCCGGAAATTGAAGCCGTACTTCCAGGAACACCCTATAACAGTAGTCAGCTCAATACCAATGTCAGATATCATCAGAAACTCGGACGCGACCGGAAGAATAGCCAAATGGGCGATAGAGATGGGGGATTATCATATCAGCTACGAGCCCAGATCGGCAATCAAATCCCAGGCCTTGGTCGATTTCGTTAATGATTGGACGCACACCGGAATGAGTACCATAATTCCAAACTCCGAGTCGTGGACCATGCACTTCGATGGATCGAAGCAATACGAGGGATCAGGAGCTGGAGTGGTTCTAACATCACCCAAGGGGGATAAATTGAGTTACGTACTACAAATTCACTTTGATTGTTCAAACAACGTGGCCGAGTATGAGGCCCTATTGCACGGCTTAAAGGTAGCCAAGGAGATGAACATTAGAAGGATACGATGCTTTGGAGATTCGGACCTTGTGGTACAACAGGTATCAGGAACTTGGGATAGAAAGGATGCAACCATGGCAGCGTACCGCAGGGAGGTCGACAGGGTTGCGGGATGTTTTTCCGGGTATGAGGTGTAGCATATAGACAGAAGAAAAAATGAGGCAGCAGACGCCCTTGCTAGACTCGGCTCGCGCAGAGAGCCGGTTCCACCCAACGTTTTCCTGGACGAGTTATGGCGACCGTCAGTTAAAACCGAGTCAGAGGAGGAACTGGCAAACCAAGACCCGGATGCAGCACTCGTGGCCACTATACGCACTATTCCCGAATGGACAGAACCGTTTTTGGCCTACCTATCACGGGGCGAGTTACCACAGCAAGAGGTGTTAGCCAGGCAAATTTTACGACGAGCAAAGGGGTATTCTATCATCAACGGGGAATTATACAAGAGAAGTGCCGCGGGGGTCTTTTTGCGCTGCGTGGCACCAGAAGAAGGCCAACAGATCCTTAAGGAAATCCACGAAGGTGATTGCGGGCATCATGCCTCCACAAGATCCCTTGTGGCCAAGGCCTATCGACATGGATTCTTCTGGCTCACGGCTCTAGCAGATGCGGAACGGTTAGTAGCAAGGTGTGACGGATGTCAAAGGTACGCTCGCCAAACCCATGTTCCGGCTATGGAATTACGGACCATCCCGTTAACTTGGCCGTTCGCTGTCTGGGGTATGGACATGGTCGGCCCCTTTCATATGTGTCGCACCCTGGTTTCCAGGGGATACTCATCGGGCCGAACTGGATAGCAGATGCTTGGATTATGGGGCATAACTGCTCCCACGTCCCACCTTCCTGGTAGGCCTGCGCTTATGCGCGACAACACAAGCCCTGCTATTCCATCGTCGATGTAAACTATCCACTAGAGACCATAGGCACTACTGTGGACGTACTTCATACCAATCACACATGGTACGTCAACAGCGTTAAACGGAATGATACCACAACATATCTCTAAGACACAAAAGATTGAAATAAGATTGCAAATAGCCTTCACTAGGGCAGAGAATAGCAAATACAATCATCCAGAGGACACATGTCCCAACATAACATTCATTACATCAGCGGAAGCAAACGAAGGGTCTGAGTACAGACAAATCCAAATAGGCTTAAGAAGCCGGGGAAAATAAAGAAGACGAAGCCCATCCACGTAGCCTCGGATCCTGCCCGGGTCCGCTATCTACTCGTCAACAGCGTCGTCGTACTCCACGTAGTAGCCTCCATGGGGATCCTCGGAATCATCGTCTGCGTAAACCACAGCCCCAAAGGGGTCAGTACAACAACGTACTGGCAAGCAAGACTCACAGTTCACCAAAATGTAACCCGTCAACACCAAGCACAGATGCCTTGGGTTCAACGGAAGAAAGGGGTTATAAAAGATGCTGCAACTGGCGGCGCTAACCAACTACAGAAACACTACCACTTCCAGCTAACAGAAAGGAGATAAGATAGCGTAACGTATCCAACTGTTGTTGACCATCAAACAAACCCATCCTGGATCTCGCCCCTTATCCAAAGAAGCAATCCGAGGATAACTCACGCAGTTGGATTAATGAATAATGGATCAAGTTGTTGTGTCAATAAGTCTATTACTAGTCAAGTTAACATTAGTTAGGTGTAAGTTGTTCTGAGTACTTGTTAGCCAGTACTTTCACCAAGTCGTCACATAACCGCGGACAACACGGCTTCTCGAGAAGATTTATCCCTGCAGGGTGTGCTCCAGTACCCGTACACACTCAAGCCACCAACTAAAACTCAGGTGGACTCGACACGACTCGAACCATCTCTACAACCCGTCCTAGGAGCCACTGAGCTATAAGGTCCCGGCCAGTCCGACCTAACCTAAGCGCAAGGGTGAAAAACCACACCCCCCGGCACCACAGGCCTCGCCCTATATGCATCATCATCATCAACAGTAACCATGGGAGCGACCCATTCATGCTTATGCGCAAATGGAACTCCCGAACTAAGTGTGGCTCTTCGGACAAACTGCGGATCAGGTCAAAGTCTAGGGGGGTTCCATACTACCACCCGGATGCGGTGAGCACGCTCATCATGGATCAGTAGACAAGACCCTTTTCCTATTAGGGTCGACACTAGCAGGCCTCAAAACCACAAAGGGCCTCCTGCCGGTGCCTTATCAGCATATTATTAACAACAGGTTGATTTATTAACATCGAGCCCCCAGAACATAATAGTAGTAACAACAGAAAGTAACGGTTAACAGACTCGAGCAGAAACAACCCTAGGCATGCTAGTAAGACACAGGCTCAAACAACGGGGTTATAGGACTGGAGGTGAGGCAATATCATGGTTTCAGGGTATCATGTGATAGGATCGTAACAGAAACAACTACTACTAAGGCTAGCAGAAAAGAACAACGGAAAGTATCGGTAGCCAATGTTGAAAGGAACACAGTGGTTCATGTGAGTGATAACTTGCCTGCAAACCCAATAGCCTGGTACTGAGCTAAAACCTCTAAAGGGGTGTCGTAAGGATCGGCGGTCTCAACGTCGTCGTCTAACCGAGAAGAAGCAAACAGACAATGCAGAAAGGGTAGACAATCAATATCATGGCATAGTGCACAATCATGGGGATGATGCATGACCATTAAATTGATGCATCAAAAATAAACTAGTTGACATGGTAACACAAATTAAATGGACACATATGCAAGTTTGAGTTGCATATGAAAAGCCCATGCATTTTGGGTTAGATTATTTGTTTTCCAACTAATCAACAGATGAAGGTGAATTAGTATGATGCATGGATGAGGAAAACAACAAAATAACAACAATAGAACCAATTTAAAATAGGGTTTACCAATTTCAGAAATTTATTTATTAAGTTAGAAAATTTTGGTTCCTTAAGGGTGTCACATAAACAATTGTTGTTTTCATCAAGTTAAAGTGTTCAAAACAAATAACAAAATTTATATTTGAAAAGGACATCAAATTTTAGTTGGATTACATGTTTCAAATATTGAAATTGGAATTAGGATAATTTAATTATGAATTAAACAATATTAAACAAGTTTTAAATGGATTTGAAACAAGTTTGAATTTAATTGAAGTTTTATTTGTTCAAAACATAAATTCAAATTCACATTTGAAAAGTTCACACTTTGATGGTTTGAAAACATATTTTGCATGTTCAAAATTATTTTATTTTGAGCAAGTTATGATTTTATCAAATTTAAATGAATTAAACAAGTATTAAATTATTTAGGCAATTTAAATTATTCAAATCATGAAACAAAATTTATATTTGGTTAGGTGGTTTAATTTGACATGGAAAACATATTTTATTTGTGTTATTTGGATTAATATTGAATTAGTTATGGAATTAAGCAAATTGCAATTGAATTATTTGAATTCAAATTTGAATTGCATTTTGAAAATTCAAAACAGAAAACAAATGCTATAATCAGGTAGAGAATTAAATTTGGTATTGAAAACATATTAAAAATGTTAAATTTGGAGTTGTAATTAATTAGTTAGGCATTTTTAAAGTTTGGTGGTTAATCTGCCATTTTCTTCCACAGCTAGGGACTTAAAAAAAACTGCAGGGACCTAAAAGAAAGTACAAGGACTTGTGTGCAATTTAGGGGGCTGTGTTGGATCTGAAAATAAACTGAAAAATGTTTGTGGCTACGCGCGGGGGGTGGGGGTCGAACCCGCGATCTCGCGCTTCCGCGCACGGGCGGCTAGCCACTTGGGCTGGTTCAGTTTCGTGACAGACATAGGAGCAGGTTGGGGTTATTGTTCAGTTACGAGTTTTACTGAAAATTCTGAATTTCTCTTGTGCGTGCAGGGTTCAGATAACGGACAGGGAGCAGACAGCGAGCGAGGGCGGACGGCGATCGACGGCGGCTCGCTGCAGGGTGGGGCCGTCCGTGGCTCGGGCTGCCGTGCGGCGGTGCGGTGGGCGGTGCGGTTGCTGCTAGCTGGGGACGGAGAGGAGGAGGCGACGAGGAGGGAAGGGAGGCGACGAGGCTCACCTGCTGTCGAGAGGAGGGAGCAGGGGGCGGTCGGTGTGCTGCGGGCCGGCGACGAAAACGGGATGGCGGCGGCGCTCCGGTGATCGTCGGCGGGAACCGAGGGGATGGCGAGGACGAGGGCGCCGTGCCGGTTCCGTTCCCGGCCCTAGCGCGGCCGGGCGGGCACCGTGGCGCCGGCGACTCGCCGGAGAGAGGCGGCGGTGAGGAGCTCTCGGTGGTGGGTACAGAAAGCGAGAGAGAGAGAGAGAGAGCAGCGCAAGGGAGAAGGAGATGGAGGCGCTCGAGGGAGAGAGGGGTGGAGGAATTAGGGTTAGGAGGGGAGAGGGCAAGAAATAGGAGGGGTCGAGCTCGGATGGCTGTTGCCTGCCTCCGATGCGTACGTGGACTCCATGGATGAGCTCCGTACCGTACGGAGGTAGGAGAACACGTGAGGGGTACCAGGCCTAAGGGCACTTGGGCTGGCCCAATTGGGCTACATGCCCTATTCCCCTCCTTTTCTCTTTTGTTTTTTTTTCTGTTTATTACTCTTTTTTTTTGCAGATTTGGAAAAGAGAAAAACAAATAGTTCTAGGGTTAGCAAAATTTTTGGGGCAAATTTTTTACTGCTTTATTTTTGTAACAACCTTTAAAATGAACTTTTGTTTTCCAATTATTTAATTGATGTTATTGTTTGGAAATTAAGTGATTTGAACAATTTTGGTATCAAAAGAAATAAATGAACCTAAGCCAAAATTAAAGTTTTGATTCCAATTTTTAGTGGAACAATTTGTTTGTTTATTTTGTAGTTTTTTATTTGACACAAAGTAACATAACAAGTATGGGCAATAATGATTTGAATTTGGTTTGAAATTACAATTGGAAAACAATGAAACCAAATGCAAACAAAAGGCAATAGATATGATGACATGATGCAAAGCAATAATAAACAAGAAACAACATCTAGGGGGAGATTTTCATACTTGGGATGTTACAAAACGCCCCCCCTTGAAGGAATCGCGCCCCGAGATTCCTACTGAGAAATGAAAAGGTCCGGATACTTCTTGCGAAGATCCCCTTCGGTCTCCCACGTTGCCTCTTTATCGGAATGATGCGACCACTGCACTTTTAAGAACTTGGTGCTCTTGTTGCGAGTCTTACGCTCGGTCTCATCGAGAATTCGAACAGGGTGCTCCTCATAAGATAGATCATCTTGCAGTTCAATGGAATCATGATCAACTGCACGATCTGGATCTTTGAAACACTTCTTGAGCTGTGACACGTGAAACACATCGTGCACCTTGGATAGTTTTTCTGGAAGTTCAAGACGATAGGCATTTTCCGCACGCCTTGAGAGAATGTTGAACGGACCAATGTATCTCGGTGCTAGCTTTCCTTTGACACCAAAACGATGAGTGCCTCTGAGGGGAGTTACACGGAGATATGCTTTGTCACCAGGTGCATAGATCATATCCCTGTGCTTGCTGTCATAGTAGCTTTTCTGACGAGACTGAGCAATCTTGAGATTGTCACGAATGATGCGAACTTTCTCTTCGGCTTCCTTAACAATGTCAGGGCCTAAGAGTGAATGTTCACCAGCTCCAGACCAATTGATTGGACTCCTGCATCTGCGGCCATAGAGTGCTTCAAACGGTGCCATGCCTAGGCTTGCCTGGAAGCTGTTGTTGTAGGAGAATTCAGCATATGGAAGGCATTCCTCCCATTTCATGCCAAAGGATAGACCACATGCTCTGAGCATATCCTCGAGAATCTGATTGACTCTTTCGACTTGCCCTTGAGACTGAGGGTGATAAGCTGTGCTGAACAGAAGTTTGGTGCCCAATGCTTCTTGAAAACTCTTCCAGAAATGCGAAGTGAATATACTTCCACGGTCTGAGCTTATTTCCAATGGAACACCATGAAGAGGAACAATCTTTGTTGTGTAGAGCTCTGCTAACTGGCTAGCTGAGATTGTCTCTTTGACAGCAAAGAAGTGAGCTACCTTAGTGAGACGATCAATAACAACGAAGATTGCATCGTTGCCCTTTTTGGACTTTGGAAAACCAGTGACGAAGTCCATTTCAATCATGTCCCACTTCCACTCAGGAATTTTCAGAGGTTGGAGAAGACCAGCTGTTTTCTGATGAACTGCCTTAACACGTTGACAAACGTCGCATTCAGAAACGTATTTAGCAATTTCACGTTTCATGCCAGACCACCAATACAGTGTCTTGAGATCCTGGTACATCTTTGTACTTCCAGGGTGGATGGAGAGAGGAGTTTCATGAGCCTCCTTGAGAATGACATTTTTGAGACTTTGAATTTGAGGAACTGCAATGCGTCCTTCGAAGAACACAGTTCCCTTGTCATCAATTGAGAAGCACTCATACTTCACATTGCCTGCTTTGATGTTATTTGCGATCTTCTTGATCTCAGCATCACGAAGTTGTTCAGACCGAATCTTGTCCTCGAGAGTTGGACTGGCTGTCAAGTTCGCAAGATAGCCTTGAGGAACAAGACCAAGGTTCAGCTTCTGGAATTCTTCATGAAGTGGAGGTTGGCTTTCCATAATCATGAGATTATTGCAATACGACTTGCGACTGAGAGCATCGGCCATAACATTAGCCTTGCCTGGAGTGTATGAAATGGTAAGATCGAAGTCTTTGATCTTTTCAATCCATCTCCTTTGCCTGAGGTTTAGATCTGGCTGAGTGAAGATGTATTTCAGACTCTTATGATCGGAAAAGATTTCAGTGCGATTACCCAACAAGTATTGCCTCCATTTCTTGAGGGCAAACACAACTGCTGCAAGTTCAAGGTCATGTGTGGGATAATTGAGCTCATGTGCGTTCAACTGACGTGAAGCATAAGCCACAACTTGACGTTCTTGCATAAGAACTGCTCCTAGACCTTGGAGAGATGCATCACAGAATATCTGGAAAGGTTTGGTAGTATCTGGGCCAACCAGAACTGGTGTAGAAGTGAGTTTAGTCTTGAGGAGATTGAAACTTTCATCACATTGTGGAGACCAAACGAACTTCTTGTCCTTCTTTGTGAGATCAGTGAGAGGTTTGGCAATTTTTGAGAAGTTTTGGACGAAACGACGGCAATAGCTAGCCAAGCCAAGAAAACTTCTTACTTGATTCACCGTCTTAGGAGGTTTCCAATCAACAATTGCCTTAACCTTTTCTGGATCAATGGCTATGCCCTTGGCAGAGATGACATGACCAAGATAAGCAACTTCTGGAATCCAGAATTCAAATTTGGAGAACTTGGCATATAGACGATGCTCGCGAAGTTTCATGAGAGTGAGACGAAGATGTTCTCCATGCTCTTCCTCGGATTTTGAGTAGACCAGAATATCATCAAGATATACCACAACGAACTTGTCGAGGTATTCATGGAAGACAGAATTCATGAGTCTAGAGAATGTCGCCGGTGCATTGGTGAGACCAAAGGACATGACGGTGTATTCATATAAACCGTACCGAGTGGTGAAAGCTGTCTTAGGAATATCTTCCTTTCTGATCTTTATCTGATGGTAACCCATCCTCAAATCCAACTTTGAGAATATTGAGGCTCCAGCAAGTTGATCAAAAAGATCATCGATACGAGGAATTGGATACTTGTTTTTTATGGTTTTCTCGTTAAGAGGACGATAGTCAACAACGAGTCTCTTTGTTTGATCCTTCTTTGCAACGAACAGAGTTGGGCATCCCCAAGCCGAGGAGCTAGGTTGAATGTAACCTTTCGCCATGTACATATCGATTTGCTCCTTCAACAACTTCAGTTCAGGAGGAGCTATCTTGTATGGATGCTTAGAGATTGGAGCAGTGCCTGGTTCAAGTTCGATCACGAACTCAACTGCTCTGTCAGGAGGCATTCCTGGCAATTCTTCTGGAAAGACATCAGGGAATTCACAAACCACCGGAATAGTTTCAATAGATGGTAGAGGATTTGCATTGAGAGTGTAGAGTTGAGCAACTGGATTTTCAGCATGGAAGTAGACTATCTGGCCAGAAGGGTGTGTGATTTTGACAGACTTAGCAGGACAATCAATGACTGCTTTGTTGGCTACCAGCCAATCCATCCCAAGAATGACATCAATATCTGAAGATTGGAGAGCTATCAGAGATGCCTGGAATGGAAGGTTTCCAATTGTGATCTCGATGTTCTGGCTAACTTTATTGCTTTGCCAGCTAGATCCCGGTGATTTCACTAGGAGAGGGATGGACAACTGTTCGAAGTTGATTCCACTGTTGTTTGCAAAGCATTGAGAGATAAAAGAGTGTGAAGCACCAGAATCGAACAAGACTTTAGCACGAAACGAGTTCACAAGAAGTGTGCCCATTACAACGTCTGGAGATTCTTCTGCTCCCTGGGCCTTGACATGGTTCACCTTAACGGTTCTCACGCCAAGGTCGTTGCTGTTGTAGCAACCCAACGGAGGACCACGTATTCTTGTCGGGGTCGACCTGTGGCGAGGTGGAGGTGGAAAGAGGTGCCTTTGCGGACACTTGTCGGAATAGTGGCCCGACTGTCCACACTTTTAGCATGTAACAACAGAACGAGGAGTTGTTGGACCTGGCTGAGATGGAGCACCTCCTGAAGATACCACTGGGGTGGGAGGGCGGGTAAGAATTCCTGCCGGGCTTGGCAAGCAGATGGGCGGTGTTGGAGTGGTATATGGAACCCAAACTCTCCGTTTTTGTGGAGGCATGATAGCTTTTGAAAGATTAGCCTGTTCACGAGAGTGCTTACGAGATTCCTCAACCAACTTGCGCCCATGCTCTTCATTTAGAGCGATGTTGACGAGGTCCTCAAAATTCTTGGCCTTGACGTTGGTGAGAGCATACTTGAGTTCAGGGTTGAGACCCCTGCGGAACTTTGCCATCTTTCTCGCTTCCGTGGAGATTTCATCTCCGGCGTAGCGAGCCAGACGATTGAACTCTCTTTGGTATTCGAGAACGTCCAGATTGCCTTGTGTGAAACAATAGAATTCCTCACGCATTTTCTCCATGAGCCCATCGGGAATGTGATGGCGCACGAAGGCTTGCTTGAAATCCTCCCATGTGATTGCCACACTAGAACCTCTCATTTCTTGGAAATTCTCCCACCAAGACATGGATCGTCCACGGAGAAGGTAGGTCACGTAAGGAACACGGTCCTCGTCAGCCACATGAGCTACCACAAGAGTACGGTTCATTTCACGGAGCCAGTCATCAGCATCCAATGGCTCGGAGGGGTTATCAAACGTGCGCGGATTGAGCTCAAGGAACTCCCGAATAGACACCCGGGTGTTGCCATTACTCCCAAGGTCTTGGTTCTGCTGCATCTGCCTTATAACTTGTGTCATCTGAGACAGCACTTTCCCCATCTCGGGTGGCAGTGTGGGTTCTTCGTCACCACTTTCCATCCTGAAGAGGATACCAAGGTTAACACACTAACCGGATAACAAAATCCAATATAAGTGCTTAAAAGGATTACTTCAGACGGTAAGAAGGTAGCATGGATCAAACATATACTACCCTCAACGTTCACCATAAATGGTTTGAGTACGAAAGGATAACTAAACATAGCTAGGAATAGATACATCAATGGACGAAAGGTTCTTGAGAGAAACATGATATTGAAGCAACATCGGGAAACTCGCGACCAAAACTCCTAAGGTACTACAGAAGAACCCAGAACACGTGAAATCCTAACTTGAAAGTTTAGGTGAGAAGAGAAAACAACGTTGCACTTCCTTACCAGAAAAGGGAGGGTGGGTGGGGAAAGAAATAAAATGGCAGAATTCCTACTCTCACGTTTCATTTTTCTATATAGCTACAAAATAGTTTCTAGACTCAACTGCGACCAGTAAAAGGGATCCTACAGGCAGACATGCTCTGATACCATTTGTCGCACCCTGGTTTCCAGGGGATACTCATCGGGCCGAACTGGATAGCAGATGCTTGGATTATGGGGCATAACTGCTCCCACGTCCCACCTTCCTGGTAGGCCTGCGCTTATGCGCGACAACACAAGCCCTGCTATTCCATCGTCGATGTAAACTATCCACTAGAGACCATAGGCACTACTGTGGACGTACTTCATACCAATCACACATGGTACGTCAACAGCGTTAAACGGAATGATACCACAACATATCTCTAAGACACAAAAGATTGAAATAAGATTGCAAATAGCCTTCACTAGGGCAGAGAATAGCAAATACAATCATCCAGAGGACACATGTCCCAACATAACATTCATTACATCAGCGGAAGCAAACGAATGGTCTGAGTACAGACAAATCCAAATAGGCTTAAGAAGCCGGGGAAAATAAAGAAGACGAAGCCCATCCACGTAGCCTCGGATCCTGCCCGGGTCCGCTATCTACTCGTCAACAGCGTCGTCGTACTCCACGTAGTAGCCTCCATGGGGATCCTCGGAATCGTCGTCTGCGTAAACCACAGCCCCAAAGGGGTTAGTACAACAACGTACTGGCAAGCAAGACTCACAGTTCACCAAAATGTAACCCGTCAACACCAAGCACAGATGCCTTGGGTTCAACGGAAGAAAGGGGTTATAAAAGATGCTGCAACTGGCGGCGCTAACCAACTACAGAAACACTACCACTTCCAGCTAACAGAAAGGAGATAAGATAGCGTAACGTATCCAACTGTTGTTGACCATCAAACAAACCCATCCTGGATCTCGCCCCTTATCCAAAGAAGCAATCCGAGGATAACTCACGCAGTTGGATTAATGAATAATGGATCAAGTTGTTGTGTCAATAAGTCTATTACTAGTCAAGTTAACATTAGTTAGGTGTAAGTTGTTCTGAGTACTTGTTAGCCAGTACTTTCACCAAGTCGTCACATAACCGCGGACAACACGGCTTCTCGAGAAGATTTATCCCTGCAGGGTGTGCTCCAGTACCCGTACACACTCAAGCCACCAACTAAAACTCAGGTGGACTCGACACGACTCGAACCATCTCTACAACCCGTCCTAGGAGCCACGGAGCTATAAGGTCCCGGCCAGTCCGACCTAACCTAAGCGCAGGGGTGAAAAACCACACCCCCCGGCACCACAGGCCTCGCCCTATATGCATCATCATCATCAACAGTAACCATGGGAGCGACCCATTCATGCTTATGCGCAAATGGAACTCCCGAACTAAGTGTGGCTCTTCGGACAAACTGCGGATCAGGTCAAAGTCGAGGGGGGTTCCATACTACCACCCGGATGCGGTGAGCACGCTCATCATGGATCAGTAGACAAGACCCTTTTCCTATTAGGGTCGACACTAGCAGGCCTCAAAACCACAAAGGGCCTCCTGCCGGTGCCTTATCAGCATATTATTAACAACAGGTTGATTTATTAACATCGAGCCCCCAGAACATAATAGTAGTAACAACAGAAAGTAACGGTTAACAGACTCGAGCAGAAACAACCCTAGGCATGCTAGTAAGACACGGGCTCAAACAACGGGGTTATAGGACTGGAGGTGAGGCAATATCATGGTTTCAGGGTATCATGTGATAGGATCGTAACAGAAACAACTACTACTAAGGCTAGCAGAAAAGAACAACGGAAAGTATCGGTAGCCAATGTTGAAAGGAACACAGTGGTTCATGTGAGTGATAACTTGCCTGCAAACCCAGTAGCCTGGTACTGAGCTAAAACCTCTGAAGGGGTGTCGTAAGGATCGGCGGTCTCAACGTCGTCGTCTAACCGAGAAGAAGCAAACAGACAATGCAGAAAGGGTAGACAATCAATATCATGGCATAGTGCACAATCATGGGGATGATGCATGACCATTAAATTGATGCATCAAAAATAAACTAGTTGACATGGTAACACAAATTAAATGGACACATATGCAAGTTTGAGTTGCATATGAAAAGCCCATGCATTTTGGGTTAGATTATTTGTTTTCCAACTAATCAACAGATGAAGGTGAATTAGTATGATGCATGGATGAGGAAAACAACAAAATAACAACAATAGAACCAATTTAAAATAGGGTTTACCAATTTCAGAAATTTATTTATTAAGTTAGAAAATTTTGGTTCCTTAAGGGTGTCACATAAACAATTGTTGTTTTCATCAAGTTAAAGTGTTCAAAACAAATAACAAAATTTATATTTGAAAAGGACATCAAATTTTAGTTGGATTACATGTTTCAAATATTGAAATTGGAATTAGGATAATTTAATTATGAATTAAACAATATTAAACAAGTTTTAAATGGATTTGAAACAAGTTTGAATTTAATTGAAGTTTTATTTGTTCAAAACATAAATTCAAATTCACATTTGAAAAGTTCACACTTTGATGGTTTGAAAACATATTTTGCATGTTCAAAATTATTTTATTTTGAGCAAGTTATGATTTTATCAAATTTAAATGAATTAAACAAGTATTAAATTATTTAGGCAATTTAAATTATTCAAATCATGAAACAAAATTTATATTTGGTTAGGTGGTTTAATTTGACATGGAAAACATATTTTATTTGTGTTATTTGGATAAATATTGAATTAGTTATGGAATTAAGCAAATTGCAATTGAATTATTTGAATTCAAATTTGAATTGCATTTTGAAAATTCAAAACAGAAAACAAATGCTATAATCAGGTAGAGAATTAAATTTGGTATTGAAAACATATTAAAAATGTTAAATTTGGAGTTGTAATTAATTAGTTAGGCATTTTTAAAGTTTGGTGGTTAATCTGCCATTTTCTTCCACAGCTAGGGACTTAAAAAAAACTGCAGGGACCTAAAAGAAAGTACAAGGACTTGTGTGCAATTTAGGGGGCTGTGTTGGATCTGAAAATAAACTGAAAAATGTTTGTGGCTACACGCGGGGGGTGGGGGTCGAACCCGCGATCTCGCGCTTCCGCGCACGGGCGGCTAGCCACTTGGGCTGGTTCAGTTTCGTGACAGACATAGGAGCAGGTTGGGGTTATTGTTCAGTTACGAGTTTTACTGAAACTTCTGAATTTCTCTTGTGCGTGCAGGGTTCAGATAACGGACAGGGAGCAGACAGCGAGCGAGGGCGGACGGCGATCGACGGCGGCTCGCTGCAGGGTGGCGCCGTCCGTGGCTCGGGCTGCCGTGCGGCGGTGCGGTGGGTGGTGCGGTTGCTGCTAGCTGGGGCCGGAGAGGAGGAGGCGACAAGGAGGGAAGGGAGGCGACGAGGCTCACCTGCTGTCGAGAGGAGGGAGCAGGGGGCGGTCGGTGTGCTGCGGGCCGGCGACGAAAACGGGATGGCGGCGGCGCTCCGGTGATCGTCGGCGGGAACCGAGGGGATGGCGAGGACGAGGGCGCCGCGCCGGTTCCGTTCCCGGCCCTAGCGCGGCCGGGCGGGCACCGTGGCGCCGGCGACTCGCCGGAGAGAGGCGGCGGTGAGGAGCTCTCGGTGGTGGGTACAGAAAGCGAGAGAGAGAGAGAGAGCAGCGCAAGGGAGAAGGAGATGGAGGCGCTCGAGGGAGAGAGGGGTGGAGGAATTAGGGTTAGGAGGGGAGAGGGCAAGAAATAGGAGGGGTCGAGCTCGGATGGCCGTTGCCTGCCTCCGATGCGTATGTGGACTCCATGGATGAGCTCCGTACCGTACGGAGGTAGGAGAACACGTGAGGGGTACCAGGCCTAAGGGCACTTGGGCTGGCCCAATTGGGCTGCATGCCCTATTCCCCTCCTTTTCTCTTTTGTTTTTTTTTCTGTTTATTACTCTTTTTTTTGCAGATTTGGAAAAGAGAAAAACAAATAGTTCTAGGGTTAGCAAAATTTTTGGGGCAAATTTTTTACTGCTTTATTTTTGTAACAACCTTGAAAATGAACTTTTGTTTTCCAATTATTTAATTGATGTTATTGTTTGGAAATTAAGTGATTTGAACAATTTTGGTATCAAAAGAAATAAATGAACCTAAGCCAAAATTAAAGTTTTGATTCCAATTTTTAGTGGAACAATTTGTTTGTTTATTTTGTAGTTTTTTATTTGACACAAAGTAACATAACAAGTATGGGCAATAATGATTTGAATTTGGTTTGAAATTACAATTGGAAAACAATGAAAACAAATGCAAACAAAAGGCAATAGATATGATTACATGATGCAAAGCAATAATAAACAAGAAACAACATCTAGGGGGAGATTTTCATACTTGGGATGTTACAATATATCACCTTGCAAGAAGACACATCTTTTAGTGGCTATTGATAAGTTTACCAAGTGGGTCGAGGTTATGCCAGTTACTAATTGCGAAGCAGCTACAGCGGTCAAGTTCCTGAAAAGAATTATTTACCGATTCGGGTACCCCCACAGCATAATTACCGACAATGGAACCAACATGTCCCTTGGAGAGATGGAAAAATTCTGTGGCAGCAATGGGATCCGGCTTGATGTAGCATCAGTCGCTCATCCACAGGCCAACGGGCAAGTGGAGAGAGCAAATCAAGAGTTGCTTCGCGGATTAAAACCACGACTACGAGTTCCATGTATCAGGGCCGCCGGTGCATGGGTCGAAGAACTTCCTTCCGTGGTCTGGGGTATCAATACTACACCCAACAGATCCACTCAGATGACACCCTTCTTCATGGTCTATGGCTCCGAAGCAGTATTACCAAGCGATATTATTCATGATTCACCGAGAGTGTCAGCTTATGTTGAAGTGGAGAACGAGAAGACCCGGCAGGACGCCGTGGATATGTTAGAAGAACAAAGAGAACAAGCCTTGGAAAGGTCAGCCATATATCAGCAGGATTTACGGAGGTATCATAGCCGGCGTGTGAAAACCCGGGTCTTCCAGGAAGGAGACCTGGTTCTGCGCCTGGTTCAGTCAAACGAAGGAAAACACAAGCTATCACCACCATGGGAAGGACCTTTCATCGTAAGCTGGAATCTGCATAATGGGTCATATTACTTGATAGACGCAAGGGAAGAATCGGCCACAGTGAACGACACCGCTCATACCATTGCACCCATGCAAGAAAGAGACAGACCATGGAACGTGGCTCAGCTACGCCCGTATTATACTTAGCAAGGATTATGTTGGCGCGTGGAATTAAATGATGTAACAGGCAGCAGGTTTCAAACGTACTCTTTTCCTATCCAGGGTACCCTTGGGGACTGGACGGGTTTTTAATGAGGCGGCCTGCTGACCTAATTTTTCATATCAAATAAAGAGGCGATTATCAAGAAAAGAGGTGGTTATTATCTGTACTTTCAGTACGGTGTGTATCTTTAGGTCTTGAGGGCTGGTCGCTCATGTAGGCACAGTTGCAAACTCAAAAAGACCCGGCCTTGATGCCAATGAGTTATAAGGGCCGGTTACTCGAAAACGAGTGCGGCTACAATCTTATAACCGGACAAAGAAGTCCAAATTTCTCGGCTATTCTTACTTAAGCTCGATGTGACTCGCAATAAAGTGGCATGATTTGTTCGCTTACGATTACAGTCAGCCATGAAGCCCAATGGGACTTGCCTGACCCTGTTTTCGTATAGATGTAATAACATGGTATCCACGCGAAAGCCGGCTTACAGTACAAGATAGTCGAAAGGGTCATCTAAACCACAAGTTATGCAGAGTATAAGGCTGATAGCCGGAAACTCAACGGTTATTAAGCATAACTTCAAATCCTATGTGAAACCGTCCTGGGGTTTTTGTGAATCTAGCAGCAGGCAAATTGTTCTCCTTTAAAAATCATGTGTCCTAGGCTCGGAAATCCGGGCCCGGGGACTCGCGAATTTTGAAAGAGAAAAATATTGTTCAGTTGCTAAAATTCCAAGAAGCCAAACATCCGGGTCTTGGGGGCTTGGGGACTTAGAAGCAAGTCCGTTCGCCAAACACCCATGAAACCCGGAAGCCGGGTCTCACAAAAGGAAAAATAAAGAAGTGCGGGTATCAAGAATAAAGCGAGTTGGATATCAAGAACAAATAGGTGCAAAAGTAGATAAATCAAAAGCCCAAAGAGGCGTAAGGTGCATCAGGAATTTAGAGTGTATTACAAAGTCTTACTAAAAAGTATCAAAGGAGCACAGGCGCACCAGTTAAAAAATAAATTGTTTCAATGGCACTGTGGCCGACTGATGCATATGAAGTAATAGATGTCACTCGATACTCTAAGCCGCAGGATCCATCTTGGCTTTGCCCTTGCCGTCGCTTGTGGTAGCAGCGCCACTCGGATTAGCATCAATGCCGACTCGCGCAGGTGGAGGGACGACAGGAGTAGAAGTAGCAGGCACAGAGTCGGCTTCGGCCTTCTTCTTGGCAGCTTCTTCCCTTATCTTGGCCGCCTCCTCCTTCCACCGGGCAAGCATGTCGTATGGCTTGGGGCGGTCCGCCTTGATGATTTTGTCGTTAACATCATATGCAGGAAGAATGGTATCAATCTCCAAACCATCGGCAATAACGCTAGCCGGATGACGGATTTCTTTTTGAATAGCCTTGAAGTCCTTAGGCGAAAACTTGGATCCATCCGGGTTGAACTCCGGAAACCCGCCCATCAGCTTGGCCGGCTCTAGCTTAGGAAAATAAGCTTTAGCCAGCGCGAGTCCTCGGGTCACACCAAATCGGCAAGATGAACGCTTCCAGTGCCAAATCCACTCAGGGATAGTGGAGCAGAATTCTAGCAATCTCTTCATGTTGCTTGGCCTGATACCCGGCAGTCGCAACTCGTCAAGAATCCAACCAATTCTGGCACTAAGCTGCCAGATAGTGTCCTTGATAAGTTTCAACTTGATAGTGTCATCTTCTTCAGGGGCTACGTCACACGGGCCTGTTAAAAAGACAAAGAAAAAGTAATAAGTAAAGGGATACGGTTGTCCATCTAAAGAGAATCCGGGTCATGAGTGCTAAAATTCAAGGATCATACCAGTTGCAGTGCGATAGATATCGGCAATTTGCACGGAGAGCGTTGTTAATTTATCCTCAGCCTCGTGAGCTCTTTTCCTGTACTTCCTCATGATTTTTTGGCTCCTACGAGTTTCAGTTTCAGCTGCTTCGCGAAGGGCCGTCTCCTTTTCGATTCGCTTGGCGGCCTTGGCTAGCTTCTTCTCAGATTGCGCAACGAAGTCCTACGAGGAAACACGAAGAAGGGTCAGTCGGAAATATTATGCAAAGTTCCAAGCAAATTACTTAGTAATTCACTCCGAACTTGGGGACTATATGAGGAAATAGATGGTATTACTCGGGTTTACTTTGTGTTTGGTTATCAAGACATCTAGGATATTTTCTTCATTGGCCCTCAAAGTGTAGAGGGCATCAAGCATCTGGGCAAACGTCATGTCTTCAGGGCGAAGTCTTGAAGGGCCGGAAGATTGGCCTTCCTGTTGAAGGACTTTCCCGGGTCTTGGGGTCGAAACCCGGACCGTCTGAGTGTCCGGGTTAGGAGAACCCGACTTGGTCTCCAAGATGATATCTTCGTCTACATCTTCAGAGGACTTGGGTGATGCGGTTTTCGGTGGAGCTGGGTCCTTAAAGGGGTCTTGTTCCTGTTCGTCCTCAGCCTCGTCATCAGCCGCAACATCCATGTTAATATTTGGCTCCTCATCTCCTTGCTTTTCCGCTTCGGGAATATCCGGGTCACTGATGGTAACTTGGACACTAAAGGGAAAGAAGGAGATAGTGGTTAGTGGCACGTATTAAAAAAGTTAATAAGTGCAAAAGAATATCGAATAAAGGTCACTTACCCGGTGTTCACGTCATAGTCCGGTGGGAGCTCGCTGCTGGAGGCAGATGATGTCGACAAAGGTACCGGCTGCGGTACCCGGAATTGCCCGGCGAGTGGATGATTAGGAGATGGATGGCGTTGAGGAGATTTGGGAGGCTGAGGTGGAGGAGTGCTAACTCGGTGAGCAGGTGAAGTGGAGATACCCGGGTTAAGGGGATCATCCCCCGGGGAACTCCGGGTCACCCTACGTTTAGCCGAGAGGGATCCTTCAAGAATGGTGAATGTAATAATCGTTCATTAAGTTTATGCATAGTGTCAAAGGAGTAAGGCTCAGAAGACATGGAGGAGAAGGGAACCTTTGCAACCACCCCTCTGGCCTTCCTCTTGGTTCCGACCGTGGCTTCCTGGTCGGATTCGGTGGCTTCCGGGTCATCTTCTTCTTTTTCCTCCTCGTCCTCTAACCCTGAAAATTGAGCATGTATCAAACAAGGAAAAGATGAATGATAGGAAAGGTAGCACAGGTAAAAGGTGAATATAAGATTAGGGAAAATACCTTCGTCGTCTTCAACCGGCTCATCCTCCTCTTCCGGGTCTTGGGAAGGAGGAGAGGTTTCGATCCTCCAGAAGGGATCGTCAGCCTGTGATCAAAGAGATGAAAGCAAGAATTAGAAACTGTAACAGGTAAAAGTGCCGAAATAAGCTAAAGGAACCAGGTCTCACCGCTGGAGCTGGGTGCTCCCGAGTAAATGGGGGTAACCCGGCGATATTTCTTATCACCTCTAGCTTCTCCGTCAGGAAGCTTTTGATGATCTTGTTGGTGTCACCGGCGGCAAAGTTCTTGGTGGAGTATCGTAGTGAGTCCGTGATGTGCCCCGAGTATTCACACATCAACTTGGTGCGAATGGAGTTGGGCTGAACCCAGAAATCTACCCAGGTCTTCACCAAATTAAGCCCAAGAAGGCCTTGGGCCGAGAGAGCAGCTAACTTAGCCAGCGAAGGCTGGATTGCCTCCCTGTCAGAGTCAGGGGCAAAAGCGCTGAAAGATTCGGAAGGCTCAAGGAGACTCTCCGAGTAACCCGGCAACTTCCTCTCGCCATCCGGGGAAGTGTCATAGCAATAAAAGAAAGATAATTGCCAGTTTTTGACGTGGGAGTTCAGGTTGAGAGTTGGCATTGGTGAGTGCTTGCGGCGTTGGATAGATACCCCACCGCAAGTAAGAAGCGCTCCGTCGCCGCTCTCGCGGCACGGTTTGCACTGGAATAGTTCAATAAAAAGAGCCAGACTCGGCGGAACGCACAGGTATGACTCGGATAAAACGATGAAGTGGGTAATATTCAACATAGAGTTAGGCCCTATGTCGAATACCCGGAGGCCGTAGTGGCTTAAAACTTCTCGGAAGAAAGAGTGACCCGGAGGACGGAATCCCCGGGTCACGTGCTCGGTGAAGCAAATTACCTCATTTCCGGCGGGAGTGGGCCGGGTCTCGTCGCCTGGTGCCCTCCAGTGTATATCCTTTTGAGAAGGGAGGATTCCTAGCTCGGCCATCCCATCCAGCTTGGCCTTTGTCGCTGTGGACCGACCCCAATTTGCCGATATGGTTTGGGTAGCCTTTGCCGGGGCCGGCTGTTTTCCTTGCCTCTTCGGAGCCATAGGGTTGACCTGCAGAGTACAAGAGGTATGGGAAATGAGACTCGGAAATATTGGATTATCCGAGTTGGAATATTGGGACAGTGTGAAGATTCAGAAATATCCGGGTAACGTATCATGGAGCAAAAGATTGCGAGTTGTCCGGGTGTTAAATACGGTTGTGGAAATTACTAGTTACTTACGTATTGAGGTGAGTTTGGTGTGCACGGATGGTTGCCCATGCCTCTACTGCGAGCAAAGTAACTGGAAAAGGAGGATTTTCTGGGTATTAATAATGTGCGCGGAAATTTGGGCGAAATGGATCTAGGTCAGGAAAATTTGCGAAAGATTCTATGAAGAAATTGGAGATTAAAAGTGATAGGAGGGTGGTGTGAGATCATCCCCCCGGTTATTGGAGGAACTAGCAAGTATCTAAGTGGTTTAATTTGGTGCAGTAAGAGCAATGGCTCGCGGATCGACCAAGATCCAACCTAAAGAAAATTTGGAAATTGTGAGGTCTAATTGATGGATGCGAGATGCTCACCGAAGAAGATTGGAGTAGTGCGCGGCGGTGGCGGATTGCGCCGAGCGGATGCTTCTTTGTGACTGTTGGCCAGATGCTCCCGGACGCGGTGGCTGAGGTCGGCGGCGGCGCGGGACGAATTGCGGCAGGATGGATCCGTGGGCGAGCGCGAGGTCTCTGTGGAGGCGCTCTGCGTATTCGAGTGCGGAAGTAAAGGGAAGAAGAAGGAGAAGTGAGCCGCTGGGATTGGGTTAACCCTTAAGTTCTTATTTATAGGGTGAGGAAGAGTAAACCTAGGCCAACGGGCGTGAGTCGGGAATTACGGATAAAATCGTATCCGCCCGGATTTTCTGGGATATACGTCAAAAGGTTAGGCGAGATTTCCAGAATAGACGTGAGGCGCGTTTTTCCCGTGGCCATCGGATTGGATAGACAAGTGAGGTGAGCTGGGTCTCCAGCATCGTGCCAGGGTATTAGCCCAGGAAGATGAGCGATGGATTCGGAAAAGGCCGAGTTACTATATGATCACCGTGGAGTTAGGCCTGACTGTTTATCAAAGAAATTTAACCCGGCCTACGTGAATTGGTACACTCGATATTTTTGCAGGGAATAGCGCGCGCTTCAAAGAGAACTTCGTGAAGCCCAAGCTATTCTGGGGACTACTGATGGGGGGATAGTAACCCGGTAGGCCAACTCCAAGGTGTAACCCGGCCCAAAGGACGCCGTGCGGGATCCGGCTAAGGATAAAGAAACTTCTGGAAGGCCCAAAGTTTGTAGGCCTCGTAACCCGGATTGTGGGTTGCGGTAAGGAAAGCTAGGGTTTGTAAGCAGAGTTCGGATAGGATTCAAGCTGCGCCTTGGAGGGCAAGCCAAGGGGGGGTACGGGTGCTTTATAAACCGGCCCCTAGGCTTAGCTTGGCAGAGATTCACGACATAATCATATCACCTGTTATCGAGTATCTAGTATAAATCAAGAGCCATATTCGAGACTCGGCGAGTTGAGTGCCGATTCCTAGATCGCTTATCACCATGTTCTCTTTCGGGCTAAACCCTCTCCCAAATACCTGTGTCGACTTGCCCCAAGATCAGTTACCCTTGGTAACATCTGCCGTGATCATCCCACGACAACAGGGGTACATACTTGAAGAGTGCATGACGTTCTGCAGTCGATTCGTTAAAGGCTCGCCTACAAAAATAAGTCAGTCCGAACGCCATGCAGATGGATCTATAGATGAGGCACCAACAGGGATTAGCATAATGAGTGCAGTTGATTACTCCAAGAAAGGTTTTGCCCGTGAATCACTGTCTTTGGAAGCTCTTAATCAAATGAGGCACTACATAATAACAAACTGCGAGGAAACCGAGCCATGGATTCAGTAAGGAAACTTATGTATTTGTTTCATATCATGATATGCATTAACACTTTGGTTATGAAGTAACCATATATCATTTCTTTTTGAAGGGAACATATTGATGAGCTCAAAAAGAACAATTGTCCTAATCCTAAAAAGAAACACAAGGAAGATTTTGTTGGCTGGTTCGAAAGACGGGTAAGTTACTTTAGCATTTTCATAAATGTTTCTCGTAATAAAAAAAACAATGGTGTATAGTACACTCACACATATTCTATTCCATGAAACAGATCAGAGAACTCCATAAAGATGGGAAGGTCAACAGTCTGTTGTATACACTAGCTAAAGGGCCTGATCAAATTGCTCGTGTGTTCAACCGTACAGTACTGAATGGATATTACTTTCGTAATACCGAAATAGAGCTTGACTTGAGTACCCAAAATAGTGGCGTCGTAGTCAACGCGCAAGGAAGCACCAGCAGTACTGATTATTATGGGGTGATAAAGAAAATCATATTTCTTGACTTTCCTCCTGATAAGGAGGTTGTTCTATTGCAGTGCGACTGGTTCGACGTGCCTCCTGCCAATAGAAATCATAGTAAGGGGTATAGGAGGGACAAGTATGGAATTATTGACCTCGACACTAGTGTACACCGATTCATTGAAGACCCTTACATTCTAGGCATCCAAGCTGCACAGGTTTTCTATGTGAGAGATGTGAAGAGCCCTAATTGGGCAAGTGCTATAAAAATGAATCCACGCAATTTGTTTGCTCCTTCGGTTTTAAATGGTGCAGACCTAGATGATCTTGCAGAAGGAGATGAACGTGGTGATGCAGATGTACAGGATGTCGTCGATGCAGGAATTACAGTTCCAGAATTTACTTTACCTGACGATATTACTAGTTGGTGCAGAAATGATGATGAAGGAACCAGCGTTGATGTTTCAGTCATAAATAATTTAAGACCTGCTGATTTTGACGAAGACCAAGTCGAATATGATGCTGATACTGATGATGATGAGGCTTACATAAATGATGGTCATGTTGCTCCTTTGGTAGAAGATGAATTGGATGATGACCATGGATTCTTTGTGTAGGCTGTCTCTGCACTGTTTGGCTTAAAGGTTTTGCCATGAACATGCATGGATGAAAGATCGTGTAATAACATAATTTTTGTTTAAAGATTCCAAAGTTCCAGTGTTTAGAAATTTTGAATTTCCATGATAAATGTACTAGTGAAATTGCGTCTTATATGAGTTCTTGATTGATTATTAAGTACTGTCACTTGTTGCAACATTAGTAAAATGCTAAGTGCTGCAGAAATTCAATTGCAAACAATATTTAAAAAAAATTGTGCTCACCAAACTGAGATACTGGACCAAAAATAAATTGTAGTCCTAAGAAAATTGCAACAGTACGATCAAGGGCACGGCCCATGAGGCCCGTTAAGCTAGTCTATGAATGGTCGTTGCAAAATAACTTGTTCATTTTCGCAACAGTACAGTGATTGTTGCTTTACGTTTAACCTATTACCATACGACCCAAATTGTCGCAGTAAACAATAGGTATTGCCGCAGGATAAATTTGAGGCGAAAAACATATGGTATTGCCGCACGAAAAATTTGGTTGCAATAGTTAGCTTTTTTTTTGCAACAATATTTGTAACTACCGCAACACAAATACAGATGTTGCAATATATGACTGAATATCACCACGAATGCTTATTTCGTTGGAATACCATGTCTCTAAGGCAAAAAAAGGAGTGCCTCGCGCAACGAAAATACTCTGTCGCAACAACGCGCTTGTATTCCAACAGCAGTACAAATCGTGGCAATAGGAGGCCTCTACCGCAACAGAACGACAATTTATCGCCACCAAAATGAGTCGTGGAAATACGAGTGCCCTATCACCACAACCTGAGAGGTCGTGGTAATTTGTGATTATATCGCAACGAAAAAAAACCGTAGCTACAGATTTCGTTGCAAGAGACCGGTTCTCTTGTAGTGCTCCTCGGACCACTTCGTGTCTCCTTTGGACTCCGTGTGCGTGACAGAAAAATGGGACCCTGGGCTTTGGTTTCGTCCAATTCTGAGAATATTTCCAGAACAACTTTTCTGAAATACAAATATAAGAAAAGAGGAACTGACACTATGGCATCTTGTTAATAGGTTAGTCCAAAAAATGCATAAAAATGCTATGAAGTGTAAACAAAACATGTGGTAATTTGTAGAAAACAAGCATGGATCATCAAAAATTATAGATACGTTTGAGACGTATCACCGGTGTGGGGTGGTTGTGGCATCGCTGCTTATCCCATGTCAACATGAGAACTTTGCAAAGTCTTCAGAAGGGTGGTCACATCCTCGGACTAAAAGAAAATGTTTCCTTTGCCAAAGATCATGTGTGTAGGTCTTGTGTTGAAGGCAATATGCATGATTCCGCCCACAAAATCAAGACAATAATTTCAACAAAGAGGATCTTGGAGCTTCTCCATGTTGATCTCTTTGGTGCCGTGCCTGAGGCAAGAAGTATTGCTTGGTGATAGTGGATGACTATTCAAGATACACATGGGTCTACTTCTTCAAGTTGAAGAATGAGACTCAAAAAAATAGCATCGACTTCTCCAATCAAGTGCAAGATCAACACAATCTTCCTATCTTGGCTATTTAGAGTGATAATGGATCCAAGTTTAAGAAGTACACGCTTGATGAGTTCCTAAGTGAAGAGGGTATTCTTCATCAATATTCCGGTGCATATACCCCTCAACAAAATGGTGTAGCCGAGAGGAAGAACCGGACTTTATTGGATATGGCTAGGACCATGTCGGTGGAGTTTAACTCTCACCAATATCTTTGGGCCGAAGCCATATCCACCAATTTTCACTCATCAAACCGTCTCTACATTCGCAAGGGCTTAATGAAGACTCCATATGAGATTCTCACCGGAAACAAACCCAACATCTCCTACTTCCGTGTCTTTGGTTGTAAGTGTTTATATTTGATCAAAGGTGTTCGTTTGTCTAAATTCCAAGCTAAAACTATTGAGGGTACATTTGTTGGTTATGGTGCCGAATCCCACACTTGTAGAGTCTTTGACAAGGCCTCTCGGATTGTCATTGAATCTAGCAGTGTGGTGTTCAAAGAAAATTATGGCTCCCAAGTTGGGTAATTTCGTGTTTCCGATGTAGATGTTGAAATACCTCAAGAAGCCATAGGAAGAATGGGCGTGGGATTTTTCGCCCCATTGGGGGACACCTTGTGGTGACTCGAGAAGAACTATGATCTACTCAAGTGGAGCCCTCGTCTACATTGGAAGATCAAGCCAAGGGAGCAAGCGATGCACCAACCCAAGAACAAGTTCAAGACCCTCCCATTCTTGACCAAGTTGCTATGCAAGAACCTAGCACTCCTATCATTCAATCTATCCAAGGTCAAGGCCAAGATCAACCTTCTTCATCTTCTTCTCCTATTGCTGAAGCAAGTGAAGATGATTATCAAGTCCAACATTCTGGACAAGACGGGGACCCTGATGGCGTGTCGACACATGTTCATTGGGAGACCCTAAGAGGAAGGTATGATGAGTACGGCACGAAGATTTTCCCTCAGTAAGAAACCAAGGTTAAATCTGACAGGTAGGAGAAAGAAATCACTTCTGAAGGTTGTTGATGGCTGATGTTTGCAGGGCGCTGATACGTCATAAACGTATCCTTAATTTCTGATGTTCAATGTTGTTTTCTTATTGTTTCCCACATATTTTCTATACACTTTATGTCATTTTTATCGATTTTCTGGACTAACCTATTGACAAGATGCCACGGAGCTAGTTCTCTGTTTTCTGTTGTTTTTAGTTTCAGAAAAGTTGTTCTGGAAATATTCTCGGAATCGGAAAATTTGAATCCCGGAAGTCTTAGAATTCCCGAAGGTTCCACGGAGTCCCGAAGAGACCCGGAAGGGGGCCTAGAGAGGGCCCACACCATAGGGGGTGGTGTGGGGGCCCCCGGATTCCATCGCCTTTTCCCTTTCGCCTATTTATACCCCCTGAGACGTAAACCCTAGAGATATACCACTTCGTCCCGAAAAACACCCGAGGTCGTCTTCATCGTCATCCCGAGATCGGGAGGGTTCTGGAGCTCTCCCCGGCACCCTGTCGGGAGGGGAATTCATCACCGGAGGGGTCTACACCACCATGCGCTCATGTGAAGTGATGCGTGAGTAGTTCATCCCTGGACTACGGGTCCATAGCAGTAGCTAGATGCTTGTCGTCTCCACTTGGTACCTCATGTTTAGATCTCGTGAGCCGCCTCACCTGATCGAGATCATCTTTATGTAATGCTACATGTTGCGTTTGCTGGAATCTGATGAATGTTGAATGCTATGTCTTCTGATTATCAATCTATTATGTTATCTCCATGCTTATGTTATTTATGATATTGCATTCCCTCCGTTATTAGTAGATGCTTTGGCAAAGTAGATGGTAGTAACTCCAAGAGGGAGTATTTATGCTCGATAGTGGGTTCATGCCTCCTTTGCATCTGTGCTCGAGTTACAGAAACGTGATGGATGGAGGATGTGATGTTTCCATTAGGGAGAAAACAACGATGTTGCTAGCAACTTAATACCCAACGTTTGTTCAAATGATATTTGAAGGGTGGATTATTAGACATAGATGCAGTTGGATGACGATATATGTATTTTGTTGTAATGCCCGCATGAATCGCATAGTAATCTTTATGTCTTTCATATGCACTACGGTGCAACCTTCATTTCTGTCAATTGCCCAGCTGTAATTTGTTCACCACACATGTTATTTATCTTTCACGGAGAACTGTGGACCCCGGCCCCTTTTCCTCATACTGATAAAACACCTACTACTTTCACACTGCTTTCATACGGCTGCTATTATTTTCCTACTGCTTTCCACACCATACGTTTAACCTCTTTGTGTTCAGCAAAACCGGTGAGATGGACAACCTCACTGCGAAGTTGGGGCAAAGTGATTTGATTGTGTTGTGTAGGTTCCACGTTGCTGCTGAACCGGTAGTGCGCCCTGCCACCTCAGCTGCATCAACCTTCAGAGATTGCTTTTTCCTCCTACTGGTCGATTCAACCTTGGTATCTTTTCTGAGGGAAAACTTGCCGCTACACTCTTCACAACCTTCCACTTGGGGCTTACCAACATTTGCATCTGGCGCACTACGAGGCTCAGCAGCAACATGGAATCTGCAAACAGCACTACCAAGATACTTTGCCCCAACGAAATAGTGAGGTTGCCAATCTCACCGGTCTTGCTGAAAACAAAGGATTAGACATATAGTGTGGAAAGTGATGTTTGTTTGCATTGAATGAAATGATAACAATGTTTGCAGTGAAACATAACAGTGTTTGCAGTAGATTGTATCATCAGTGTAAAAGAATGGACCGGGGTCCACAGTTTACTAGTGATGTCTCCCATAACAGATAAATAACATGTTGGGTGAACAAATTACAGCTGGGCAATCGACAAAATAGAGATTGCACCGTAATGCATATACATGACATGACGACTACTATGAGATACATTTGGGCATTGCAACATGATACATAGACCGTTATCCAACTTCATCTATGACTAATAATCCACCCTCAGGACGTCATCCGAGCAAACTTTGGGTATTAAGTTGCAAGAAACAGATTATTGCATTAAGTAAAGTGCGTAATGTAAACAACACAATTATCCTTAGACAAAGCATTCTTGTTTTGCCCCTAGTGGCAACAACACATCCACAATCTTAGAAGTTATTGTCACTCTCCTACATTACCGGAGGCATGAACCCACTATATAGCATAAATACTCCCTCTTGGAGTCACAAGAATCTACTTGGCCAGAGCATCTACTTGCAACGGAGAGCATGCAAGATCACAAATAACATAAATGATAGATCTATAATCAAGTTGACATAGTATTCAATATTCATTGGGTCCCAGCAAACACAACATGTAGCATTACTATAAGATTATCTTGATAGGTGATGGAGTGTGGACACACGTTCATTGGAGACCCCAAGAGGAAGGTATGAAGAGCACAGTAGCAAGTTTCCCTCAGAAAGAAACCAAGGTTTAATCGACCAGTAGGAGGAAGGAGTAACTTCATAAGGCTGATGCAGCTGAGATGGCAGGGCACACTACCAGTTCAGCAGCAACGTGGAACCTACACAACACAATCAAATCACTTTGCCCCAACGAAGCAGTGAGGTTGTGAATCTCACCGTTTTTTTCTGAACACAAAGAGGTTAAACGTATGGTGTGGAAAACAATATGAGAACAGTATGAAAGTAGTAGCAGCAATATGAAAACAGTGGAAGCAGTGTATGTACTATCAGAATGAGAAAATGGACCGTGGTCCACAGTTCACTAGTGGTGTCTCTCCGTGAAAGATAAATAACATGTGTGGTAAACAAATTACAGCTGGGCAATTGACAGAAATGAAGGCTGCATCACAGTGCATATGCAAGACATAAAGATTACTATGTGATTCATGCGAGCATTACAACAAAATACATAGACCGTCATCCAACTGCATCTATGACTAATAATCCACCCTCCGAATATCATCTGAACAAAAGTTGGGTATTAAGTTGCAAGCAATAGATTATCTCAGTAAGCAAAGTGTGTAATGTAAACAATGTAAACTAAGTAAACACCGTTGTTTTCTCCCTAATGGCAACAACACATCATCCATCCGTCACATTTCTGTCACTCGAGCACATATGCAAAGGAGGCCTGAACCCACTATAGAGCATAAATACTCCCTCTTGGAGTTACTAGCATCTACTTGGCTAGAGCATCTACTCATAACGGAGAGCATGCAAGATCATAAATAACATATGCATGAAGATAACATGATAGATTGATAATCAGATGACATAACATTCAACATTCATCATATCCCAGCAAACACAACATGTAGCATTACATAAAGATGATCTCGATCATGTAGGGAAGCTCAGAGATCTAAACATGAGGTACAAAGTGTAGAAGACAACCATCTAGCTACTTCTATGGACCCGTAGTCTAGGGATGAACTACTCACGCATCACTTCGGAGCAGGGCATGGTGGTGTGGACCCATCCGGTGATGAATTTCCCTCCCGGTAGGGTGCCGGGGAGAGCTCCAGAACCCTCCCGGTCTCGGGATGACGATGACGGCGGCCTCGGGTGTTTCTCGGGAAAAAGTGGGATATTTTTAGGGTTGACGTATCGGGGGGTATAAATAGGCGAAAGGGCGATGGCGGTAGAGGCCCGAGGGCCCACACCACCCCCCGGCGCGGCCAGGGGCGCGCCACCCTATGGTGTGCCCCCCTGTGGCCGCCCTCCGGGCCTCTTTGGGACTCCGTGGAACCTTCGGGAATTCTAAGACTTCCGGGCTTCGAATTTTTCAATTTCGAGAATATTTCCAGAATAACTTTTCTGAAACTAAAAACTGCAGAAAACAGGGAACTGGTTCTGTGGCATCTTGTCAATGGGTTAGTCCGGAAAATCGATAAAAATGACATAAAGTGTATAGCAAACATATAGGAAACAACATGGAACATCAGAAATTAAGGATACGTTTATGACGTATCATTAGGCAGATCACAAGATCTAAACATGATGGCACAAAATAGGAGAAGACAACCATGTAGCTACTGCTATGAACCCGTAGTCCAAGGATGAACTACTCACGCATCACTCCGGAGGCAGACATGGTGATGAAGAGCCCTTCGGTGATGATTCCCCTCTCTGGCAGGGTGCTGGCAAGAGCTTCAGAACCCTCCCGAACTAGGATTGCCGACGGCGGCGGCTACGGAACTTTTCATGAATGGAGGCTCGGGTTCCCGAGGAAGGCAATATATAGGCGGAAGGGCGATGTCGATGGGCACCCAGGGGCCCCACACCACGTGGTGGCATGGCCAAGCGGGGGTCGTGCTGCCCTATGGTGTGGCCACCTCCCTGGCCCCTTTGAGTCCCCTCCGGACTCCATGTACGTGACAGAAAAATAGGGACTTCGGCTTTTGTTTCGACCAATTCCGAGAATATTTCCAGAAAAACTTTTCTAAAACACAAAAACAGCAGAAAACAGGAACTGTCACTATGGCATCTTGTCAATAGGTTAGTTCCATAAAATGCATTAAAATGCTATGAAGTGTATAGAAAACATGTAACAATTGGCATAATATCAACATGGAACATCAGAAATTATAGATACGCTAGAGACATATCAAGCATCCCCAAGCTTAGTTCTACTCGTCCTCGAGTAGGTAAAACGATAACAACAAAATAATTTCTGAGGTGACATGCTACCCACACAATCTTGATCAACATTATTGTAAAAGCATTGCAAGCTGAGATTAAAGTACTCTAAACATATGCATGATAGATATAATTCCAACAATGTAACTTAGCAACTATGTTGCAGCATGAAAAATAACACAAACAAAAGATCATGAATAATAATGCATTGAAATTGACACATTTGTTCCGAGCATAGAGAAAACATAGCAAAGTGGTATTCAGCTTGTCCTTCATGGAATAGCAAAAGATAAATGCCAGGACAACTTCACAGTTCAAGTGGTGAATAGATAGAAATAATTTGAAAACAAGTAATAACATAGTCATGAATCAATCAATAATAAATTTTGGGACTATGCATATTATACTCAGAATGACAACTATGCTCTCTTAATTGGTTCATAAAGTTACAAGATGAAGACTCAACATAAAAGTAAAAGAAAAGGCCCTTCGCAGAGGGAAGCAGGGATTACTCATGTGCTAGAGCTTTTTATTTAAATAAAACAAAGGTATTGAAAATATAATTTTGAGAGAGGTGTATGTCTATGTCAAAAAATGGTAATGATAAACTTATCATAACTCATGTCAAGCAAGGTTTTTAGAATGTTGACAGCGGTTTCCGTTGTTTTATTAGTTTGGCACTTCCCCCACCTTTCTTTCACAAACCAGGGGTAGCCATGTTCATGGGTACCCACTAGCTTTCATCAAACCATGGGGAAGTACCTTTTTGTTATTATTTGGCATCAGCTCTCTGCAAATTTAGATGAGCACAGATTCCATACTCATCGGGTGAAAGAGGGGGAAGAACTTTTCTTGACATAAGACACAATAAACTTTAAACTACTTCCTCATGAGTTAAAACAGGAGCACAAAAAAGGCAATAGCTTTTGAAGGTTTTTAAGGCAGCACACAAGCAATTTGGCAAACTTTGTTTTTTGGGAGTTGGATGCACGAGTATATCTCATACTCTGTACAGGTGAAGGCTAGCAACAGAAAGGTAGCACACAAGCAATTTGGCAAACTTTGGTTTTTGGGAGTTGGATGCACGAGTAGAGCTCATACTCAGTACAAGTGAAGGTTAGCAACAGACTGGGACCGACTAACTAAGAGAGCAATAACGACCATAATCATGGATAGCGACAAAACATTATTAGTCAAAGAATAAATGATATTACAAGTCAAAACTAAATGATCATAGAGGCTAGAGGTGACTGGGGTGTAGTCATAACATGGTGTGAGCATGAGCCAAGTCAACCCAAATAAAGCAATCAAAGGAGAATACCACAATATTATGCTTCGAAATTGTAAAAACAACTAATGATTTCATTCAACGACACATTAAGCACTATCAAATATTTGAGACAAGTCATGCTACATCAATAACTACTAAGCATATAATTAAAATATTATCTAACATGACATGTTAAAGTCTAAGCCACCGTCTAAACAAGCTTCCTATTGCACCGTTATAAGCATGAAATATTTTATTCTTCTCCAACACCAATCAATTTATTACAACACAAACTCTCCAAATAATTTATCAATGAAACAAGAGAGTACTACTCTACAATAACTAACATCTCTGAATAAGAGATGCATGAAAAACATGAACTAAAAGAATTGCAGCAGCTAGACAATAAATGAACAATACGAGTATCCATATGAAAAAGTGAAGTGTGTCTCTCTCCCACACAAGAATGCTACGATTCAACCAAGTTTATTACAGAAAATAAAAACAAACAGATTGTCCAAGTAAAGTACATAGATGTGAACGAATAAAAATATAGTTTAACTAGAAATGACCTGATAATTTGTTGATGAAAAAGGGGATGTCTTGGGCATCCAAATCTTAGATGCTTGAGTCTTCTTGAAATTTGCTAGGATGATCCACGGGGGCATCCCCAAGCTTAGACTTTTCACTCTTCTTGATCACATTATATCATCCTCTTCTCTTGACTCTTGAAAACTTCCTTCATATCAAACTCAAAGTAATTCTTATTAGAGGGTTAGTGCATAATCAAAAACTCACATGTTATGCATGGACACAAGCATTACCAATACTTTCTAAACATTAGGTACAACCACTGATGTTTTGTGGAGCAAAGAAATCCACTCAACATAGTAGAAGAGAGAATATAAAATAAAAGGCAGAATCTGTCAAAACCAGAACAGTCTGTAAAGACGATTTTTTTCGAGGCACTTACGTTGCTCAGATAAGAAAACCTAGAACTAATAAAAGTTGCGTACATATCTAAGAATCACACACAAAAAGTTCCAGAATTTATTATGAATTAAACGGTGGAAAGCAAAAATTTGTTCCTGCGCAGAAATTCGAATCTAGCATCAACTTTCCACTAGAGACTTTACTTGGCACAACAATTCGAAAAAGTAAAGATACAAAGGAGTTGTTACAGAAGTAAAGAACACCTTGACTAAAAAAACAAAAGAAAAATTACACAAATAAAACATGGGTTCTCCCAAGAGGGCTTTTCCTTAACGCTTTGCAGCTAGGCACAGAAAGTAAGAATCAAGTATTTTCAAGTGAAGAAGCATCCAAATCAAGACCAGAAACCTTCTCAACAATGCCTTTTATTTTATCTACTAGCAAAGTGCCCGTGCGTTGCAGCGGCGCTAAAATAAATAATATGTTGTCACAAAGATAGAAACCAATATATAATAGTACCATCCAAACATCTTAGGTTTAACTTTCGTTCCTCATTTATATCATTTGAGATATGTTATAGTTTCACTTCAGATATTGTTAATTTACATGTTCCACTATGTACTACAATCCACTAAATTTGTAACCGCTGCTTTCTAATCATCAGCTAAACGATTTTCCATTATTCCTCAAGTAAGATACATGTGAATTTTATTTTACCCTGCGTGAGCATGTATAATTGAACTGTATGGAAAATTATTTTACACCGCATTACCAATCATATCCAACCTAAACCTAAGACAAACATAATAATTGACACGCAATTTTATTTTACGAATCCATGTTGACCAACTACATTATTTCCTTTTGTAATATATAATCGGATTTTGTACATGTGTCTTTAGTTTCTCTTTTATCATCTCATCTATATTATGGAACAGAGGGAGTAAGAGAGAATGTTGTTCTAATTGTATGAATCTTTCCATCAACCTTACAAGCGTGAAGTCTACGGAAACATACTTGAAGGTTAGATAAAACACTCCCAAGGAATAATCAGAACATAAAAGGGGAAACCCTAATACAGATATAACATGTCTCTGCAAATATGCAGGGGATTCATGGCGGCATATTCACATAACTCATGGTTTTCCTCTCATTTAGAGGACTCTCCCGCAGATGTAACTATGCACCACAAGCAGCTAGACACCCTAGTACAGAAGTATGTATTTGCATTATTGCCCCTTTTGCAAATAACAGCTGAAGCTACGTTCTAAAAGAATATCATACGGAACCATGTGATATGGCCACATTATGTACAACACGTTAAGGAACATGCAGAGTACTTATAGATCAAAGACAACACACCATACTCAACGATCGGAACAGCAAGTAAGACAACCACATTTCATTCGGCATCTAGGATAGTAGACAAAATACACATATATTGTACGAATGATTCCATGGAAAATGATATAAATCAATTGTGGCTTATCAGTTGGAGCTAAAACTGAAAATGAACATGGTGACTTATGTGCTGCAAGTGACTTCGAGCCCCTCTTTGGGTCCTTTCAGAATCGTGTTCTTTAGTCCCAAATAGAACAGACACATGAGTGCCACCAAAAAAACTGAAGCTGCGTAATCATGGCAGCTAATCCACTACATATGTAGCTAGCCTAGGCTTGAGCTTAGCTCCACATCCTGGAGCATGAATGCTTGATCAATCTAGTTAGGCAATGCAGTCAAGGTGTGAAATAGATCAAAACGCGCAAAAAAACTGAATCGTGTAGACATCTGATAATAAGATCTAAACTACAACTATATTTGCACGGAGACGAAGTAACAAAAAGTATTTACAGCTAATGTTTTAAGCAATGAGTAGGAAATAGGTGCATCATCTCTAGCTACCCCGTCCCAGCAGCAGGATGCAGCACAGTTGATGCAGGAATATCGAGATATGCCAAGATTTCGGAGCTACCGTCGATGATCTCACTAAGCATCACAACATGGGACATCAAGAAGCTGCACACGTTGCATCTTGATGAGAGAATCTTGACCACAATGACGATGGAAGGAGTTCGCTGCTGCTCGCAGGAAGTCAATGTAGAACAAGCGTGCCGAGGAGGTTCAGCCACCACCAGCCGGCAACTTCAAGCAACAGCCGCCCTGTGCAGTCTGAGGCCACTGCATGCCCTTGGAAGCTGCCGCCACAGCTGGGGCCGCGACCCACAGGCGGCCGCCGGCAGAAGCATAACAAGGGAGGGATAGGGAGCGCGGTACGGGGCGGGGTACAGAGAGCAGGGCGGAGCAAGAGTAGAGTTGGCTGCGGATCTGGTTTGAGGGGGCGCTCCAACTCCTACCTAGCGCCCGGAGATGCGCCGCCACAGCCTTGCCCCGCATCCGGAAGAAGAGTCAGCCGCAGCGGCGGTGGCGCCAGTACCAAGGCTGGACGGGCGGCTGACGGTCGGCGCAACAGGGCGGTATTGGCCTCCTGATCTCCCATGGCATGTACTAGCAGGAGACGGTGCTACCCGGCGGCTCCAGGCCCGAGGCTGGATGGGCGGCCGGCGGCTAGCGCAATAGAGCGGTATGGCATCTTGATCTCACATTGTGTATACCCCAGGGAGGAGGAGGTGGTACCCGTCTCCATGAACTGCCTCGTCTGCCGCTGCCGCCGGCGGCGCGCCCCCGGCCTCCACTTCGTCCTGTCACTCCCACAACCCGCCCGAACCTTGGCTCCTACCAGCGTCTAAGCGTCTAGCATCTCTTTGACTCGAATTCTCCATTGATCCTAGCCACCTCCTATGATGTGGGTGATAAGGTCATTTTTTCATGCAGTTTTTTTGACAGATCGCTAGCGTGGCTCTGTTTTTTTCTTATCTAAATCGTTCCTAGGCTACTGGACGCGAGGTCAAAACGAAACACACCGACCAAAATGAGACGAAACGTTGTCTAATTTTAGGGACAGTTTCAATGACCTATCAAACCAAACCAAGGAAGGCTTAACGACTTTATTATTAGGTATAGATATAAGTTTCTGATGACCCTCTCTCAACACTCTTGGGTTCACTACTTTCATCAAATGGATTTTCAGGAACAATCCAATCGAAATTCTTTTTCAAAGCTTCATGCATTCCTACGAGTTTAAAAGGTAGTGGCATTTTGATTTCTTCCCCATTTTTAGGTTTGGTTTTGTCCAATATTTTAAGAGCACCAATAACATCTACACATGAGCCTAGCATCTTAAAACGATCAAAGACTTTTCTAGCCTCTACAACAACGTCACCAAATTCTTTAAGCAAAGTTTCCAAAATAAAATCTCTGTTTTCAATATCCTCAACATCATTTAGGTTAAAAAAACATTTGCTGCATTATGGGGTGAAGGTTAACAAAGCTAGCCGCTAACATGTGAACTAAATAAGCTTTAGCAGTTTCATAAATCGGAGCAAGTTATACTAAGGATCTATCCTGAAAATCTTTATGCTTACTAACATGATTAAGAATTCTGTAATGTTATCCTTTCAAATTATAGAATCACTACCTATTTATAAGTCTTTTAGGGTGTACTTAGGGAGTAACATGATGAACAATAAACTAAAAGCAGGGTAGCAAAAATAACAACTAGAAATAGAAACTATTTTTTTGTGTTTTTAATATAAAGAAGCAAAAAAAACTAAGCAAAACAATAACAAAGTAAAAAAGATTAGAGGTGAGAGACTCTCGTTGGAGAAATCCTCTTCCTCCCCATCAACGGCGCCACAAAGAGCTTGATGGCGTGTGGACACACGTTCGTTGGGAGACCCTAAAAGGAAGGTATGATGAGTACATCTGTAAGATTTTCTCTCAGTAAGAAACCAAGGTTTAATCGGACCAGTAGGAGAAAGAAATCACTTATGAAGGTTGTTGACGGCTGATGTTGGTAGTGCGCACTACCAGGCTCAGCAGCAACGTGGAATATGCGCACAACACAACCAAGATACTTTGCCCAATGAAATAGTGAGGTTGTCAATCTCACTGGTCTTGCTGAAAACAAAGGATTAGACGTATAGTGTGGAAAATGATGTTTGTTTGCAGTGAATGAAATGAGAACAGTGTTTGAAGTGAAAAAGAACATTGTTTGCAGTAGGTTGTATTATCAGTGTAAAAGAATGGACCAGGATCCACAGTTCACTAGTGGTGTCTCTCCATAAGAGATAAATAACATGCTGGGTGAACAAATTACAGTTGGGCAATTGAAAAAATCGAGAATGCACCGTAATGCATATACAAGACATGATGACTACAATGAGATTCATTTGGGCATTACAACATGATACATAGACCGTTATCCAACTGCATCTATGACTACTAATTCACCCTCAAGACGTCATCCGAGCAAACTTTGGGTATTAAGTTGCAAGCAACAGATTATTGCATTAAGTAAAGTGCGTAATTTAAACAACACAATTGTCCTTAGACAAAGCATTGATGTTTTACCCCTAGTGGCAACATCACATCCACAATCTTAGAAGTTATTGTCACTCTCCTAGATTACCGGAGGCATGAACCCACTATCTAGTATAAATACTCCCTCTTGGAGTCACAATCATCTACTTGGTCAGAGCATCTACTAGCAACGGAAAGCATGCAAGCTCACAAATAACATAAATGATAGATCTATAATCAACTTGACATAGTATTCAATATTCATCGGATCCCAGCAAACACAACATGTAGCATTACTATAAGATTATCTTGATCATGTTAGGCAGCTCACAAGATCTAAACATGATGGCACAAAATAGGAGAATACAACCATCTATCTACTGCTATGGATCCTTAGTCCAAGTATGAACTACTCAAACATCACTTCGGAGGCAGGCATGGTGATGAAGAGCCCTTCGGTGATGATTCCCCTCTCTGGCAGGGTGACGGGAAGAGCTTCAGAACCCTTCCGAACTAGGGTTGATGATGGCGGCGCCTACGGAACTTTTCATGGATGGAGGATTGAGTTCCCGAGGATGGAAATATATAGGCGGAAGGGCGATGTCGGTGGGTGCCCAGGGGGGCCACTCCACGTGGTGGCGCCGCAAGGGGGCTGCACCGCACTATGGTGTGGCCACCTCCCTGGCCCCCTTCGAGTCCCCTCCGGACTCCGTGTACCTGACAGAAAAATAAGGACTTCGGATTTTCTTTCGTCCAATTCCGAGAATATTTCCAGAACAACTTTTATGAAACACAAAAACGGCAGAAAACAGGAACTGGCACTATGGCATCTTGTCAATAGGTTAGTTCTAGAAAATGCATAAAAATGCTATGAAGTGTATAGAAAACATGTAGCAATTGGCATAATATCAACATGGAACATAAAAAATTATAGATACGTTGGAGACGTATCAGACCCAAATGATCAAGTGATTCCACCTCACAATAATGAGGAGATCGAAGCCCTTCGTGCTAGAAGGATTGCAAAAGCCTTGAAGCATATTGATGCTTCCGATAATAAGGTGTTGAGTGATGTGCAAAACAAGAGATACACAAGAGCTCAATTGGCAAGCTTTAGTGAGCATCAAGCTCACGTATCTATTGTTAAACCAAAGAAAATGTATGAAGCTCATGAAGATTAGGATTGGTTGGAAGATATGCATGATGAGACCAATAACTTTGAGCGCAATAAAGTTTGGAAGCTAGTTGAGAATTCTAAAGATTGCCACAATGTTATTGGCACTAAGTGGATATTGAAGAACAAGCAAGATGAGCATGATATTGTTGTGAGGAACAAGGCAAGATTGGTGGCTCAAGGCTACACTCAAGTGGAAGGCATTGACTTTGATGAAATCTATACTCACGGTGCTCGTCTTGAGTCCATCTGTATCCTCCTTGCATATGCATCTTCGCATAACTTTAAATTGCAACAAATGGATGTCAAAAGTTCCTTTTTAAATGATCCATTGAAAGAGGAGGTATATGTTAAGCAACCTCCAGGATTCGAGAACTCAAACTTACCTAACCATGTCTACAAGCTCTCTAAGGCACTCTATGGACTTAAACAAGCTCCATGTGCGTGGTATGATCACCTTATAGAGTTGTTGCAAGACCGTGGGTTTGAAGTGGGGCAAATCGATCCCACCATTTTCACAAACAGGGTAAAAGGGAAGCTTTTAATATGCCAACTCTACGTGGATGATATCATCTGTGGGTCAACTAACCAAGCTTTCAATAATGAGTTCTCAAAGCTTATGACTGACAGGTTTGAGATGTCTATGATGGGAGAGCTCAAATTACTCCTTGGCTTTGAGATCAAGCAATTGGCTTATGGGACTTTAATTTCTCAAGCCAAGTATACACAATATATGCTCAAGAGGTTTAACTTCCAAGGTGCTAAAGAGAAGGTCTCTCCAATGCAAGTTAAATGCCATATCAAGCGCAATCCGGACGGTAAAGATGTGGACCAAAAGTTGTATTGTTCTATGATTGGTTCTTTTCTTTACCTTTGTGCATCTAGTCCCGACATTTTGTTTAGTGTAGGAGTGTGTGAAAGGTATCAGGCGGCTCCTAAGGAAAGCCACTTGGTGGCGGTCCACAGGATTTTTCGGTATTTGGTTCATACCTCAAGGTTTGGTTTGTTGTACCCAAAGGGGGGAAAATTTTCACTCAAGGGGTACACAGACTTCAATTGGGCCTACGATCAAGATGATAGGAAGTCTACTTCCGGGGTTTGCCAATTCCTTGGTAGGCCTTTGGTGAGTTGGTCTTCCAAGAAGCAAAATTGTATATCTCTCTCCACCGTCGAAGTCGAGTATTTGGAGGCCGCTAGTGCTTGCACCCAATTGCTATGGATGAGGAAAACCCTCAAATAATATGTTGTTCACTTGTAGAAAGTACCACTCTTGTGTGATAATGAGAGTGCCATCAAGATTGCCTATAAACCCGTGCAACACACAAGGACGAAGCATATTGAGATTCGTCATCATTTCATCCGGGATCATGTGGCAAGAGGTGATATTGAGCTAGCATATGTCCCAACCAAGGATAATCTTGCGGACATCTTCATAAAACCTCTCAATGATTCAAGATTCATGTACTCGATAAATGAGAAAATATCATCGATTCAAGGAGTTTGACTTGAGGATCTTGCACACACACATATAGTTGACTATGTGTTTGGGTTTAGGTGTAGGCATGGACATAGGGGGAGTGTTATCCTAACACATTGGCTTCTCCCTCCCTCCATTATGCCCAAATCAAAAACTCATTATTATCTCTCTATTTCTAATGTTCAATTGTGAGCTAAAGTGTCGAGAATTGGAAATGCACCCAAGATATATCTTCCCGGGGACATAGCATGATCTCTTACATGGTGTCTTAGACCACCAACCTCTTCTCTGTGAAGAGTTGGGTCTTATTGGTGTTCATTTGGATCTTATTTGCCTATTTTTTTTATCTCTCTCTCTTGTTGAGGTTTGATGGGAAATATGCTCCAATTTGGCCTTTTACAATTGATTCTTGCAAATTAGAGCATATAGTACCATTTACCAGTTTGGAATTCCATCCTAAGCCTATCTCATCTTAAAACCCATATCTCTATTCTTGAACATGCTCAAAAAAATTCCATTGAGGAAAAGGAAGGGTGCCCCAGTACTATCGACCAGCGACCGGTACTACCTCGTGTGCAAAGTTGAAAGCAGTTTATTCTGGTGAAACTTGTACATTCGGTACTAACAAACATGCCTGGTACTAGCGTCTGTGCAGATCAAAGCAGAATCTTTCTGCAGAAATCTGTACAAACGGTACTACCATGCCAGCATGGTACTACCGTCTATGCAAATCAAAGCAGATTAATTCTACGGAAATTTGTAAAGCCGGTACTACCGCACAAGTCCGTACTACCGGGCCAAGCAGTTTTCTCCTATAATCTCCAGGTCGTGCGGTGTGGGAGTTATTTCCCACCAGCGCGAACGCTTCCCAAAAGGTTGTTGCCCCTTCCTCTTCCTCCTCCGGCTGGCCCTAGTCCCACCGGATTCCTCCGTTCCTAGCCATGGTCTTCACCGTGGGAATCTCTCCCGCATCGATCTCCTCCATGTCCTCCGGTATTTCCCCTCTATTTGCTCCCTTGGGTCTCCATTGATGAACTTTGATGAACCCTAGATTACTTTGAGGATAGATACTTGGTAGCTCTGTTTCTTTGGTTAAAATGCGTATGGATTATTTTTAATGGTTGGGAAATGAACCCTCTTAGTATACTCTAGTTATCCTTGTTGAAATGTCCTTCGATTTCATGCTTGGATTTTGGGGCAGAAATTCACAAACTTGCACGCCCGGTACTACCGGACGCTGTCTGGTACTACCGCTCGTGTAGGTTTGGGACAGTTCAACCTATTTTAACTTGAGTAAACTGATTTTTTCTTCCGTTTCCTATGAGCATGTCTCCTTATCTTATTTCCTATCCCCATCTCTATGTTTTCACAGGTTCTCGTGGTTACGGTGGTTTGGGGAAGGATCTGGTCACTTATGTTCGAAGCAAGTGCAAGGCACCGGGGGACAAATCTTCTCAAGCTAAGGATGATGATGATATTATGGCAGAGTTTGAGGCTGATGATGCGATCATGCCCGCTCCTACCACTTCAAGAACTCGTGGTGGCGGTCGGGGTGGTCATGGTGGTGGTGGATCCACAAAGCGCAAATCTGTGGCTAGGAAGCCAACTCGCAAGCCGTTCAACAAGTGGAAGCCCGAAGAGTATCAAGAATATAGGGAAGAGAATCCCTATGAGCATGAGAAGGATTATTTTGAGAATCCCCACTTGTTCACCAAGGATCAAGAACATGTGTACAACGACATCTATGTGGGCAAAGACTATTCCGTCACCGTCCAACATACTCTCAACATTGATCACATGAAGCTCCCAAAGCACAAGGGCTACTTTGATGAATCTTTGGCCATGTGTGAAGAATTTGGTCTCATTCCTTTGATGAAGTTCAACCAACCCTACATCAAGTACTACATCATGCAATTCTTTGCAACTATTCATCTTGACAAGGATGAGGTGAGAACTTTAAGGTGGATGACAAAGGATAAGATGCTCTCGTCCACCTTGAAGGAATTTGGTGATCTTCTAGGGTATGATGACAAGAGAACTCATGCGCCTAGTGGTTGGAGATTTCATTGTGCCACATATTCTAGCAACAAGAAGACAATTTCCAACATCACCATGGAAGATGGTACTCCGGGGAAGACTACTCATCTTAGTCCTCCCTTCGATATTCTTCATCGCATCTATAGAGAGACCCTTGCTCCCCGTGTGGGGCATTTGGATGAAGTTCATGGATTTGTGTTTGCCTTGCTCAAGAACTCTAAGGAGAAGCAAGGCACATGTCAAAAGCTTGATGTGATGGATTGGATCCATGAGGAGTTGTGGCTTGCTGTGATTGACAAGAGGGCTCACATTTATGGACCTTTTATCATGAAGCTCATTACGAAGAAATGGTGGGAAGCCACAAAGGAAGACATCATGAAGGATGGCAGCCCCGTTGTTAAGCATCCAATGAAGGAGCCTACGGCGAAGAAGCATTTATCTCCTGCTGAGCTAGAAGCTTCCTCCCGTATTGGTGTGAGGGATGGGGCACCGTCTGATGAATATCACACTATGGATGAGCCACCTTAGTTCAAGAAATTTTAGATTAAGGCCAGGAAAGCCTTTTGCCTCCATCTTGATCTCCCAGAGCGCATGTATGATGCTCATGTCTATCACAAGAAGGCTGCAACCCACCAGAAGAAGATGATGGAGAAGATGGGATTGCTAGTGTCTCCGGGTTCCGAGGAAGCTATCACACCTAGGGAGAAGTGGATCTCTGAGCATAGCACCTGGAGCAACCCCGACATTCCTTCCTCGTCCACTCACCACAACATTGACGATGAGGAGTGACTCTTCTGGGACGTTATCCTCTTCTCCCTTTTTGACATTTTATGAAAAAAGGGGGAGAATGAGTATATTAGCTTGAGCCAGTATTTGCATGGGTGGAGTCACAAGAATTTTCTATCTTTGATGTTTTTTTTTGCTTGTGGCTCTTTTTAGTTGAAAGTTGAATTTATTTCCATTTGGTGTTGAACTATGTGTTGGAGCATGGTGTAAGACATGCATTTTATCCCGTTAAGCTCTCATTATCAATTGCAAGTCTTTATCCTAACTATTATATCTTATTGTGATCTAGTTCTAGTTTGTTTTAGTACACTCGTGCTCTCAAATCCTTGCTCAATAATTGTGTTGCCATCAAACACCAAAAAGGGGGAGATTGAAAGAGCATTCCCCATATTAAGTTTTGATGTTTGTTAACAACATAATTAGAGGCCGAATGTGTGCTAAGTACTGCAGGAAATCTTGATGCTTAATTTCCATATATTCATATTATATGATCTTGTGATAAACCCCATTGTACACACTATGAAGAATCAAGCATTTTGAGGGTTTTCTGTCAAAGGCGGTACTACCGGGTGGCACCCGGTAGTATCGGGATTTCCTAGTTTTGGTACTGGAACCGCAGCTTTGGTTTTGGCAAAATTCTGCACTACCGAACCTGCCCGGTAGTACCGTGTGTGGAATATGAACAAGTGTGCGTGAAGCTGTTATGTCGCTATGGAGCGGTACTACCGGATGGCGCGGTAGTACCGGGGTCGTGATACTGCTGCCACGGTGTGGTAGTACCGTATTAATGGACAGATGGTACGAGACTCGCGAAGTTGAAGTGCATAGAATGTGGCACTACCGCCCGGTAGTACCGTGTGTGGAAGATGAACAAGTGCATGTGAAGCTGCTGTGGAGCGGTACTACCGGGAGGGGGGTGCATAGCAGGATTTGATTGTCCAGTTGGCCGAGATTCAGCTCGCTGTCGGCATCGGCGGGTTGATTAGGAGGATACAAGTTCTCGAATCCCGGTAGCACCAGATCGACGCGAACCCGAAGCTCGTTGTCCGGTATATCTCTGCAATGGTACTTGCGGGATAGTGGCTGCAAGATGCTCCCCTTTGCAACATCCTTCAACTCGCTGCCCACTTTTAGCAGGAAGGTGCATCCCGTCGCGTCAGCCTGCGATAACATGCATGGATAGGTCAGAGAGTAGGGTTAATATTGAACTGGCTACAGCTTTTGAGACGGTCAATAATTTACCGTGAGGGCATTGAGCTCGGCTAACGTCGACGGACCACAGGTGATGGTGGGCTCGTCGAGCAACGGGGTGGTGGCCGCGCCGGACACGGCCGACGGTCCATCGGGGGCAGGCGCGTCGGGCACGGCCGACGGTCCATCGGGGGCAGGCGCGTCGGGCACGGCCGACGGTCCATCGGGGCCAGGCGCGTCGGGCACGGCGGGGGCGACAGGCACGGCCGACGTCGACGGACCACCGGCGGCGGCCGCGGCGGGCACGACCAACATCGACGGTATGTTGAACGTCGGTAACGGCCCCTGTGAGCCGCCGGCGATGTAGCCACATATTTTTTCAAATACGGCTGGGATGAGCGCATTCATCTTTTCCCCCACCGTTCTCTCAATCTTCTTCTCCATGTTTGTTTCCAAGTCATGGACCTTCTTCTTCAGCTCCTCCGTCTCCTCGCTCTTCTTCGCCGCCCGCGACTCCTTAGTGCTGGGCTCAGCCAAGCCATAGTTGGCGTGCTTCTTATTAAGTCCGCCGCCGGTGATACGGCCTAAGTGCGGCCTTTTCAGAGGGTCCTGGCTCTTTGCCTTGTTGTACCCCCTGATGAAAGGCTTATCCCACGCGACTTTGGCCGTCGACGTCTGCGACGAGGAAGATTCAAGTTGTTGTTCTTCTAGCTGCAGAAGCAACATATAAACGGTTTAGAATTGGTTTCGTACTAGAATGAAATCATGGACTTGATGATGATGAGTTGCATGAAATGGTAAATTTCTTACCACTAGCTTCTCAACATTCTTCACGCTATCGTCCGTGACCAAAATAACACCCTCCACCATCTTCGGGTCCGAGACAAGTTCCCCGGTCGGAGTTACTTTTCTGTACCTCGACCTCATGAATTTCTGGAATTGCGGGTCATGGGCATACTTGGCGTAAGGGTTCTCAATCCCTTTTTCAATGTAGGCCTGGTCCTCTTTCGCCCAAACTGGCTCCTTCCCGTCGTAGCCACGACAGCCGAGATTGTGGTGGCCGATGTTCTTCGACGCTAGATCCTTCCCCCATCCCGTTTGCTTCTTAGTGACATCAAGCGACTCGTTATCTAGGAAAGTCTTGAAGTCATCGGGCGTAATCCGCGGGAAGTGGCGATGGATCTCTTCGAATGGTGTCGATTCCTTAATCATCGCCCTCACCATAGTCTTGTAATTGCTCAGGGCTTTGGTGAATCTAGTGAGGGCGAGTTTGTTCACGAGGTTGCCCTTCAGATTCTCGTTGTTGTAGGGGGGAGGGAACTCGTACCGCGCGTGCAGCCTCGAGATGAGTTGGGCGCGCAGAGTTAGTTTCTTCTTGAGAGTCGGCTCGTTGACATTGACGACGTCTCGAAGTATCGCGCCAAGTTGGAGGAAGTACCCCTTCACAAGGTCCAATGGCATTAGAGGCGTGCCACTGGAAGGGTCCACCTCCGTGAATTTCTCTCGAACGATGCCGACCTTGTTCGGAGCTCGCTTCCGACGCTTGTTTCCCGTCGTGCTGCTCCCTGAGGGACCCCCGGCGCCACTATCAGTGGTTTCCTCCTCGCCACCGGTGAGCCCGTCATCATTGAGGGGATCGACATCAGGGTCAGTTTGTGTCCGATCTTCCTCTTGCGACTCTCGGGCCATAAGGATGTAGTGGTCCAATAAAGCCGGATCCGTAGTAGAAGAAGACATGCCCTAGCTAGCAGTAGACAAAACGTATACTGTTAGTCACCGGAAAAATTCGGCGTGACCTCGGCTATATATAAATGGTCATGCCGGAGTGCCAGAAATTCGCCGGAACGGAAATGAATCAACGTTCCGACAAAACATTGGCACTCAATGTACCTGCGACAGAAATTGAATGCACACATATGCATGGCCACAAAAACAGTTCCTTGCATTGCTGTCATCACATGGCACAAAAACTCCCAGGAAATTCATATATCATGCCAAAAAAACCTTCATATATATTGATCAAAGTAAAATACTGCACTTAATTAATAACAAATCACGGAGAATTCTAGCAGTGTCCAAAGCTTCAGTGTTCTATTCACATGTAATTAGTAGGTGATTCAGCTAGTGTAAGAAATATAGCATTTTATACTATGAGCTGAACTACCAGAATCCAGAAATAATGGTACATGATCAGATCCAGTTGTAGCTAAAGCATGTAGCAGCAGTAGTACTATGAGGGCGTTGGAAGAGGGGGAGGGGGGGCTGACCTGGGTTCGTCGTGGGTGTGGGCGACGGCGGCGTGGGTGACGACGGCCGGCGTGGACGACGACGATGAGAGGGACGGCGCGCGCGCGGCGTGCTCCCGCTCCTCCTGCCCTGCTGCTCCCGCTCCTCCTCCGCTGCTGCTCCTGCTCCTCCTCCTGCTGCTGCTCCTGCTCCTCCTCCTGCTCGACAACGACGACGGCGGCGTGCGATGAGAGAGGCGACGGCGTCGTGCGATGAGAGAGGCGACGGCGGCGTGCGGTTAGGGCTCGATATGAAACAGAGTGATTATGCGGGTTGTGAGTTAGCAGATCGAGTACTTACAGGCGCACAACGAGTGAAATGCGCCTGCGCTATCCCTTACCCCAGGCGAACAAAGGGATGTGCGCCTGCGCTAATGTTCTTAGCGATTCGTTTTGCGCGGGCCCACAGAGGTATACCCCAGGCGCACATATTGGAAAATGCGCCTGCGCTAAGCATTAGCACCGGTTTGTATAACAAACCAGTTCTAAAGGAGTGTCCCCTGGGCCCACCTAGCTACCCGCACAAATGGCCGCAGGCCTTTAGGACCGGTTTGTATAACAAACCGGTCCTAAAGGCCTGCGGCCATTTGTGCGGGTAGCTAGGTGGGCCCAGGGGACATACCTTTAGAACCGGTTTGTGATACAAACCGGTTCTAATGTTCTTGGCTCGATCCCTGTTATGCCCGGCCCCACAGATCCTTACCGCAGGCGCGTTATCTAGATAATGCGCCTGCGGTAAATTTCGTAGGATTTTGGTTTGCGCGGTCCCACATGGCATTACCCCAGGCGCATGTCCTGTGAAAAGCGCCTGTGATATATATTACCCCAGGCGCGTTTTCTCGATGATGCGCCTGTGCTAAGATTTTCTAAATTACACAGCCCCACCCCGGCCTGGGACACATCGAGCAATACGAATGCTATAATATGTGGCTCCCCCACGTTGGTTTTCACTTAAAAAATACATACATATGAATGTTAACATGTGCAAAAATATTTAATATATGTCGCATCGAGCGTAAATAGATTGGTTTAGCGAGATACCGCAAGTGTTTCTCTCTAAAAACACATTTTAATATATGTTTGCTGCTCTGATTGCCAAACGGATTGAGACCGTCGGTGCTCGCACCAAGCCTGATATGATGTTCCTTGGGTCGTTCCCGAATTCCTCATCGAATGCGTCTAATGCTTTCCACTGACATGCATCCGAAGGGTGTGTTAGCACTGGTTTTTCAACACGTTCTGGATCGCTCAGGGCATCTCCAGCCGTTGCGCCCCCCAGGGCCCAAAACGCCGCCGTTTTGGGGCCGCCGCGGCGCTAAACGGCGCTATTCTGGAACCTGGGGGGGCGCGTTTCCCAGTCGCGTCCCGAGCCCAAGAACCGGCCCAAACAAACGCAAAATGAAAACAGGCGAAATTTTATTGAAATTCGAAAACTGCGTACATGCATATTCGGCGCGAATTTAAGCTAGTACGAAAAATTTAAACTAAACATAGGAAATTTAAACTACTCGATGACTGCTCCGCCTACGCATCGTCGTCTTCATCAGCGACGTCGGCGTGGCGGTGCTGGTTGGAGGGGCCGGCTCCGTCCTGGCTCGCCGCGGCGAGACGGCGTTGCTCCGCCCGCTCCGCTCGGGCCTGCAGGCGCAGCCGGTGCAGCTGCGCCTGCTCGGAGGGCAGGCGGTTGCGCCGCCGCTCACTCTGCAGCGCAACCTGCCGCCGGTCGGCCTCGTAGAGGGCGATAATGCCCTCCTGCTCGACGGAGGCAGCACGCTGGGCCATCTGGCGGCGCACCGCTCGCGCCGCCTCCTCCCGCTGGTGCGCCTCCAAGGAGGCACGAACGGCGGCCGCCTCCGCCGCCGTCGCGGCCTGCTCGAGGACGCCGCGCACCTCGCGGTACGCGTCCTTGTTCTGCGAGGTCTCGAACGAGTGCAGCCCGGCGTGCTGCTCGGGCCACACTGGTTGCCTCCTCACCTCGCGTCTCCAGTGGCGGGCGGCTCGCCGCGCTTCTCGCGCCTCGTCGTACTCGGGTGGCTGCTCCGGCGCCACCGGCTCCGGCGCCACCACCTGCGGCTCCAGCGCCGCTTGCTGCGCTGGCTGCAGCTCGTCGTCGTCGCTCTCGGGCCCCGCGTCCCAGAGGTTCTCCATTGCGGCGAGGTTCGAGGGTGGAGAAGAAGGGTGGAGAAAGAATGGCGAGGAGGGAGTCGAGACTGTGCGTACGGGGAGGGGGCGGGCACCATTTTTTATACTACTCGCGGGCCAGTCGCCGCGCCGCGCGTGTCGCCGCTGCCGCCCCGCCATTAATCCGGTGGACTTTGACTGGGGCGCATGCACTGGCCGGCCGCCTTTGACGGCGCGGGGGTTTCTGTTCCCGCGTTTAATGGCGGGGGTTTCTGTTCCCGTGTTTAATGGCGCGTTCTGGGAAGCGCCTGCGCTAAGTGGTGCTACCCCAGGCTATTCTTTGTCCCAGGCGAACTACTTACACGTGCGCCTGCGCTAAAGGGAGCTACCCCAGTCCACTTTTTACCCCAGGCGCTTCGGTACGTACTCGCTTGTGGTATCTGTTATACCGCAGGCGAACTGATATGCGATTCGCCTGCGGTAAAGGAAGCGTGCCAGCGTCGGCCGTGGTTGGCCCTGCCACACTTTACCCCAGGCGCTTCCGGTTTCTGTTCGCCTGGGGTAACTGGCCTACCCCAGGCGCACCTACTTTCTCTTCGCCTGCGCTAATTAACCCAGGCGCACCGTTTTCCTTGTTCGCCTGTGGTAGGATATGCTGCTATAAGCAAATCTCTAGTAGTGCGGATGGCGCGGTAGTACCGGGGTCGTGGTACTGCCGATGTGGTGCTGTAGTGCCGTATTATTCGAGAAATGGTACTGGACTCGCGAAGTTGAAGTGCTCAGAATTCGGCACTACCTCCCCAATGCGGTAGTATCATATGTGGAGAGCAGTCCAGCGGATCCAGCGTTGACCCGGTGAAGATAGGAAAGGCCGGTACTACCGACGCCGTCCGGTACTACCGGGTGAGGCAATAAATGCCCAAACGGTCAGATTTGAAGGGACAATTATAAATAGTCCATCCCTTTCTTCTTGAAGAGGTAGCTCGTCTACCATTAAAGACCTCATTTATTGAGCTCACCAAAAGCTATATTTCTCCCAATCCCTCCACCCAAACTATTTGATCTTTGGAGGATTGAAGGAGAAGTCCTCGATCTACATCTTCACCAACCCGTTCTTCATTTCCCCCTCATTCACTTGAGGGAATCTAGTCTAGGGTTTCCTTGTGGAAAACCTAGACCCCATTGCTACCCAATCGTTGATTGTTGGTGATTCTTGGGAGCCCCCAATTTTGTTGTGGATGTGTACCTCAAGCATTGTAAAGGATTCGATTTCCACCTCAAAGGGAATCAATAATGGAAGGTGAAGTAGGCCTTTGTGGCGAAGTTCTTCGGAGAATAGGGTGAGGCCTTTGTGGCGTTGAGTACGCCTCCGTGGCGAAACTCACACCCTCCAACGAGACGTACTCCCCTCAAAGGGAGGAACTCAAGATTACATCTTGTCTCCGTGTTCTTCCTATATCGGTTACCTCGTTCCCTTCCCTTTACTTTGTGTTTGTATCTTGTTGTTTGTTTTTCTTGTCATATAGGTAAATTCACCATAGTTACATATCTAGATAATTTACCTTTGTGTCAAGATTTAATTTGAAGAAAAATTAAAATTGGTTGTAGCACCTATTCACCCCCCCTCTAAGTGCCCATACTATCTGTTCATCAAGCCAAAGGAGCAAGTGATGCACCAACCCAAGAACAAGTTCAAGACCCTCACATTGTTGACCAAGTTGCTACGCAAGAATCAAGCGCTCCTATCATTCAAGCTAGCCAAGGTCAAGGCAAAGATCTACTTCTTCATATTATTCTCTTATTGTTTAAGCAAGTAAAGATGATGATCAAGGCCAATATACCAGTCAAGACGGGGACCCAAATGATCAAGATGATCAAGCGATTACTCCTTGCAATAATGAGGAGATCGAAGCACATCGTGCTAAGACGATTGCTAGACCTTTGAAGCAAATTGATGCTTCTGATGATAAGGTGCTAAGTGATGTGCAAAACAAGAGATCCACAAGAGCTCAATTGTCAAGCTTTAGTGAGCATCAAGCTCGCAAATTCATGGTGGGGCCTAAGAAGGTGTTTGAGGCTCTTGAGGATTCGGATTCGTTGAAACCTATGCATGATGACCTCAATAACTTTGAGCGCAATAAAGTTTGGAAGCTAGTTGAGAAGCCTAAATATTGCCACAATGTTATTGGCACTAAGTGGATATTAAAGAACAAGCAAGATGAGCATGGAATTGTTGTGAGGAGCAAGGCAAGATTGGTGGCTCAAGGCTACACTCAAGTTTAAGGCATTGACTTTGATGAAACATATGCTCCCGTGGCTCGTCTTGAGTCCATATGTATCCTCCTTGCATATGCATCTTCGCATAACTTTAAATTGTAACAAATGGATTTCAAAAGTGCCTTTCGAAATGGTCCATTGAAAGAGAAGGTATATGTTAAGAAACTTCCAGGTTTCGAGAACGCAAACTTCCCTAACCATGTTTACAAGCTCTCTAAGGCACTCTATGGACTTAAACAAGCTCAACGTGGGTGGTATGAGCAGCTTAGAGAGTTGTTGCAAAACCGTGGGTTTGAAGTGGGGCAAATCGATCCCACCCTTTTCACGAAGAGGGTAAAGCGAGACCTTTTTATATGCCAACTCTACATGGATGATATTATCTTTGGCTCAACTAACAAATCTTTCAATGATGAATTCTCAAAGCTTATGACTGACAGGTTTGAGATGTCTATGATGGGAGAGCTCAAATTCTTCCTTGGCTTTGAGATCAAGCAATTGGCTCGTGGGACTTTCATTTCTCAAGCCAAGTATACCCAATACATGCTCAATAGGTTTTAACTTCCAAGGTGCTAAAGAGAAGGTATCTCCAATGCAAGTCAACTGTCATATCAAGCGCAATCCAGATGGTAGAGATGTGGACCAAAAGTTGTATTGTTCTATGATTGGTTATTCGCTTTACCTTGGGGCATCTAGGCCCGATATTGTGTTGAGTGTAGGAGTGTGTGCAAGGTATCAAGCGGCTCCTAAGGAAAGCCATTTGATGGCGGTCCATAGGATCTTTCGGTATTTTGTTCCTACCTCAAGGTTTGGTTTGTGGTACCCAAAGGGGGGACAATTTTATCTCAAGGGGTACACGGACTCGGATTGAGGCAGTGATCAAGATGATAGGAAGTCTACTTCTGGGGCTTGCCAATTCCTTGGTAAGTCTTTGGTGAGTTGGTCTTCCAATAAGCAAAATTGTATATCTCTCTCCACCGCCGAATCCGAGTATGTGGCGGCCGCTAGTGCTTGCACCCAATATCTATGGATGAGGCAACCCCTCAAAGAGTATGATATTCACTTGGAGAAAGTTCCACTCTTGTGTGATAATGAGAGTGCCATCAAGATCGCCTACAACCCCGTGCAACACACAAGGACGAAGCATATTGTGATTAGTTGTCATTTCATCCGGGATCATGTGGCAAGAGGTGATATATATTGAGCTAGCATATGTCCCAACCAAGGATAATCTCGCGGACATCTTCACGAAGCCTCTCGATGATTCAAGATTCATGTATTTGATAAATGAACTAAATATCATCGATTCAAGGAGTTTGACTTGAGGATCTTTCACACACACCTATAGTTTACTATGTGTTTGTGTTTGCGTGTAGGCATGGACATATGGGGAGTTCTATCCTAACACATTGGATTCTCCCTCCCCCGTTATGCCCAAAGCAAAAATTCATTGTTATCTCTCTATTTCCAATGTTGAATTGTGAGCTTCAATGTCAAGAATTGGCAATGCACTCAAGATATATCTTTGCGGTGTCTGATGACCCATAAGTATAGGGGGTGTATCGTAGCACTTTTGATAAATAAGAGTGTCGAACCCAACGAGGAGCAGAAGGTGTTGACAAGCAGGTTGGATAGAGGACTCACTCTAAACACTAGCAAACAGGTTTTTGGTGGTTTTTTATATAGCGGATAAATAAAGTGCGAGTAAATAAAATACAATAATAATAATTTCAGCGATGGCCCAATCCTTTCTAGAGAAAAGGACAAGCCGGTTGGTTTACTTATGATGACCAGATATTCTCGAGGACACATGGGAGCTTCGTCAAGCGCTTTCGTTCCATACAGTTGATTAATATTTATTATTTTGATAGGTGTTGTGTGGGTGAACCTATGCTAATGCACCGCCCAACTAGGACTAATACATACTTTTGATTAAACCCCTTTCAAGCATCCACAACTACAAGAGGTAATTAAGATAAACCTAACCACAACCTTAAACTCTGGGATCCTACACACCCTCGTGCATCAGTTTCCTAACGGGGGTTTAGGTTTCTGTCACTCCGGCAACCCCACAATTAGTAGCCAAATACACAATGCATCCCTCTAGGCCCATAAAGGTGAAGTGTCATGTAGTCGAAGTTCACATGACACCACTAGAAGAAAAACACCACAACTTAAATATCAAATCATTAGATATTACTTCAACATAATTCCACTACTAACATGTTGACTTCTCCCATGTCCTCAAGAACTAAACAAACTACTCACAAGTCATCACATGGATCATAATCAGAGGTGATATAATGATGAATAACAATCTGGTCATAAAGTGCAAACACCGATAAATCTCGTAAGCATGAACTACTAACAAGTAATCCATACCAGGAGAGAGATCTAGTGGAAAACAACAATATAGAACAATAATTGTTACAGTGGGACGGATGTGGATGGTGAGGATGATGGTGCTGGTGGTGATGATGATGATGATCTTGATGATGGTGCCCGGAGCGATGACTGTGATGATGGCGATGATTTCCCCTCTTCGGGGAGGAATTTCCCCGGCAGATTTCTCCCTACCGGAGAGCTTTTCTCTCTCTGTTGTTTTCCGCCCGGAGGAGGCAGCGGCATATTTCCTCAATGATTCCTCTGGCCTAAGGGTTTCCTGGGGGTCAAGTACGCGAGAGGGGGCTGCCAGTGGTGTGGGCCCCTGGTGGCCCCCCTCTAGCTCCCCTCGTGGCTGGCTCCCTCATCTGGTCTTCTAAGACTCCTCCGATGCCCCCATTCTTCTTCTGGTCTTCAGAAATAGGGTATTCTTGACGGTGCTTTTTCCATCAGATTTCTGGTCCCGGTGATTATTCTCCAACAATTATCAAGCATGCAAAATAAGATGAAATAACATAAGTAATGCATCATAATATGAAATATATCAATAAATAACAGAAAATTACGATATAAAATAGTGATGCAAAATGGACGTATCAACTCCCCCAAGCTTAGACCTCACTTGTCCCCAAGCGAAACCGAACTCAGTAAACATGACCACAGGTTTATGGAGTGAAGTGTCGATAAATAAAATACGTACAAGAAGCATCACATTTAACAATACACATGTCATTCTAGAAAGAAACTTCCTCTCGTATAACTCAACTTCAAACTAGTAGAGGGAGTCACAATAAGGGTGCAAAACGGAAATCATAATTGGTTAAGACAAACCTTGTTCTTGGTCAGAGAACAATTAACAGGTTGTACTTATATTTCGATCAGAGTCTTATATTAGAGATTATATTGCAGAGTTTAACATGCTCAATCATAACACCCTCTTTGCAAGCATTGATAACTTTCAAAGTGATATTCATTCAGATAAAAACATTTTACTAAACAAGGAAGGATAAAAGACATGATTGAATAAATCAACATATAGATAGTTGGAACACAACAACTCAAATGCTTGCTTAAGACAGAAAGAAGTGGGTTTACTAACTCAACATAAAAGTAAAAGATAGGCCCTTCGTAGAGGGAAGCAGGGATTAACTCACGTGCTAGAGCTTTTTATTTGATAAACAGAGGCGACGAAAACAATTTTGAGAGATGTGTATTTCTATGTCAACGAATCAGCAAGCAAACGGTACATTAAGTCACAAGCCAACTAGACCTTACAAGAGAAGCTCCCATTGAAGGGCGATACTGGGGTATTAGATCATCCCTCTTTTCTTTTGTTTACACAATTATGCTTTTACTGATAAATCAGGGGCAAAAAGAGTGAAGAAAATTTATAGTAATTAAGTTTGGGGTTGGGAACCCCGTTGCCAGCTCTTCTAGCATTTGGATAAGCGGATGTGCCACTAGTCGAGGTGTGTAAAGTCCAAACAACGAGTAAAATAAGACTGTCCACCTACGTCCTCATGAGTTAAAACATGGGCATGAAACAGGTATAATTTTGAAGGTTTTAAAGGTAGCACATGAGAAATTTACTTGGAGTGGCGGTTAAATACCACATATAGGTAGGTATGGTGGACACAAATGGCATGGTTTTGGTCTCAAGGTTTGGATGCATGAGAATCATTCCCTCTCAGTACAGGTTTTTGGCTAGCAAGGCTGGGTAGCAAGCATAAGAGTTGAGGGAAAACAAGAAAATATACATGTGATAGAAACAATCATGCAATCTTCCTTGGAAGTACAAACAATCTTACCTTGAGAATACTAAGCTTATGAGCCAACAAGAAAGAAAGATCATGGAACAATATATCTACATGCATCTCCCTCTTTTCTACTTAAGCCTCAAAGTATTGTTGCTACTTACCAATGCTAAGTTTTCCAAAACCAAATAGATTAAATTGATGCTCCCATATTTATACCAATACTAACAACAAGATAAATCATATAACAAAAATTGCAAACCAAAATAAAGTGCATAGAAGGTAAATGATGAAACTTCTCATTAATATTCCATAACGGCAACTCACACCAAGGGATCTATAATTTTTGATGTTCCATGTTGATATTTTGACAATTGCTACATGTTTTATATTCACTTCATAGCATTTTTATGCATTTTCTAGGACTAACATATTAACGATATGACATAGCGTTAGTTTCTGTTTTCTGCTGTTTTTTATTTCAGAAAAGTTGTTTTTAAAATATTTCCGGAATTGGACGAAACAAAAGCCAAATTCCCTATTTTGTTGTCACGTACACGGAGTTCGAAGGAGACCCGAAGGAGGCTAGGAAGGTGGCCACACCATGTGGCGGCATGCCCCTGGCCAAGCCACCACGTGTTGTAGGCCCCTGGGCGCCCACTGACATCGCCCTTCCGCCTATATAATGTCTTCCTCGTGAAAACCCTAAACACCCGTGCCTCCATCCTCGAAAAGTTCTGTAGCCACCGCCATCGTCAACCCTAGTTCGGGAGGGTTCTGAAGCTCTTCCCGACACCCTGCTGGAGAGGCAAATCATCACCGGGAGCTCTTCATCACCATGGCCACCTCCGGAGTGATGCGTTATTAGTTCATCCTTGGACTACGGGTCCATAGCAGTAGCTAGATGGTTGTCTTCTCCTCTTTTGTGCCATCATGTTTAGAGCTACCTATCATGATCAAGATCATCTTATTGTAATGCTACATGTTGTGTTTGCTGGGATCCGATGAATATTGAATACTATGTCAAGTTGATTATAGATATATCATATATGTTATTTGTGATCTTCTATGCTCTCCGTTACTAGTAGATGCTCTGGCCAAGTAGATGCTTCTGACTCCAAGAGGAAGTATTTATGCTAGATAATGGGTTCATGCCTCTAGTAATCCGGGAGAGTGACAACAACTTCTAAGATTGTGGATGTGTTGTTGCCACTAGGGATAAAACATCAATTCTTTGTCTAAGGATAATTGTATTATTTACATTACGCACTTTACTTAATGCAATAATCTGTTGCTTGCAACTTAATACCCAAAGTTTGCTTGGATGACGTCCTGAGGGTGGATTATTAGTCATAGATGTAGTTGGATGACGGTATATGCATCATGTTGTAATGTCCAAATAAATCTCATAGTAATCATCATGTCATGTATATTCATTGTTATGCATTCTCTATTTGTCAATTGCCCAACTGTAATTTGTTCATCCAGCATGTTATTTATCTGTTTTGGAGAGACACCACTAGTGAACTTTGGACCCCGGTCCATTCTTTTACACTGATAATACAACCTACTTCAAACAATGTTCTTTTTCACTGCAAACATTGTTCTCATTTCATTCACTGCAAGCAAACATTATTTTCCACACTATACGTCTAATCCTTTATTTTCAGCAAAACCGGTGATATTGACAACCTCACTGTTTCGTTGGGGCAAAGTATCTTGGTTGTGTTGGGTGCAGATTTCACGTTGCTGCTGAGCCTAGTAGTGCGCCCTGCCAACATCAGTTGTCAACAACCTTCAAAAGGGATTTCTTTCTCCTATTGGTCCGATTAAACCTTGGTTTCTTTCTGAGGGAAAATACTGCTGTTGTACTCATCATACCTTCCTCTTGGGGTCTCCCAACGAACGTGTGTCCACAAGCCATCAATGCACCCATTGATTGAACTCACCCACCTTTCTAGATCTCCCAATCCCTCCACCCAAACTTGTTGATCTTCAGAGGATTGAAGGAGAAGGCCCCGATCTACATCTTCACCAACCGGTTTTTCATTTCCCCCTCATTTGCTTGAGGGATTCGAGTCTAGGGTTTCTTGTGGAAAACCTAGACTCCATTTCTACTCTCTTGGCGATTGTTGGTGATTCTTAGGAGCCCCCAATTTGGTTGTGGGTGTGTGCCTCTAGCTCATTGATACGTCTCCAACGTATCTATAATTTCTGATGTTCCATGTTGATATTATTCCAATTGCTACATGCTTTCTCCCTTCTTTATAGCATTTTTACACGTTTTCCGGGACTAACCTATTAACAAGATGACAAGTGCCAGTTTCCTATTTTCTGCTGTTTCTTATTTCAGAAAAGTTGTTCTGGAAATATTCTCGGAATTAGACCCCACGAATCCTGAAGTTCCTATTTTTCCCGGAAGCATCCAAAAGTCCGAAGAGGAGTCAAAGACGGGCACCAGGGGGCCCTCACCATAGCCTGGCGCGACCCTCCCTTGGCCGCGCCTGGGGGTGGTGAGGCCACCCTGGTGGCCCACCGACGCTTATATTTCGCCTATTTATTCCCCTCCGAAGGAAAACCCTAAGCACATGATAAAAAATCCCTGAAAAGTTCCGCAACCGCCGTCGTCGTCAACCCTAGATCAGGGGGGTTCTGAAGCTGTCTCCCGGCACCCTGCCGGAGAGGAGATCATCACATGAGGCCTCTTCATCAACATGCCTGCCTCCGGAGTGATGCGTGAGTAGTTCATCCTTGGACTACGGGTCCATAGCAGTAGCTAGATGGTTGTGTTCTCCTCCTATGCCTCAATATTTAGATCTCGTGAGCTGCCTAACATGATCGCGATTGTTCTTATGTAAGTGTATGTGCTGTGTTTGCTGGGATCCAATGAATATTAAACTTATGCCAAGTTGATTATAGTCTTTATTGCATATGTTATTTGTGATCTTGTATGCTTTCCGTTGCTAGTGGTTGCTCTGGCCAAGTAGTTGCTAGTGACTCCAAGAGGGAGTATTTATGCTCGATAGTTGGGTTCATGCCTCCTTTTTGCCTATGCTCGAGTGACAGAAACGTGACGGGGCAGGATGTGTTGTTGCCACTAGGGAGAAAACAACGGTGTGAGTGTCGGCGTGCACAATCATTGCTTACATTACACACATTGCTTAATGCGATTATTTGTTGCTTGCAACTTAATACCTAAGGGGGTTTTGAAGTTCTACTAGATTGATAACCTTGGTTTCTAACTGAGGGAAATTTACTGCTTTGCTACATCATACCTTCCTCTTAGGATTTCCTAACGGGTGTGTTGTTAAGCCGACCAACAAGTAGATTTATGGTGCCACTGCCGTGGAGAGAAGAAACATACATAAGAAGACCGTCTCCCATCAACGACTCCAGGAATCAGGCCTTCACACGAGTGACGAGGACCGGGACACAGAATCATTTTCTATTTCCTATGAGGGTTTTGATCCATTTCCATAGAGTCGTTATGTACTAGTGTTTGGGTCACCGCAAACATGGCAGGATCCCTTCCTACTCTTAAAGTTGGTGGAGTGTGATGGCTTGGTCCTTCCATAAAACTTGTGTTTGCCCTCGGGTTTTTTCTTATTGTTTTTAGACTTATTACGCTGGTAGTTCTTCTTCTGTACCATGTGGGCACTTGAACCTACCTCGGCAACTCGAGCACGTGTGTCCTTTGCTCTCGCCTTATCTTCCACATCAAGAGATCAAAAACGTAAAACACTTGTCTCTTGTGTTTCAGAGAAGTAGAAATTTGGTCCACGGAGATGGAATATTGGCAATAATACCTCCAACAAAAAACTTGTCCTATAACGCACACTTGAAGTGCTCAAGTTTCTTATCGAACGACTGTACGCATGAGCATGCTGAACAATAGAGCTCTCTTCAATCATCTTGAAGTCATATAATTGTCGCATGACGTACAACTCGATGCTAGCATCTGAGGCCCCAAACTTGGCCTCGAGCGCAACCCACATGTTCTTGCCGTTATCAAACAACATATACAAATCCACAATGGAGTCTTCAAGAATACTATGAAGGACATCCTTTTACATAATATCGCTCCTCTCAAACTCTTCCTACTATACAGGAGCAATATCGCGCTTAGACTTGCCCTAGGTGGTGTCATAGCACTGTATTGACAGAAGTCATTACACTGCTTTTGTTCATCACCTCTTATATTGCACCCCTTTGAAAGGAGGTGGCTTCATGCACACAAGAAACCTAGGTGCACTAAGTTGCCTATAATCAGGTTTTTGGATTGTTAAAAAATATAAAAGATTTAGCATATGAATTAATCCATGAGAACAATAAATAATCCATTATTGAAATAACACGTAACAAACTAGACATGCGATCTACTAATAAGGTACTAGAACAGATTAAATCTAGAATAAATACTAGAAACAATAACTCTAGCAAGATCTTGAACAAAGAGAAAATAATTACGTCTGACACAATATGATCAGAAGTGCTCGCAGTGTCAGCCATGTCGTCGAGGTTGGGGAAAAATCGTTGTTGGGGAAGTAGTCGTTGCTAGTTGTCGCATGTGTGCGCTCCCCGAAAAACGGATCGCTCTTCTCCCGTACAGAATCAAAAGATACGGTGTTTCAGAGGTCTGATGTCCCGTCTTGCACTGCACACTGGAAGACGGTGTGGAGAAGACTTGAAAAACGATGGCTCAAGGTTCTGGAACTGGAACGACGAGGAGGGACCATGTGTTGCGCAACTGGCTAGGGTTGACGTGGTGTGGTTTATATAGTGCATGTCGGGAGGGAGTAAACGGCCATAATAAACGCGTCCTTTAGTGATTGATTAATTAATCATAAACAACCGTAATTAACGCGTACACTTATGAATCAGAAACCGTCGTAATGAACTGGTCGTTAATGAATCAGAAACGGCCGTAGTAAACATGTCCGTTAATGAATCGGAAACAACCGTAATAAATGTGCCTGTTAATGAATTATTTATATTCCCGGTCAGTGGAAGTACTAGCAAATTCCAACACATGTTTGTATCTTAGATATCAAATATTTTCTAAATATCAAAACATGAGATGGGTGGACCTCAGTCCACAATGTTCCTCTCTGAAGATATTTTGGTTATACTTAGTGCAACAGAAATTAATGAGAGTGCAAACATCTTATTTGTTTGTGCTTTATTTATGTGTGTAAACGTCATCTATTCTTCATATAGTTCTGACATTGCATGGTTGTATTAGGTTATCATCATAAATTACATTTATGTTTTTTGTCATGTTCTTTTCTAAGCGCTTGGCAACTACTTTTCCGCTGCAACGTGCGGGGATATCATCTAGTATTTAATAATGAAGATGTGTGGTGCGGAGACACCTCTTCCAATATACACGTCTTAGGAGGCATCTCCCCAATACAATTGGTTCCCTATTTTTTTATCAACACCCTCCTTGATGAATTCAGTCATCTGTATATTGAAAAATAAAAACTCCTCTAAAAACCTCGTGGGTAAAAAAGAGAGAAGACATTGCAATGATATGTCATTGAAAAATCATTTAAAGCCGAGTAGAGAAAATTGTAAGGACTAACCAATATGGTATACCTTTGTAGTTGTATTTATATTGTCTTGTCAATTTTTTTATGATAAACCATTAGGAAAAACTCATAAAGTGACAAAAATATTAACATATGAATGATCCGATGATCATTAAATGGTGTTTCTTTTCCCTTGAATCTTTCAAAAGTTAAGGTTGTAGTACCGGTTCAATAATCTAATTGTGGAACATGGATGCTGGTAAAGTTTACCGCCGGTAGATTGTCATAAAAGTTTGTTTGTAAATTATCCTCTTACATTTCTGTAATTCATGAGGATAAATATAACCTGTATGTATTTAGCACACAAGTGACATTATCTTATTGATAATGATATGTGATTATGATGAATCTAAAGCACATGATTTCACATGTGGCTAATCATTTTCTGAAGCCATACACATCTTATTATGCATAAACAAACAATTACTCGGTAATGATTACTGGAAGGAGCCATTTTTAGTATATTCTTAAGACTTCCCTGAGAAGAATCTTTCATTAAATCCACTTTGTGGTATGGCACTATTGGAATCACATAATTAGCCAGTATCATTATCTTGGCGAGGACATTTTGCATCATATTTCACCAAGTGTTTTGCAAGCTCCTAAAAGTAAAGAGGAATAAATACAAACTAAGAAAATACGTATTTTTTAGAAAAAACATGTTGATTTCGAGCATTAAAAACCTTCCATACAAAAAAGCCACGCACCTGGCGACCAGAAGTACGACGACGCCCCCACCGAACTATACGGCAGTACACCCCACAAGTGGTTTTGCTTTGGGGCTCCATTTATCATTTCATATATAACAAACATGTGGCTTGAGAAGCTCTTTGGAATTCTATAAAAGGCGGATAAATAATAAACCATGAAAACTTGTAGAATATATTTCACTTACTACTATGAGTAACATCATATCAAGAATATATAGATGACGCAACAGCGAGAGTTATGAAGGAAAAATATAAGCGGGAAAAGATAAAATAGGAAGTTGAGAAACAACACATGAAATGGATCATAGAAGAGAAGCGAAAAGTCAAAACCTTCGCCAATGTTATCGAAGAAGATAAGTGGCATTCCCTTGATTGCAAACCGGAGCGTGAAGCCTAATGCCTCGCGTCAAGATAAACAGTTCTAAGCCCTTCCGTAATGGGGGTATCTTAGTGTGGTATCATAGACAATTTGCTTATGTGGCACCCTTTAATGAAGAAAGAGATTGCAGTTTATCTTATATAAGAAACAACTCTTGCATGAGATCATAACTTAAAGATATTGCTAGCCCAATCACAAACGAGTATTATGCCAAAATTATTAATTGCAACTTAGTTTAGATACAATCTCTAAGAAACAGTGCATTAGGATGGCTGGTTTTTTAGATTGTATTCCTACCTAGGATAACACGCTAAGATACAATGCATTTCTGAAGGTCTAAGATAGTCACACGGAGGGCTAGCAAGTGACTTGGATACTTTGCATGCCAAGTTTGTAAACATTAAGGATGTGTTCGGTTCTGGGATGGAGTGGAATGGAACGGAACCGTTTCACACCCAGAACCCAATCTTGTGTTCCGTTAAGAAGTGGAATGCAACGAGGTGGTTCCGAGAAAGAAAATCTTCTCTCCAGATGCGGAAGAACAAATTAATCAAGTTTAAGAATAAGTAATCATGTGTAGCAATAATTAATCAAGTTTAGAAATAATTAATCAAAGTTTAGTAATAATTATTCGAGTTTAGGAACAAAACCGTTCCATCCCATTCTCACCCATTCCAAAACCAAACGCAAGAATAAAACAGTTTCATCATAGTTTTTCGTTCAAATCGAACGCAAGAATGAAACTGTTCCATTCTAGTTCCATTACATTCCACCCCGTTCTAAAATCGAACACACCTAAAAGCCACTGAGGATGAATTTTACAAGTAGTAGTATTATAGATGTGTACAGCTCTCCAATAATGTGAAACGTAGTACTAAAATAACTATTTGTTTCCATCAAGATACCAATGGACTCTCTAGAACACAATATCTGATAGACAATAATGGGCCCCTTAGACTATTTTTGTCACGTCGCATTCTGGACTCATCTTTCATCATTCTTGACTATTTTTGCCCTCTGGAATATTTGATAAACGTAGTACTTTTACCATTGAATTCAATCCGAATAAAGTTTAATTGACATATTTTTTTATTGGTGAAATTCGTGGTCAAAGTTAATGCACGCAAAACTAAGAGGCCATATTCATTGCGATGGAGGGACTATATACTGCATTCATATCGTGGAGGGTGCCAGTACCTTGAACCCCCAGTCCCCCACCCACTTGCGAACAGTAAGCCTGAACTGCTGCTACCCAACCCCACCAAGGGCACAAATCCAGTAGGTTCTGAAGGGGGACTGGCGCACCGCCCGCACCGGAGACCATGGCCTCCGGCTCCGAGGCCGATGCGCGCGCCGCCGAGCTCGCAGCCCTCTCCGGGGAGAAGCTCGTGGACCTCCTCGGCACCACCTACCGCAGGACCGACTTCGAAGCGGTCGCGCGTGTTCTCAAAGCTCGGGATCGGAGGTTCGCGGAGGTCAAGGCCGCGCTCCCCAACATCGACGCCCTGCGGAAGAAGTACGTCGCGCTCCTGGACGCACGCCGCCGGCCGCGGGACAAGGCCGAGGAGATGGCGCCTCTGCTCGGGATCGCGTCCAGGGACCCGGTGCATCGGGACGAGCCGCGCGTGGAGGAGTCGGAGGATGTGCCGCTGAGGCGGCGCTTGAAGCGGCTGAGGGAAGGCGAGACCAGCGCCTTGGAATTGGGGAAGAGGGGTGGACAGGGGCATAGCAATTCGGCCGGTACATTGGGGAATTACGGGCAGAAATCTTCGTCCGCGGTGTCAGTGCACTCGGTTGGTCCGAAAAAAAGAATTGAGCAACCGGGCAGTAGTACGCTTAAGGATTCAAAGCAGGGGAAGGGAGTTGTGGAACCGGAGAAGTGGGGTGGAGGAGTGCCCCGGACTGTGCCACTCTTTTCCCCGGAGCTTCTTGACAGGAGCGTTCTACCCAAGGGTTCTTCCAAAAATGACCACGGTAGAGCCAGAACTGGCAAGAAACAAAGTTCGTCTGATGGTATCCTAGCGAGGGGTGTTATTCAACCACCGAAGGGGAATGGTAAAACCATCAAGACGTCTATGTTGGAATCATCATCCAGACCTTGCCCACCTACATTTAGACAAACCGAGGACGGGATGATAGCAAAGGGAGGAAATCCAATGCAAGAGGCCAGTAAGGTTGCATCTTCTTCTCTGACCATTCGCAGTCTCTCAGGAACAGAGCTTCGAGCCTATTGTCTCAAGCCAAAACCAGCTCGTCCGGCTTCTTGTATGGAAAATAAAACACAAAAAATCCGCGATTTGGCGAAGGGAGGGAAAACCTTGTCTAAGATACCGGTGGATGTGTCCTCAGAAAAGAAGCTGGTTGGTGGAGATTGAAGAACATCCAAAACATAGAAAAAATACTTTTGATAACACTGATGCTAGTTCAGTGTAGCTTATATAAATCCAGACTGGCCGAAGGAGGGAGGTTCACTCTTTGTGTGTATGGTATGTTTTGATGTACTGCTGTTGCTGGAACTAATCAGTCTTGGTCTTCTGGAACCATGATATGAACATATAATGATGATCTGAAACATCACTACATCTTTTATCTGCACCTTGATGATTCATAACAGTATAATATTTATGTGCGTACATTAGTACGCCAATTACAATGATACTTATAAATTTAAACAATATTGCGCTCTAAGTATATTGTCCGTTATACTTGGTAATTCATAATATTTTTTTGTTTTTAGCCAATGCTTATTTTAATGTGAAAGCTATTCCTTCTGCTCTCAGGTAGGATCTATTAGACATTATGATTAATCCTGATGCTATTGTACTTGCAGCTAAATATTTTGTAGCACCACCCCAAAATCCATTGAGATGGTGCACTTTTGACTCTAACATGGTTTAAAATGAGTTAAATTTGGTAACTTTACTGTAATAGTTCTCACTTGTATTCTTACTTCTTAGATATCTTCCTTTTTAGCCCTATTTTAGTTAGGTGTTGTTCCATGTTCTTGTATCATACGGCAAGGTTTATATGCGTGTTGAATTCGGACATTTCCATCGTATTCTAACCAAATCAAGCTGATATGTATTTTGGGACACAGACTCATGTAGTTCTGCCTTTTGGGTTATCTTGCTTTAGACTGCTTCAGTTTGTTTTTATTTTATCTAGAAAAAGACTGCTTCAGTTGGTTAGGGGATATGTAATTACACATGATGTAGTGAAAAGGAAGGACAGATACAGTGCTAGAAGGTCCCACGCCAGGTGGGGTCTGGGGAAGGATTATACGAGGCAAGTCTTACCCCTGCACGGTGCAATGCAGCGAGGCTGCGTCGAACCCAGGACCTCTTGGCACAAGTGGGGAGTACTTCACCACTGTGCCAGGCTTGTCCTTCAATTACACGTGATGTAATATGGTGCTTAATTTGGTCATTGCTGGGAGGCATACATGTTGAGTATTAACAGTGTCCACAGATAGTAGAAGCATCATGAGGTCAAGGTCAAGGACACCCAAGTCCTTTCTCTTTGGTTTCACCTTGTCAAGGATGCACAAGCGTTATAGGCTGATAATCTGTTAATCTGAAGTAGGAACCCTGAGGAGATCCTGTGGGCAGAGGCTGTACGTGTTGCAGAGTTTACCAGTGGTTTCACTACCATGGACATGGCTGCAACACATTTGAAGGTACATATTCTGTCAAATATCTTGTTACTTCAAGTTATACTGAACCATTCATGGGTTGAATGGTTCTAGTAACTTTATATGCTTACATTTTAAAGGTGGTGCCAAGAAGTTCACCATCTCTGCTCCCAGCAAGGACACCCCAATGGCAAGGTTGAGACTATTGTGGTTTCAACTTTCATCTCTCTAGATATCAATGAATACGGGACTAGTTGTCAGCTTGTTTGCTTCAGCTTTCATCTCCCAACAAAAACACCCACACACATGCCCGCACGTGCCATTATTGAAAAACTGTCCATGTTACAAAAGTAATTTGATGTGAAACTATAACTAGTAACACTTTAGAAGCCGTATACAGCTAAGTCGATTTAGAAATAAATATTTCTCACGCGGTAGAGATAGCAACCTGTATTATAGCTAGTTCACTTGTTCACTAGTTGTTTCATTAATGGCAAGTGTTAGCCATTCATAGGGATATTTCTCGGTAAAACTCTCGTTCATTCATCGCTTTATTTACTTCTTTTCTGCCACATTTATTTAGTTGATTAGGGATGTGATATGCTCATTGGAGTAGTGCATACGTTTTATATCTGTTTCACTCTGTTACTTGCCCAAGACACTGGTTGCCATTATATATTTGCATTTTCTTAGTCAGAAATTTTCGAGAATGTTGTAAACCTGAGATAGTGTTATAATCAAATGATGCTTTGGAACTATAAGATGCCGAAAGATAATAACTTTGCATCATTTCTGCTTTATTATCACCCTCTGCCAATACATGAGATGACATCCTTGACTCTATCCATCTGTAAAGATGGCACTTTAGACATGAGCAATGTGTCCAATATACAATTTTGAGCGCCGCGATTTATTCTGGATATCATGTATTGCTGGTATAAGGCACAGAGTTCAATTTCTCTGCTTTTGTGAAATTTAGTCAGGTATGCTAATTATGATGACTTTGACTGGTTAGTACAGTAACTAGTAATCAGAAAAATACACATATGCTGATACAACTAGAGCACAACGCATTTGGTGCACTGTTTTTTTAATGAGTTGGTAAACTGTTGGTTGTTCATTGTGTGTGTTTTTTCAGTTGGAGTACTTGATAGTGCAGACTTTATCATCTCTGTTCGTCTGTCCGAACTGTTGTTTGCTTCTGAATTGCTCATGTAGTTCTATTGCCAAAAATAAACATGTTCATGCCTAATTATGCTTTGGGTTCCTCTTGTCTTGTCAGAAGTGTTGGCTATGAGGTTTACGAAATGAAAGTTAAATCAAGGAACTCCGTCCTTAACCCCTATTTCCCTTGCAAATAACTTTGTAATTTGCTTTCTCCTTCATGAAATCAGCGCCGGCTGCTCTTTGTCAGAAAACAAAAGAGCAAAAATATATCAAAGAACTCAACTCATAACAGTAAGGATGTCTTAACTTATGAATGGTGTTTCTGGTATTGACCAAAATCTGGTTGCCCGTCTTCGCGGTCAGACAGCAGCCCCAACAAAAAAAAAAAAAGGAACTAGTGAATGGATTCATCAATTCCGTAGAATTCCAGGGCTTTAGAGTTGATCATCTACTAGCACTGGTCCTGCCACTCTACCTCAAATTATGAACAGCTCTTTTTTCTTTTTCAAAAGAGAGGCAGAATCTTTGCCCCATTCGTTTGGGGCACCGGTCATACAGAGAGACAAAGGTTCGCATTAATGCAGGCCAATCCTTGATAAGCCCCCAAATCCTGCGAGTATATCGGCAATAGACAAAAGAGATGGTCCGCCGACTCCTGCCCCAAAGAATTGGACTTTGTAAGCGGAGGCCGGCAAATATTGCCCATTCGCATGAGGTCCCAAGTGTTGTCATCCTCGGTATCCTCATGGAGTTGGAAAGATTGTAGTTGAGCCCCAAAGCTTGACAAATTGCTCCAAGTGCTCAAGTGAGAATTCCTTGTCCAAAATAATTTGCTCCACCCACTTGTTGTTACGAAGTGCCTTCCACATTCCACTTATTTCTCTTGGAGATAGCATAGTTAAGAGGAGTAATATCCTTTCGCTTGCCCCCATAGAGGGAAGGTGCTTCCCAAAAAGGGGTCTTCTTTCCATCTCTCGCTCTGATGGTAGTGGCGGCGTAGCAAATGACCATGTCTTTCTTTGTGCAAGGGTTTCCCATGTCCATTCATTTTTTTTGCCAGGTCCTTCCATTCAAACCATGGCCACCACCGCAAGCAAACTTCTCGGTGCAAAGAACCTCGAGGACCTGAGGACCCTGGGGACCACAAACCACCTCCTAGTTGACTTTTACATTGGCCCCCAATGACCTTGTCAGAGGCCGCCCAAAGAAAAACTCTTTCAATTTTCCTCATGTTGGCAATAACAATCGGCAGGATGATGAGTGGGGTCAAGTGGTAGATAGCTTGGGAAGTTAGGGCAAATTTGACAAGTTGGGTGCGGCGGGCCGAGTTGATGAATTTGCCATTCCGAGTAGGGATTTTCTCGGCCATCTTGTCCTCGAGGTGTTAGAAATCCACTCCCCCAAGATGCCAAACCCTGAACGGTAGGCCTAGGTATTTCATAGGAAAAGATATCCGTTTCGTTGTTAATCCATCAAGAATCTCATCAAGGTTTAAATGGTCACAACGGATAGGGACAACGGAGTTCTTTTTGAAGTTGATGCAAAGCCTAGTGACGTCCTCAAATCCACGGAGAATGGCCACAAAACCGACACATCATTGGCATAAAGTGTTCTCATAACAGTGCCATGTCCCCGATTCTTGTGGAGAACTCATGAGAGGTAACGAGGTAACGACTAGCGAGGTCAAGGACTTTTTGGAGGGGGTGAATGCCGATGTCGAAGAGAAGCGGTGATAGCGGATCACCTTGCCATAGGCCACGGCCATGCATGATGGGGCCCCCGGCCACAACCATAGAGGAGTCTCGACGTAGACGAGGAAAATAGAGTGGCCACCCAATTTCGGAACCTATTAGGGAAGCCTCTCCTTCGAAAGAGTTCAAGAATGTAGTCCCATCTTATTGAATCGAAAACCTTGTGGATGTCAAGCTTAAAAAGAAGGTTAGGAGGCTCTTGTGCAATTTTTGGGCCGAACTCCTTGACATATAGAAGGTTGTCGTGGATGATTGACGATGAAGGTCCTCGTGCAATCATCTCACATGCTATTGGATGGCCACACCAAGTTACTACCTCCAGTCCGATATAATTGTCATGGAAACACAATACTAAGAGCATGTCTAACAGACCCCTTATGTTTTCGCCCCCTAAAATGCGTGTAGAGGGCCCTGTATGCACTTTTCGCCGGCCGAAAACTCGTGCGAGCTAGCAGACCCCGTACCCCCACCCCGTAAAACAGAATATTCTGTTTTACGGGGTGGGGGTACGGGGTCTGCTAGCTCGCACTAGTTTTCGGCCCCTCAAAAACAGGGTTTTGCAGGGTTTTGCACAACTAGACAAACATATCAAACATGGCAGATTCAAGATATGCGATGCATAATCCATAGTTTTACATCACAAATAGATCAACAAGTTCATAGGTCATGTTCTAGGCATGGAGGTTCCCAAAAGTACTGCCACCACCAACGCGATACACATCAATCAAGGAGCCCACCGTCGGCACCACCACTCACCGGAGTTGGAGCAAGTTGAAGCAATGTTCAAACTGAAATTCCTTATTCTTGGAGGCGGCCATGTCTTTGTACCGCAATTGAGCAAACTTGGGCTGCACATCAACAATGTAGTGTGATGTTTACACAAGAACACATAGATTGCACAAGAAATATGTTACAAAACTTACGTAGTCTGATGCCACACATCCACTTGGTGGATTATCCGCCACTTGGTCCATGGCAGCGCTCCAACGAGAACAAGATGGCTTGATCGTGTTCCACCGGCCTTCAAGGGAGCGGTAGGATCGATCCGCCAAGCTCTTCGTGCGAGGCTTGAGCTTGTGGTAAAGATCCTCAATGCGTTGCCAATAGCGCTTGCCGGTTTGATCAGTGTCGGTGGAAGCATCCATAGACACTTTGCCCCACGCACGGACCAATGTCACATCTTCAATCTCGGTGTAGTTGGACTGTTTCCCCGGTTTGCTCCGCCGCGCAGCAGCCGCCTCGACCTCAACCACGTCGTCGTCCACCTCTTCGTCGGCCTTTTCATCCTCGGCATAGTCAGCATAGTCGTCGTCGAACGCACCAATGCCCGCCTCCAAATCCACCGCTGAATCATTGAGCATGGCCATGTAGGTTGTTGCAACGGGCGGCGCGGGAACTTCGTCAAACACCTCGCGGGCGTCAGCAGAGGAAGGCGTGGGCGCAGGCGGAACGGGCGGCGCGGTAACTTTGTCGAGCACCTGCGTGGGTGGAACGTCCGCTGCAGGCGTCGCGGCCTTCTTCACCTTTGGCGGCCGCCCCCTCATCGCGGATGACTTCACCCGGCCCCCTTTGGCGGGAGCAGTAGTGGTCGCCGCCGCTGCCGCAGCCGGTGTGTCGAAGAAGATCTTCGGGATCCTCTTCCTCTTTATCGGCATGGTGGCGGAGATGATGGCCGCGACTTCGGCGGAGGTCGTCTGACCACCCACGCCGTCGACGGGGGCATTATTCACCACCTCAGACATGGGTGGCGCGTCGTCGGTGGTCGGAGAGGCTTGTGAGACGTCCATGGCGGCGAGATCTGGCCACGCGGTGGCCGGGGAGGGCGAGGCGGCGGAGATCCGGCGGCGGCGGCGGCGGCGGTTGGGAGGTTCGCGCGCAGTTGGGGAAAAGGTGAGGGGTTGGCCCTCTACATCTCCTCCTGACCCGCACATGTAGGGGTCGATGGGCCGCCCACTACCGAAACTTGTAAAAATTCGTCCGGGGTGGTCCATTTAGGGGGTCTGCTAGATGGCCGGGTAGAGCCCAAACCCGTATATCAGCGGTTATTATACGGGTTTGGGCCATTTATGGGGTCTGTTAGACATGCTCTAAGCTAGTACAAAATTCCTACACGGTTCAGGACAATAATTTGGGATCGGAAGGAGTAGCAGTCGACCATCTATAAGACGTTAATCACACTCCAACCGCGAGGTAAAACCAATGATCCGAACGGACGAAAGCAGCTTATGCTTGCTGCCGCTTCGTCAGCAACTCAGCACAGATATAGAAGAACTAAAGAACCAACAGAACGCGATACAACGGCGCGCTCAGCTCAAACAGCAGTCACAACGTCCCTGAGCTCTTTTAACTACACCATCCCCGCTAACTCAGCTGCAAATTCTTGTTTTCTTTCTTTTATCCTGTCGCCAATTCACCATACTCGAATATTGCGACAGCCGGCCACTCCTACATTAATACTACCTGCGGTTCTCTTTGATCACCGCCGTCCTACTCTTCAGTCGCCGCAACTCGACTACGACGACGCTGATGTTGTCCTTGCTGCCGCGCGAGATGGCGAGCTCGACCAGCAGCGCCGCAGCGTCGGTCGCCGTGCTCCCGGAGACAGACTCGGGGTACTTGGAAGCCGCGCGCCCGCTTAGGCAATTCCTCGCGATCTTGCAGGCGACGTCGTTGGACACAACGTCCCACAGACCGTCGCTTGCTAGTATGAGGAACTCGTCTTTGTCTGTCCGTTCCATGACGGTAACCTCTGGTTCCGCTATCACGTATGGTTTCAGATAATAGTCTCCTGAAATGACAACCATAAGGAATTTCAGCGATCGATTCAGAACAGTGCATAGTTTGTGAATTTATGTCTTATTTACTATGCATCATCCTAGTGAAGTTGTTGCTACACTAGTGGCCATTCCGGAGGCTTGGGGTATAGGTGTTGCTTGGGTTCGCTGGGTGCAGCAGAATACAACATTCTAGATTTTTTGCAAAATTAAATAAATTCAGTGACATAATGGTCTGCTATCCTCAGCTAGCATCCATTGTGTTACTCGTTGCTAATATCTTTAAAAAGTACTGTTAATCTCAGCAAAGAATATGAACTTTGTGCTGTTGTGCATCTTTTTTGTTTTAACTGCTGTTGTGCATCTCTACCAACAAGGGAACTATGTACACAGCAAGATGATACAGCATCGTACCGATTGACCTAGAAGTCGCAAGCACTCCCAGGATACGGTATCCGTTCCAGTTAATCACCCTGCCACCAGCTGCTTCTACCCTTTCCAATTCGTCAGGTCGGTCTGGCTGCATGCGTAGGGTCAAAACAAGAGGAAGTCACAAAAGTGTCCGTACATTACTGTCCTACAAAGCTGGAAATTGCACAAGTAGCGGAACTGTACAGAAGGAAGTTGTCCCACCAATGATAAATTCAATAATGTGTTGCGTGGACAAAACTACAGACACAACTCTGTTTTGCAGTCTTACAGAGTTTCCAGTTTCGAATAATGAGCAGCAATGATGCTTTTGCATAATGTTGCTACCACGGAAATGTCGAATGGGATGAATCGTGAGGCGGATATCTAAAGGAAGAGCGACACATCAACTATCGGCACATGAGGAAACAAGATGTTCTAGTTGCGGATGTATCAAGCCATATCAAGTGGGATGAGAAACTTCAACTCTTCAAGTATTGCCAGAGTACCAAATAGGACAAACTGTCCGTCACCAACCTCCCTCGATCATTTCAGTGCCATTGATGCTGCTAGCACTTCCCATCCTTTTTTTTTCCATCCTTAACAGACAAATCTTAACAAAACTGATCAGTTCTACTACATATTGGTGTTTTTGTTGAGAGAAATGAGCCTTCACAAGCTCAAATGTTCAGAAGAAGCTGTGCCCAACGTTCTGAACCGTCACCTTGCATCAACTATTTTCATTTACCAACATATGCAGACACTCTTCTGCATCCTGCATCATTACAGTATATAAGCATTGCACGTCATATGTTGTTCCCCACAATGACCGGGGGAAACACATGCATAGCCGACTAATGGCAATGCTTAAAGCAGCAGGCTGGCAATACTTCATCTAAGGACCATCATACTTGATATGACTTGACAGATCCGCATCTAAAGCAAATTATTTTCTCAATTTTCTTTCCGTAGTATGTAGTATCTATAATGCGCCACGCTTGCCAAGACACCCACCTCAACTCCGTACATGCGGTACAATGGCGATCACTTTGTTGTGATGCTGTCCATAACTACATGTACTAAAAAAATATTCAGATATGTAGCATACTATCTTGGTACATGGCGCCCGACAGCACACCCTTGCGACATGTTTAACCCCACAAGCGATGGACATAACACGTGCCAAGCATGACCTTAGCACTAAACAAACTTAGAAAGAAAGGTCATTGAACTAAAATTTTAGGCCTAGTTTGGCATCGAAGTATTTTAGAAGTATCCAACCAATACCACGGTTCCTTAAAATATTGTAGTATAAAATACTTTGACGTGTTTGCCTGGATGCGGTGAATACTATGGTTTTAAATCTGAAGTATTGTGTCCTAAAACTTCATTTTTTTTTGCTGTATTGGAAACTTGAGTCATAACTTGTTTTTCCCTAAACTGAAGTATTATGCAAAACTAAAGTATTCCTTTGCTTGGCAACTACATACTTCGGCCTGTCAATACTTTGGTTTTATAAAAACCGCGCTGCCAAACTAGCCTTTAGCCATATTGTGTGTGTTTGTGTGTGTGTCAAAAAATCGACGACAGATCTGACACTGGTTTAGACACGTGGTCTCCTCGAGAAGGAGACCTTGATGTCTTGTCCAAGCCGTGTTAACTCGGTCCTAACTTCCTAAATGCTACTCCTACTTCAGAGACAGAAGTGCAAACACAGGACTCATAAATGGGCTTCACAAGGACGTTGAACCTCATGCACAGATGTTGTCTCGACTGTAAGCAACCGTCGAGTATAGATAATCTCAGGAGTACCGTACTCACAAGCCAGTTCGCTTCTCCCCAATTTGGTTAAACCGATGTCCCGAGCTGAGCTACCTTGTGACGGCGCAAGCAAGCCATCGTCCGTAGATAGCTTGACGCTGCACGGAGAAAGCCACCAGAGAGCCTGCAGGACAAGAAAAAGAAGCCCTGCTTCGAGCCCGCCTCACACATTTGTTGCGACGCACCAGACGGAGTACGGAGCAGAGCATGATGCCAAACCGACTCCGCGCAAAACCAAATTCTGTGGACGCACATTCGGCAACCGGCCAGAGGCATGCACGCCAGCCAGCCCTCCCGGACGAAAAGGTGCCTTGGCCCAACGGAGAACACCATCGACGTGTCGCGCCTGCGCCTTTTCGACCAGTTTAGCAACCTACCAGATGTCAGCCCGCCTCGAACTGGTACGCTTTGCACACAACGTGACAAGGTCTCACTCACACCACACGGCCGTCCCCCACCCAACTCCGCGAGCTAACCTCAAAATGCATCCCATGGAATACACGAAACGTCCCTGTTTCGACACGGCCACGCACGAAACAAAAGCAGAGGTTGGTGCGGCGCGAGGCGAGGGCCGGAACTCGGAGCCCACCAGCGACACCTGCCCCGGGCCGGGAAAAATCTCGTGGAGAAAATGGCGTCATGACGGTGACGTGTTCGTGCGTGTCCGTAATTCGCAAAAACCGGTTTGCTCCCAAATCTAGATTAGCGCGGATCTAGAACATGGTCAAGTTAAATTTGGTTTTCTTGATGATTGTGTCACGCGAATGAATTAGCAGGCCTTGTTAGTTAATTTGGATCAAGGGTGGTACGTGGCTACGTGCTAGTGTCGTGTACCTTGTGGTCGGAGGAGAGCGGCACGGGGACGCCGCCGCGGGAGAGCACCGCGCGCGAGTCGCCACAGTTGGCCACGACGATCCGGCGGGTGCCCACCACGGCGACGACGGCGGTGGAGCCCACCGTCTGCTCCGCGCCGGTGTCGGTCTCGTCGTCCACGCCGACCTCGCCGTCCACCCGCGCGAAGCTGGCCGTCATGGCCTCCTTCCAGCTCGTGCCGTCCTCTGTACCTGGGCTCTGCCCTTTGTCCCCGCGACGACGACGAAGCCGCACCTCCTCCGCGAGCACCACGTGCATCCGCTCCCGGCACGCCTCCGCCACGCGGGACCCGCCGTGCCCGTCGTACACCGCGAAGAAGCCCTCTTCCGCGTCTCCGTACTCAACGTCGCCGCTCACCGCCTCCTCGGCCAAGAAGGGCGGGTTGACGGCCACCGCGTCCTCCATCTCCCGCCGGCGCCCGATCACCGACACCGCGCCGTGCGACACGCACGCCGAGCACCTGGCCACCACCAGCGTGGGCTCCGGCGCCACCCTCGCCGAGTCAGACGAATCCGAGGAGGTGTCTGGCCCTGGCGCCGGGCGCACCCTCTTCGCGGCCTCGTCCTCCGCCGCGGCCGACGCCGTCCGGCCGAGCCGCCGGAGCTCTAGCCTGCGGCGCCGCGCCGAGCGGGCCACGGTCATGAGCTTATTTTCGGCGCCGGCGAGGAGCTGCTCCCGTGCATGATCTCGCTTGCTGCTCATTTCCCGCAGCGGACGGAGAGAACAAAAAGAACTGGGGGCGTGGGACGGCGAGGCGCCTTTAATACCCTCGGCCACGGAAGAAGAAAACGGTGGGGGAAGGGTGGTCGGCCGTCCGATCGCGCGCAGATGGCCCGGATACGCGACAGCGAGGGCGGGAGCCGTATCCGGACGTGGATCTCGCGGACCTGGACGTGGACGGCGGCGATAAGCCGGCGGCCGGCGCGTGGCGCGCGCGATGAGCGGCTCGGGGTCTCGGGACTCGAGGACGGGCGTGGTGCGCGCGGCTCTCGTGGGCCGTAGAGCGGGGCTTCGCAGACTGGCGGTGGGCCCAGGCGTTTGTGGAGAGGTTGCGGTGTATGTGAAGAGGGCCTAGGGAAGGATGTGGCGTTTGGCGCTTTTAGGTAACGCGTGGGACCTGAATGGAAAGGCAGAGGGGTTTACGTGGAGGAGAGAGGAAAGACGCCCCTGGGGCTATATTGACCGGTAGGGAGGAACTGGTAGATGCACACAAGCCGTCTCTTCTCGCTCCAAATTGCACTGCACAAAATTATGTCAGTTCACAAAGTGTCTACAATTTTACGACACCATGCATTATTACTGAATAATAACATGCGGCCAAGTTACTTGGGTTACTAGTCCTTTAAATGCTGTACAGATTTTCAACTTGTTTTGGTTCATTATCGATCGTACACATTATTTTTGCTGCAGTTCGAAATCAACTTCACTGTGTTTGTGTATGCATGAAAGTACGCCGTGGATCAGTTATTACATTCCTTGTGTGGGTGAAAGAAAAGAGCAATAATGCGCATGATGGTATACGCAACAACCTCGAATAATCACCTAGGACGGAGGTAGTTCAGTCACGTCGCTGTCGATCCGGTCGCACAGTGCGGGATCACGAGAATTGCAATGGGCGCATGCATACGGGAGGCGAGATCGATCGATGGGTACGTTCAGGCAAAAGCTAGGACGCATAATCGTGATGGCGTCCATACATCTTCTTCATCTCTAATTGGGGAGGAATTCCCGAGCTGTGGTGCGTCCTCAGGGATGGTCCCGCCTGTCGGCCCCTACTTTTCTCCTCGGCCCGCTTTAGTCGGTTGTCGGGCCGCGTGGGAGCGTACGATGAAGACTCTGGGAGGAGAGCAAACGAACGCCTTCCTCTCCGGAGCTTGTGGGAGCCCGCTCGCTAGGGTTCCTCTTCTGACGCCAAGTCAATCCGGCCGACGGTGCGCCCCGGCCGGCACCTCACCACAGGCCGCCGCTTCAAGTGACCCCTCCCCTCCTGAGTTGCCGCAATCTTGTCTCCGGTTGTCCGCTGCGGGAGGACAGACCTGGATCGAGCTCCGCCGCCGGCCATCCGCTGCGGCCATCTCGTCGGCCCAACTCGACCTCGGCCGGCCCTAGCGCCTCACGGCTGCAGCAAAGCGAGCATAGCAGTCTGCAGTTGACGTCTTTGTGCTGCAATTTCAGTTATCGGAAGGTGTCAATGCTGCTTCAGGGCGTGCTATTCAGGTACGGGTCAAAAAGTAAGAGTTCTTCTTTTTCATGTATCTTGGATCCAGCCGAGGACAACAGTGATTTCCCCTTTTAATATATGTTCTCTATTACCTTAATAGCGTATACTTGAACCAGATTCGGTAATTGCAGCCAAGATATATTTTAGTGTAGAGTTTAGGCATTAAGGTGCAGCAAGGTGCACATTTTTTTTGTCCTTGATTATATGAACAGGTGCTGTCTATCGGTATCGGATTTAACCTGTGGCAAATATTGTTCTGTCAAATATTATATTTTATTTCCCCATGCACATATTGTGTCTAACTGCTGTTCCGTGTACTACTTTTGAAATTCCATTACTCTCTTGTTTCTTTGGATCAATCTCCCTGTCTTTAATGTGATTGGCACCTTTGAATGTGGTGATGTTTTCAGGTCTTTTGTTTTTCAATGGTTCAGAAGGAAAGGGAGGATGGTGCTGAATCCTGGTGGCTTCCATGGTTGCCGATTTTAATCTGTGCACTGCACATATTTAGATCAAAATCCGAAAACTAGCAATCTCATATAGACTTATGCTCTCTATCTATGGAAAAATATTGCAGTTCTATGTCAAAAAATGGTTTCTCAGCGACTCAAGGAACCTCTATATTTGTTCCTCATATTTTTCTTAGGAACTAGGGAGAGAATTGACCCGGTGAACACCGCTAGCTCTTCCTAGACACATATTTTCAAAACATCTCAAGATGAGTAAATGTGAGCTAGATGCTAGCAATTTTTTAGGTATATTACCCAAAAGTTTTTCTTTTCAGATTTGTAGAAAATGCTATACTTTTTTGGTCTGCTCAAGTTGAAAGGCATATACATGCATTCTTATGCTATTGCTTCGTATGTGTATGCATTCTACAATTTAATCTGCTGACCACATAGCATTAGCATAATGGTCCATCTACGTTTGAAGCTACTCATATATCCATGGTAGGTGCTAATTTCTTTATATCCTCACGGGAGAGTTATATGCATCACCTGTTCTAATATCTATCAATTAAGAGATTATATCAAGATCATGTCATTTTCTGAATTTTAGGGTATATAATACCCCTCTGCTTTACGTAAGAGATTATCGATAGGATATCAATGACTCAATATTTTATTAGCCATGACAGTAGTGAACAAATTGCGCAAAACATATTGTAATTAAGTTGATAATTTCATATTATGCTTTAATTGTCCTAGAGAACAATTTAGTTAACCAATTGAGCTACTAAGTTTTAGCAATCTTGTGCCAGCACATGGATGCTTTTGTGCTGGTCATGTTCGGTGAACAAGGGATTTGTGGGCTCATTCTGCCAACAATGTCTTCATAGTATTTCCGCTGATTGCTGTGCAACTTCAGTTTTGTATTTTAATTTTGTGAGTGCTACTTTTTTGGAAGTAACAATGCAATTTCAGAGCAAGGAAAATAATTTAATTGCGATGAGTATTGAAGTTACTCCTGCGCCAAACCTAGATTTTTTCTATGGTTTGTCTAAGTTTAAATTAACCTGGATTTGGTGCGGGTAATAGTTGCTACCATTCTACCTCTTATTTACCTATTTCATCGTTTCGAGGAGCTTGAAATTTCTGAATGATGCTTCAACTTCACTAAAATTGCATTATGTTAGTTTACTGCTAATTGTAGAGGATTGTAGGTCAAATTACTAGAATTTTTATCTCAAAAAATGCTTTGAAAGGAGATAGCTGCGCATCAAGTTTTTAAATTAAGCTCCTAGACTACATTATACTTTTATGCTTGCACATCAAGTTTTTTTCCTTTTAATCATAGCCCCAATAGGCCCATCTTCAGTTTATTAATATACTTTGCAATTATATAAAGAAGTGCTAAATATGTTATGAGCCTTACATAAGGATGGGATAGAATGGTCTATAAATGTGGAACGAGTAAGAACTAGGTACTAAATAATATGATGCCATATTCTAATCACAATAAAAATACATTAGGATCTGGCTTATGTATGGTGCATGTGTAGTGTTTGTTCCGTGTGAGCACAGTTAGGAATTACCATGTGTTTTCAACAAAAATGGTCCACTTTTTTGTGAGGACATCTTTCAATGAGACAATTATAATAAAAAAAACTACTCACTCCGATCCTAAAAAAGTGTCATGAGCTATGCCTATAAGTTGTATGATTAACTCATTTGTGGCGACACTTTTTTAGGATCGGAGGGAGTATCACCTACACAATCTAATGCTTTCTTCAAGGTTTTAATATATGTGTTGCACGTTCAACTTTGTCCTCTTTGAGCTGTCATATGATCTTGAAGGTTGCCAGATTTTCACTTGAAACAATCCTTGACACTCTGTATTGAATCAACGGCCATTTCTTTGGATGAGTCTTTGTGCAATATGAACTATTTGGTAAACAATATATTTAGTTGGTTATCTCGATGATGTTCTCTTAGAAGGAAAGAAGTATTCAATTATATGATAGTCAACATATGTTTTTCGATAGATAGTCCTCATTGATCATGAATCATTTTTGTGTACCAAGTATTTCTTCTCTTCCTTATAAAGTTTTCCCTTGTACTTTTTATGATTTATTTTCTCTTCTATGTCCATCTGGTCAATAAGGGAACTCATCTTTGTGATGCTTTCGCAGGAAAGAGTGACATATGCTGGAAGATGTGCTGGAAGATGTGTGAGTGATGAAAACTGACTTGATAACGGTGAATGATGTAAACCTTTTATCCTGATTAGGTGTGAACAACGTATTTTTTTGCTTTATATGTTGATCGATTACAAAACTTTAATAGAATGAGAATTTATGTACTTTGTCAGCCAAGTCATAAGATATACATTAAAATTGAGTAGAAATAAGGTGCTTAAAACTTGCGTTGGTGGAGCATGTTGGGTCTCTTGCTACTGATTATGGCGCAGTTACTAGCGTGTGCAATTCTGCACATGCTTAATTACACAATCAATGAGAGTAAATACCGGAACTATGTCTCGGGTGATTGTTACAAATCACGTGATGCGGGATTTGTCAATATTATGATAATACACATGGTTCTTCTTTGAATGTAGAAGATGTTTTGTTTTGTCGGCACTTAATTTCCTCTCCTATGTGGTTATGTCTCATAGTGAAAAAATTGCGCTTATCTGTAGTTCTTGCATATTTCTCTTATCCATGGTCTACTTAGTCTATCTACAATTTTTGTTCTATCCAAGTCCTAAGTGCTTTGGAGCTTCTATTTCCATTGTATAATTGTGCCTTTTTCGTGACGGGATATGAGGGTCTTTTGTGCGTGTGTGTGTGTTAGCGAGACCCCCCCCCCCCTTCCCCTCTCCCACGTCTTTTCTCAGCTACAATGTAGCAGGCGCAGCAACGCGCGCCATTTCCTTCTAGTATACTACTACATACAGTGGGGTAAAACCCGAGATGGATGCGGTACGTACGTCTCACCTGAGCACTAAAGTTGGACGGCGCTATTTGCACGAAACAGGCGAGAGTTTAGGCTGCGTGCCCCTCGGCGGTGTCCGCTGGATTCAGGAAACCGATCATATATAGCGAGCGCGACGGCGGGAGGGGCGGGGCAAAGCCGCAAAGGATGAAGCGGTTCCTCCTGGGCGGTTTGCTCGGGGTGGAGCCGTGGAGGGAAATAGTATAGCGGTATTTGGAGCATGGGCGTGGACGCGTGTCGACGGCTTCGGGACATGCCGGGGTCCAGGTGCAGCGCGCCTCCCCTTCCAGGGTCCTGTGCGCCGGACCCCACATGCCCACGTACGCGTGCGCGACGTGGACACCTCCGCCGCCTACGTGTCCACTCTCATCCTAGACCTCACTCAGTCACTCTCTCCTCAGTCTCCTCTCGTTCTTTTTTTCTTTTCCTTCAAGACGCTTTCTCTCCTTGTTTCTGATTCTGCTCACTCGTCAGTGGCCTGGCCTGGGCCGTCGTGGGAACGTAGTCACGAGTCGCTGCGCTACATGCCACGTGTGGCACCATGTAAGTTCGTGAACAGTGCTGGTTCGGAGGTTTCCCGCCTGGCGTGTGCCTCTCCGTATCATTTTCTCGGCGTGCCAACGGTTGTTGGGTGGTTTTTGAATTCCGCGGCTGATGGATCCTCGTATACGACGACTAGCGGCAGTCTGTTTCAGGGTAGCACTGTCCCGACTCCCGAGATACCGAGAGGAACTGTTGGTCGTCCAGTGAAAATATGTTTTTTTTACCGGGCTAATCTTGGACGGTTAAACAAAGTAGAGTAGTTCGCGAACCATGTAGAGCAGTGCCTAAACAGCCGTCTATAAGAGAGGCCACGTAGGAAATAAGATTACGTGGGGAGAGAAAATAGGAAAATGAGCACCAGCCGTCTGCAAAAATAAAAACGATCGATTAGCGAAAAATAGTTGGTTATAGACAGGTTGTTTCCCGTTGTACCAAGCTGGCTGTCTGTCCAGGATCACTTTAGGGCATGTGCAATCGTCCTGACGGGTGCCGTCTATATCGGCGTGCCATCTCAGCTATAGACATCAACAAAAAAGTTCTGCACAATAGTCTGTCTGTTGCAGCTGGCTGTAATATTTTTTTTTTAACTACCGCTGCTTTTTCTCGCCTAGTATTCAGGAGATATGGAGGGATTAACCGCACAGTATAGACGCCCAAAGCGTACAACAGCGGAAAAGGCGTCGGTAAGCAGCGATTTGGAAGGAAATCGACCGTCTGTTGAATTATAGACACCCTTATTCTCTCTCCTGATAATTTCTCCTCCACGTACTCTAAAATCCAACGTGGCACATCTTATAGACAGCTGATTGTACACCGTTGTACATGCCCTTAGATCCGTTTTTCACGGAATCAAAACTGTACCGGCTATGCTATTTTGTGGTTACCGTCAGCCAAAAATATTTATTGTTGTATAGCCTGTCTACCGGGAAGTCTATACGTGACCTGAACAACTTTTACAGACGCACCGCGTCGCAAGGATTGCACATGCCCTTACAGCTGGGTAAAAATTGCTACGAAACCGTGGGAAGACCGAACGGTGGACTCTCCACCACTTAGGACATGAGCAATGGCTCAGACGGCATGCGTCTGTAACCCGCCTCCACGTCACCAGCAAAGATTTATATAGACGCAATATACAACAGACTATCTACATAGCCATCTATTGCACCGTAAAAATCATAACTAACTTTTGCTGCCGTTGTCCCAATATTCCTCCACGGACGGGAGCATGATCTCCTTTTGGGGCCACAGCTAACGACGACCATCTATACAACGGGAGAATAGCTGTCACTAATCAGCGATTTTCACGGGCGTCGACCGTCTGCAACTTTACCGACGCCCTCTTTCTATTTCCTTCTTTTCTCTAGTCCACGTCACGAAATATCCTATTTGGCAACTCTTACAGACAACTTACGTACTACTATTGTATATGCCCTTAGAGCATCTCTACTCCGCACCCCGAATATTAGGCGCCGTTTGGGTGTGCCATTCTCCACTCACAGCCCCAAACGAAGCCCTAAAAAATTAACAAACTCCATTTTTTCTTTAAATTTGTAGGAAATTTTACAGGATTTGAACGAAATGTAAACTAAAAAATATATTTAAGCTGAAAACAATGTGTTCATTGATAGAACACGTCGAAGTCTTGACGGCGTACGCACCGACCCCGCCGTCGTCCACGCCTCGAGAAGGTGGCCAGGTGTCCATACCTGCCTCGTCGTCGTTGGCCGCCGGGAAGAAGCTGTCATCACCCTCGAGGTTGATGATGGGCGCGCCGGTGATCGCTGCATGGTCGATGAGCGACAACGCGCAGGCGTCGCACTTCGGCAGCGCCACACGTTGAACGCGGTGGCGAGGCCCTCGGGGGCGTTCTCCGCCACGAGAGACCGCTGGACGGCTAGCATCTCGGCGTACGTGGAGTCTCCACCTCCACCTTCGGCTTCTTCGGCGGCGGTGGGGCGGAGCGGGCACCATCGTTGATGAAGAGGCCGCCGGAACGGCGCGTTAACGAGCGCGGCTCCAGCTTGGGGATGTGCGGAGCGGAGCGAGGAGCCACCCACGGAGGAGTGCGAGGACGACGATGGCGTCGTCACCGTGCGCCTCGCGGCCAACACACTGAGTGCTGACCAGGTGAGGCGAGGCTGGTCGTCGGCGTCAATGTGCGCCAGCACGTTCGCCAAGGTGTGCCCCAGCTGCGACCAGAACGTCGTGCGCACCAGCGGTTCTGATACGTCTCCAACGTATTTATAATTTCTTATTTTCCATGATTGATATTATGACATTTGCTACATGTTTTCTATACACTTTATATTATTTTTATGGATTTTCTGGGACTAACCTATTAACAAGATGCCATAGCGTCAGTACATGTTTACTGTTGTTTTTGGTTTCTAAAAAATTGTTCTAAAATTATTCTCAGAATTGGACGAAACAAAATCCCAGGTTCCTATTTTTCTGGACTTACCCGGAGTCCGGAGGAGACCCGGAGAGGGGCTCCGAGGCGGCCACACCATAGCGTGGGGCGCCCCCTGGCCGCGCCACCAGGTGGTGTGGGCCCCTCGATCGCCCACCGACTTCGCTCTTTCGCCTATATATTGATATTCTCGGGAAAACCCTAAATACCCGAGTCTCCATCCACGAAAAGTTCCGTAGCCGCCGTCGTCGTGAACCCTAGTTCAGTAGGGTTCTGAAGCTCTCCCCGGCAGCCTGCTGGGAGGGGAAATCATCACCGAAGAGATCAACATCACCATGCCTGCCTCGAGAGTGATGCGTGAGTAGTTCAGCGTTGGACTACGGGTCCATAGCATTAGCTAGATGGTTGTCTTCTCATTCTTTTGTGCCATCATGTTTAGATGTTGTGAGCTGTCTAACATGATCAAGATCATCTTATTGTAATGCTACATTTTGTGTTTGCTGGGATCCGATGAATATTGAATGCTATGTCAAGTTGATTATAGATCTATCTTTTATATGTTATTTGTGGTCTTGTATACTCTCCGTTACTAGTAGATGCTCTGACCAAGTTGATGCTTATAACTGCAAAAGGGAGTATTTATGCTCGATAGTGGCTTCATGTCTCCAGTAATCTGGGAGAGTGACACTAACTTCTAAGATTGTGGATATGGTGTTGCCACTAGGGATAAAAACAACAATGCTTTGTCTAAGGATAATTATATTGTTTAGATTACGCACTTAATGCAATAATCTGTTGCTTGCAACTTAATACCTAAAATCTGATTGGATTACGTTCCAGGGGTGGATTATTAGTCATAGATGCAGTTGGATTACGGTCTATGTATCATGTTGTAATTCCCAAATAAATCTCATAGTAATCATCGTGTCTTGCATATGCACTACGGTGCAGGCTCTATTTCTCTCAGTTGCCCAGCTGTATTTTGTTTACCCAACATGTTATTTATCTGTTTTGGAGAACCACCACTAGTGAACTGTAGACCCCGGTCCATTCTTTTACATTGATATACAATATACTGCAAGCATTGTTCTCTTTTACTGCAAACATCGTTCTATTTTCATTTACTGCAAACACACATCATTTTCTACACTATACGTCTAATCCTTTGTGTTCCGCAAAACCGGTGAGATTGACAACCTCACTGTTTCCTTGGGGCAGAGTATCTTGGTTGTGTTGTGTGCAGATTCCACGTTGCTGCTGAGCCTGTTAGTGCGTCCTGCCAACATCAGCTGTTATCAACCTTCAGAAGTGATTTCTTTATCCTACTGGTCCGATTAGACCTTGGTTTCTTTCTGAGGGAAAACTTGCTGCTATACTATTCATACATTCCTCTTGGGATCTCTCAACGAACATGTGTATACACGTCATCAAGCTCTTTTTCTGGCGCCGTTACTGGGGAGGAAGAGGATTTCTGCAATGGGAGTCTCTCACCTCCAATCTTTTTACTTTGTTATTGCTTTGATTAGTTTATTTTATTTTTCCTTGTTTACTTATTTATATCAAAAACACACAAAAAAATAGTTCTTATTATAGTTGTTATTTTTGTTATCCTGTTTTAATTTTGCTAAAATGAGTAACCCTGAGAACACTAAGTTGTGTGAGTTAACTAGCATAAATAACAATGATTTTTTTTGTACACCTGTTGCTCCAGCTGCTCCTAATGCAGACTGCCTGCCATGTTAAATCTTGTTATGAGAGAGCAATTTTCTCGTGTTAGTTCTGATGCTGCTGCTGCTCACCATAATAGTTTTGTTGAACTTTGTGAGATGCAAAAGTATAAGGACGTAGATGAAGATATTATTAAACTGAAATTGTTTCTTTTCTCTTTGAGAGGAAGAGATAGAAAATGGTTGCTGTCTTTGCCTAAAAATAGTATTGATTCCTGGACTAAATGTAAAGATGTTTTCACTGGAAAATATTATCTTCCTGCTAAGATTATTTCTTTCAGAAGTAGTATTATGAATTTTTTTTTATAATGAGTATGTTTCTCAAGTTTGGGAAAGAATGAAATCTTTGGTAAATAATTGTCCCACTCATGGACTGACTATTTGAATGATCATCCAAATTTTTTATGCAAGTCTGAATTTTTCTTCAAGAAACCTTCTGGATTCGGCTGCTGGAGGTACCTTTATGTCCATCACTTTGGGTTTTGCAAAAAAGTTTCTTGATGTTTGATGATAAATTATTCTGAATGGCACACTAAGAGAGCTACATAAGGTAAGAAGGTAAATTTTGTTGAAGAAACCTTTTCCTTGAGTGATAGGCTTGATACTATTATGTCTACTAGTCGTCAACCCATGCATCCGCACGGGCTGTTTTCCCAATAATCATATTTAATAAATATTCTAATTGAACTCCTAATTTGAATCCCAATTCCAAGTTTTGTATTCTAAATTTTATTTATCCATACCGCAAGTACCATAATTTGAGCTAATTCATATATGTATCATCTATTTTTCAAATAACTTAAATACTAATGCATGTGTACACGCTCGAATATTTATAAGCAATAAATCAGATCACCGCGATTGTTTCACAAAAAGTTAGATCAACAATACACGTATTTGCAGTATGATCTTTTTTTATGCGAAAACATAGAGAATTGTGGACCTTAGATCTTCTTAGATTAATTATTAGCTACATTTACAAATTTACAGCCAGTGTTACCCAGGAAAGGAAAATAGAAATAAAAAGGTGAGGAACAAAAGAAGGCCATATACATTAGACTAATCCTGAGATTTTTCAGCACATTCTCGGAGCTGTTTCTTGCTGGTTGTATTACCGTGTGGTCCAGAGTTTCAGTTCGTCGGCCATTCGTTGGAAGCCGTAGCTATGGCCTGGTTGTAGATTCTATCATTCCTCACTATGCACATAATCAGGTACCATGTGGCAAAGCGTTATGAATTTTTAACTATACCCCAGATGTTTATAGCAAGCATGGAGAAGTTCAAGTTTGTTAGAGCTGATTGTTCAGGTTATTTTTTCTTATGGTCATCTAGAGAAACTGCAAGCAAAGATCCAAAATGCACACATTGCTTTCAACAAATATAATACGACTTCAGTAAATTCTTCTTATTTTTTTCTTATGGTCATCACGGGTAAAAGTTCTTACATGCCGAGACCAGCAGGAGCCACGGCACACCTCAGGTAGTTTTACTGGTACGAACTACATGGATATGCCTCAACAATAAGAAGAATTTACTCCAGCTTTGTGTCACTCCTAGCTAAAAGTCATAACTATTACAATTGTCAAGCCCAACAATCAGTAGCCAAATTAGCCCAGGCAACGGATAGAGATGGCATAGGTTGCATAGTTTTTATTAACAAATAAAATTTAGACTAGCCGTCAGGTGTGGCAAATAAAATTTGGAAAGGAGGGAGTGGCAACCGTCAGGGTGTCGGTTGAAAATAAAATTTAGAGGGAGTATTATTATGCACTACATATAGTACCAAAGAAGGCATAATGAAATACTTCTAGGATTATAATTGCAAGTAATTTTATACAATATTCTATTGATAGAGAGATGAGAGAAACTACCGTCTTGACAATGGAAAAAGCCTAAAAAAATTACTCACTCTGATCCTAATTAAGTGACGTAGGTTATAAAGGAATTTGGGCGCGTTTAGTTCATTTCTCACGTCACTTATAATGGATCGGAGGGAGTACTTAATTGAGATATAGCTAACCGACAAAGACCTGTGCACCATGAAACATGCTATTCTTACATAATTCTGAGCTGGACCAATATTTTTGAAAAAAATAGAATGGAACTCCAACAATATCATTATCATAATAATCTCAAATGTTAATTGGAAAATAGGGAAGCAGATAGTGCAATTTGGTCCCAGATACAAACATCCACATACATTGACAATTGACTAATTGCAGGACAACCCCATCACATACGAACATCATCAGGCCTTTGGCTGCATTGGATAATTAAGATGTAGGCCTTCAGTAACAACTAATTATTAACATGTACAAACATGCATGGACTAAGAACACGGTGGTCATATAAGTAAGAATCTATAGTTTAACTACTTACTACCATTAATTCACAAACATAAGAGGTCACCAATGCCTTCTTTTCCACATATTTCTCTGATCAACTTCTAATACGAAACATATCAAGCTGTCCTTTCATAAACTGTTTTGGCTCTTTAATTGGCGGAAACGGTTTCTTTTAGTGACAACCTCTAACACAGTAGTCAAGCAGGCATAGTGTTGTATGGTCTATATGATTAATGTGAAGAGAACAATATTTTCAGATATCTTACATCCTGTCATGGAAAAATGAAATTTATTCGCATAAAAAAACCAAAAGTAATATTCTTTGGAATTAAATTTGAAAATTACACAAGGAAAAATTATAAGTAATGAAAATTCCATTGCAATACTACGTCAGCTCTTCAAATACGCATACGATGGAATAAATTTTGCTCATTCACACTACATTAGTTCTCACTCCCTTACCCTGTTTATTATGGACATTCTTGTTTGATGTAGAAGGGGACGTGGCCACCGGAGACTTGCAGCTTCGAGATGTGTTAGCTTTCGCACCGGGCCGACTATTTGCTTCTCTCGATTCACGCAAATCTGCCATATTTCAGTGCAATGCTGCGTCAGCTCTTGAAATCAGCAGAGGAAGGAATTTTTTTGCTCATTCATCTTAGCTTCGTTAATCCCCGCTCCATTGCCTGTTGATGATGTACACCAATAGTTCAGACACAGATACATGTTAGACTGAAGCCAATGCACATTTAATTATTGATATTTGTGCAGAACGATTGGCGAATTACAATTTTGTTATGAATTCGTTAAAATGGTTGAGATGTTGTGGAATATAGGAGGACACAGAAAAACAGAGAGCAAGCACTCAGATATGCATTGAGCCTCCGTTTTTCAGCCAAAATAACAAAACATGTTTGCTTAATCACGATGAAAAAAAAGAAGCGATAGGGATAAACTTTGATACGTACTATACATGATGCCAAAGTGGATAAAGGGCTGGTGTTTTAGTTTTTCCTTCACGGATGGATCCATGCCGTTGGAGTCATCAAGTGAGAACTATATATGGATCGTGTTCACCTGCCAGTGAATAAAAAATGGATTAGATAGGTGATCCTGTGAGAAAATATACAAAACAAACTCAGCCTTCAGCTTACCTAGTTTCTCGACGGTGATAGTACGGTAGGGGCATATTCCCCCTTGAAAATCTACATTGAGAAGCTAAGAACTTCCGTTTTATGGGGGCAATGCCATACCTGATACTATATATCGCCTCCCATGATGGTAGAGTTGTAGACCGTCGGTCGAACCATTTTTTTTTTGAACATGGAGAGACCCCGAAGGGCCTAGATGCTTTCATTAACTTCCAGCGGTACAGGCACAATTACAACAGGGACCTCAAGTACATATGGAATTATTACAGAGTCGCCGATTCTTACAGAAAAGACCCTTGACATAAAATGGAAAAAGCGATTGGGTTCTCTGCCATCGCCGGGGAAGAGGAAGCTCAAACCGCAGCCATCCACAACGGCGACGGGGACGAAACCACTTGCCTCCGAAGGGAAGATGAACGCTGCAGCAAGCTCACCTATGGGCCTCTGAGTAGAGGTTGAAGATATGCTGGCCAACAACGCCAGCGGAGGAGACCACCCGATGGTCTTCTGAGTCGGACGCCAAACTGGAGGGCGCCGAGATTGTTCCTCCTGTCGCATCATAGCTCCAGAGCAGCACATGATCTGTTCAGGCGTCGCAGCTCCAACCTTCCGCCTTGCGCCTCCATGGCGCTCTGCAGAAGAAGGCATCGCTCCAGCAACGATCAAATCCCGTCTGCGAAGAACCCGGGCCTTATTCAAGAAGCCGCACGACGTCTTGACCAGCATCACCTCCCCCCATGGGAGCACCGCTGCCAGCACAAGAAGCAACATGCAGAGCTGGATCCTGACCCAAAAATCCCGCTCAAAAGCTCCGATGCAGACCTTATTTTCAGAGATGCACGAGCTCCTCCACCACCCATGCGACACCGCCTGCCACCGGCGGAACACAGCGCAGAAGAGAAATCCCACGGCGCCTTGGATCTGGTCGCAGAGATCCTTGGACCTACTCTCATACGGTAAGCAACCAACCCCATGAAACCGAAGACCTAATCTACAACTAACCCTATCTACAAGACGCCGGGCTCCTCTCCCGTCTCCTCTCCGGACAGCATCGCTGCCGAAGAAGATAAGGGTTCGGGCCGGAGGAAGAAGAAAGCCTACGACTCTCAACGGGGGCGGTTGGGGGAAAGTCCCATTCAAGTTCCTCTGAAGCTGCCTCTTCGGTCGAACCATTAGGCGAGCAGGAACTAAAACGTACGTGAGATAAACTCTCATATATTCCATCATGGCGTGCAAGTGCATGGAACTGTTATGGGTGGAAATACATGGCTAGTTTTTTTAATTTGCTATGATACATATAGAAGGCTGCGCTCTTTAAAAGTACAAAAAAAAATCATGGTTAAAAGTACAAATAGAAGCCTGACCGGTTGCACCTATTCTGGTTATATTGATTCCAAAAGTACACGAATAGAACTCCTTCAATTCTTTTTTATCGTATACATGAAAAAATCTTGGTTTTTTTAGCTCGTTATGATGCAGATATAAGGCTAGGATTTTTTTTGAAGGACATATAGTTGGCTGGTCGGTTGCATCTATTCTGGTTGTAGGATCCCAGGCGGACACTAATAGAGATTATTTAATTCTGTTTCATCCTAACCACATAATTTAGATCCTAAGGCTATTTATTGATGGTTTTCTAGGATTAACGTGAAGGTTTTAACGTTGCCTCCAATTAGTAAATATAAGATACTTGTGAATAGTAAAACTCATCTGGATCCGAATAATGTTCTTTTAGCCTCTTTGGTTGCTCAAGAAGAGCATGTTGATGTGAACTTCATTAAAAACAATAATTTCAACAACAATGCTTATAGAAATAAGTTTGCTAGTAACAATTATAGGCCCTATCGTTCTAATAGTGACAATAGTTATTCTTATGTTAGATCTGGGATGCGTAGTGAGGAAAGGATTTAAGAAGTTGAAAGAGCCACTAAGAACTTTATGAAAATGCAATATGAGCGGAATAAATTGTTCACTAAAACCATGGAGGAACAATCTGCTATGTTGAAAAATATTAGTTATCAAATTGAGAATTTAAATGGGGAAATTTCTAGTTTGCAAGTTAGAATTTCGCGTGTTGAAACCTGTATTTCATCCATGTCTGAAGCACAATCTTCTTTGATAAATAAAATGGCTGCTAAACCTAAAATTATGGACAATCCCTTTGCTGCTACTAATTCTATTCAAGTTAGAATTGATGACAATGTTAGTATGTTGGCTGAATTGCATGCTAGGTGGGAAAAAGAAGATGAAATTGTTAGAAAGAATAATATAACTAGAGTTTGTACTGTTACCACCACTAGTAATGCTGTTTCGTATGCTAGTAAACCTCCTAATGTTAATGGTAAAGTAATTAGTGTTGGCAATGTTTCCACTTCTTCTGTTAAACGTTTAAAATTACCTAAAACCACTTAAATTGTTCGTAATAAAAGTGCTGAATTTTTTCATAATATGGGAGACAATGGTCTCATTAACTTTGATAATAATGATCTTGATTTTGATGATTGCAATATTTCTGAAGTAATTATGTTCCTACAAAAGCTTGCTAGAAGTCCTAATGCTAGTGCTATAAATATGAATTTCACAAAACATATTACAAATGCTCTCATGCAAGTTAGAGAAGAAAAGTTAAAACATGGAGCCTCTATCCCTAAGAAGTTAGAAGATGGTTGGGATCCCATCATGAAAATGAAGGTAAATGATTTTGATTGTAATGCTTTATGTGATCTTTGTGCTAGTACCTTTGTTATGCCTAAGAAACTTTATGATATGCTTGATTTACCTCCTTTGGAACACTGTTATTTGGATGTTCGTCTTGCCGATAAGGCTAATAAGAAATCTTTGGGGAGAGTTGATTATGTTTTTATTATGGTTAACAATAACCTTATCCCCATTGATTTTATTATTATGAATATTGAATGCAATGCTTCTTTTCCTATTGTTTTGGGAAGACTTTTCTAAGAACTGTTGGTGTTATTATTGATATGAAAGACGGGAATATTAAATATTAATTCCCACTCAAGAAAGGTGTGGAACACTTTCCTAGAAAGCGAATGAAGCTACATTTTTATTATATTATTAGAACAAGTTATGATTTGGATGCTTCTTCACTTGAAAATACTTGATTCTTTCTTTCTGTGCCTAGCTGAAAGGCGTTAAAGAAAAGCACTCTTAGGAGATAACCCATATTTTATTTCTGCAATTTTTCTTTTGTTTTCTTTGAGTCAAGGTGTTGTTTACTTCTGTAGCAACTCCTTTATATTTTTAATTTTTCTAATTTTTGTGTCAAATAAAATCTCTAGTGCAAAGTTGATGCTCGATTTGGATTTCTGTACAGGAACAAATTTTTTCTGTCGATCGTTTAATTCGCCATAAATTCCAAAAAAAAATCAAATATCCTGAAATTTTTTGTGCGTGATACTCAGAGATGTACGCAAATTTTCTTAGTTCAGAGTTTTCTAATCTGATCAACGTAAGTGGCTCAAAAAAGTTCGTCTTTACAGACTATTCTGGTTTTGACAGATTCTGTCTTTTACTTTACATTCTCTCTTTTACTATGTTGAGTGGATTTCTTTGCTCCACAAAAACATCACTTGTAGCTATTTTTTATAAGTATTAGTAATGCTTGTGTCCATGGAGAACATGTGAGTTTTTTATTATGCATTAACCCTCTAATGAGAATTACTTCGAGTTTGGTGTGTAGAAAGTTATCAAGGGTCAAGAGAAGAGGATGATATAATGTGATCAAGAAGAGTGAAGAGACTAACCTTGGGAATGCTCCCGTGGACCATCCCAGCAAATTTCAACAAGACTCAAGCGTCTAAGCTTGGGGATGCCCAAGGCATCCCCTTCTTCATCAGCAACTTATCAGGTCACTTCTAGTGAAACTATATTTTTATTCGATCACATCATATGCGCTTTACTTGGAGCGTCTGTTTGTTTTTGTTTTCTTTTAATTTTTATAAGAAACTTGGTTGGATCCTAGCATTATTGTGTGGGAGAGACACACGCTCCTCTTTTTCATATGAATACTCGTATTCTTCATTTATCATCTAGCTACAGGAATTCTTTTAGCTCCTCTTTTTCATGCATCTCTTATTCAGAGCTGTTAGTTCTTGTAGAGTAGTACTCTCTTGTTTCATTGATAAATCAATTGGAGAGTTTTTGTTGAAATAAAGTGTTTGTGTTGGAAAGAAATAAAATATTTTATGCTTATAAGGGTGCAAGTGAAGCTTGTTTATACTATGGTTTAGACTTTAACATGTCATGTTAGATATTATTTTAATTCTATACTTAGTAGTTATTGATGTAGCATGACTTGTCTCAAATATCTCGGAGTGCTTAATGTGCCATTCAAAGAAATCATGAGTTTTTTTTATCACATCGAAGCATAATATTGTGGTATTCTCCTTCGAATGCTTTATTTGGTTGACTTGGCGCATGCTAACACCATGTTATGACTACAAACCAGTCACCTCTAGCCTCTATGTTCATTTATTTTTTGACTTGTAATATCATTTATTCTTTGATTAATAATGTTTTTTTCGCTATGCATTATTATGGCCATTATTGCTCTCTTAATTTGTTGCTCCTAGTCTATTGCTAGCCTCCACCTATACTGAGTATGAGCTCTACTCGTGCATCCAACTCCAAAAACCAAAAGTTTTCCAAATGTGGCCACCATACCTACCTATATGTGGTATTTAACCGCCACTCCAAAGTATATTTCTCATGTGATATCTTTAAAACCTTCAAAATTATACCTGTTTTGTGCTCTGGTTTAGCTCATGAGGACGTAAGTAGACGACCTTTATTTCACTTGTTGATTGGACTTTACACACCTGAACTAGTGGTACATACTCTTATCCAATTCGCTAGAAGAGCTGGCAACGGGGTGCCCAGCCCCAAATTTAGTTACTTCACAATTCTCTTCACTCTTTTTTCTGTTGGTTCATCAGTTAAGCATAAGTGTGTAAAGAAAATAGAAGAGGGATGATTTACTGACCCGAATAGAAAGAACGACCTTCAATGGGAGCCTCTCTTATAAAGTCTAGTTAACTTGTGATTTAATATATTGTTTATTTACCATTCGCTGACATAGACATACACCTCTCTTAAAAATTGTTTTCAAAACCTCTCTTTTAATCAAATAAAAAGCTCTAGCACGTGAGTAATCCCTACTTCCCTCTATGAAGGGCCTTTGTTTTACTTTTATGTTGAGTCTTCATCTTCTAACTTTATGCACCAATTAAGAGAGCATAGTTGTCATTTTGAGTATAATGTGCATCAGTCCCAAAAATTATTATTGATTGATTCATGATTATGTTATTACTTGTTCTCAAATTATTTGTATCTAGTCACCACTCCAACTTTGAAGGTGTCCTTACATTTATTTTTTTCTATCACTTTGCTATGTTTTTACTTTGAAGGTGTTATTACTTTGCTATGTGTTTTTAATGTTCGAAACAAATGTATAACTTTCAGTGTATTATTATTCATGATCTTTTGTTTGTGTTACTTTTCATGTTGCAATATGGTTGCTAAGTTACATTATTAGAATTATATCTATCATGCCTATGTTTAGACTACTTGGATCTCAGCTTACAATGCTTTTACAATAATGATGATCAAAATTGTGTTGGTAGCATGTCACTTTAGAAATTATTTTGTTTTTATCGTTTTAGCTACTCGATGACGAGTGGAACTAAGCTTGGGGATGCTTGATACGTCTCCAACGTATCTATAATTTATGATGTTCCATGATTGATATTATGACATTTGCTACATGTTTTCTATACACTTTATATCATTTTTATGGATTTTCTGGGACTAACATATTAACAAGATACCACAGCGTTAGTTCCTGTTTACTGTTGTTATTGGTTTTAGAAAAGTTGTTCTGGAAATATTCTCGGAATTGGACGAAATAAAATCACAGGTTCCTATTTTTCTGTCACGTGCCCGGAGTCCGGAGGAGACCCGGAGGGGGGCTCCGATGTGGCCACAACATAGGGTTGCGCGCCCCTGGCCGTGCCACCAGGTGGAGTTGGATCCTCGGGCGCCCACCGAGATCACTCTTTCGCCTATATATTGATATTCTCGGGAAAACCCTAAATAACCGAGTCTCCATCCACTAAAAGTTCTGTAGCCGCCGTCGTCGTGAACCCTAGTTTAGGAGGGTTCTGAAGCTCTCCCCGGCAGCCTATCGGGAGGGGAAATCATCACCGGAGGGATCTACATCACCATGCATGCATTTGGAGTGATGCGTGAGTAGTTTAGCCTTGGACTATGGGTATATAGCATTAGCTGGATGGTTGTCTTCTCCTCCTTTTGTGCCATCATGTTTAGATCTTGTGAGCTGCCTAACTGATCAAGATCATCTTATTGAAATGCTACATGTTGTGTTTGCTGGTATCCGATGAATATTGAATGCTATGTCAAGTTGATTATAGATCTATATTTTATATGTTATTTGTGATCTTGCATGCTCTCCATTACTAGTAGATGCTCTGGCCAAGTTTATGCTTATAAATCCAAGATGGAGTATTTATGCTCGATAGTGGCTTCATGTCTCCAGTAATCTGGGAGAGTGACAATAACTTCTAAGATTGTGGATGTGGTGTTGCCACTAGGGATAAAACTACAATGCTTTGTCTAAGGATAATTATATAGTTTAGATTACGCACTTAATGCAATAATCTATTGCTTGCAACTTAATACCCAAAGTCTGCTTGGATTACGTTATGAGGGTGGATTATTAGTCATAGATGCAGTTGGATTATGGTCTATGTTTCATGTTTTAATTTGCAAATAAATCTCATAGTAATCATTGTGTCTTGCATATGCACTACGGTGCAGCCTCTATTTCTGTCAGTTGCTCAGCTATAAAAAATTTACCCAACATGTTATTTATCTATTTTGGAGAGACACCACTAGTGAACTGTGGACCCCGGTCCATTTTTTTACACTGATATACAATCTACTGCAAGTATTGTTCTCTTTTACTGCAAACACCGTTCTCTTTTCATTTACTGCAAACATACATCATTTTCCACACTATACGTCTAATCCTTTGTGTTCAGCAAAACCTGTGAGTTGACAACCTCACTGTTTCTTTAGGCAAAGTATCTTGGTTGTGTTGTGTGCATATTCCACGTTGCTGCTGAGCCTGGTAGTGCGCCCTACCAACATCAGCTGTCATCAACCTTCAGAAGTGATTTCTTTCTCCTACTGGTCCGATTAAACGTTGGTTTCTTTCTGAGGGAAAACGTGTTGCTGTACCCTTCATATATTCCTCTTGGGGTCTCCCAACGAACGTGTGTCTACAATTGATCAGACTCTTTTTTTGGCGTCGTTGCTGGGGAGGAAGAAGATTTCTGCAAGGGGAGTCTCTCACCTCCAATCTTTTTTACTTTGATATTGTTTTACTTAGTTTATTTTATTTCTCCTTGTTTAATTTTTTATATCAAAACACAAAAATAATTAGTTCTTATTATAGTTGTTATTTTTCTTATCCTATTTTAATTTTGCTAAAATGAGTAACTCTGAGAACACTAAGTTGTGCGACTTTACTAGCACAAACAACAATGATTTTATTTGTACACCTATTGCTCCACTTGCTCCTAATGCAGACTTTTATGAAATTAATCCTGCCCTGTTAAATCTTGTTATGAGAGAGCAATTTCCTGGTTTAGTTCTGATGCTGCTGCTGCTCACCTTAATAATTTTGTTGAACTTTGTGAGATGCAAAAGTATAAGGATGTAGATGGAGATATTGTTAAACTTAAATTGTTTCTTTTCTCTTTCAGAGGAACAGTGATACGTCATAAACGTATCTATAATTTCTGATGTTCCATGTTGTTTTCATGCCTTATGCTACATGTTTTCCTTACACTTTATGTCATTTTTATCGATTTCCCGGGACTAACCTATTGACAAGATGCCACAGAGCCAGTTCCCTGTTTGTGCTGTTTTTAGTTTCAGAAAAGTTGTTCTGGAAATATTCTCGGAATTGGAAAATTCGAAGCCCGGAAGTCCTAGAATTCTCGAAGGTTCCACGGAGTCCCGAAGAGGCCCGGAGGGGGGCCACAGGGGGGCCACACCATAGGGCGGCGCGCCCCTGGCCGCGCTTGGGGGTGGTGTGGGCCCCTCGGGCGTCCACCGCCATCGCCCTTTCGCCTATTTATTCCCCCCGATAAGTCAACCCTAAAAATATACCACTTCTTCCTAAGAAACATCCGAGGCCGCCATCGTCGTCAACCCGAGATCGGGAGGGTTCTGGAGGTCTCCCTAACACCCTGCCGGGAAGGGAATTCATCACTGGAGGAGTCTACACCACCATGCCCGCCTCCGGAGTCATGCGTGAGTAGTTCATCCCTGGACTACGGGTCCACAGCAGTTGCTAGATGGTTGTCCTCTCCACTTTATGCCTCATGTTTAGATCTTGATATGGGATAGCCCAATCTTCTCAATGAGCTTCTCTCTCTTTTTGTGGATTTTCTGGATTTTGTGATAACTAGTGCTACACTGGGACCTCTCACTCGAGTGACCCCTATTGCCAGATGCAACAACAATCAAGCCCTTTGGATATTCTCAACTACACACTCTTGCACAAGTAATCAATGATCACAAGTGGTCCTGTATCCCCCTATTCCCAATGGAATAACAAGATATCACGCAACTTTGACTTGATAAACTTTAAGATGAATGCTTAGCAGCAATACAATCTCAAGGCTAGGGTTTCTTTGGTTTAAACTGGATCTGCCCTCCCAACTCGCAGGAGGGGAGTATATAAGAGGGAGGGGTGCGGCCACAAGGGACTCCTTGCGCAAGCAACAATCCCTCTTGGACTAGGACTCCTAATTGGACTCTAAGAGAGGATACAAACCGACCCACTTTAGGGGTTGCGGCCAAATATGGTATACAAACCATACCTACTATGAGTAGGATTTCTATATGGCGCATTAATATTCAATGGGGCGCCCTCCTCATGTTTTCCTTCTCCCTAAGTGTGGAATAACAAACTAGTAATTGTTTTCCACACTTGCATGATTGTTTTCACCATCTTGTACATTTGTTTTCACCATGGTAGTCTTGTTTTCACCATCTTGTATGTTTGTTTTCACCATGGTACATTTGTTTTCACCACTTGTAATCTTGTTTTCCAGCATCTCCATGTTGTTTTCCAGCTCCTCTTGGTTATTTTCTTCCACCATGTTTGTGTTATCAATAAACCTGATCATACATAAATGCATAGACTTAGGCAGTATAAAATTCTCATTATCACAAACATCACAATATATAAGGAGTGAATTCACCTGTTGTTCTAGTAGCTTGGTCCTTGACCTTGCCATAGGTCCAAGTCTCACTTCATCTTGTTTAAGTGGCAATGTACTAGGGATGTCCTTATTATCCTCCCCCTCTTGAAAAGCCTTGATGTCCACATCAAGGTCATCTCCATGATATGGTGTCAAATCAGCAACATTGAAGGAATTACTCACTCCAAACTCATCAATTGGAAGATCTATCTTGTAAGCATTGTCATTTATCTTGGCAAGCACTTTGTAGGGACCAGCACCTCGAGGCCATAACTTGGACTTTCTGAGCTTAGGAAATCTGTCCTTTCGAAAGTGTACCCATACCAAATCTCCTTCTTGAAAAATAACCTCCTTTCTCTTCTTATTTATTCTTTGAGCCACATACTTCCCTTTCTTCCCTATAGCATCCCTTGTCTTCTCATGTATTTTCTTCACAAAATTAGCTCTCTTTGATGCCTCCATATTTGTTCTCTCTTGTATAGGAAGTGGTAGCAAATCAAGTGGTATAGTGGGTTTGAATCCATAAACCACCTCAAATGGGCAAAGCTGAGTAGTTGAATGAACATCTCTGTTATATGCAAATTCCACATGTGGCAAACAATCCTCCCACTCCCTCAAATTTTTCATCATGGTTCTCAACAATGTAGACAATGTTCTATTAACCACATCTGTTTGTCCATCTGTTTGGGGGTGACATGTTGTTGAAAATAGCAGCTTTGTTCCTAGTTTCCCCCATAGTGTCTTCCAAAAGTAGCTCATAAATTTCACATCTCTATAAAAAACAATAGTCCTTGGTACTCCATGTAATCTCACTATGTCTCTGAAAAATAGATTAGCAATGTGGGAAGCATAATCACTCTTGTGGCAAGCAATGAAGTGTGACATCTTAGAGAATCTGTCCACTACCACAAATATAGAGTCATGCCCCCTTTTTGTCCTTAGTAAGCCTAGCACAAAATCCATACTTATATCCTCCCATGGTGTAGTTGGTGTAGACAATGGAGTATACAATCCGTGGGGCTTCAATTTGGATTTGGCCTTATTGCAAGTGATGCACCTTTGAAAAAATCTATAAACATCTCTCCTCATATGTGCCCAATAAAAAATTTCAGCCAACATAAGCAATGTTTTCGCACGTCCAAAGTGTCCCATTAATCCACCACTATGAGATTCCTGCAATAACATCAAACACAAAGAACACTCGGGAATACACAATTTGTTAGCTCTAAACAAAAATCCGTCATGTATATTATACTTATCCCAAGCCTTCACATTAGAACATTTAGCATAAGGTGTAGAAAATTCTTTATCTTCGGCATATAGTGGTTTTAATTCTTCCAAACCCAAAACTTGAACATCCGATTTGGTGAGTAACATATTTTTTCTAGACAAAGCATAAGCAACCACATTATCTAATCCTTTCTTTTGTTTAATAATGCATGGGAAAGATTCAATGAATTCTACCCATTTAGCATGTCTCTTATTAAGATTGGATTGGTTCTTCAAAAATTTCAATGCCTCATGATCAGAATGTATAATAAATTCTTTTGGCCACAAATAATGTTTCCAAACTTCAAGAACTCTAACAAGTGCATACAATTATTTATCATAGATAGAATAATTCAATTGAGCTCCATGTAACTTCTCAAGGAAATAAGCAATTGGTTTCTTTTCTTGCATTAACACACCTCCAATACCTATGCCACTAGCATCACATTCAATTTCAAATTGTTTATTAAAATTTGGTAGCATCAATAATGGGGCCGAAATCAACTTATTCTTCAAAGTATCAAAAGCAATATCTTGAGCAACCACCCACTCGAAATTCACACCTTTCTTAGTCAAACCATTCAAAGGGGCATCAATAGTACTAAAATCTTTCACAAATCTTCTATAAAATCCAGCTAGTCCATGAAAACTTCTTACTTGACTCACATTCATGGCAATTGGTCAATTTTTAATTGCTTCAAATTTAGATTCATCCACTTCTATCCCATGTTTAGAAACAACATATCCAAGAAATATGACCTTATCTTTGAAAAAGTGACTTCTCTAAATTTCCATACAATTTATTTTCTCTTAGCACATGCAAGACTTGTCTAATATGATCAATGTGTTCATGTTCATTGTGGCTATATATGAGAATATCATCAAAGTAAACAACCACAAATTTGCCAATAAAATCTCTCAAAACATGGTTCATTAATCTCATGAAAGTACTAGGTGCATTAGTTAATCCAAAAGGCATTGCTAACCACTCATATAAACCAAATTTTGTTTTAAAGGCTATTTTCCATTCATCCCCCTCTTTCATCTTAATTTTATGATAACCACTACGCAAATCAATTTTACAGAAAACATCATCACCACTTAATTCAACTAACATGTCTTCCAAACGTGGTATAGGATGACGATAACGAATAGTGATGTTGTTAATTGCTCTACAATCTACACACATGCGTCAAGTACCATCTTTCTTAGGAACTAAAATAACAGGAACAACACAAGGAGATAGGCTTATTCGAATATAACCTTTGTCAAGAAGAATTTGTACTTGTTTCTGAATTTCCTTTGTCTCTTGGGGATTTGTACTATAGGGAGCTCGGTTTGGTAATGATGATCCAGGAATTAAACCAATTTGGTGCTCAATCCCTCTCAATGGTGGCAGCCCTGAGGGTACTTCTTCTGGAAAAACATCATCAAACTCCTGCAAAACATTAGAAACACCAATAGAAAGAGGAGTCATGTCATTAGAAACTAAAATTTCCCCCTTGTGCGTGAGCACTATAGGTACTAAACTAGGATCCTCTCCAAACTCTCTCAAGTCTTCTTTGGTGGCTAACATTGTTAAAAGGCTCACTCCCTTACTTTTACCACTCGGCCTAGGTTTTTTTTCACCCACAGAATTTGTGTTTTCACTCTTCTCATCTCTCTCACTCTCTCTCTCTCTCAAGATTCACTTCAACTTTTTGTCTAGATTCGTTCACAATTTGTTGTGGTGTCATAGGCCTCAAGATAACATCCTTATTGTTCCAGTTCAATTGATATGTGTTTGCTCTCCCATTGTGTGTAACCTTTCTTTCGAATTGCCATGGTCTTCCAAGTAATAGGTGACAAACTGACATGGGAACCACATCACACTCAACTGTATCTTTGTATGGTCCAATCTGAAAATCCACTCTCACAACTTGGCATACTCTGATTTCTTCTTTGTCGTTCAACCATTGAATATAATATGGGTGTGGGTGTGGACTATATCTCAATCTTAGCTTTGCACATAAATCCTTGCTTGCTAAATTTTTGCAACTTCCTCCATCAATGATCACCTTGCAAGCCATTTGGGGACCAGCAATTGCCTTGGTTTGAAATAAATTGCATCTTTGTCTCTCATCACTAGGAACAATACTCAACGCTTGTGTGCAAACAATGGTTGGATAATTTGTAGCATAGGAATTAATAGGACCATCATCATCATATGTATCCTCCTCATTAGGATCAGCATCATCTCCAGTCTCATACTCATCATCACCATTAATAATCATGATTTTCTTGTTTGGGCAATCCCTCCTAAAGTGGCCTTTTCCTCCATAAGTATGGCATGTCATGTCTCTATTTCGTGTGGGAGGTGTAGCACTACTAGAACCCGAAGTTGGTGGTGTTGTTTTCCTTGCACTTGAGGTGCTTGTCTCGGGTTTGGTACTTGTATTCCCACGGGTTGCAGCAATTGGAGGTGTCGTGGTGGTGTCACGGCAGATGCCATAGGATGGCTAAAGATGTGGGAACGATGGACGCTGGAGGTATTCGGGGAGGGATTACGCGACGAATAGCCGCGTGAGGTAAGATCTACACAACACAAACAACACGATGTACCCAGGTTCAGGGCCCTCGTGAGGAGGTAAAACCCCTACTCCTGCCTTTCTCTATGTATTATGATGTCTCTCCGAGTAGCCACAGTACAAATGGTATCTCTACCGAGTAGCCTCTCTCCCCTCTCCGAGTAGAGCTAGGTCAAGAACTTAGGGTTTCTAGGGTTCAATATGATCATGGAGCAAGATCCCTCGCGCAGGAGGCGGCGGGGCACCTTATATACACGGTGCCCAGCCGGATACATCCAAATCTAGACAAGTGTCGACATAGTGTGCACACCGTCCTTCTTCCGGGTACCCGCTGACAGCTTTGGTTCCTAATCTTGGCTGCTTCTGTAAAGTCGTTGGGCAAAACTAGGGGACAGACTGGTATCACTGTGCCAAACACAGAGTAGGGCCCCCTTATCCTGCCACGGCCTGCTTCCATGCTGTCACTGTCAGGCAGGCCGGTCCCAGATGAACAGTAGTTCGAATGCTGCCAAGTACGGACCCAGGATACGCGGGATCCTGTGTCAGAACGGCTCCTTTGACTTTCTGGCCCGAGTAGGTTCCCGCCAATTGTTCCCGCCAATTGTACTCGGGCCAACCCTTCTACTCGAAAGGATAGAACTTGATTGATATCTCCTTCTGGTCATCTTGAGGTGAGACCGAGTAGCAGTCAACCGGGTAGCGAGTACCAGGTAGTCGGCTACTCGACCAAACCTCCCTTCTGTAAGCTGCCTTTACCACCTGCCTTTACCCTACTCGGGGGTAACCCCCCGACAGGAGGTGTAGGTGGTGAGAAAACAGATTTTTGAGATGAGAAACTCCTCCTAGAACTCACATGTACCTCCTCATTTAGCCTCTTCTCATCTTCCCTTGCTTGATGCAACAATTCACTCATATTGCTATATTGGACATGCCTCACAATGCTCTTAATTTTGAATTGCAATCCTCACAAGAATCTTTGCATAGTTTGCTCTGGCTCCTCTCTAACCCGATCCCTTTGAAGGATCAATTCCATCTCCTTGTAATAAGTATCCACAGATTTAGAACTTTGCTTCAATTGTTGTAGCTTGTCATAGAGAGTTCTAATATAATTCCTTGGACCAAATCTTTCTCTTAGCAATTGTTTCATCTCTCTCCATGTAGTCACTTCTGGTTGTTCTTGTTCTTCCCTCAATCTTGTAATGCCATCCCACCACAAGAGATTATAGCCATCAAAACCAGAAGATGAAAGTTTCACCTTCCTCTCCTCGGGATACTCATGAAGTCTCCATAATTTCTCAATTTTCAGGTCCCACATCAAGTACTCTTCCACATCCTCAGAATCACAAGCAAGACTAGTGATAGAGAATTTTGGTTTTCCCAAGCCATCATCCTCTCTATTATTTTCCAAAGGCACTCTTCTTGCATAACCTCCACGGCCTCCATTGACATTACCTCTCCCATCCTCAATAGGAGCAATAGATTGAGGTCGTTGTTGTAGTTGTTCCACTAGAGATGATAAATTTGTCATTTGTTGTGTCAATGTTCTCAAAGTCTCTTGAATAGCATCCACAAATTCTTGTGTTGCAGCAACCTCTATATTCAAATCAAGAGTGGTAATTTCTTGTCTCAATGTATCCTCATTATTGTCTATTTCAGTAGTAATCCTCTTGTACATAGTATCTCTTAGTGCTTCATATTCATTCCATTGCACCAAGTCCTCGGGTTTCTTCTTTGCCTGCACATCAACATCACTAGTAGAACTCATGATTAATTTGTTAGTAACAAAAATAATCAATGGGTTGTGGTGCCTCTCACAACTCACTCAAAAACCAAGAAAAGATGGCTTCACTTACTGTTCCAAAGTGAATAGGATCAACTTACCAACAAGGAGCAATGAATAATGTGCTAAGTGTGAGAAGAGAATAACCAAGATATCAAGTATCACAATGCAAACAGGGTATTTGGTGGGGCTTGGTTGTGAATCCTAACAACACCAAAATAACAACTCCAATGCACTGTCTAATGTGATGAAAAACACTAAAGGAACACACTCACACTTGGAGACAAATGTGGCTTAGCAATTATATGGAAGAGATATTGCAAGCACTAGAAAGACACTAGCAAATACTCTATGAAAACAGGCACAAGATTGCTCAATTGTCCACACAAATATCCAATATGAAAAGCTTCCACTAGTGATAGTATGGCTCGACCTCTTTTTGATTTTTCTTTCTTTCTATTTTTTTTATACTTTTTCCTTTTTCTCTATTTTTTTGATTTTTTCAATGGACTTTGAATCAACTAGGAGCAACAATTAATGGAAAACAGAAAAAGGTGGACATATTTGATCAAATTGAGCAGCATGTAGAACAATTAAACAACTAGTCTTATGGGTTTTGGTACCTAATATTTGATGTAGAAAGGCTGTAGCTATGGCTAATCAAAGATCAGAACAGAACCCTAGAGATAAATAGGAGGAAAACAAAAGAAAAACAAAAAAAATTGGAGTGGAAACGGGCTCACGGCAGCACTTTGTACTCACGGCAAAGAAACAACACAATATGTGTCGTACGGCAGCGAAAAGCAGCAAAAAAAACTCTGCCCGACAGAGGATCTCACGGCAGCGCGCGGGTGTTGCGGGTGTGTGTTGCGGTGGAGTGCGCACGGATGATTTTTATGGGCGCGCGATCGAATCCGAGTGTGGCGCGGTGCGATGGGCGTACGACAGCGGCGGCAGCGGTTTGGAGCGAAAACGCGTCGCGGCAGGAAGTGGACTCCGAGCCGCGGCAGGATTGGTGTGGGCGCGCGTGTTACCAAACGCGTCCGCGGTAAGGCTTGCAATGGCCGCGGTAAGACGAATCTGAGCTGCGGTAGGAAGCGCGCGCGGCAGGGTTTTAGCCCAAAACGCGTGCATGGCAGAGATCACGGCAGCAACTTGATCGAATCCGCATATTCCGGTACCACCAGGATATTCCGGTTCAAAACTGAACCGGAATTTCCGGCTACCTTCTGATTCAAAACTTCCTTGTTTCAATGGAATGACAAGTGTGCTAGGTAGAGTTTGGTTTTTGGGTAGAAAGGCTTAGGATAGAAACACCAAACTGGAAGTAGTACTTATCTCACTCTATTGCAAGAATCAAACAATCGAAAATACCAATTGAGAGAGATTTTCCTATGAAAACACTTAGATGGGAAAACAAGAAAAATGCAATGAAATATCGAATAAACCCCAACTAAGATCCAACTCTTCACAAAGAAGAGGTGGGTGGCCTAAGCCACCATGTAAGAGATCATGGTATGAAACCCCAAAGATATATCTTGGGTGCATGGCTAAGCTCACAATTCAACATTAGAAAAATAGAGATAACAATGAATTTTTGCTTTGGGAATAATGTGGGAGGGAGAACCCAATGTGTTAGGATAACACTCCCCTATGTCCATGCCTACACCTAAACCCAAACACGTCACAACTATAGGGGTGTGTGCAAGATCTTCAAGTCAAATCCTGGAATCAATGATATTTAGCTCATTCCTCAAGAACATGAATCTTGCATCATCGAGAGGCTTCGTGAAGATGTTCGCGAGATTATACTTGGTGGGGACATATACTAGCTCAATATCACCTCTTGCCACATGATCCCGGATGAAATGGTGACGAATCTCAATGTGCTTCGTCCTTGTGTGTTGCATGGGGTTGTAGGAGATCTTGATGGCACTTTCATTGTCACACATGAGGGGAACCTTCTCTAAGTGAACATCGTACTCTTTGAGGGTTCGCTTCATCCATAGCAATTGGGTGCAAGCACTTGCTGCGGCCACGTACTCGGCTTCGGCGGTGGAGAGAGATATACAATTTTGCTTCTTGAAAGACCAACTCACCAAGGGCCTACGAAGAAATTGGCAAGCCCCGGAAGTAGACTTCCTATCATCTTGATCACCGGCCCAAACCAAGTCCGTGTAGCCCTTGAGAGAGAATTGTGCCCCCTTTGGGTACCACAAACCAAACCTTGAGGTATCAACCAAATACCAAAAGATCCTATGGACCGCCACTAAGTGGATTTCCTTAGGAGCCAATTGATACCTTGCACACACACCTACACTCAAAACGATATCGGGCCTAGATGCACAAAGGTAAATCAAAGAACCAATCATAGAATGATCCAACTTTTGGTCCACATCTTTACCATCCAGATTGCGCTTGAGGTGGCATTTGACTTGCATAGGTGATGGCTTCATCTTTGCACCTTGGAAATTAAACCTCTTGATCATGTATTGGGTGTACTTGGCTTGAGAAATGGAAGCCCCACGAGCCAATTGCTTGATCTCGAAGCCAAGAAAGAATTTAAACTCTCCCATCATGGACATCTCAAACCTGTCAGTCATAAGCTTTGAGAATTCATTATTGAAATCTTGGTTAGTTGAGACAAAGATGATATCGTCCACATAGAGTTGGCATATGAAAACCTCTCCCTTTACCCTCTTTTTGAAAAGGGTGGGGTCTATCTTCCCAACTTCGAAACCACGGTCTTCCAACAACTGTCTAAGGTGCTCATACCACGCACATGGTGCTTGTTTAAGTCCATAGAGCGCCTTATCAACTTTGTAGACATGGTTAGGAAAGTTGAGATTCTCGATCCCCGGAGGTTTCTTAACATATACCTCCTCTTTTAGTGGACCATTCAAGAAAGCACTTTTGACATCCATCTTTTGCAATTTGAAATTACGCGAAGATGCATATGCAAGGAGGATACAGATGGACTCAAGGCAAGCCACGGGAGCATAGGTCTCATCAAAGTCAATGCCTTCTGATGGTGCAGATCTTGCACTCATTGGGATACCCCAAGAGGAGGGTGTGATGAGCACAGCGGTAGGAGTTTTCCCCTTAGTTAAGAACCAAGGTTATCAATCCAGTAGGAGAAAGAGGATCTTCGGAAGGTTGATGCCCTCCAGATCCGATATGAGAACTTGCTTCTCTATAGGAAATTCATTAAATGAAAAGGTAACTGTATGCGCTCTATGCGCTTTTATCTCTTGTGGAACGACTTGGGAAAGTTGCCCAGAAAGACAATAAAACTCCCGTATTCGCCCTTTCTTGCTTGCCCCTAACCAGAATAAAGGTCACAAGATGGCGCCTCACCGGTGTCAGCAACAACGCGGAACCTGCACACAACACAACCAAAATACTTTTTCCCAACGGTACAGTGAGGTTGTCAATCTCACCGGTTTTGCTGAAAACAAAGATTTGACGTATAGTGTGGAAAATGGTGTATGCTTGCAGTACGTAAAGAAAGCAGGAAATTGTAGTGGTTTGTTTAACAGTGTAAGAAAATGGACCGGGGTTCATAGGTTCACTAGTGGTGTCTCTCCATAAAAGATAGCATGCTGGGTGAACAAATTACAGCTGGGCAATTGACAAATAAAGGTTGCACCGTAGTGCACATTCATGACATGAAGACTACTATGATATTTAGTGCGGGCATTACAACAATATACATAGACCGTAATCCAACTGCATCTATGACTAATAATCCACCCTCGGGTTATCATCCGAACCCCCTTAGGTATTAAGTTGCAAGCAACAGATAACTACATTAAACAAAGTGTGTAATGTAAGCAATGATTGTACATGCGGGCACTCACACCGTTGTTTTCTCATTAGTGGCAACAACACATCCTCCCCCGTCACATTTCTGTCACTCGAGCACAGGCGAAAAGGATACATGAACCCACTATCGAGCATAAATACTCCCTCTTGGGGTCACTAGCAACTACTTGTCCAGAGCAACCACTAGCAACGGAAAGCATGCAAGATCACAAATAGCATATGCAATAAAGACTATAATCAACTTGGCATAAGTTAAATATTCATCGGATCCCAGCAAACACAGCACATAGAATTACATAATAACAATCTCTATCATGTTAGGAAGCTCACGAGATCTAAACATGGAGGCATATGCGGAGGAAACAACCATCTAGCTACTGCTATGGACCCGTAGTCCAAGGATGAACTACTCACACATCACTCTGGAGGAAGGCATGGTGATGAAGAGGCCTCCGCTGATGATCTCCTCTCCAGCAGGGTGCCGGAGACAGCTTCAGAACCCCCTGATCTAGGGTTGACGATGATGGCGGTTTTGGAACTTTTCGGGGATATTTGATCGGGTATCTAGTGTTTTCCATCCGGGGGGAATAAATAGGCGAAAGGGCAGAGGCGGTGGAGCCCTGGGGGCCCACACTACCCCGTGGTGCGGCCAAGGGGGGCGCCACCCCATGGTGTGGGCCCCCTGGTGCCCCTCTTCGACTCCTCTTCGGTCTTCTGGACGCTTCAGGTGAAAATAGGCACTTCGGGCTTTGTGGGGTCCAATTCCGAGAATATTTCCAGAACAACTTTTCTGAAATAAAAAACAGCAGAAAAAGGGAACTGGCACTTGGCATCTTGTTAATAGGTTAGTCCCGAAAACGTGTAAAAATGACATAAAGAAGGGAGAAAACATGTAGCAATTGGCATAATATTATCATGGAGCATCAGAAATTATAGATACGTTGGAGACGTATCAAGCATCCCCAAGCTTATTTCCTACTCGTCCTCGAGTAGGTAAACGATAAAACAATAATTTCTGAGGTGACATGCTACTAACATAAACTTGATCATAAAAATTTAAAGGCATATGTAAGATGAGATCAAAGAACTTTTAACACAAACATGATAAATAGAACTTTAATAATAAAGCAAAGCAAGTACTTTTCATCATGAAGAGTATCTCAAATAAAGGATCATGAATAATAATGCAAAGAAAGATAAACGTTTGTTTCAGGTGTAGAGAAAGCATGGCAAAGTGATATTTCGCTAGTCCTTAAGAGTGGGGCAAAACATAAATGCCAGGACACCTTCAAAGTTCATGAGGAAGACTAGAGAAAATAATTTAAGAACAAACAATATCACATCATGAAGCAATTATTGATGTTTATGGGACAAATGCACATAGAACTCAGAATGGCAAAAATGCTCTCTCAACTGTGCATAAAGTTAGAAGATGGAGACTCAACATAAAAGTAGAAGAAATGCCCTTCACGGAGGGAAGCAGGGATCACTCATGTGCTAGAGATTTTTATTTTATTAAACAGAGGTATTATAAGTTTTACACTCCTCCTGTCGTGGTGGTGTCACGGCAGATGCCATGGGATGGCTAAAGATGTGGGGACGAAGGACGCTGGAGGTGCTCGGGGAGGGATCACGCGACGAGTAGCCGCGTGAGGTACGAAGTAAACACTGCAAACAACACAATCTACCCAGGTTCAGGGCCCTCGTGAGGAGGTAAAACCCCTACTCCTGCCTTTCTCTATGTATTCTGGTGTCTCACCGAGTAGCCACAGTACAATGTTCTTGCTACCGAGTAGCCACCCTCCTCTCTACGTGATGAACTAGGTCAAGAATTAGGTCACAAGGTGTTCTAGCATGCGATCCTTTATGCCATCCCCCACGCAGGAGGCGGAGGGGCACCTTATATACACGGTGCCCAGCCAGGTACGTCCAAACTTGGACAAGTGTCGACATAGTGTGCACATCGTCCTTCTTCCGGGTTCCCGCTGACAGCTTTGGTTCCTAACCTTGGCTGTATCCGGAAAGTCGTTGGGCAAAACCAAGGGGACAGACTGGTATCACTGTGCCAAACACAGACCGGGGCCCCCTTATCCTGCGACCGCCTGCTTCCATGCTGTCACTGTCAGGCAGGCCGGTCCCAGATGAACAGTAGTTCGAATAGTGCCAAGTACGGACCCGGGATACGCGGGATCCTGTGTCAGAACGGCTCCTTTGACTTTCTGGCCCGAGTAGGTTCCCGCCAGTTTTACTCGGGCCAACTCTTCTACTCGAAAGGACATAACTTGATTGATTCTTTCTTCTGGTCATCTTGAGGTGAGACCGAGTAGCAGTCAACCGGGTAGCAAGTACCGGGTAGGCGGCTACTCGACCAAACCTCTCTTCGGATAGTTGCTTTTACCACTTGTCTTTACCCTACTCGGGGGTAACCCCCCGACAGCAGTCCCCGAAGCTGGTAGAGTCTTGCGAACTCGTTCACTAGGCTCTGCCAGCTTAAAACCAACCTTTGCAACATAGCCCTTGAACCTCAAGATGCAGAGTAAAACCTCCGAGTAGCACTCTGGAAAGTACCTTGGGTCTCCTCTTTTCCGAATAGGGATAGCTTTCTACTCTGTAACCGAGTAAAAAGACTTAGAGAATTTCTCCTCTGGCGTCTCTGCAGCGCAGAGCACAATCCAGCCTTCCGTGTCGCAACTGGACACGTGTCAAGCATCCGCGACCCCGACGTCTCGCTGCCCAGGACACGACGTGCCACGCGCCCAGTTTTCACGGGGCAGGCCCACCGGCTCGTCATGTCCCATCAAGTGCAGTAATAGGCCACGATCTGGTCGTGGGATCAGCTGTGGCCGTTACGCGCGCGTTCCGCGCTTACGTGCGTTTCTATCCGGCCACAGGCCCCACCACACAAGTGTTATGGCCACGATCGATCCCACTACCCCGATGGTAACGGTAATCTGAGGCGAGGGTATAAATACCCCCAGCGGTAACTTCCCCTTCTTCCTCCTCCGCACTTTCCTCTTTCGCTCCTCTGTTTCCTCTCCGCCGCTGAGCTCTCCGCCGCCGCGCAACTCTTTGCGCCGCCGCGGACTCATTTTCTCCACCCAATTCCTCCAACTTCCTCCACCTTCTCGCTTGCTGCCATGGCTGCTCGCGCCGGCTGGGCTGGCTCTGACGTTACCGTCGACGACTGCTCCTGGCTCGTGAACACCCGGAGGATTCCTCCTGGTGTTCAGTGCCGGCCGTCCGACGGCGAACTCGTTCCGGCCCCGCGGGAGGGCGAGCATGTCGTCTTCCTCGCGCACTTCGCGCGAGGATTCGGCCTGCCAGCGTCCGATTTTCTCCGCTCTTTCCTGGATCACTTCGGTGTCCAGATGCATCACCTCCCTCCGAATGCGGTCGTCTTCCTCGCCTATCATACCGTGGTGTGCGAGGCCTTTCTCGGCGTCCGCCCCACGGTACAGACATGGATGAAGTACTTCCATCTTCGTCTGCAGAGCAAGGGGAAGAAGGATGGCGCGGCCACTGGCAGTCGGGTAACCGACACCGGCAGCGCCATGATGCTGCAGCGGGCGGGAACCAACCATCCTCGCATCAAGGGGTTGGATTCCGTCCGCATGTGGCAGAAATCCTTCCTTTATGTGAAGAACATCCCCGCCACGAAGGGGGGACCAGTGACGGACCGCATCAACCTGCCCGCCTGGAGCAACCGGGCTCCGTCTGGGCAGAACTGGAAGACGAAGCCCTCCAACGACCGCAACGCCGTGCAGATGGAGGAGCGGCTCGCTGCGCTAATCGGAGAGGGCCTCAGGAGCGACGACCCCGTCGCCTGCTGGATCAAGAACCGGGTGCTGCCTCTGCAGCAGCGCGCCCATCCAATGTGCTACCTGGGAGGCCCCCGCGATTGCACTCGGACGACCACGTTCGAGCTCAGCAACGCGGACGTCGCCGAGCACGCGAGGTCCATCCTGACCACGGGCCTCCGCGACGATTGGGAGTACGGGTTTACCCCCTTCAGCCGCACGAAGCCGATTCCACGGGTAAGTTCCCCTTTCTCTGCTTCTAGTTTATGCAATCCGAGTAGATATTCTCCTCTTCCTACTGCGACTAGCGATTGCATCCCGCGCCGAGTAGAGCACTCTGCAGAACTGCCTAGGCTTAGAATGCTTGATGTTTGCACGCCTCGCTGAGTAGCATACTTAGGAGAAATACTTAGGCTTAATATGCTTGTTGCTTGCACGCCTTGCCGAGTAGGATACTTAGAAAATTTCCCTAGGCTCAGTGTGCTTTGTGTTTGCACGCCTATCCGAGTAGAATGCTTTCTCGCTACTCGGCTAACTCGCGGCACTTCCCTGTTCTTCAGGTCCTTGACCGTCAGCGAACTGAAAGCTGTGAGCGCTTCGAGGACAATTGGTCAGACGACCGAGAAGAAGATGATCAGGCCTCCCTCGAGACCGCGGATCAGATCAATCTTCCTCATTCCCCCTCGACAGAGAAGCAGCCTGCCGAAACGTCTCTCCGCAATTGGTCTGATGACGAGTTAGAAGGTAACTGAGTTCGCGCTTTCTCTCTGCGAAAAACACTAGACCTTTGCCTGTTGTTTCTGAAGTGTTTTTCTTCCTCTCGATTTCACAGATGCTGCAAACGCTGAGGATGATGACGAGGATGAGGACGAGAGAGCCCTTGAGGCCAATCCTCTTTCAGTTGCTGCACCTGCTACCCGCAAGCGGACCGGCAGCGGCGCCCTAGAGCCCCCCGCCAAAAAGAAGAAACCATCCGAGAAGACGACCAAAAAGGTCGTGAAGAGAACAAGACGAACAATTCCCTCCACCAACGCGTAAGTCTCTTCTCGGTTGCATGTTTCAGTTTACTTTGTTCTTCTCGGTTGACTCCCAATCCTTTTGCTTCACTGTTTTCTCTTGATTCCCTCTGCCCTTTTCTGATCTTTGACCCCAATTTCCTCTTCAGAGCCCCCTTGAACGCGGATGCCGCTCTTGCATCCACCGAGACTCAGAAGAAGACTGCCATCGATGTCGACAATCTAATCGATCTCGATGGCGATGAGAACAATGCCGCCAATGCATCAACAGAGGGCACTGATGCCCAGAACGCCGAGCCAGAGCCGCAAGATGCTGCTCACCAAGAGAAGCCACCTTCCCCTCCGGCCGACACCGCCGAGGGGAACCAAGATCAAGATGCAGAGATGCACCACGACGCCGCCGTCGAGCGGCCAGGAGCAGAACAGGAGCAGCCAGCCACGGGAGGTGCTGAGCAAGAAGATCCTGCGTCCCAGGCGCGGGTGGAAGCAATGGATATCTCCCAGCCTGATCCTGCTGCTGAACAGCGGGTAGAGGACGCGACTGGGCGTTACCCTCTGAGCGACGTGCAGCCAGGCGCCGCGCAGAGTAGCGCCCAGCCAGACGACACATGAGACAGCGCGCCCCTGGCGCCACCAACTGACCAAGGTGGCGCCCAGCCAGACTCCTCCCTGGCGCCACAACCCACAGCTGCAACCGGCCCTTCAGCCAAGCCGGTTACCAGGAAGAGTGCCCAAGACGCTGCCGAGAAGGAGGCAGCCGAGAAGGAGAGAGCTGAGAAGAAGATGGCTGAGAAGAAAGACACCGAGAAAAAGAAAACCGAGAAGCCAATCTCCGAGAAGCCACCTGCTCAGAAGGAGAAAGCAAAGAAGAGAGCTGCCGACATGCCCCCGCCGACATCAGCTGGCCAGTCCAGGCAGCTGGTTATCCGCAATCCCAGTGCGGTTCCTGCCGCTGCTACTATAGCTGATCAGCCCCTCTACCCTGATTACATGGTGAAGGTCAGCCAACAGCACCAGGTCGGCTTCTCCCCCACAGACCGGACTCTTGCTATTCAGAAAGGGAGGAAAGCCGTGGCAGTGGACTCCAGGCCCCCGGCCCCAAATCAAGACAGGTCTGTCTCCATCGCTTCTCGGGGAGCTCAAGATCAAGCGATAACATCCCAGAGTCTTGAGCAAGTACTCGACCTGATTGGCTTCATCGACGCCAAGTGGGATAGCAAGGTTCTCGGCAACCCCAAATGGAATGGCATTGATTTGGGCGACATCGACCACATGCGTCAGGATTGGAACAAGGTGGACTTGGGTTGCAAACCCATGACCGTCTCGACCACCTCTGCTACTCTAGCTGCCAAGATGTTCGTGCACCGCAAGAACGCAGAAGATCTCGAGCAGTCTTACGCGGTAAGCCTTAACTTATCCTTTCCGAGTTGCATCTTTTCTTCTTTTCTACTCGTTTCCCTTTTTCCTTAACCATCACCCAGTCCTCGAGATTCTGGCCGAGTAGGCGAACACTCTCCCGAGTAGCCGCCTTCTCGGGTTGAATCTCAATTACTTTGCCTGATTCCTGTTTCTTTTGCTTCTCAGAATAGTGTACTGAAACGGACCAACTTGCACCGTCAACTTCTCTGGAACCATGCCATTGCCAAGAGGCGTATTGCCGCCCTTGAGAAGGAGAAGGTAGCTGCCGAGGAAGCCGACAAGGAAGTAATGAACAGCACCATGAGGCTGTCTGAGGTGGAAGGTACGCTCCTAGCTACGCGGTTTTTGCGTTTTTTTTGTTTACGCCCGCTTCTGCTTTTTTGCGTTAACCATCTCTACTCCGCAGGGAAACTGAAAGCCCTGGTTGACGAGCACGAGAACTGCCGTGCCTTCGTTGAGAATGGCGAGGCCACCATCAAGAAGCTTGAAGGTAAACCACTGTCTACTCGGCTTGCCCTTGTGTCTGCTTCTCTCTTTCGCTTCTCTGCTAACCGTGCTTTGCTCTTTTCAGAAGATCATAAGAAGTTTGCTGAGGAGCATCAAGATTGCCTCAAGCCTGCCGAGGTGCAGGTGCAATTGGCAAGACAATCGGCGGCTCTGCAGAGTGAGCACGCTACCGAGATGGAGAAGCTACAACTTCAGCTGCAGAAGGCACTCCAGGATGCTATCAGCCTTGGTGCCGAGAGGGACAGAGTCATTGCCGAGAAGGCAAAGGCCGAGACAACAGCCAATGCCAAGGTGAACGCCCTCAAACAGGAGTGCGAGGTGCTGACAAAAGCCAATGATGGGCTCTTCACTCAGCTGGAGGGGCTCCGTTTGCTCCAAGAGAAGCATGTATCCAATGAAGAGGCATGGAAGAACCAGCTGCAGGGGCTGCGCCACGAGTTGAATCGTAAGTTTTCTTCTCTCTGCATCTCTTCTTCTCGGTCCTACCTCCTCTCTAATTCTGTTACTGAATTTCTCACTTGCTTCTTGCAGAAATCTTCCCTGACATCGTGTCCTCTTGCGCGCCTGCTTTGGCCAAGGCCCAAGCAGCTCGTATTGAGAAGGGCGAGGCTGCAGACACCAGAGCCGAGATCGAGGATAGCTTGCTGGTGATGCGAGGGCAGTTCGAACGCCTAGCTGGCATGGGCACTGACCTGGTGTGCACCGCCTTCCAGCTCCACAAGCTCTTCTGGCCTAAGGACCCTGCGCCAACAACTATCTGTGGCCTTGCTCTGAAGCTGCGCAACGTGAAGGCCGAATTGAAGAAGTGGCGTGCCTCGGGAGCTCGGGCGGGTGCTGATCTGATGCTGCTCTGCGTCGCCTCCTGGTATGAGAACTTGAACATGCAGGTCATCCGCGGGAAGCGTGCCAATTCCAAGTGGGAGATGGATCCCAGCTGCGTGACCATGCGCAAGCTGATCGCGCATGAGGTTGCGGAGTGTGCTGACACGGCAACCTTCATCGATGGCCTTACTGAACCCGACACCGAGGTGGAGGAGGACGAGGAGGAGGACGAAGAATCAGATCCCGAGTTGGGCTTCTTCGATTCACCCAGGGGCAAAGGGAAGGCCGCGGTCGTCGCGAGTAGCGATGAAGAGGTCGAGGAGATCAACACAGCCGCCCTCGAGTTCGGCACCTCGTCAGGGGCCGCCCTTGACGACACCGTCAACCTCCGCGCCCCCGAGACCGGCTCCGCCTCCACGACAACGCCCATCTCGGTGGCCACTGCGACTTCTGAGCAGCTCACCACCGAGCCTGACGCCGAGCAAGCGAGGACTGTTGATGCCAGCACAGAAGCGGACGCCACCAAGGCCACTGAGGAAGACGAAGCAACCAAGGCGAGCACCGAGAACACCGCTTCCTCAACATGATTTTATCCTGCAAACTTTTTACTCAAACACTTATCAGATCCCCGGGATGCCGGGAGCAAATGTATCAGACTATTTTATTCCGTTGCTACTCATTTTTATTCCCACTTTGTTATTTTCAACTTAATCAATTTGTTCAGCTTGGGCTGGATGCCGAGTTGCGTTATCATGCGAGTCCCCGAGTTGCATTTCTTATTCATTCTCCCTTTTCATCTCAGCTCTACCCGCAACTTGTTGCTTTTTTGGTATTCGAGTCACAAGAGTTAAAGAGTAGAGCTGCAAATACTTAGCCGCTTAGAAACAATCATAGTAACGCAGCCCACCACTTAGCCGAAAAGACAAGACGCAGAACAGTAATAAAAGCACCCTACTCGGTTCCTGCACTCTTCCTTTCCTTAGTACTTTTTCTTGTGCTCATTGACCTTTTGCTTGTTCTCTTGCTTGCCATGAAGCCGGGTTTCGGACAGCAGCAAAGTCGAAGAGTTGGCATGTAGGTTTAAACACAGTACTCAATGTACCTTTGAATTTTGAAGTAGAGCAACCGAATAGGCAAAAGGTAAAGCCGAATAAAAACACTTAGAGCAATTTTGGACGAGGGCAGTCCCCGAGATCAATTTCAGATTGCAGAGTAGAATTTCAACTCGGATAAGAGGGTACATACACATCTTTGCTCACGAATGAAAACGACGGAGTAGAGCTACATTCCAAGGGCGCTTGGTTTCCTCTCCAGCTTTATCTGCCCTGTTCGCCTGTGGTGGGCGCGCATCTATAAGATAGTAAGCATCGTTGTGTAGCGCTTTGCTCACAATGAAAGGCCCTTCCCATGGAGGAGACAACTTGTGCATCCCGGCTGTGCGCTGCACAAGCCTAAGTACCATGTCTCCTTCTCGGAAAACCCTTGGGTTCACCTTTCGGCTGTGATAGCGCCGCAGGTTTTGCTGGTAGATAGCCGAACGTGACAGAGTCAGCTCTCTTGCTTCTTCAAGCAGGTCAACGTCGTCTTCTCGAGCTTCTCTCGCCTCCACCTCAGTGTAGAGGGTTACTCGGGGGGAGTCATGCTCTAGGTCTATTGGTAACACGGCCTCAGCCCCGTATACCAAGAAGAATGGCGTGTAGCCGGTTGACCGGTTAGGGGTAATCCTTAGACTCCACTACACCGCTGGCAACTCGTCTAACCAACACCCAGGTGTTTTCAGCAATGGCTCCATCAGCCTTGGCTTTATGCCTGCCAGTACCATTCCGTTTGCTCTTTCAACTTGCCCATTAGAAGCGGGATGCGCGACTGACGCAACGTCTAGTCGGATATGCTTATCTCTGCAGAATCGCACCATTGCTCCCTCAGCAAAGTTTGTGCCGTTGTCGGTGATGATGCTGTGCGGGTAACCATGTCTCAGGATCACATCCTTCACGAATTTCACAGCTGTGGCTCCATCACACCTCCGAATAGGTTTCACTTCAATCCACTTGGTGAACTTGTCCACCATGACCAAGATGTGAGTCATGTTGCCTCTAGCCGGCTGGAAGGGCCCGACCATGTCCAGACACCAAACAGCAAACGGCCAAGTAATAGGAATTGTTTTCAGCTCGGAAGCAGGCATGTGAATCTTACTTGCGAACATCTGGCAGCCATTGCACTTCCTCACGATATCTTCAGCTTGCTGCAGAGCTGTAAGCCAGTAGAAGCCATGCCGAAAAGCTTTCTGGACCAATGCCCGAGAAGAGGCATGGTGCCCGCATTCTCCTTGGTGTATCTCTACCAGGATTTCTTCTCCTTCTGCTGGATCCACACAACGTTGCAGCACGCCAGTGGCACTTCTCTTGTGCAGCACATCTCGGACTATCGTGTAGCCCTTGGATCTTCTCTGAATCTGTCTTGCAGCCACCTCATCTTCTGGTAGAGTACCGTCCCTTAGAAAGGATAATATGGGCATAGCCCAACTCGGTGTCTCCCGTGTGGGAAACACTGGTTCGTCCACTTCCATTGGGACGGGTACCTCTGGTTGCTCTTTAGGGGTGGGAGCACTTCTCTGAAGCCCAGACCGATTAGCAAGGACTTCCTCAATGAATGCGACAGTGCCCGGGTTAAGGACAGCAGTCCCCGAGTATGGAGTGGCAGTCCCCGAGTAAGGAGTGGCAGTCCCCGAGTAAGGAGTGGCAGTCCCCGAGTATGGAGTGGCAGTCCCCGAGTAAGGAGTGGCAGTCCCCGAGTAGAGGACGGCAGTCCCCGGGTTTCCTGTAGCATTCTCCCAGTCAATCTCCATGGGATCAGATTCCTCACTTGGCAGAGAAGGAACAAATATGGACTCCGAGTTGGGAGAAGGCTTGATGGATGGCTTCCTCAAATGCTCCAAGGCGACTCCCGCCGGGATGGATTGCCGAGAAGATCCCAACTTGGATAACTCATCTGCTGCTTCGTTCTCTGCTCGGTGAATGTGCTGGAACTCACAGCCTTCGAAGAACCCAGTCATAGACTGCACCAGGAAGCGATATGATGCCATGTTGGCATCTAGAGCATCCCAAGTGCCAGAGACTTGCTGCACCACCAGATCTGAATCGCCATAGCATATAATGCGCTGTACGCCAACCTCCTTGGCTACTCTCAAGCCATGCACCACTGCCTCGTACTCTGCTACATTGTTGGACGCCTTGAAGTGGATCTGCAGCACATATTTGAGTTGATCTCGCTTGGGTGATGTAAGCACCACGCCAGCACCAAGGCCTTCCTTCACCTTTGAGCCATCAAAGTGCATCTTCCAGTAGTTAGAAACTGGAGCAGGAGGTTCATACTGCACCTCAGCCCAGTCCACCAGGAATTCCGCCAGAATCTGAGACTTGATGGCTTCTCTTCTCGCGTACGCGGGTGCATACGCAGCCAGCTCGATTGCCCACTTGGCTACTCTGCCACTCGCCTCCTTCTTGCCCATGATGTCCGAGATGGGAGCAGAGCTCACAAACGTGATAGGATGCTCTTGGAAATAATGCTTTAGCTTCTTGGCGCCCAAGTACACGCCGTAGGTCATCTTCTGGTAGTGCGGGTAGTTCTGCTTGGAGCTGGACAGCACTTCACTAAGATAGTACACTGGGCGCTGCACACTCTTGCCTTCTTCTTCTCGTTCCACCACAATCACCACACTGACTACCCGGTTAGTCGCAGCAATGTATAGCAGCATTGGCTCCTTGGGTAGCGGACTAGCCAAGATGGGAGCACTAGCCAGCATTGCTTTCAGCTCATTGAACGCCACATCCGCTTGCGGAGTCCAGACAAACTTGTCACTTTTCTTCATCAATTGGTACAGAGGCAGTGCCTTCTCGCCCATTCGGCCCAGAAAACGGCTCAGAGATGCTAAGCAACCAGTGAATTTCTGCACATCTTTCAAGGATCTCGGCAAAGACATGCTCTCAATAGCTTTTATCTTTGAGGGATTGGCCTCAATGCCCCGACTAGACACCAGGAAGCCGAGTAGCTTGCCAGCCGGGACACCAAAGGTGCATTTACTCGGATTCAGCTTCATTTTGTACTTGCGTAGGTTAGCAAAGGTTTCCTCCAAGTCAGCAAGCAGAGTATGTGTTTTATTCGTTTTGATGACAATGTCATCTACGTACACCTGCACATTCTTGCCGAGCTGGTCGTGCAAGCATTTCTGCATGCATCTCTGATAGGTTGCACCCGCATTCCTCAAGCCAAAACACATGACACGATAGCAATAAGCCCCGTACGGGGTAATGAAAGCAGTCTTTATTTGATCAGCAGGATTGAGTGCAATCTGGTGGAAACCAGAGTAGGCATCTATGAAAGACAGCAGTTCACAACCAGCAGTGGAATCGATCACCTGATCGATGCGAGGTAGCGGGAAGGGATCCTTGGGGCATGCCTTGTTCAAGTCGGTGTAGTCGACACACATGCGCCATGCAGTGGCAGCCTTGGGATCCTCCTTCTTCTTCTCGACCATGACCGGGTTGGCTAGCCAATCCGGATGTAGCACCTCCATGATGAAATTGCTTATCAGTAACTTGGTGATCTGGTCACCAATGGCCTTCTCTCATCTCCGAAGCGGCGCATAACCTGCTTCACTGGCTTGGCGTCAGGACGCACATGTAAAGAGTGCTCAACCAACTCCCTCGGGACTCCTGTAGATCTTCATTGGACCAGGCGAATACATCCCGATTCTCACGGAGGAAGTGGATGAGCTCGCTTTCCTATTTCTCTGCCAACCCGGAGCCAATGATGGCTACGCGGTCGGGGAACTCGGGGTCGACCTGGACCTTCTTAGTCTCCTGGGATGCCTGGAAAGCGGTCCCGTGTTGGGTACTCGGCACGCCTTGCGCGCCAGCTTGCGCGGATTGCGCCATAGCCACCACCTCATACATCTTGTTCTTCTCGGCAGCAATCACCATCGATTCCGCCAACTGGGAGCCAGCAGAGGCACACTCCATGGACTTCTTGTAATCACCAGAGATGGTAATTATGCCATTGGGGCCAGGGATCTTCATCTTCAGATATGCAACATGCGTAGAGGCCATGAACTTGCTCAGAGCAGGCCTGCCGAGTAGAGCATGGTAAGGACTCTGATGATCAACCACCTCGAACTGCAAGCGCTCTGTGCGGCAGTTATCCCTGGTGCCGAATAGCACATCTATCCATACTCGGCCAATCGGGTTGCACGAGATCCCGGGCACGATGCCATGGAAAGTGGTCTTGCTGGGCAGCATCATGTTCTCGGCCAGGCCAAGCTTCTCGAGTGTGTCGTTGTACACGATGTTGATGCTGCTGCCGTTGTCGATTAGCACCTTGCTGAACCTCACATTCTTCTCGGGACCCAGGAAGGTAGGATCCAGCACCAAGGCATAGCTACCCGGATTGGGCATCACCTTGGGATGATCTACTCGGGACCACCTGATCTCCTGGTCACACCAATACATGTAGTGAGGGACAGCAGGAATCACTGCATTGACCTCCATGGCCCGCCTGTGCTGTGATTGCTTGTCGACTGGCTCAGAAGTGAAGATCGTGTAGCTCTCGTGGTGCTCTTGGTACTGGTTGGAGCCTCCGCCCCCATTGTTGCCATTGTTGTTGTTGCCCTGGTAGTTGTTGTTGCCTCTGTTGTTGTTATTGTGGTTGTAGTAGTTGTTGTTGTTGCGGTAGTTCTCATTGTTGAAGTTACGGTTGGCTCCTAAAGCCACCTGGTTCACATTCTCTCTTCTCGGGTACACTGGTGGCCGAGCTGCGGGTGCGCGGGTAGGCTGCACATTGGCGTTGGCCGCTGGCAGAGGAGGAGGAGGAGGCAAGCCATCACTCTTGATCACATCCCACCACTCGCACTGCCGAGTAGTGTGGTTAGCAGGCCTCGAGGGGTGGTGAGTGTGAAAACTGCATGGGCCATCCTTCATGTCATCAAAGACAAACTTCTTTGGCTGCTCGGAGTTTCCGCTACCCGACTGAGAAGCGCGAAATGGCTTCTTGTTGCCTTGGCCCTGGTTCTGGTTCTGCCCGTAGGCTCCAGCAGGTTTCTGCCTTTGGCTGCCACCAGCTCCAACAGTCACTGCATTCACCTCCTCGGGATCATACCGAGTATCTATTCGGCGCTTGTTGCGGAACTCGTTGCGCTTGCTGTTGCTGAAGTTTCTTCTCGGCTCAGAGGAGTCCATCAGGGGCTAAGTAGGATCACCGAGTGCGTACTGATCCGCAATCTTGATGGTCTCCGCCAGAGTGTTCGGCATCTCCCTCTGCAATCTCTGCCACAACATGCTGCCATGCTTGCATCCCTGCGCAAACCAAGTGATGGCCTGCGCTTCATTCACACCCTCACAGGTGTTCCTCAATGTACTCCACCGAGTAAGATACTCGCGGTCTGTCTCGTCTTCTCGCTGCCTGCAAGCGGATAGCTGCTGTGGCCTATTCGGCCTCTTGTATGTGCTCGTGAAGTTGCTGATGAAAGCGTCCGAGAAGTCCAGCCAGCAATTGATGCTATTCTTGGGCAAGTTGTTGAGCCAAGTGCGAGCTGGACCCTCTAGCATCTGCGGAACATAGCGCACCGCCCATCTTCTGTTGCCATTCGCGATATGAACCGCGGTGACATAATCATTGAGCCAATCTTCCGGCTTGGTGCTGCCATTGTAGCTCTTGGTGCCCCTTGCGAGCTGGAAGTTCTTCACGGATGGCTCGTTCATGATGCGCGGGCCAAAGCACTCGGGGCCAGGAGGACCCGTGTTCTCCAGCCGCGCCGACAAGCTGATCCGGTCCAGCTGATGCCTCGCGTCTCCAGGCGCCAGCATGCGCTCGCCAACACGATCATGGACATCATAGCCAGCCATCTCCATGGCCGAGTAACCATCATCATATCTGTCCACCTGCACAGCTGCAGGCTGCTCCACCGGGTTGGCGACTGGCGCCACGGCTCGCGGCTGCTGCCTCTGCCGAGTAGGCTGAGCAGCGGGTTGCCGAGAAGGACCTGGACGCGCTCCATCTCGGGCCTGGCTTTGAGCTTGATGGGCTTGAGAGCCTGCTCTTGCAGCGTTGTGTTCCTGCCCTGGCTGCTGCGGCACAGCAAGCTGTCTTGCGGCAGCAGCCGGGTCATACACCTGCATTTGCCTATCTCTGGCCGAACGCCCGTTGCGGCTCTTCTCGCGGCTGGGGTGCGGAGATGAGTCCTGATCGTTAGATCTAGCCGCGTGCGAGTGCACCACCTGCGAAGCTCCAGCACCCGGGTTGGCCTTCCGGAACTCCTCATTCTGCCTAGCAGCCTCCAATACCAACTCGTTGAGCCTTTCTTGCTGCCTAACGCGCGCGTCGCCGTCTAGACGAGGCAACTCGGCAGCTACAGCCTCTGCAGCTCTAAGTGTTTTGGCGGGTGTGCTATATCTGGGCCTGGTGGAGGTGTTCGCGGTGGCGGACTGGGCAGGAACCTCTACGACTGTCGCCATCTCGGCACCAAGGTTGCGCCGAGTGGCGCCTACTCTGCTAGCCCTCCTAGCGACTGGCGTGAAGCCGTGAGCTTTGTTGTACTCGAGCTGATCTAGACTCAACTCCAACCTCACCTTATCCAACTCCGCCTGCTCGGCGAGCAGCTCCAGGCTCTGCCGCTCGAGCTGCTCCCTCATGGCTAGAAGCTCGACGTCGGTGGGAGTCGGCATGCCAGGTCGCGCAGCCGACGCGGGAATGGGCGTAGTAGTGGAAGGCGGCAAGTTGCACTCCTTCTCGTAGGGCCGGTGAGTCCTGCCACCAGTGCTCGGTGCAGCAAGATCCTCGACGACGGTCGCAGCGCCAGTAGCGGCCGCGCCAGCGTTTGCCGCCAAGCCCGTCACCATCACCTCAGCGCAGTCCGCAGAACGGCACGCGGGCCTTCCGCGAGCAGCGATCACCGCGGGAGGATCCTCCGCGTCATGCACCAGCTCGGGGTACGCGCGGTTGGCGACGGTGGCGACGTAGACGAGGTGAGAGCCGAAGGAGATCACCGAGCCGCCCTCCGGCATGGCCCTGCCGCCGAAATCGCCGGCGTTGTCGGTGACGAAGTCGAAGGAGCCGAATCTGTGGACAAGGCCACAGACTACGCGCTCCGCTGAAGAAGATCCCGTCCGAACAGAAACTCCAACCAGCGTCGCTGGTCGCCCCACGGTGGGCGCCAACTGTCGTGGTGGTGTCACGGCAGATGCCATGGGATGGCTAAAGATGTGGGGACGAAGGACGCTGGAGGTGCTCGGGGAGGGATCACGCGACGAGTAGCCGCGTGAGGTACGAAGTAAACACTGCAAACAACACAATCTACCCAGGTTCAGGGCCCTCGTGAGGAGGTAAAACCCCTACTCCTGCCTTTCTCTATGTATTCTGGTGTCTCACCGAGTAGCCACAGTACAATGTTCTTGCTACCGAGTAGCCACCCTCCTCTCTACGTGATGAACTAGGTCAAGAATTAGGTCACAAGGTGTTCTAGCATGCGATCCTTTATGCCATCCCCCACGCAGGAGGCGGCGGGGCACCTTATATACACGGTGCCCAGCCAGGTACGTCCAAACTTGGACAAGTGTCGACATAGTGTGCACATCGTCCTTCTTCCGGGTTCCCGCTGACAGCTTTGGTTCCTAACCTTGGCTGTATCCGGAAAGTCGTTGGGCAAAACCAAGGGGACAGACTGGTATCACTGTGCCAAACACAGACTGGGGCCCCCTTATCCTGCGACCGCCTGCTTCCATGTTGTCACTGTCAGGCAGGCCGGTCCCAGATGAACAGTAGTTCGAATAGTGCCAAGTACGGACCCGGGATACGCGGGATCCTGTGTCAGAACGGCTCCTTTGACTTTCTGGCCCGAGTAGGTTCCCGCCAGTTTTACTCGGGCCAACTCTTCTACTCGAAAGGACAGAACTTGATTGATTCTTTCTTCTGGTCATCTTGAGGTGAGACCGAGTAGCAGTCAACCGGGTAGCAAGTACCGGGTAGGCGGCTACTCGACCAAACCTCTCTTCGGATAGTTGCTTTTACCACTTGTCTTTACCCTACTCGGGGGTAACCCCCCGACACCTCCCATCCATCTTTCACAAACCATGGCTAACCGAATCCTCGGGTGCCTGCCAACAATCACATACCATGGAGGAGTGTCTATATTTTGGGAGATGTATGCTAATGTCAACGGATGGTAAATAGAAAATACAGTACGTCACAAGCCAACTGGATTCACAAGAGCGGCTCCCATGTGAAGGACACATATGGGTAGAAGGTCATCCCTCTTTCTCTTTTGTTTACACAATTATGCTTTGACTGATAAATTAGGGGCAAAAATAGTGAAGAGATTTTGTGTGTATTAATTTGGGGATGGGCACCTCGCTGCTAGATCTTCTATCATTTGGATAAGCGGATGAAGCCACTAGTCCAGGGTGTGAAATCTAATCAACAAGTGAGATAAAGATTCTCCATTGACGTCCTCATGAGCAAAAACAGGAACATAAAGCAGGAGTAGTTTTGAAAGTTTTAAAGATAACACATGAGCAATTTACTTTGGAGTGGAAGTTAAATACCACATGTAGGTAGGTATGGTGGACACAATGGGAAAAACTTTGGTTTAAGGAAGTTGGATGCACGAGTAGAGCTCATACTCAATACAGGTGGAGTCTAGCAAAAGACTGGGAGCGACAAATCAAGAGAGCATAAGAGCCATAATCATGCATAGCGACATAAACATCATTAGTTAAAGCATAAGCGGTATCACAAGTTCAAAAACTAAGTGGTCATGGAGGCTATTCGTGACTGGTTCATAGTCATAAACATGGTGTGAGCACGCGCCAAGTCAACCAAATAAAACATTCAAAGGAGAATACCATAAATTTATGCTTCCTTATGACAAGAACAACTCATGCATCTTTCAATGGCATATTAAACACTCTTAGATATTTGAGGCTATTCATGATACTCAATATCCACAAGGCTTTAAAACTAAAATAACATTTAGCATGGCATCAATAAGTTCTAGCCACAGTCTATACAAGCTTCTACTTGCACTGTTATAGATTCTACTTCAAGCACCAGTTTCTTTTCCCAACAAGCACCATACAAGATATCTTTTAGCAAAAATACTCTTTATGATACAGCAAGAAAACATGAGAGTACTCACATAACACTACTAAAACTGACATCTCTGATAAGAGATGCATGCAAAACATGAGCTAAATAAATGCAGCAGCCAGACAAATATTAAGAATACAAAGTATTCCCATGAAAAAGCGGAGCATGTCACTCTCCAATAAAAGAATGCTGGGTTCCAACCAAGATTATTGCAAAAATAAAAAATAAACTGAAATCAAAAAATAAAAGACGCTCTAAGTAAAGCACATAAGATGTGACAGAATAAAAATATAGTTTCACTAGAAGTGACCTGATAATTTGACGATGAAGAAAGGGATGCCTTTGGCATCCCCAAGCTTAGACGCTTGAGTCTTCTTGAAATTTTCTGGGATGTACCACCGGGGCATCCCCAAGCTTAGGCTCTTCACTCTTCTTGATCACGTCATATCATCCTCTTCTCTTGACCTGTGAAAACTTCCTTCATAGCAAACTTCTCACAATCTTCGTTAGTAACGTTAATGCAGTCAAAATAATAAATTCACATGGTTCAGTTTAAACACAAGCCTAACGGTCAAAAACACATTAGCTACTGTCACACTTCTTTTAAAACCCTTTTTCTCAAAAGAACGCCAAAAGAAGGAGATTAAGATGCAAATGCAATTATTGGCAGAAATCTGTCAAAACAGGACATCAGGTAAAGATGATTTTTTTCGAAAATCTTATGTTGCTCAAATAAAAAAGGGGTCAAGTAAGAAAAGTTGCATATATAGCCCAGTATTACGCGCAAAAAAACTCAGGTCATTTTGAATTTTCTGTGATTTTATACGGAATAAACAGTGGACAGGAGAAATCTGTTTCCTGCGCAGAAATCCGAAATATAGCCTCAACTTTCCACTAGAGGCTTTACTTGGCTCAACAAAAACACAAAAGAAAAGATACAACGGGGTTGATAAGGAAATAGACAACACCCAGGTGCAAAGCACACAAAAGAAAACGAATGAAAACGGGTTGAAAACAGAGAAATAAAACAGGTTGTCTCCCGGTAGCGCTTTTCTTTAACGCCTTTCAGCTAGGAATAGAAAGCAACTCAAGTATTTTCAAGTGAAGAAGCGTCAACATCATAACTTGATCTAATAAAAGAGTCAAAAGTTAGCTTCATCCTCTCAAAGAAAAAGGGAATAATTTCAGTTTAATAATATCTCCATCCACATCTTTATATTTTTGCATCTCACATAGTTCAACAAAATTATTAAGGTGGGCAGCAGCATCATCAGTACTAACACCAGAGAATTGCTCTTTCATAACAAGATTTAATAAAGCAGGTTTAATTTCATAGAAAGCAGCAGTAGGAGCAGGTGGATCAATTTGTGTGCAAATAAAATCATTGTTGTTTGTGCTAGTGAAGTCACACAACTTAGTATTCTCAGAGGAACTCATTTTAGCAAAATAAAAGCAAGCAAATAAATAACAGATATAAAGTAAACTAATTTTTTTGTGTTTTCGATAAAGAGAAGCAAAACAAGATGTAAATAAAAACAAGACAATAAATAAAATAAAGAGGTTGAGAGTGAGAGATTCCCCTTGCCAGAAGACTTCTTTCTCCCCGGCAACGGCGCCAGAAAAAATCCTTGATGGTGCAGATCTTGCACTCTTTGGGATACCCCAATAGGAGGGTGTGATGAGCACAATGGTAGGAGTTTTCCCCTTAGTTAAGAACCAAGGTTATAAATCCATTAGGAGAAAGAGGATCTTCGGAAGGTTGATGCCACTGACGATGGTGATGGGGCCTCACCGGTGTCAGCAACAACGCGGAACCTCCACACAACACAACCAAAATACTTTGTCCCAACGGTACAGTGAGGTTGTCAATCTCACCGGTCTGGCTGAAAACAAAGATTAGACGTATATTGTGGAAAATGGTGTATTCTTGCAGTAAGTAAAGAAAGCAGGAAATTGTAGTGGTTTGTTTAACAGTGTAATCAAATGGACCGGGGTTCATAGGTTCACTAGTGGTGTCTCTCCATAAAAGATAGCATGCTGGGTGAACAAATTACAGCTGGGCAATTGAAAATTAAGGTTGCACCGTAGTGCACATTCATGACATGAAGACTACTATGATAATTTGTGCGGGCATTACAACAATATTCATAGACCGTAATCCAACTGCATCTATGACTAATAATCCACCCTCGGGTTAGCATCCGAACCCCCTTAGGTATTAAGTTGCAAGCAACAGATAACTGCATTAAACAGAGTGTGTAATGTAAGCAATGATTGTACACGCGGTCACTCACACCGTTGTTTTCTCCCTAGTGGCAACAACACATCCTCCCCCGTCACGTTTCTGTCACTCGAGCACAGGTGAAAAGGAGACATGAACCCACTATCGAGCATAAATACTCCCTCTTGGAGTCATTAGAAACTACTTGGCCAGAGCAACCACTAGCAACAGAAAGCATGCAAGATCACAAATAGCATATGCAATAAAGACTATAATCAACTTGGCATAAGTTCTATATTCATCGGATCTCAGCAAACACAGCACATAGCATTACATAAGAACAATCTCGATCATGTTAGGCAGCTCACAAGATCTAAACATGGAGGCATATGAGGAGGAGACAACCATCTAGCTACTGCTATGGACCCGTAGTCCAAGGATGAACTACTCACGCATCACTCCGGAGGCAGGCATGGTGATGAAGAGGCCTCCGGTGATGATCTCTTCTCCGGCAGGGTGCCGGAGACAGCTTCAGAACCCCCCTGGTCTAGGGTTGACGACGACGGCGGCTGTGGAACTTTTTGGGGATATTTGATCAGGTATCTAGGGGTTTCCATCCGGAGGAATAAATAGGCGAAAGGGCAGAGGCGGTCGAGCCCTGGGGGGCACACACCACCCCCTGGCGCGCCAAGGGGGGTGCGCCCCCTGGTGCCCCTCTTCGACTCCTCTTCGGTGTTCTAGATGCTTCTGGGGGAAATAGGCACTTCGGGCTTTGTGGGGTCCAATTCGAAGAATATTTTCAGAACAACTTTTCTGAAATAAAAAACAGCAGAAATCAAGGAACTGGCACTTGGCATCTTGTTAATATGTTAGTCCCGGAAAACATGTGAAATGACATAAAGAAGGGAGAAACATGTAGCAATTGGCATAATATTATCATGCAACATTAGAAATTATAGATACGTTGGAGACGTATCACGTTCCACTTGAGTGTAGCCTTGAGCCACCAATCTTGCCTTGTTCCTTATGACAATGCCATGCTCATCTTGCTTGTTCTTGAATATCCACTTAGTGCCAATAACATTGTGGCAATCTTTGGGCTTCTCAACTAGCTTCCAAACTTTATTGCGCTCAAAGTTATTGAGCTCATCATGCATAGCTTCAACCCAATCGGAGTCCTCAAGAGCTTCAAACACTTTCTTTGGTTCCACCATAGATATGTGAGCTTGATGCTCACTAAAATGTGCCAATTGCCTTCTTGTGGATCTTCGAGCTTGAACATCTTCCAACACTTTGTTGTCTTGACCATCAATTTTCTTCAAAGCTCTTCTTATCCTTCTAGCACGACGGGCTTCGATTTCCTCATTATTGCAAGGATGAATCACTTGATCATCTTGATCATTTGGGTCCCCGCCTTGACCAACTTGGCCTTGATCATCATCATCATCATCATCAACCACAACAACAACAATTTCAACACTAGCTTCAACTTGAGGAGAGGAGGATGAGGATGGTTGATCTTGGCCTTGACCTTGGATAACATGAATGATAGGAGTGGTTGCATCTTGCGTAGTAACTTGGTCAATGAGAGGAGGGTCTTCAACATGTTCTTGGCTAGGTGCTCCACTTGAGGGTCTTCAACATGTTCTTGGCTAGGTGCTCCACTTGGCTCCTTGGCTTGTTCTTCTATTGTAGAGGAGGGCTCCACTTGAGTAGAGCATAGTCCTTCTCGAGTCTCCATAAGGTGTCCCTCAATGGGGCAGAAAAATCCCACATCCATCCTTCCTATGGCTTCTTGAGGTATTTTAACATCTACATTAGAAACATGACATTACGCCACTTGGGAGCCATTATTTTCCTCGAAAACCACACTACAATATTATATGACAATCCGCAAGGCTTTGTCAAAGACTCTATAAGTGTGGGATTCGGCACCGTAACCAACAAATATACCATCAATAGTTTTGTATTGAAATTTAGACAACCTAACACCCTTGATCAAATAGAAGCACTTACAACCGAATACACGGAAGTAGGAGACGTTGGGCTTGTTGCTGATGAGGATCTCATATGGAGTCTTTCCCAAGCCCTTGCGGATGTAGAGGCGGTTGGAGGAGTGGCATGCGATAGAAATAGCCTCCGGCAAAAGATATTGGGGAGAAGAATACTCCGCCAACATTGTCCTTGCCATGTCCAATAGAGTTCTATTCTTCCGCTCGGCTACACCATTTTGTTGCAGGGTGTAGGTGGCGGAATATTGATGACAAATACCCTCATCACTAAGAAATTCATTCAAAGTGTAGTTCTTGAACTCGGAGCCATTATCACTCCTAATGGCCATAGTTTGGACACTATGTTGGCGTTGCACTTGGTTGGTGAAGTCGATGATAGCTTGTTGGGTCTCACTCTTGCGCTTGAAGAAATAGACCCAAGTGTATCTTGAGTAGTCATCAACAATCACCAAGCAATACTTCTTGTCTCCAAGACTTGCCTCGGGCACGATACCAAAGAGATCAACATGGAGAAGCTCCAAGATCCTCTTTGATGAGATAATAGTCTTGGCCTTGTGGGCGGCATCATGCATCTTTCCTTCAACACACGACCTACAAACGCGATCTTTGGAAAAGGAAACATTTTATTTTAGTCCGAGGATAAGGCCACCTTTGTGAAGACTTTGCAAAGTTCTCATGTTGACATGGGATAAGCGGCGATGCCACAACCATCCCACGTCCACCTTTCCGAGAAGAAACAGACTTCGAAAATTCCACCACAAACAACTCATTTTCAACATGTCCCACGTATGCGACGTTAAGAGTCTTGCTCCTCAAAAGGACCACAATATCAGGATCAAAGAAGACGAAAAAACCCATCTTCCCTAATGAACAAACTGAAAGTAAATTGTAATCAAGGGATTCAACAAGCATGACATCCACAATAGTGATATCAGGAGCAATCACAACCTTGCCAAACCCCGATACCTTAGACTTGGACTTGTCTCCATAGGTGACGATTGCATCAATATCATTTGGGCGCAACTCCGTCAAAATTTCTTTACTTCCGGTCATATGACTAGTGCATCCACTATCAATTATCCATTTAGACCCACCGGAAGCATAGTCCTGCAAGAGATCATTGACTAGAGTTAGGACTCAAGGAGGGTTCCTTCATGTTAGCAACAAGGGTCTTTGGAACCCAAATGGTATATTCAATGTAACCCTCAATAGGACCAACATATTTAGCTTGCACAACACCATAATAATCAACATATAAGAAATGGTGTGGATTGTTAGTTCCTGCGGAAATGCTACGAGTAGTGTTTTCCCTCATGACACCACTACTTGATGCAACATTGTTAGCTTGTGCGGGTGTGCTATGAGTAGTGTTGTCCCTAATGACAAAATCACCCGAAGCACCATTGTTGGCGTTCTTCTTTCTCTTCTTCTTCCTGTTCTTCTTATTCGCAACATATCCAAGACCGTGTTTGCCCACTTGTTTCCTTGGAGCACCCATTTGTGGTCTAGCAACAACCACATGAGGGCTAGGCGCAACCACTTGTGGAATATAGACCACAACCTTCTCAACTTGAGGGCCTTTTCCCTTGAGCCTTTCTATCTCTTCCTTCAACCTAGCATTTTCCTCAATAATATTTGCATGATCACAAGAAGAAGTAGAGGTGCTAAGGTTGTTAAGTTGATTAGGTTGAGTTTGAAGTTGTTCATGCAACTCTTTGAGGGGAGAATGTTGACTCTCCAAAGCCTCGTGAGCCTTGGTTAGCTTTTCAAACTCCTCGGTTAGTTTACCATGACCAACACCAAACTCAACCTTATCCTTTTTCGCCTTTTTATATTTAGCAATTGCAAGGTCATGTTCCTTAGAGATATTAGAAACAAGTTCATTATGTGACTCTTCAAAAGATTCAAGTTCCTCCTCAAGAGAAACTCTACCATCATGCTCTTCCTCAAGAGTCATAGAGAGAGATGTTATCTCATCCGCATCCCTTCTTTCAATCTCACCTTTCTTATCAAGAGATTCATGGGCCTCTCCCAATTGGCTCATGAGATGATCAAAGTACTTCTTGGTCTCCCCTTGTATGTTATACATAAAACGTTCCAAAGAGAGAATTTCATCTTCTACTCTAAGACTAGCATGATTTTCTAGTTCACTTGGGGTCTTAGAGTTGGGAGAAGGTGATACCTCCGAGGCCTTAGCCATGAAGCACTTGGAATTTGGGTGAGGATGATTCTAATTGGGGTATTCAAAGAGAGATTAAGATGATGGAGTAGAAGCAATATCAAGAGCGTCCACTTCACTTGTGGTTTCTTCTTCATCACTTCCGGAATCATACTCCTCTTGAGTCACAAGCACAAACTTGGTGGGGGACTTCTTGTTGAATGGTTTCTTCTTGAAGTGAGGTTTCTTGTAATCAACCTTGGACTTGTCCTTGTGAATGAGCTTGCCACCATGGAGTTCTCTATTTTCATAGGGACACTCCTCAATGAAATGGTGCTTATCTTGAAAATTGAAGAAAGACCTCACTCGTTGAGTCCCATCATTGCCATAGCGATACTTGGTCTTCTCCTCGACATATGCCTTGGCCTTGGGAGGATTCCTCCAAAACTTTTGCACGGTGAGAGCAATGATATCCTTGAGCACGGGATCATATTCTTGATCCTTCAATGGAGCCAACTCCTCATGGAACTCTTCTTCATACTCAACCTCTCTTGACACAACCTTGGCCTTCAAAGCAACTGATGCCCCTTTGTGCATTCCTATGGCCCTAGCACGGTTGTCAAGAGCATTCTTGGTTTGCACTTGATAGGAGCACATCTCTTGCATAACTTGGGTCGAGGTCAAAGAAGCAAAGTCATGTATTCCTTGAATGCTCTTCAAATCCGTGGGCTCAAATGGCATGAGAGCAATCATGTACTTCCTCTTGATCCAAGCATCATCAATGTACTTGGTACCAACATTGGAGAATGCGGTGGCAAGAGTCTTGAGCCTTCGGTACATGTGTTCATGGCTCTCTCCGTCATGCATGTAGAACCCTTCGGCCTCATTGCTCAAGGCATCATACCTATTCCTTTCCATGCTCTCATTGCCCACAAACATGACGACAAGTGTGTCCCATGTTTCCTTGGCGGTGGAATATTGTTGAAGATGAGGCATGTGGTTAGGACCCACGGCTTGTTGAAGAATCGACAAGGCGGTGTAGTTGAGTTGACAATCTACGACTTCTCTTCTTGTCAAGTTCTTGGGGTCACGATGCTTGTATCCATCACGAGTGACCCTCCAAAGCTCTATACAAGAAGAGTTCAAGTGAGTTTCCATGTAATATTGCCATTCACGAAAGAAAAAAAACATCAATTTTAGGTGGATCTCCCCTAGGAATTATATGAGTATGTGGGACGAGAGGATCGGGAGAATAATGTCCATTGATGGAGTGATATTCTCCATCTCCTTTCGTACCCTTATCGGTGGAGTTGTTAGCGGAAGAATTTTTAGATGGATCACCATCATCCCCTTTCTCGGGGCCATCCAGAACTTTGTCTGGAGGAGGTGAAGTAGAGACTTCCGGTTCCTTGGCTTTCATGAGTTGCAACATGAGTTGTCGCAATTCATCGATTTTGTCCTCCATGGATGAGGTCAATGAATTTTTAACTCATTGAGATCATCAATAAATACTTGCACCGCAGAACCGGCAGTCTCCGTTTCATCTACCATACTTAAATCTTAGGCGGTTAAACTCGATAAAAGAGCCGAGGCTCTGATACCAATTGAAAGTAATGTATGGGAAACTAGAGGGGGGGTTGAGTAGGTGCTACGGCCAATTTTAATTTTTCTACAAGTTTAGGCTTGACATAAACGTAAATTCTCTAGATAATGCAACTATGGTGAATTTACCTATATGACAAGGATAACAACAAACACAATGCAAGTACAAGTGAAGGAGGAAGGGAACGAGGTAACTGATATGAAGCACGTGGAGGCACGATGTAATCCCGAGTTCCTCCTTGTTAAGGGAGTACGTCTCGTTGGAGGGGTGTGATCTCGCCACGAAGGCCTACTCAACGCCACAAAGGCCTCACCCTATTCTCCGATGAACCCCTCCACAAAAGCTTAGGCGGGAATCGAATCCTTTACAAACAACTTGGGACACACACCCACAACCAAATTGGGGGCTCCCAACAATCTCGAATCACCAAGAGTAGCAAGATGCCTAGGTTCTCCACAAGAGGAAACCCTAGGCTAGATCCCTCAATCTAATGAGGGGGAAATGAAGAACGGCTCGGTGAAGATGTAGCTCGGGGCCTTCTCCTTCAATCCTCCAAAGATTAACAAGTTTGGTGGGAGGGATTGGGAGTTATGGCGGATTTGGTGAGCTCAATAAATGCTATTGAATGCTAATGGATGAACTAGAGCTCAAGGAGGAAGAGGAGGGGTATTTATACCCCCTCCTCAAATCTAGCCGTTTGGCTAGAAAACAGGTACCGGAATATCCGGTCCAAGTTTGGACCGGAATATCCGGTCGGGAGATTTCTTCAGACCTGCTTCGAAATTGTTGACTTCAACCGGATATTCCGACAGGCCCAAAAAAATCCGGTACCAATAATCCGGTTTCCTTCTGACCCGCGCTAGAACCTGAACCGGATATTCCGGTTGCCACGGAATAATCCGGTTCAAATAATCCGGTTAAATTCTGTGAGTTCCAACTTCATTCCTTAGCCGATTTTGAGCAGAAACTTCCTCAACCGGAATATCCGGTACGATATGAATAATCTGGTACCAATATTCCGGCTCTTCTCTGTCCCGAACTGGACAGAAAACATCCTTACCAGAATAATCCGGTTAGAATAATCCGGTTCCTCACTGTCCCAAATCTCTTAGCCCGATCTTCACCGATCTTTTCGGTGATCGATGCCGATGTTAAAGATAACACACGCACACTATACACCTCGATAAATAATGTACTTAGTATTGTTAACTAACACACAAAACACCGGGAAAACAAAATGCACTTTCAATATCTACTGAACTGTGGACCCCGGTCCATTTTCTCATACTAATAATACACACACTGCTTCCACTATTTTCACATTATTGCTATTGTTTTCATATTGTTTTACTACTGTTTTACCTACCATATGTTTAAACTCTTTGTTATCAGCAAAACCGGTGAGATTGACAACCTCACTGCTTTTTTGGGGCAAAGTGAATTGATTGTTTTGTGTAGGTTCCACGTTGTTGCTGAACCGGTAGTGTGCCCTGCCACCTCAGCTGCATCAACCTTTATAGATTGCTTGTCCTCCTACTAGTCGATTCAACTTTGGTTTCTTTTCTGAGGGAAAACTTGCCGCTGCACTCTTCACAACCTTTCTCTTGGGGTTTACCAACGTCAGCCATCAACAAGTTTTCTAGCGCTGTTGCCGGGGAGGAAGAGAATTTCCGCAAGGGGAGTCTCTCACTTCCAATCTCTTTACTTTGTTTTTGTTTTGCTTAGTTTATTTTATTTTGTCTTGTTTTCTTATCTTTATCAAAAACACAAAAAAATTAGTTCTTATTCTAGTTGTTACTTTTGTTACCTTGTTGTTATTTTTCATCATGTTATTCCCGAAGTTTACCCTGAAAGATCTGCCAGTAGGTAGTGGTTCTATACTTGGAAAGGATACCATTAAAGAATTCTTTAATCATGTTAGTAAGCATGGTAATTTTGAGGAAAAATCCATAGTAGAACTTGCTCCAAATTATGAAACTGCTACAACTTCTTTAATTCACATGTTAGAAGCTAGGTTTGTTAACCTTCATCCCATCCTGCAGCATATGCTCCTCAACTTGAATAATATTAAATATTTCAAAAAAGAAATTTTAACTTAGAAACCATGCTTAAAGAATTTGGAGATGTTACTATAGAAGCTAGAACAGTATTTGACCGTTTCAATATGCTAGGCTCATGTGTAGATGTTGTTGGTGCCCTTGAAAGAAATGAACCTAAAAATGAAAAGGAGGATAAAATACCAATCCCCTTTAAATTGGTAGCACTGCATGAAGCCCAAGAAAAGAATTTTGATTAGATTGTTCCGGAGAATTTATTTGATGAGAATAGTAAGCCTAAAAGTTTCGAGGCGGCCGGCCACGGCACATCGGCCGGACCGGCTTAGCCAATGGCACGGTCCCTTTTGAAACTCACTTAGATAAAATACAATGAATTATTGAGAAATTTCCTTACCTTTATTTGACTGTCTCTCCTTTTGAGAACACGTGAATCCATTTTTCTGGGCCTAGCTAAAAGGCATTAAAGAAAAGCACTTCTTGGGAGATAACCCATGGTTTTATTTTTGCTTTGGTTTTCTCTGTTTTATTTGAGTCAAGGGGTTGTATAATTATGTAGCAACTCTTTTTTATCTTTATTTTCATGGTTTAGTTGCGCCAAGTGAAGTTTCCAGCGAAAGTTGGAGTTGGTTTTGGATTTCTGCGCAGGAAACAGATTTCTCCTGTCCACCGTAAAAAATCGTATAAAATACAGAAAGATCAAAATGAACTGAATTTTTTTTTGTTATTCCTAAACTAATTCCAAAACTTCTTTGTTCTTTATGTTTTTCGATCTGAGCAATGTAAGTGCCCCGAAAAAAATCGTATTCACGGACTGTTCTGGTTTTGGCAGATTCTGCCATTTTTCTTGCATTTGCTCTTTTACGATGTCAAGTGGATTTATTTGCTTCAAGAAACATCAGTGATTGTAGTTAATGTTTAAACGTATCAATAGAACTTGTTCCCATGCAGAACCCATGAATTTTTTATTGTTGCACTAACCCTCTAATGTGAATTACTTTGAGTGTGGTGTGAAGGAAGTTTTCAAGGGTCAAGAGAAGAGGGTGATATAATGATATCAAGAAGAGTGCAAGGTCAAAGCTTGGGGATGTCCCCGTGGTTCATCCCAGAAAATTCTAAGAAGACTAAAGCATCTAAGATTCGGGATGCCCAAGGCATCCCCTTCTTCATCAACAATTTATCAGGTCACTTCTAGTGAAACTATATTTGTATTCGGTCACATCATATGAAGTTTACTTGGAGCGTTTGTTCGTTTTCTTTTGTTTTCTTTTGTTTTCCTTGGTGAAATAATATAGTTTGACCCTAGCATTCTTTGTGTGGGAGAGAGACACGCTCCATTTTTTCATTTGAATACTTGTTATGCTCGTATTCTTAGTTTTTCTTCTAGCTGCTGCAAAGTTCTTGTTTAGATCCTCTTTTTCTTGCATCTCTTATTCACAACTGTTAGTTTTAGTATAGTTGTGTTAGTACTCTCTTGTTTCATTTCTATATATCTTGGAGAGTTTTTTTTTGTTTGGTGTTTGCTAGAAAATGCTACGTGTGATAGATGGTATAACGAAAAAGCTTGCATATTCTTGTAGATCACTAAACTGTTTCACTTGATTATTTGTTGTTGTTTTGAGGTATTAATATGCTTAATGATAAACTTGCTGGTCTAGTAGAGTAAAAATAATTAATGGTTGGTCTAGAAGCTTGAAACTGTGCCACACTCAAATAACCAGTTGATAGGATAATGGTATATGACTTCCTTTGCTGATAGCAATCGTAATGGATTTTTGTTACGCGCTACGGTCCGGGTAGATAACAGTAACTTGTCACTGCCACGGACCCTCTTGGAGTGATTTTCATTATGCCTTGTGATATCATGATTTTATTTGGAATCTTTTAACTTGTGAGTTCTATGTTGCGGTTTTCTGCCACTTGCACCATCCATATTTGCTAGCCTCTCGGTACTGTGTGTTGCTCATTCTCACATTGAGAGTTGGTGCAAACTTTGGCAGTGCATCCTAACCCCGTGGGAGAACTCTGTTCTTCTACACATAAGACAAAAAATTATCTTCCTCAAAACATCCACCATACCTACCTACAATGGAATTTACATAGCCATTCTGAGATATATTGCCATGCAACATCCATCATCATTATGTTACTTGTCATGCTTCTTTGTTATTTTATATACTACTACACTGGCAGGAGAATTTAGTTTCATTTACATCAGAGATATTTTAATTTGAGTTATGATTACTAAAGGTGTGTTGATTCATTGTAAAATAGAGTGTTTCCCCTACCAGTGAGGTTATATATAAAAAAATAAAATAAAGAGAAAAAGCCCAAAGAGAAAAGGAGAGGCAAAAGAAAGAAAATAAAGAGAGAGGGGGCATCACTAGTATCATTTATTCCACACTTGTGCTTGTTTAGCATCATAACTTCAGTTTGGAGAGAGTTTTCATATTATGACTTGCATAACTATGTGGGGAACTTACATTATAGAACTTGGCTTGTATATTCCAATGATGAGCCTCCTCAAAAGAGCTGTAGGTCTTCGTGAGCAAGCGAGTTGGATGCACCCACACTAGTTCCATTGGAGAGCTTTCATACACTTATAGCTCTATGTGCATCCGTTGTGTGGCAATCACTACTCCTTGCATAACTTCGATTATAAGACTTCCTCTTGTCTAATGATCATTTTCAGTTGTGTGAGACTTTCTTCCATTGACCATCCAAACCCCCCATAATGTTCATTCAGCCACAACATCCTTATGCCAGGAACCAATACAGAACGCTTGCTTGTTTTGAGTGCACAATTATTTGAATGATTTTTCCTACGTGCATATTGTTGTCACTTGACTTGATCCTAACAGGATTTATTGTGAGAGTTTGATGCCTTGGATGATTATATTGTTGTTCTTGAAGCTTAAATCATCTTTACTATACTTTGCACAGTGGATTGTGTTTTAGTATTAATTCATTGAAAAGTTTTACTTTATTCTTCCTAATGGTTTATACATTATTCTATTTGATATCAACTATAAACCACATCCTTTATTCATTTGATCCTAGTTTACATGCTTTACATTACTATGATGATCAAGTTTATGTTGGTAGCATTTTACCTCAGAATTTATTTGTTTTGCCATTTACCTACTCGAGGACGAGTAGAAACTAAGCTTGGGGATGTTGATACGGCATAAACGTATCTATAATTTTTGATGTTCCATGTTGTTTTCATGCCTTATGCTACAAGTTTTCCTTACACTTTATGTCATTTTTATCGATTTCCCGGGACTAACCTATTGACAAGATGCCACAGAGCCAGTTCCCCGTTTTCTGCTGTTTTTAGTTTCAGAAAAGTTGTTCTGGAAATATTCTCGGAATTGGAAAATTCGAAACCCGTAAGTCTTAGACTTCCCGAAGGTTCCACGGAGTCCCGAAGAGGCCCGGAGCGGGGCCACGGGGGGGCCACACCATAGGGCGGCACGCCCCCTGGCCACGCCTAGGGTGGTGTGGGCCCCTCGGGCGTCCACCGCCATTGCCCTTTCGCCTATTTATTCCCCCTGATACGTCAACCATAAAAAGATACCACTTCTTCCCGAGAAACACCCGAGGCCGCCGTCACCATCATCCCGAGATCGGGACGGTTCTAGAGCTCTCCCCGACACATTGCCGGGAGGGGAATTCATCACCGGAGGGGTCTACACCACCATGCCCGCCTCCGGAGTGATGCATGAGTAGTTCATCTCTGGACTACGAGTCCATAGAAGTAGCTAGATGGTTGTCCTCTCCACTTTATGCCTCATGTTTAGATCCCGTGAGCTGTCTCACATGATCGAGATCATCTATTTGTAATGCTACATGTTGTGTTTGCTGGGATCTGATGATTATTGAATGCTATGTCTTTTGATTATCAATCTATCATGTTATCTTCATGTGTATGTTATTTATGATCTTGCATGCTCTCTGTTGTTAGTAGATGCTCTGGCCAAGTAGATGCTAGTGACTCCAAGAGGGAGTATTTATGCTCGATAGTGGGTTCATGCCTCCTTTTGATCTAGGCTCGAGTGACAGAAACATGACGGATGGAGGATGTGATGTTGCCATTAGGGAGAAAACAATGATGTTTACTTCGTCTACATTGTCTACATTACACACCTTGCTTACTGCGATTATCCGTTGCTTGCAACTTAATACCCAACATTTGTTCGGGTGATATTCGAAGGGTGGATTATTAGACATAGATGCAGTTGGATGATGATCTATGTATTTTGTTGTAATGCCTACGTGAATCTCATAGTAATCTTTATGTCATGCATGTTTCTTTATCTGTCAATTGCCCAGCTGTAATTTGTTCACCACGCATGTTAGCTATCTTTTATGTAGAGACACCTCTAGTGAACTATGGACCCCGGTCCATTTTCTCATACTGATAATACGCACACTGCTTCCACTATTTTCACACTGTTGCTACTATTTTCATATTGTTTTACTACTGTTTTCCACACCATACGTTTAACCTCTTTGTTATCGGCAAAACCGGTGAGATTGACAACCTGACTACTTTGTTGGGGCAAAGTGAATTGATTGTTTTGTGTAGGTTGCACGTTGCTGCTCAACCGGTAAGGCGCCCTGCCACCTCAGCTGCATCAACCTTCAGAGATTGCTTGTCCTCCTACTGGTCGATTCAACCTTGGTTTCTTTTCTGAGGGAAAATTTGCTGTTGCACTCTTCACAGCCTTTTTCTTGGGGTGTACCAACGTTAGCCATCAAAGAGCTAAAGAATGGTTGCTATCTTTGCCTAAAAATAGTATTGATTCCTGGACTAAATGTAAAGATGCTTTGATTGGAAAATATTATCCTCCAGCTAAGATTATATCTTTGATAAGTAGCATTATGAATTTTAAAGAATTTGATAATGAGCATGTTTCTCAAGCTTGGGAAAGAATGAAATCTTTGGTAAAGAATTGTCCCACTCATGGAATGACTACTTGGATGATCATCCAAACCTTTTATGTAGGTCTAAATTTTTCTTCAAGAAACCTTCTGGATTCGGCTACTGGAGGTACCTTTATGTTCATCACTTTGGGTGATGCAACAAAGTTTCTTGATGATTTGATGATAAATTATTCTGAATGGCACACTAAGAGATCTCCACAAGGAAGAAGGTAAATTATGTTGAAGAAACCTCTTCCTTGAGTGATAGGCTTGATATTATTATGTCTATCCTTGTGAATGGTAAAACCCATATTGATCCAAATAATATTTCTTTAGTCTCTTTGGTTGCTCAAGAAGAGCATGTTGATGTGAACTTCATAAAAATAACAATTTCAACAACAAAGCTTATAGAAATAATTCTGGTAGTAACAATTATAGGCCCTATCCTTCTAATAGTGGCAATAATTATTCTTATGGTAGATCTGGGATGCCTAGCGAGGAAAGGATTTTAGAAGTTGAAATAGCCACTAAGAACTTTATGCGAATGCAATATGAGCAGAATAAATTGTTCACTAAAACCATGGAGGAACAATCTGCTATGTTGAAAAATATTAGTAATCAAATTGAGAATTTAAATAGGGAAATTTCTGGTTTGCAAGTTAAAATTTCGCATGTTGAAACCTGTATTTCATCCCTGTCTGAAGCACAATCTTCTTTGATAAAATAAAATGGCTGCTAAACCTAAAACTATGGACAATCCCTTTGCTACTACTAATGCCATTCAAGTTAGAATTGATGACAATGTTAGTATGTTAGCTAAATTGCATGCTAGGTGGGAAAGAGAAGATAAAAATGTTAGAAAGAATAATATAACTAGAGTTTCTACTATTACCACCACTAGTAATGTTGTTTCAAATGCTATAACCTCCTACTATTAATGGTAAAGTAATTAGTGTTGGCAATGTTTCCACTTCTTCTGTTAAACGTTTAAAATTTTCTGAAACCACTGAAACTGTTCCTGATAAAAGTGCTGAAATTTTTCGAGATATGGGAGATAATGGTCTCATTAACTTTGATAATAATGATCTTGATTTTTATGATTGCAATATTTTTGAAGTAATTATGTTCCTCCAAAAGGTTGCTAGAAGTCCTAATGCTAGATCTATAAATATGGCTTTCACAAAACTTATTACAAATGCTCTCATGCAAGTTAGAGAAGAAAACTTAAAACATGAAGCCTCTATCCCTAAGAAGTTAGAAGATGGTTGGAATCCCATCATTAAAATGAAGGTGAATGATTTTGATTGTAATGCTTTATGTGATCTTGGTGCTAGTATCTCTGTTATGCCTAAGAAACTTTATGATATGCCTGATTTACCGCCTTTGGAATACTGTTATTTGGATGTTCGTCTTGATGATAATGCTAAGAAGAAACCTTTGGGGAGAGTTGATGATGTTTTTATTATGGTTAACAATAACCTTGTCCCCATTGATTTTATTGTTATTAATATTGAATGCAATGCTTTGTGTCCTATTGTTTTGGGAAGACCTTTTCTTAGAATTGTTGGTGCTATTATTGATATGAAAAAGGGGAATATTAACTATTAATTCCCACTCAAGATATTGAACACTTTCCTAGGAATAGAATGAAGCTACATTTTTACTCTATATTAGAACAAGTTATGATTTGGATGCTTCTTCACTTGAATGCTTGATTCTTTCTTTATGTGCCTAGCTGAAAGGTGTTAAAGAAAATCACTCTTGGGAGATAACCCATGTTTTATTTATGCAATTTTTATATTGTTTTCTTTAAGTCAAGGTGGTGTTTACTTCTGTAGCAACTCCTTTGTATATTTAATTTTTCTAATTGTTGTGCCAAGTAAAGTCTCTAGTGCAAAGTTGATGCTAGATTTGGATTTCTACACAGGAACAAATTTTGGTTGTCCATCGTTTAATTCTCCATAAATTCCAGAAAAAATTGAAACATCCTGAAATTTTTTGTGCGTGATACTTAGATATGTATGCAAGTTTTCTTAGTTCGGATTTTTGTTATCTGAGCAGCGTAAATTTCTCAAAAAAAAATCATCTTTACAGATTGTTCTGGTTTTGACAGATTCTGCCTTTTACTTTACATTCTCTCTTTTACTATGTTGAGTGAATTTCTTTGCTCCACAAAAACATAAGTGACTGTAGCTAATGTTTAGAAAGTATTAGTAATGCTAGTGTCCATGGAGAACATGTGAATTTTTTATTATGCACTAACCCTCTAATGAGAATTACTTTGAGTTTGGTGTGAAGGAAGTTTTCAAGGGTCAAGAGAAGAGGATGATATAATGTGATCAAGAAGAGTGAAAATCCTAAGCTTGGGGATGCTCCCGTGGATCATACCAACAAATTTCAAGAAGACTCGAGCGTCTAAGCTTGGGGATGCCCAAGGCATCCCCTTCTTCATCAGCAACTTATCATGTCACTTCTAATGAAACTATATTTTTATTCGGTCACATCATATGCACTTCACTTGGAGCGTCTGTTTGTTTTTTTCTTTTTTTTTCTATAATAAACTTGGTTGGATCCTAGAATTCTTGTGTGGGAGAGAGAGATGCTACGCTTTTTCATATGAATACTCGTATTCTTCATTTATCATCTAGCTACTGCAATTCTTTTAGGTCTTGTTTTTCATGCATCTCTTATTCAGAGTTGTTAGTTCTTGTAGAGTAGTGATGGGGTGCGTAGTTGCACTTGTTGGTAAACCCCAAGAGAAAGGTTGTGAAGAGTGCAACGGCAAGTTTTCCCTCAGAAAAGAAACCAAGGTTGAATCGACCAGTAGGAGGACAAGCAACTTCCGAAGGTCGATGCAGTTGATGTGGTAGGCCGCACTACCGGTTCAGCAGCAACGTGGAACCTATACAACACAATCAATTCACTTTGCCCCAACGAAGCAGTGAGGTTGCCAATCTCACCGGTTTTGCTGATAACAAATAGGTTAAATGTATGGTGTGGAAAACAATATGAAAATAGTAGTAGCAATGTGAAAACAGTGGAAGCAGTGTGAAAACAGTAATTGCAGTGGTTGTATTATCAGTATAAGAAAATGGACCGGGGTCCACAGTTCACTAGTGGTGTCTCTCCATAAAAGATAGATAACACGTGTGGTGAATAGATTACATCTAGGCAATTGATAGATAATGAAACATGCATGACATGATGATTACTATGTGATTCATGCGGGCATTACAACAAGACTCATAGACCGTTATCCAACTGCATCTATGACTAATAATCCACCCTCAGAATATCCTCCGAACAAACTTTGCCTATTAAGTTGCAAGCAACAGATAATCGCAGTAAGCAAAGTGTGTAATGTAAACATCGTTTTTCTCCCTAATGGCAACAACACATCCTCCATCCGTCACGTTTCTGTCACTCGAGCATAGATGCAAAGGATGCATGAACCCACTAGCGAGCATAAATACTCCCTCTTGGAGTCACTAGTATCTACTTGGCCAGAGCATCTACATGCAAGATCATAAATAACATACACATTAAGATAACATGATAGATTGATAATCAAGAGACATGACATTCAATAATCACCGGATCCGAGCAAACACAACATGTAGCATTACAATAAGATGATCTCGATCATGTAGGGCAGCTCACAAGATCTAAACATGAGGCATAAAGAGAAGAGAACAACCATCTAGATACTACTATGGACCCGTAGTCCAAAGATGAACTACCCACGCATCACTCCAGAGGCGGGCATGGTGGTGTAGATCCCTCCGGTGATGATTTCCCCTCCCGGCAGGGTGCCGGGGAGAACTCCAGAACCCTCCCAAACTCGGGTTTACGATGACGGCGTTCTCGGTTGTTTTTTGTGGAAAAGTGGTATCTTTTTTGCGCAGCGAGGGGCGCGTCGCCCTATGATGTGGCCTCCTCCGGGTCTCTTCGGGACTCCGTGGAACCTTCGGGAATTCTAGGACTTCTGGGCTTTGAATTTTTCAATTCCGAGAATATTTCCAGAACAACTTTTCTGAAACTAAAAACAACAGAAAATATGAACTGGCTCTGTGGCATCTTGTCAATAGGTTAGTCCCAGGAAATCGATAAAAATAACATAAAGTGTAAGGAAAACATGTAGCATATGGCATGAAAACAACATGGAACATCAGAAATTAAGGATACTTTTATGACGTATCAAATAGTACTAGCAAATATGCCTGTGCGTTGCAACGGTAGAAACAAATCACATCCCCTTGGCCCAATAATCATGACTCAAGGTAACCCCCTCCCCCTTAATGTTCTTTAGTTCGTCACGCCGTGCTACCTGTGTTAGTAGTTGTCCTTCCTCCCGTCTTACTAACGGTGGCCGTGGTGTCTACTTAATAATAACGCATCAGAATGTGGTCAATACCATGGCAATGAGTTCGGCCACTACACGCCACTACAATATGAAGTCTATCAAATGTGTCTTTGAGAGAATATTCGTTTATTAACATTCGTCATGCCATCTAAAAATAAATATAGAAGAGACACATTTTTTTTTCCTTTGTGCCTGTTCATGAATCAAAATCTGATCTACATAACCAAAGTTAACCCATACATTACTTGAATGAAATATTGAATCATCCAAAAGGAAAATTTTGAAAGAAAAAAAATAATCAACACATATAGCTTACTTTGCCTCTCACCACATCAATCACGTAATTGATATTCGTCTCCGATTAAAAAAAAATTGCTTAATGTCAGGCAGCTGCAAGGGAATTGAATGAATTGATGTGTCACACTCGTTGTTGAGGTGTGTAGATTCATAAACAATCAACAGCTCCAGAAGATTATTCGGCTTTTCAAACTCCCTGAGCAATTAGGTAACACTAAAAGCAGATCTATCCATCGACATTTCGTTCTCTACAGAAGATATAGTTAAATTTATGCCGCGTTGCAATAATTAGGAAGCTCAAGGTTTTTGTGATGAACTTGGATTTATCGCAAGCATTAGTACGCACATAGTCCAGCTGCTCAAGCCAAGAAACACGATTACAAATCTGTGTTTCCTTCAAGAAGTTCTTCTGACCATATATAACCCAAATTGCTTGCGTCGTCACGAGTTTATACGTCGGCGTTGGAGACTCACCTGCACGCCTAACTGCTGCCGCACACAGCTTGGCTAGGAGAAGCAGAACCGAGTCGACATCGGCAGTACTATTGATACCGAACCAGCAAGGACAGAGATGTTGTCTACCGCATTTGTCCTCGCCGGCACAATACGGACAATTGAGCGCGATGATTGTTGTCGCGGTGTTCTGCGGTCGCCTTCCTTGCCGTGAGCAGGACACACAACAAGCATGTACATGGTTGTGCAGGGATCTTTGTTGTACTTGCACGCACATGCACATGCACATGTATGTATTCGTACTCAGCCAGCTAGCTTACCGACCGGAGAAACCATGCACATGCATGAGGACCTCGCGAGCTGGACTATGGAGTCATCTGCTTCGTCTCAGCTTAGCTGCAGCTCGGTTGTGACCTATGTCGATGGGAAGGTGAGGGCATAGGCGACCCGGCAGGGTGGCCACTACATGTACGTTTGTGAGCTGGGCACCTAGCACGTAGCCTTTGCCAATAGAGTGGCTGATTTGTGCCGCCTGCCGCGATTTGTGTATTGGTGAGCATCCACGGCTCCTCCAATGGCAGCCTTGGCCAACAGGGTGACTGAGTTTGGACGCGAGCTCAGCGTTCGCAAGCATCTGCGTCTCCTCCAACGGAAGCGTTGCCTTGGCCAACGGGTTGGCGGAGTTTGACCGCGAGCTACACGGGATCAACAGCTCTCGGCGAAATCGTTTCCTCGTAGCTCTGGGCTCTCACCCGAGTGAGCGATGTCGCCTGCATGTCTGCTTTAGCCACAGGTTCTCATCCAGATCGTTTCTTCTGAGTTCTTCCTGCGTCTTTCTCCGTCGACGAAGCTGATCTTGCATCTCTCTGATACGTTCTCCATTGACGATTTGGCGGCGGCGAAGGATCCGGATAACGGAGCAGGTTGGACGTGCCCTTGACCCACGCCTAGGGTCGCTTGGCTCCGGGTGGTGGCTGACATGACCTTGACCTGCACCCAGGGTTGCTCGGCTCCAATCTCGGTCGTGACGGCGTGGGTTGTGTGGGTCTCCTTGATCCTTGCATTTATATTTGCAGGAGCAGGCCAGGCCTAAGGCGCGGTGGGTTGCCGCATAGCGTGTCAGTGTTTGACTCGGGCTCCCTTTATCCTAATCACACTCGGCCACGTATTTGAAACATATACAATAAGTACGCTAGAAACAACTATGCACGGAACAAAACTATCCTGACGGACCAGAAAATAATACGAAATAAAACTCACGTCTGATTTTCTACTTGGTGGCAGGGTGGGTAATTTATGTCAATGTTGAGGGCAGTTTAGGTGACGTACCAAACCAAACCAAGGAAGCCTTAACGCCTTTATTATTAGGTATAGATTCTCTTGTTTCATTGATAAATCATTTGGAGAGTTTTTGTTGAAATAAAGTGATTGGTGTTGGAAAGCAATAAAATATTTTATACTTATAACGGTGTAAGTGAAGCTTGTTTAGACTGTGGTTTAGACTTTAACATGTCATAATAGATATTACTTTAATTCTATACTTAGTAGTTATTGATGTAGCATGACTTGTCTCAAATATCTCAGAGTGCTTAATGTGCCATTGAAATAAATCATGAGTTGTTATTATCATATCGAAGCATAATATTGTGGTATTCTCCTTCGAATGATTTATTTGGTTGACTTGGCGCATGCTTACACCATGTTATGACTACAAACCATTCACCTCTAGCCTCTATGATCATTTATTTTTTGACTTCTAATATTATTTATGCTTTGATTAATAATGTTTTTGTCGCCATGCATGATTATTGCCATTATTGCTCTCTTAGTTTGTCGCTCCCAGTCTCTTGCTAGCCTTCACCTATACTGAGTATGAGATCTACTCGTGCATCCAACTCCCAAAAACCAAAGTTTGCCAAATGTGTCTACCATACCTACTTATGTGGTATTTAACCGCCACTTCACTCCAAAGTATATTTCTCATGTGCTACCTTTAAAACCTTCAAAATTATACATGTTTTGTGCTCTGTTTTAGCTCATGAGGATGTAAGTAGATGATCTTTATTTCACTTGTTAATTGGACTTTACACACCTGAACTAGTGGAACATACGCTTATCCAATTCGCTGGAAGAGCGGGCAACGGGGTGACCAGCCCCAAGTTTGGTTACTTCACAATTCTCTTCACTCTTTTTGACCCTGATTCATCAGTTAAGCATTAGTGTGTAAACAAAAGAGAAGAGGGATGATCTACTGACCCCAGTAGAAAGAACGTCCTTCAATGGGATCCGCTCTTGTAAAGTCTAGTTAACTTGTGATTTAATGTATTGTTTATTTACCATTTGTTGACATAGACATATACCTCTCTTAAAAATTGTTTTCAAAACCTCTGGTTTAATCAAATAAAAAGGTCTAGCACATGAGTAATCTCTGCTTCCCTCTACAAACGACCTTTGTTTTACTTTTATGTTGAGCCTTCAACTTCTAACTTTATGCACCAATTAAGACAGCATATTTGTCATTCTGAGTATAATGTGCATCATTCCCAAAAATTATTATTGATTGATTCGTGATTATGTTATTACTTGTTCTCAAATTATTTGTATCTAGTCACCACTTGAACTTTGAAGGTATCCTGGCATTTATGTTTTTATGTCACTTTAAGGACAAGAGGGATACCACTTTGCTATGTTTTCTTTATGTTCGAAACAAACGTATAATTTTCAGTGCACTATTATTCATGATCTTTTGTTTGTGTTACTTTTCATGTTGCAACATGGTTGCTAAGTTACATTGTTAGAATTATATTTATCATGTCTATGTTTAGAGTACTTGGATATCATCTTACAATGCTTTTACAATAATGATGATAAAGATTGTGTTGGTAGAATGTCACCTTAGAAATTATTTTGTTTTTATCGTTTTACCTACTCGAGGATGAGTAGAACTAAGATTGGGGATGCTTGATACGTCTTCAACGTATCTATAATTTCTGATGTTCCATGATTGATATTATGACATTTGCTACATGTTTTCTATACACTTTATATCATTTTTATGGACTTTTTGGGACTAACCTATTAACAAGATGCCACGGCACCAGTTCCTGTTTACTGTTGTTTTTTGTTTCTGAAAAGTTGTTTTGGAAATACTTTCGGAATTGGACGAAACAAAATCACAGGGTCCTATTTTTCTGTCACGTACCCGGAGTCCGGAGGAGACCCGGAGGGGGCTCCAAGGTGGCCACACCATAGGGTGGCGCGCTCCCTGGCCGCGCCACCAGGTTTTGTGGGCCCCTCAGGAATCCTCCGACATCGCTCTTTCGCCTATATTTTGATATTCTCGGGAAAACCCTAAATACCCGAGCCTCCATCCACGAAAAGTTCTGTAGCCGTCGTCGTCGTCAACCCTAGTTCAGGAGGGTTCTGAAGCTCTCCTCGGCACCCTGTCGGGAGGGGAAATCATCACCGGAAGGATCTACATTACCATGCCTGCCTACGGAGTGAAGTGTGAGTAGTTCAGCCTTGGACTACAGGTCCATAGCATTATCTAGATGGTTTTCTTCTCCTCCTTTTGTGCCATCATGTTTAGATCTTGTGAGCTTCCTAACATGATCAAGATCATCTTATTGTAATGCTACATGTTGTGTTTGCTGCGATCTGATGAATATTGAATGCTATGTCAAGTTTTTTTTGAAAGGAATGCGGTGGGGGAAGCCCCTATATCGATTTTTTTTGAAATAATAAGAACCCAAATATGCGTCCGTGAAGACTTGAACCTGGGTGGCTGGGTTGTACATCCACTTCCCTAACCAAGTGAGCTAGGCTGACTTCTTAATGCTATGTCAAGTTTATTATAGATCTATCTTTTATATGTTATTTGTGATCTTGGATTATGTTCTGAGGATGGATTATTAGTCATAGATGAAGTTGGATTACGATCTACGTATCATGTTGTAATTCCCAAATAAATCTCATAGTAATCATCGTGTCTTGCACATGCACTACGGTGCAGTCTCTATTTCTGTTAATTGCCCAGCTGTAATTTGTTTACCCAGCATGTTATTTATCTGTTTTAAAGAGACACCACTAGTGAACTGTGGACCCCGGTCCATTCTTTTACACTGATATACAACCGACTGCAAGCATTATTCTCTTTTACTGCAAACACCGTTCTTTTTCATTTACTACAAACATACATCATTTTTCACAATATACGTCTAATCCTTTGTGTTCAACAAAACCGGTGAGATTGACAACATCACGGTTTCGTTGGGGAAAAGTATATTAGTTGTGTTGTGTGCAGATTCCACGTTTCTGCTGAGCCTGGTAGTTGGTCCTGCCAACATCAGTTGTCATTAACCTTTAGAAGTGATTTCTTTCTCCTACTGGTCCAATTGAACCTTGGTTTCTTTCTGAGGGAAACTTGTTGTTGTACTCTTCATACATTCCTCTTAGGGTCTCCCAACGAACGTGTGTCTACACACCATTAGGTTCCACCGCTTCGCGTGCAGGCGACGGAATACTTCCTTGTAGCGGACGGTGTTGACGGGGTTCGCCGGATCCCACTCCGGCGAGGCGCACTGCTCCAACATGAACACATCGTAGTAGTGTGCAAGATATGATGCACGCATGTCCACACGACTCTGAATGCACTGGATTTGCCTAGACCTTACATGCATCAACAATCTGATCTAAATTTGGTAGTAGTGCCACACTCGGGCGGATGTCGTGGTACGGCTCAATCCCATCAATTGGCGCATGATGCTGGAGGATGTCATACGTAACAGAGGAAGCTTTACTTGTCTATATACATACAACGGCTGTTCAATCTTGTATGTGCTGCCAAGCTTCGCTTCACATGCCCTTAATAGTGCATACATGATGCGCACGAGGAGAAACCGACATACATGATCCCTCGCATGTAGAACTAGCTACGCTCGTTATCACACCCAGCCTCGGCCCACGACAGCACTGCCACGAATAGAGCGTGCTTGCGTTGTCTCAATTCCTATGGAGGTAAGAGAATCTCTCCCTCGCGCCCCAAAGGCCTCCTCAGCCTCCTTCCCGTCCGGACGGCCCCGAAGCCGTCCACTCGCGTCCCCCCTCCATTGGACCTTCCCGTCCACTGTCGCTTCCCTCCACTGTTCTTTTCACCCATCCACGCCGCCGACAACCCCGCCCCTCTTCCAGCGCCAGCCAGGTCTCCGGTGCCTCGCTCCGCCTGCGCCGCCCCGGGCGATCTGAGGTGCCCACCTCGCTGCCAAGGTGTTCATCGTTTTGCCCGGTTGGGTGCCGGCTGTTTTTTTGTCAATCTTCTGACGTCATTTTCATTTCTATAGATGGACAGCGACGATGAGTTGATGATGAACTTTATCCTTGATGAAGAAGCCAAAATAGACGAGGAGGAAGATGAGAACTTGCTTGTTCTTGCTTGTCTTGCACAACTCCTCGTCGATGATAAAGCCAATAGTCAACCAAAACGAGGAGACTCCAAGTTTGGGAGGAGAAATACGAAACCGAAGATGAGAATGGAGGGCCACTGCATTCTCTTTGCCGACTATTTTGCCGAAGAGGCAAGTTCGATGCAAAGGAATTTCGTCGAAGATTTCAGATGAGCCGGAGGTTGTTCAACACATTGGTGCAACATGTGAGAGTGCACGACACCTGGTTCAAGATGAAGAAGGACGCTGTTGGGATGGTTGTTTTCTCATCAATTCAGAAGTGCACTGCTACTATGAGAATGCTTGCATATGGAGACCCTGTAGATGGCCAGGACGACTATCTACGCATGTCAGAGTCGACGGCTATCAAAGCCATGTACAGGTTCTGCAAGGCGATAGTAGAAGTGTTTGGCACAAACTATTTGAGATGACCAAACGAGGATGAGATTGCTCGGATCCTGACAACAAATGAAGCAAGAGGTTTTCCTGGTATGCTTGGAAGCATCCATTACATGCACTAGCGCTGGAAGAACTGTTCATTTGGCTGGCAAGGATTGTACAAAGGGGGACATTAAGGAGTTTGCAGCGTGGTCCTTGAGGAAGTGGCAGATCAGGAGACTTAGATTTGGCACGCATCATTCGGCATGACAGGATCTCACATTGACATCAATGTAATGCAGCGTTCCATTGTGTCCGCGAAACTTGTTGAAGGTCATGCTCCGCCAGTAAACTATGTTGTCAATGGTCACAAGTACAACAAAGGGTACTACCTAGCGGATGGTATGTATCCAAGATGGTCAACATTTGTGAGGACAATTCCCAATACTCTAGGCAATAAGAAATTGGGGTTTGTCTCGGTACAAGAGAGCACAAGAAATGGTGTCGAGCGTCCATTTGGAGTGCTCCTGCAGAGGTTTACCATTGTCCGGTATCCTGCTCTCACTTGGTCGGCCGAGCAGATGGGAGAGGTCATGAATGCATGTGTTATTATGCACAACATGATCATTAAGGATGAGCGTATAAATCCAGTGTATGATCATCTTCCATATGAGTGTCAGAGTCCTCTCGCCAATGTGGATCACAATATGCCAACGGATTGGACCGAGTACATCACTATGCATATGGAGATCCGAGATGAAACCACTCATAATCAACTCAAAGATGATCTAGTGGAGCATTTGTGAGTTCGTAAAGGCCTGACGACGGTATAGTGCACTTCCAATTTATTTTTAATTGTATGGATATTTTTATTATTATCCATTCATGAACTATATATATATATATGTATGTACCGATTTAAATCTAGAACATAAGTATTTTTAAGACTCTAAAATAATAAAAGTAGACAAAATATTTCTTTGCGTGTTTTGCTTGGGGGCATCTAGTGGGGAAGGCCTGCCCCCCTACGATGTTGCAGTGTCCGGACGAGACCGACTTCTCCGGACGCCGATGCGGATGGGTGTGAGTGGAGCTCTAAGGCATCTCCTACGGGGCTGCCTACTTGGCCTGGACAACCCCGATTTGAGCAGCCAGGCCGAAAAGGAGGCCCCTACGGGGCTGCTGATCTCGCGGTCGCGTCCGTTTTTCGTTCGGGCCTGCTCAAGTCACCGTGCGGACGCACTCACGCCCCCGTTCCCGCGGCGGGTTGGCCCACCCGTCAGCTGCACATCGCCCGTTCAGCTGCCCCTCTGGTCCTACTTAAGCGCCACGCGTCCCTCCCGTCCCCACACGCCGCCCCCACTTCCCCCACTCACCACTCTCCCATCCTTCTCTCTCCGCCGCCTGCAAAACCAAGCGTCGCCGCCTCTCTCTCTCTCCACCGCCGCTAGGATGCCCCGCCGCTGATGGCTTGGGGGCGGGAAGAACGACATGGAGGCCGGGTCCTCGCGCCGCCGCGCTCCCTCGAACTCCCTCCCCCGCCTCCTCCCCCGCCCCCTCCTCCTTTCCAACTCGCGTCGCCGGCCGTCGCGGACGACGAGAAAGAGGACGACCAGCGCGTGCGCCGGCGTCCCTACCTCAACGGCGACAAGTGCCAATGGTACTGGGACAACGCGTTCCCAGTGCCATGGACGGACGTACACCTTGCGGACGGTTGGCACCTCAACCCATAGCTGATTCCGGTGCCGCCGGTCCCCAATAGCGGACTCGAGCGGGAGAACGAGATCCTTCGCCGTCGGGAGGAGCTCCCCGAGGACCTGCGAATGCATCCAACATTCGTGATGGATAGTCTCCACTGGGACACGTGGTTCGCCGATGAGCATGACCTCCGTCGGCGGGCCTACTTTGGTGTCCGCCCCCCAGTATCCGCCTACGGACCTCCCCCGTCGCCGCGCCCGACGAGCGCCTCCAGGGAATCTGCGCATAGGTAGCCCCGTGCGTGGGCCGGCCAAGGAGGAGGACGACGACCCCGTCCCCGATGAGGTGATGTGGGAGGGCCTTGGCATATCCCTCCACGACTCGGCCATGGAAGCCAGGGCGCGCCAGGAGGAGGAGCGCGAGATGGCCATGGCAGTGGCGGAGGCTACGGAGGCAGCAGAGAAGGCCCTGTCACGGGCGGTGGCGCAGCGGGAGGCTAGAGAGGCCTAGGAGGCGGCGGCCTTGGCGGCGGAGGAGGCCAGACTGGCGGCCCAGGAGGAGGAGGAGGAGGAGCGCGCGGAGGCGCTGCACCGCTGCCCAAGGTGGTCCCGGCCCCTGGTCGGCATGACCTAGGAGTGGACAGGGCCACCCCCGGAGCTGCCGGAGGCGCCACTGGCCCCCGCCCAGCCGGCCACGCCGTCGTGTCCCCCAGGCCTGCCGGGCCACCTCTTCGAGGAGTCGGACTACATCATCCTCGATGACGAGGACGAGTAGCTCCGGTGAGCTCCGGTCGTCATAGCTAGGGTTTAAGTTTTTTTCTTTTTTGAATTTAAATTGGCCGTTTGTGGCTCCCATCCTCAAGTAAGCAGCCCCGTAGGGCGCATTCCAATTTTGTCGTGTCCCCCCTCTACCGGACCACTGCTCAAACGAACGGATTTGCCCGTGTTTTATCCGTCATTTGAGCATACCATAAGAGATGCCCTAAGGTTCGAGATGGACACGGACACGATCGATCGATCGATCGAGAAAGCCACGCGCCTCTCGGGCTCGGAACACCGGATGGGGTACCGTTGCGTGCGTGCATTGCTTGCTTTTGGAACAGGAATATGTCGCCGTCTGTACATCTGGAAGAGAGGCAGTACCGATCTTTTCTCGTGTGTCCGTCGTTCTTCTACCACGTGTTCGAGGCACGCTGATGGGTCCATTGTCCGGGAATAGGGTCTAGTCCGGGACGACCGGAATCGATTGATAGGTTTGCAATGGCCAGCTGCCAGAGTACGTACGTCTACGTCCTTGAGCTGGGTCCTGCACGGCCTGGCCACACACCTGTTGATTTTGTACCAAGCGAACAGCTATACCGCGGCCGTGTTCACGGGCCACGACGCGCGACATGGAGCCGCACGGCTCAAGAATGCAGTGGTCACGCACGCACGCCTAACACATGACATGATGTTCTGCGCCACAAACTTTTCGTTTCGATCTCTCGGTTAAGTTTTTAGTGCATGCCAATCGATCCATCACCCGGCTTCACTTGGACGTGTTTTTTTTAGATAAAAGGCCTTTCTCCCAACTTTGAGTTAACAAAGCCAAACAAGGTTCAACGGTTACGGTACAGACTGCTGGGCATACAACTTATCCATAAAATAGGAAGCAACTACGACAACATGCTGGGCATACAGCTTAGCCTAAGAAGAGAGAAAAAACGACAACATGCTGGGCATACAGCTTTAGCCGAACAGTAAAAGGATAAGTGTCACCAAGGGAGGCAGCAGTCCCACGACTAGGAACGGAGCTGGAGACAAGATCGGTGAATCGTCTTCAACTCCGAAGTGAGCAGTCTAGCATCCTCCTGGTCCCCCCCCCCCCCCGGAGCGTAGGTGTCCGAAGCTGCAGGAATAAGGTGGTTTTAAACACAATGTCAGTGGGATGATTAATAATGTTTCCTTCTATGGCATGTTTATTACGAATGTTCCACAATGCCCAAGATTGGGCCAGAAAAAGCAACCAGCCGCGTCTAGCCTCTCTAGGATTCGCCGCGCTAATCAAATTTAACCATTGGTGTCTGGAGTTTGGGTTCCAGGCCCTCCCTAGGGCCTGTTGCGCCACACTCCAAGAAAACGAGGCTAGGGAACATGCGAAGAATATGTGATCCGCTGTTTCGGGGGGCATGGCGAGTCGCAATTTGGTCGCCAGAGGGAAGCCTATCTAACATCAGCTGCCAGGAAAATACTTTGATTTTAAGAGGGAACCTAGCCTCCCAGATATCTTTATGGAAGGGAATCGGAGTCCCCTGAGAAAGGGCAGCGTACATAGACCTAACCGAGAATTGCCCCGAGCTCTCGAGGCTCCAAGAGATCTTGTCGGGTCCCAGGGCAAGGTGCGTCCGTTGGGTAAGGGCTGTTAGCTCATTCCATTGTGCAAGACCTCTAGAATCTAGCAATCGACGCAGTCGAATACCCCTAGGATCGCCTGCTCAACCGAGATGTCTTTGTTGTCACAAATGTTAAAAAGGAGGGGAAATTTGTTGGAGAGAGGCCCGTCCTCCATCCACCAATCAGTCCAGAATTGAGTTTGACGGCCATTGTTAACGTGGTGTCTAGCTCCTAACTTGAATAGTTGTTTGATCTTTTGCAAGCTTTTCCAGAACTGGGATCCCCCTCTAGCTGTGCTAGCAAATATGTCGCCCTCGGGCGAGTATTTGTTGCGGATAATGACTGCCCACAGCTCATCACCCGCCTGGTACAACTTCCAAATCCACTTAAGCATCAGAGCTTTGTTCATATTAAGTGAATTGATCAGCCCGAGTCCACCAAACTCCTTCGGGCGACAGACTGACGGCCAGTTGAGCATGTGATACTTTCTATTGGGCCCCGAGCCCTCCCAAAAGAATCTTGCTCGATGCGAATCCAGTTTCTCGTGCACCCCTTTCTGGATGAGAAACAACCCCATAGCATAGGTAATGAGGTTATCAAGACAGGAGTTGGAGAGGACTAATCTGCCCCCTGATGACATAAATCTTCCAATCCAAGGTTCCACCCTGCCTGCTAATTTCTGAACTAGGAACTCCCATTGTTCCTTTGTCAGCTTCCTATCAGAAACCGGGAGACCCAGATAAGTCATTGGGAGTTTCCCGGGTTTGCAATTCAGCTGTCGCGCTACCCTAAGTTGTACTTCCGCCGGCTGGTTCAGAACTATGACCTCGCTTTTGTGGTAATTAATCTTTAGTCCCGACATGTTCTCGAAGCACATGAGGAGGAATTTAAGGTTAGCTACCTCATGGTCAACACATTGGATCATAATGATCGTGTCGTCTGCGTATTGAAGGTGCGTCACCCCGCCAGGGTAAAGATGCGGGACCACCCCGTGTATATTCCCGGCAGCATTAGCCTTATGTAGAATTGCCGAGAGTCCCTCGGCGACGAAGTTAAAAAGCATAGGCGAGAGTGGGTCGCCCTGGCGGACCCCTCTTTTATTACGGAAGAATGGGCCCATCTCCCCGTTAATGGAGATTGCTGTTTGTCCTCCTTTGACTAGTTGGGAGATCCTATGGATGTACCCCGCGTCGAAACCCTTTCGCCGGAGTATGTCCGTAAGGAAGTCCCAGTTAACCCGGTCATAGGCCTTTTCGAAATCCAGCTTTAATAGGATCCCCCCAAGGCTTTTGGACCTTAATTCGTGGACGATCTCCTGAAGGGTAAGAGCACCGTCCAAGATGAACCTCCCTTTGATGAAGGCCGTCTTATATGACTAATAACTTTGTTGGCAATTGGGTCTAGTTTGCTTGCATATGCTTTAGCAATGATCTTGAAGATCATGTTGATGAGCGCGATTGGTCGGAATTGGGAGATGGTATCTGCACCCGGACATTTGGGGATCAGAGACAACACCCCAAAGTTTAGTCTCGAAATGTCTATTCTGCCCAGAATAAAATCGTTTAAAATGTGTAGAACCCCATTCTTCACCAGATGCCAGAATCTTTTGAAGAACACCACCGGGAACCCGTCCGGTCCGGGAGCGGTATCTGTTTTCATCTCTTTCACTAGAGCCTCGAGTTCCTCTTTTGAAAAAGTGCGACATAGGACAACATTGTCCTGGTCCGATACCAACTGTGAGTCAGCCCAAATGTTTAAGGCAAGTCCACAATGTCTGGGGGAAGTCGACCCGAGTAGCTCTCTATAAAAGTCGTAGATGTGCTGTTGTAACGCTGTTTTCTCCGAGATCACTTCGTCACCCTTTATGAGCGAGGAGATGATACATTTGCGTCTTTTACCGTTAGCGATCGCATGGAAATAAGCGGTGTTAGCGTCCCCCTGGAGCGCCCACCTTATTCTACCTCTTTGCCTCCAATATTCTTCCTCAGCCCTGAAGAGGTGCATGAGTTGGTCCTCTAAGTGGAAGCGAAGGGCCCATTTCTCGTCCTCCAGACCAAGGGAATCCGCTTTCGCATCGAGTTCTTTTATAGATCTGAGTAGCGTCTCTTTTTTCTCTCTGTGGTTTTGCCCTAGGTTACGGCTCCAACCTCTAAGCCACTGTCTAGTGCCCCCGCTCATGAAGTTCCACCAGTCGATGATGTCCCTTCCTTGGACCACACGAGAAAAGTTATCCCACTTAGCGAATAGAAGTTCGGAAAAGTCGGGCAGTTCCAGCCAGCCGGTCTCAAAGAAGAAGCGATTGCTGCGGATTGGGGTGCCTTCGCCCGAATCCAAGATGAGAGGGGTATGATACGACCCCAAGCTAGTTTCAGCTACCAGAGATAAGAGTGGGAACAAAGTATCTAGGGCTGGTGAGATGAAAACCCTGTCAAGTACGCATCTAATTGGGTTCAGCCGTTTGTTCGTCTAGGTGTAACGAGCCCCGGCCCGTTCAACCTCTCGAAGGCCCCAGTTGGCGATGTGTAGATTGAACAATGCCACCCTGGCCCAGTTAATATTGCCGTTATTTTTGTCCTGGCCACCCCTAATCAGGTTAAAATCCCCGCCCATCACTATCGGGAGTTCAGAGTTATCGATCTTAGCAGAAATCTCTTCCAGGAATTGGGCCGAGGCCGAGTGGTCGACGGGTCCATAGACGTTAATGAAGAGAAATTTCATACTCGAGGGACGATGAAACACCTCGAGGCTAAGGAAGTGGGCACCCCTGTCCATACTTCCTACTTCGAACAAACTGTCTCTAACTCCGATGAGCATGCCACCCGACTGGCCAGTCGCAGGTAGCCAGTTCCAAAAGAAAAGATCGTTTGCTTCTAAGTTGCGCAGTTCCCTGTCAGATAAATCATGTTTGATTTTTTCTTGCAAGCATACTATGTCTATTTTATGTGACCGGAGAAGATCTTTTAGCAGAGTTTGACGCCCCGGCGCGCTGAACCCGCGGATGTTCTGAAATAGCCATCGCATTAGGACACCAAGGGGGTATCCCGTACTTGGAGGGTGTTGGGTCGAGCGGGGACATAGTCTCCCTTTTTTCCTTTGGATTTTCGCGTGTAGGCTTTTTTGGGTTGCTGGCGGGCTAACACCTGTTTCCTGGTTCTCTTAGCAGGGCCACCCGAGCCACTGCCACGAAGGGGGAGGGGAGTTGGGTTGCAGAGGGACCCTGGCTCCGCCTCAACGATTCTCGAGGAGTCCCTAGACTCCATAGGAAGTGGGTCGGAAAGAGCAGAGGGATCCCTATCCCCTGCCGCCGCTGTCGGCGTGTTGGGCAAGTGCTGGGACCCGTCCAGATCCCCGGCAGGAGTTGCCTCCTGGTTCTTGGCATTCTGAACTTCCCTGGCTAGGGCAAGCTCCGCTTGGGCAAGCTCGGACGCTTGAATGATGGAGAGGGATTCTTTAGGGTATTCTACCGTCGTGGAGTCAAGGACTATCCCTCTATTGTTAGCTACCGCGAGGAGATGGTCGTCATCGATATTTGGGAAAACAGCAAAATGTTCAATGTTGGGGGCGGAGGTACCTGTGTCATTGCGTGCAGCCACCCTGGCGGCAGCCCGGTCCAGCATCGAGTCCTCCGTCAACCCATCGCCGCGCGCGCTCTTGCGGGTGGAGGAGACCAGAATCGCCGCGCTCCTAAGCCCACGGGACACCATGGCAGTCAGCGCCGGGATCACCCCCGCCGTTGCTGCAGAATCTCCGGAGAAGTCCGGTTGTGGGAACATCCCAAGCGCACCGGCGAGGGTTTTTGCGGGGCGGTCTGCGTTCTTCTTGCTGCGGCGCTCCCTGGTACGCGCAGCAGCCGGGTCAGATGACCAGTTGGGGGTCGAGTCGTTCCCCAACCCCGTCCCGTGGATCCCCGACAGCGTGAGAGATGGGGAGGGGGCAGGAGAGACCACGTCCATGGACAACACAGGTTCCTTGCGCGGCGGAGAGGAGGCATCGATAGAGGTCAGCTCCAGGGTCTTGGCCGATATGAAAGAGCCATACTGACCCTTCAGAGAGGAGGTGGGGGGTTCCCAGCCCCAAGTGTGTCTTCTTTCCAGTTGAGCTCGTGTCCTTGGGCGGCGGGGCCTCCTTAGGCGAGGGGCATGAACGCTTCCCATTCCACTCCTCTGTGTCATCCTCGGAACTCTTCTCGGCGGCGTCATCTTTGTCCTCTTGGGGAGGAGGCGGAGGTGGAGGGGAGGTTGCAGTGCCTCTCTCTGCAGCGCGCTCCACTTCCACCCTAATTTTGAAACCTTTCTCGTTCACGAACAGTGGAAAGAACTCCACTATCCGAGCTCCAGCTCTGCAGCCGAAGTGCATGCGGACGGGCATTGAGGGATCCTCCAGGGTGTCTTCATCCACGGCCATCGGGCTCCCCACCGGGCGGGCGCCGACCTGGAGCTTGCTCGCAAAGCGGAAGGGAGGGGGTACCCCGTGTAGCTTCACCCACGTCGGGACCAGGACTTCGGAGGCATGCTCGTGGATGGCACCTTCAAGAACAATGGCTCTAGCCTTTGAGATAGGCAGGCGGAGCCCTCCGCCGCGGATTCTCATCCTAAGGTTGCATGCAGAGGGGAAGACGAGCGAGAAGTCCGCCGAACTGATTTGCTTCACCTGTCAGTTCCAGTCATCGTCGACCAGTTCTTTGAACTCCGCCTCCACCTCAGAAGCAGTGAGCTCAGGGCCCTCCACGAACCGTCGCCGAATTCGGAGGGACCTCCCCATCTCCCCTTCTTCCACTTCTAGGCGCATGACGCCTATACCATCCAATCCGAACCCAGCCCAGTAGGGATCGAACCTGTCATCAGAGCCAGTGCACATCGCCAAGGGATGGCCACTCGCGTTGCATTTCACGCAGTAGGGGTCCTCTGTGCAATCAGCTTGGAAGTGTCCAACCTTGCTACAGTTGTAGCAGGTGGCCTTGGAGGCATCTGTAGCCCCTGCTACTGCTCCCGAGCCCGAGGAACCGCCGGTCCCCTCGACCGTGCCCTCAAAACTCTTCTTCTGGTAGCCGGAGCGGCCTTGTCCACGCGCGCCTCCGCAGCCAAAGGGACACCCCTCTGCGATCTGCCTTGCGCACTGCCGCCCTCCCATCTTCTGTCACGTTGCTCCCGCTCGCGGCCATCGCGTTGCTCACGTTCGCGGCTGCGACGCGGGGAAGAGTGCCCGCGGTCGAAGGACCGCCTGTTTTCCTCCACCTCGCGATGCAGACGCTCCTTCAGCTCCCTCCGGTCGCCACCGCCCGCGTACGCCGCGTAGGTGCGCTTCCCTTTGCGCGCCTCATCTCCACGGCCCGGCTCTCGCTCCATGGTAACAAGGAAGGGAGGGGAGAGAGGTGGGCGGACGAGAATCTTGGCTCGGTTGCGGTGGCGGCTCACGTCTTCTGAGATTTGACGAAGAAACATGGTCGTTGAATGGGACGATTGGGATGGCCTCGCCGGTATCGGGATGGAGGCTCAATAGATGGTGGGATGACACGTTGGGAGCCCTCCTGAAGGACAAGAGCCGCCAAGCCAACGGGGCATTGGTATATGCCATGTGGGGCATTTCGAAGGAGCGGAGCAGGCGGGTCTTCTAAAATGAGACACTTCTTCTGGATGTAGTTGTAGCCCTAGTTAGGAGGACATAGCGGAGAGGGCCTACGTCCACACAACTGATCCCGTAAACCAGATTAGTAGGATTTAGTGCCCTTTGTAGGGCTGTAATTGTTTCACCAAAAACTATGTATATAAACTCTCTTTCTATCTAATCGGACGATAGAACGACTGCCTTTAGCCTAAAAAATCCAACAGAGTTCTCTTGGATATAATATCTCGAAGAAGTTAGTACCATTCTAGAGGAAAAGAAATATGGGCTCTTGACTCTTAAAGAGACTAGCTGATTTTGTTTCAATAACCAATACAAAATAAAGAGGGCGGGAAGGATGGCAAATGACGACCCACATAGCCTGTCGAGAGACTCAATTAGTCTAGATATTGGCTGGCATGTGTGGTACCAAACTCCACCTATATGTGTTCTCCCTCTGTCCGGAAATAAGTGGTCTTTTACCTTTTAGATAAAGTCAAACTTTATAGTATTGACCAACTACATAGAAAAAAGTGCTAGCATTTATGACACTAAATTTATTACCGCTAGATCCGTATTGAAATGTAGTTTCATAATATATCAATTTAATGGCATACATGTTACTAGTTTTGTCGTAAAAGTTGGTCAAAATTTTAAAATTTTGAATTATACCAAAAGCTAGAAGTACACTCATTGGCGGACAGAGGGAGTATGTATCCAGTTTAACACTATTTGAATAAAAGAGTGCAGAGTTCTCACACAAAAGAAAATACTAATAGGCGCAGAAGTAATGGGCCTCCCTTGCTCCGTTGAAACACCACTGGTTCAAATATCCATACACTACCTCCCACATACAGACATACCCCCTCCGGCCCGGTTTGTAAGTCTTGTACGCGGGTCGCCAATTTGACCAACATACAAGTTACATAGCATAAAAAATAGACCATTCGAAACTTCAGGTTTTTATATTTTTTAATGGTATAATTTTTATATTCTACAATTTATATTATGTTAGAAAAATTGACAACATAGACACGTGCAGAACCTATAAACTGGGGACGGAGGGAGTACAAACTTTCATTGCACCTAACAACCATCACCAACTTATAGGCTTTGAATCATGAACTTTTAACATCTTTGAAGCGCTTCAGTCAATATTGCTCCAGGAAAGAAAAAGGAGTAAACAAGTACGGAGTATTGCCGAGGTTTAGGCCTCCTTTGATTCACAGGGTATGAAAACTAGAGGAATAGAAATTTTGTAGGATTGAAGTTCCTTGTCCAATGTAATCCTATGAGCACAGGAATAAGATGCAGTATTTTTCCATGAGGTCCAACCTCATGTTAGTTTTCCAGTAAAAATGCACTATGGAATTCCTATGGGAAAAATTCGGTTACAATCTTGTGAATCAAACGTCTCCGGAAGGAAATTTTCCAACCGGTCCAAATCCTACCAAATTTCTTAGGAAATCCTATGAATCAAAGGAGGCCTTAGATGGACAGGATGTACTCCTTGAGCAATTCCTCCCTCCGCCCGTAACATAAGACCGTTTTGGCAAACTGTTTTAGCTTGCCAAAACATTTTGGGACGGAGGGGGTAGTATTTAAATAACGATGCAAGTAAGAAATGGGCAACCCGATCATTGCAATACCTTAAAATTTTACTCGGGACATGTTTTTAGGCTGCTAGTCGTTCAACGGAAAATATGGCAATTGCAGAGCTCAAACAACTGGAAACGGTGTCTGCCTGCATATGCTACTGCATTACCCGTTTTGCCACATATGACAAACACGTTTCTCTGAAAGGCTGTTACATCATTCTCCGATCCAAACTACGAATATATACATAGCATAAGGTAGCACTTTTCGGTTCGGTTCTTCTGTCAGCTCCTTCAGTGCTGGACACTTGATTTTAGGCGTTCTTCTACAAGGCGTGACGAGCTCATTTCGCACTTTTGTACATGTTGTCAATTGTGCCCTGCAAATTTGAGCAAGATTAGAGCTGATCGATATCCTCTTTTACAAGGCATCAAAATACCAGGGCTGACCAAAATAATGCTGATGAAATAAAACACTATTAGCTTGATAAGTATCCAAGAAGTCACTGGCTTATTTTTCTGATGGTGCGAAAAAGGTCACCCGGTTCATAAGATGATTAATTCTTTTCTTTCCGCAGGATAGTTATTCAAGACACAAGAGAACCAAATTCCTCAAGTCGTCCATGCCCATATACAAGCTATGCCAAACATGGCTCACAATAATAATACCTGGTAGTACTTGAGCAATTGCGGTCGCTTCCTTTTATATGTTGGAGTGATCAAGTCACGTTCCATGTCGAACGGCACTGGGTCAAGATGTACAGCTCTTATGAATTCAAAACCTTTGAGCTGCAAAAAGATTTAGAAAGTTATGGTGAGTAAGTTGGGAATATCGTTTGAAAAGGAGCAAAACAGGAAAACAATAACAATCTAACCTTCTTCTCTTTCCCTGTTTTTGAAAGTTCCGCCAAAATATACTCTTTTGCTTTTGGATTCTCACACAGTGCCTCAAAATCACCACTGATTCCATTTCCCTCAGCCCAGCTCTCAAGAGCTTCTTTGTTAGGATTGACTACAGCAACAAGGAATGACTCGAAACTATTGCCATATACCCATATCTGGACAAATGTTTACAAAATGGAAGCAAATATTTAAATTATGTCAACAGAACAATGCTGGCAGCAACAGATAGGATGAAGCATGCATAACTATTTTTGAACATTATCATACAAAGAACAATGCTGAAAAGAATTGAAATAGCATATAAATTTATAAAACTGAGCTCTATATACCGAGTCTATAGCAGAAACGACACCGTAAATGTTCTCCAAATTTTCAACTGCCACATATTCTCCTTGTGAAAGCTTGAAGATATTCTTTTTGCGATCTATGATTTTCATACTTCCATCAGGTTGCCACTCACCAATATCTCCTGTAAGCAGAAGAGAAATATGTTATGAATCTCCACTTGGGATAAGGCACAATATAGAACAGTTTGTGTCAATAACACGACTGTGATTTCCCCCTTGGAACTGTTACTATTAAAAATATGAACACACCAAAATGTGATTTCCATAGTACTGGTTATTCAAGCTAAGGTGAGCAAAAACACTTGCAAATCTTAGTAAAACAGACCTAGTTAACCGGAGTGAACTTTTAGTCCCCTTCTGTTCACTACTGTGTGGACAGATACTGCCTTATATTTAGAGACCTAAATATTTAGGACTACTGGGGAGAAGAAATATTAGTCATTTGGCAATGCTTATGTTTCATTCTTTACTTTTGCAGCGACTACATAGTGAAAACAGACGACAGTTCAAACACTAAAAAAGCAAGGCGTACCAGTATGGAACCATCCATCAATCAAAACCTCCTGCGTAAGGTCTTCACGCTTGAAGTACCCTGAGAATAATGTTTCTCCCTTGATGCAGATTTCTCCACGAGGTGTGCTTGCAAGTGCATCGTAATTCATTTCAGGCACAGATTCTAAACGGGCATCAATATTTGGAACTGGAGGACCAACAGTCCCTATCATGGACATCTGATTTGGTAGCGAGACAAATGATCCAGCACAAGTTTCCGTGAGACCTAAAAGAGAAGAAATCACACGGAACAAAGCAGAAGCCATTGTAAGAATGAAGAAAGGCCAACAGTAAACATCAGCATATGCAGTTCAAGGACTATGGCCTGATTTAGGTAAAATAACATGTACAGGTCTCTTTTTTATGTTGCGGTCCATTTTTAAAATAGTGCACGTTGCAGTAAGTTCCGTTGACAGATCTACACTTTATTCGCCATAGATAGCAAAAGCCAACAACATGTCAACATTTCTGATGCCATGAGTAATGTATTTACGTGTACAGTATGATGGCGTAGGCCCATCACATGGTTACACCAGTTATCTTTAATTGAAAACAGTAGATCTAATCCATACGATTAAATTAATAAAGTTTACTGACCAATTGGAGTAGAGGAGAAAATATCAGGCAATCTTGCAACTTGAACCAATCATAACAGTAAAATTTAATTGCTTCATATGACGAGAATAAGAGATGTACCATATCCTTGTAAAACATGTGCGCATGTCACCACTCGCAGGTATTCTTCCACATGAGTGGCAAGTGGGGCGGCTCCAGATAATATAACACGGACATTTCCTCCAAGACCTTCTTTCACCTTAGTGTCACAAATATAATTTCTATTAGATGAACCCGGGAAATTTGGCAACATCGTACATAATGAAGAAGCAGTGAGTGTCAAGATGAATTACCTTACTGAAAACTACTTTATCACATATTGCAGCGGCTTCAGTGTGCTTAACTCCCCTCATCATTCTAAATTGCTTGCTGAAAAACATGATGTGTACGTCATACTTGGATCCGTGACAGGTGAGTTATCTAATGATGCAACCAGAAATATAACTAGTCTAGGGCCAGGGCTAGGAGGGCTGTAGCCCCACTCCAGCCCAGAGTAAATAGGGAGTACAGTTTGCATATTTTGGCCCAATCTGAATCCCAACAGACCAGCACCTCCAAGCCCAGGATAGTACTCCTATTGGTCCAACCCTGGGTTCACCACTGGATACAGACACTTAATAATTGAAGAACTTGGCATGAAGTGCACTTGAGAAGAAATTTCGGGTTTCTGATACTAAGAGTGCAAGCAAGTATTCCACACTTCCACCCAAGAAAAAAACACCACTCTGAGATTAGCAAACTTACAATTTGTAAGCAAGATTGAACATTGTACTCTTTATGAAACCACCGGCTGAGATTTTAGCTTGAAGCCCTGAAAAAAGTGTAAAGCAAAGGGATGACATCCTGTGAACTTCGGATCTCAACGTCAGCTCCAAATCTTTTAAAGTTTGAACAGTAGAAGCAGACTGCAACAATGGATAGTGCAAAAAACTATGCACCAAGTTAATGCATGAACAACAGTTGAGACAGTCAACTCAGTAATTTCATGGCCCAATAAGCTACGTGCGGAAGACCATTGGTTAGGTCATCTGACTAAGATACCTAAAGAAATCACTGGGCCAGGCAGCAAGTTAGAGCCAACAAAACCAATACAAAACAAAGGAAAACAAGAGGGTTTAAACACATCCAGTTAAACTTATTAAAGTGTAGATTGGCGTGTTTTTTTCATCTTCAAAAACAATCTGATCATATGATATCTGTACACAGTATACTCTCCTAGTTTACTGCTTCACCAATTAAATTAAACATCTCATAATATGCACATGGAAACGAACCATGGTACTTCAATAGATAGCCCTATTCCCACACAACTGCAGGCTATATTGTAGTACATATGTTTACTGTTTCACTGTACTCCTTTTATTTAGATATAAAAGAGGGGTATATATGCAGATTATGCTAAAAGATAGTGACTGCAATAAAAAAAATCATGGAAGTCACTTGTGAGTATTTAGTGATTATGATAAATGAGTACAGTACCAAACATGCATATAAGTGGGATATGAGGAGAGTATATACTCCCCATACGTATGTCTACTTTAGAAAAATGGGCTGAACAATGGTTACAATCAGAAATAATAGTTATATGTCTTATACAAAACGGTCCGATTGCCTATTCATTACTATGCACCAAAATAAGCAGTGGTGGGTCTCTCTCCCTCTTTTCCCTCCAATTAACGTGGGATATCTAGCTTTTCAGAGTAGCGGACATGGAAGCTCCTTTTAACCATGCTTTAATAATATATGAATAAGTGACTGAAGTAGACTCTTACCAGAAAATATCCGATCAAGAACACGTGGAACAGCACATAAGATAGTTGGTTTCAGTGTCCCAATATCCTCAACCAGCAACTTAACATCCTGTAACATATCTTAAATGTCAACACAGATCCAAAAGAAAAAACCCCAAGAGGGATTCTGTGTACATGTAATGATGCTTACCCCACGCCAAAATCCAATAGATGCACCATGGAACATAAACAGCTCTTCCACAACTCGGTCAAAGATATGAGCAAGAGGAAGGTAAGACATGTAAACGTCGGTTTCCTCCAGCTGAAATCATCACACAGTGAGAATTTAAATGTCAATCATTGGAGAGGCAAAGTCACATGATGTAATGGCTTCTGACATCTTACCCGCTCGTTTACAGAGTTAAGCAGACAGTCAACACCTGCGATGAGAGAAATAATGCTCGCATTGGAGATCAGTACACCTTTAGGGTCACCAGTAGTTCCACTAGTATACATTATAGTACATATATCTGTCCTTTGCTTCACTGGAAGATCAAATTCTTCGTCACCTGCCTGCAGATAAGATGCCACGAGGAGGGTACAATAGTTATCAACTGTGTTGACAAGACTGTGTCAGTAAAATATTTTACATCAATTAGAAAATTTAAATTGTCATGTTTGAGATTGTACTGTGTGATCAAGCACAAGTGGCAAAAAAAAAATCTGAGATCTAACAACAGATGGTAACACCAAATGAACAAATAACAGCTGGCTGATAAGTGTGCAGCCAATAACTATTATAAGCCTTTGTTCTGATGTTCCACAAATGAGATTAGCTTAAATGTTTGCTTATCCAGTCATTCGCAGAATTGAGGATACAGTTTAACACAGTACTAAAGTGCACATCATGATGAAATACTCATATTTTAAAGAAGCTAGTATTCAAAACAACCCATATGCAAAGCTGACGACCTATCTTACCAAAGAAAGGAACTCATGCCAAGAGTATATTGACAGTCCATACTTGGAAACTTCTTCTTTTTGTTCTTCAGTCACATTGCCAAAGCTCACAATAGCTACAAAAAAAATTGTATATTTATTTTCGCAGTAGAAACATTTTGGTATTATATTAGATGATATAAGCTATCTAGGATAAGTGAAACTCACTTTTCAAGAACTCGGTTGACTTGGGAAATGTCTTCAAGAGCTGTCGAATTGAGATAAAAGATGGACAATAATGACAGAATACACATTAGCATGGTTGCTTCACAATTGCCTTAATTTTGACCCAAAATATAAATAGAAAAATATATATATGTTGAAACAAGGCAATTGCTCAACAACAGAGAATTGTGTTTGACAAATGGAATGTTTTCTATTACTATGAATCATGGCTTCTATTGATGCAAAGAGCTTATGGAACTCGACAGAGCAGAACTGCAACAAGAAAATTTTGAACCCTTATTTGGTTGGACCTGAAACCAGCACAGCCCAAAAGAACTGGACTTGTCTCGGATTAGGCTACCATAACGTTGGTGTCAGGGATATATAAGACATGGATTCACAGGCATGCGTTTCCAACTTCCGGAGGTACGGACCAAATAGGAGTCAACATGCATCCTCCTCCAAGCAAAGACATGGATACCAACTATTCAAAAGGGTAGTTCATGGGACATTGCAAGCATATAAATTCTAGATGTGCGATAATGAAGGAAACATACCTCATCAACTTTCTTCTCCTCTGCAAAAGCAATTTCAACTTCTGCATGGCACAAAACAAACTCTATCGCACCAGCCCCTACAGAAAGAGCATTTGCAATAAGAAGGTCAAACTGTACCATCATTGTTGTTTCTTTTGTATGTTTCTATCTAATTCGAATGTGCTAACTGTGGAAACGGATCAGTACTTAAGAATTTCCAATTGCTTAGTGTTCTGCTCACATATTACTATATTAGATAACTTGTTCGCAGTAAGTTTCAAATATGTGGCATGGCTTTTATTCCTTTTTTAAACGTGATTAGAACTTGGCCATGAAAACAGAAACCTTAAATAGCGCAAGCATATGAATATTGAGAACTATTTCTCAAGGAGAACATGAGGAAATCTATAATCCACTGTTGCGCAACAAAAAACTGAAAAATGAACTAAGGAGTATCTGAACAGACAACTATAAGCTCATCCATGCCATATAATGGAGATGTCAAGATATATACCAAGAGTGTCATATAATGGAACACAGTAGAGTCCATGGGCATTGCAAGCCTGCAACATAAAGATTGCAACTGAATTAAGTTTTGCAAGGGAACAATGATTACCACAAAAACTCCAGAAGTCCAACACGATGAAAAAGTTACTTGATGCAACACTGATTAAAATGCTGTGTCCATTAGAACCAAGACTTTACCTCCATCGTGATAACCCATTCAGGACTATTAGCACCATATATACCGCAACGGCTACCCTGCATGATTATCCAGTTTAAACTTTTTTAGTCCGCATGAAATGATATGATCCCAGTTTAACCATGAACCCCGAGCTAACTAAAAGAGTTCACATAATGTTTGATTCACGTGTTTCACTCTAGATGAGAAAAAAAAACATAACATCTCTCTGAAATATTCTCGGGTAAATTAGTATCAGACTGAACAGAATAGCGAATACACAGAAATGAGGGAACAAACCTTCGTTAGTCCACGGCTCCTAATAGAGTTGCCGATTTTCTTTGCAATGCCAAACACCTCCTTATATGTACTCCAAACGTATGCACCGGCCTATTGTTTATAGCACAGAAATCATAATTTAGCAAGGTTTCTACTGCGGTTATATTGCAGGGGAATATAAGTTGCACATGGAGTAATCAACCGAAATTGCACCTTCCCATCAACAATGTCACGGCGGCCAAGCATTTTGTTGTTTGGATACTTCTCCACGGCCATTCTGTTTATGAGCAAACATTATTAAAACTCAGAACTGAATAAGCTCACCAAGACAAACGGTCAGCAGATTTTAGAATTTTAGAAGCAAGTCAGCAGACCAGATGCAAAGGACCAGGCTGCTCAGTTAGCCCCTTGGTACTTAACTAACCCGAAACAAACCAGACACCATTGACCAATCTGACATCAGCATACCCACTCACATACGGCTACGCAGATACTTAATTCAGTTTGATGACATGTTTGCATGGTCAACCAACCATGTGGATGCTTTGCGCAACTGATTAACAGTTTTACACGGTGAAGAATGAGCAGGAAATAGTACAGCCGACTTCCATCTACTAATCCGACATAAGCACAAACATAAAGGGGCTAATAACTGTCATACAGAATAGGTTTTTTTTTCTGTGCTGGGGTGGGGGAACAAATCCCCAGGCTAGCATACCGAACAACGGTTACATAAATGCCATAAAGAATAAAGTTCAAGCAATTAGTTTAGATGTGAGGCAAAGGACATATCGAACCCCGATCTCAAGACAGCGACAAATAATAACTAATGGTACTACTAGTACTACAAAAGAAAGAAAAAACATGCTCTGCATCAACAGAATCAGCGCACCAATACTCACCAAGAGAATAATCCATTTGCCATTACCCGCGCATCATCAACGGAACACGGAAGCAAGCAACCGGGGGGGACACGGAGCAAGGAGTGCTTACCGGAATATGTCGTAGCAGCTGTCCAGGCCGGGGACGGGGGCCGGGAAGCCGTCGCGGGCGAAGGCGCTCCGGTAGGTAGCCCCCACGGAGGGCCGGCCATCAGCGGCCGGGCGGCCCTCCTCGACCTTCACGACGTGCTGCATCTCCGTCATCTCTCCTGCTTTGCTCCGGGAGCGGCGCTGCTCTGCCTTGTCTTGCTGGTGGTCCTCGCAATGTGGACTGAAACAGAAAAAGTCGTGGACACGGAGGGGCTAAATAGAATAGAATTGTAGGTGGGGTGGGTGAAGCGGAAAACGGTGAGGAAGCGGGGCCACCTGGCATGGATAGTATGAGGCCACGGGCTACGCGGGTGGTAGCGTTAAGTTTGCGTAAGCAGCCGGTTGGTGGGGCAGGCGGCCAACAGCCACCTCCTTGTCAAGATTCAGATGGTCGCTCATCCAGACGTATCTACATGGACATTTTTTTTAACAAGATCTAGTACATGGACATGACATCTTGTGGACCTGAATAATTGACCCTATTTTCTCTCTTTTCTTTTGGACAAAACAGTTGAACCAATTGGAGAGGATTGCAGGTGGTCTTTATTAGTGCCAATGAATGCCCCAAAAGTAGGGATGTTAAGCCCACTTATTGGTCATACAAGTCAAAAAATAGTTTGTTTCTGAAAAAATTGACCTATGGAACTAACTAAACGGGATTTGTGGACGCCGTTTATGCGCCATTTACATCACTACCCAAAAGGATACTGCATTTTGTCATAATCCTTTATGATTTTAATGTCGATAGCTTGACATGATTTTTCAGCGCATCCGCAATAAAAGGGACATGATTCCGAAATGAACTGCTAAGCATTCATTCAAGTAGTTGGATGGATCTGTCAAGTGTCAGGTAGGAGTTGTGTGTCAACGACTCGAAGTGATGGCATCAATATTGTAACTAACTCGTGTGAGGCGTGGATTTTCATCGACTAGACATGTTTTTTTTGTTTTGTTTTTGCCGGGATATGTGTTGATATTCATCCTGCCTGTATTTTCTTATTTGCCATATACTATATTATACTACAGCTATCCGAAATGGAGTGAAGAAATCAAAAGAGAACTAAAGCCAATAACTCATGGGTTGATTTCGCGACTCTACTCGCTACTACCGCCTACCAGCGGAGAAAGACCCGTTTGGTTACCACACCATGAACGGGGTAGGGCCCCTAGAGACCCCAGATCTACCATATCACTCGTTACTACCGCCTACCAGCGGAGACCCGTTTGGTTACCACGCCATGAATCCTAGGGTATATCTTTTGAATTTTTTAAATAATTCATCGTAGCATGAATATTATGTTTATTTTTATTTTTTATCCATTTACAATATTTTCTAGCTAATCATAGATTTTTTTTGTTATTTAATTCAGCAAAAGCTATTTGATGTTTCATGAACCTTCTGAAACCCAATTAAATAGAAAAAATACCATAATTTTTTAATCAAAAATGAAGTCGACACGCACTCGAACTTCTCAAGAGACCGAAGGAAGGGCCTAGGAGGACCCAGGGCACAACCTCCTCTTGGCCAGGCCTTAGTGCTTCTAGGTCGTTGAAACATCATCTCGAGACACCTTTTGGCTGAGAACTCTATACTGACTTAAAACTGAGTATACATACCCTCAAATTTTCTGCGACAAAGAGAAGGCGATATGAGACATAACCTGAAAACAAACACCGAAGGTCACCACCGGAGTAAGATTAATGGGGCAACCGCCGCCGGAATCTATCTTGGTCCTAGTGTGCGAACAACCCACTCCCTTCGGGGGTATTAGCAACCATACTTATGTGGATACATTATATGTTTGGTATTAGGAGGTGATGCCCATATACATATATCAATAGCTTTGACAAGGATAAAATCTGCATCTTGTATCTATCATGTTTTTTCATATATATGCATGTTATTTTGTGTCACCATGTTCTCGAGAGAGCGATCCAGTTAACCCATAAACCTCGGTCTATTTTCTTATATAAGAAACAATGTTTGTATCAGTTTAACAGTTTTGAGACCATTAATTATTTCGAAATATAAAAACATATTTAAACAGGTGTTTTAGTAGTCTGGTTGCTTTTATTTAATTAATATTGTACTTGACAGCTACTTCGGTGGAGTTGGGGACAACAAGGTAGCTTTTAGAAAGTTTGCACGTTGCTTGAAGAAGTATATTGCTAACACCGCCTATCTTGTGTTCCATATAAACCCTGAGTTATTATTGTTGGGAAAAGACCGCTTGCGACAACACTCAGCACTTGGAGTCCCAACGAATTGGTACACGCCTTAGTTGTTGCCATCACCTTGCAGGCATCGTCCTCTTTGGGTGCCTCCTTCCTACATTCAAGGTTTAATTTCTAGACGAAACCCTAGTTCTAGGTCTTCCTAGAAGGGTCAATGGATGTTCTTCCTACACCATCTCCTTTTGAAGGCACCTTCTTAGAGCTTGCTAGGTTGACGTGACAAGTGCTTAGTGGCTTGTTCGTGGGAGGTTGGACCATTGTCTCGGGTGTATTTGCACCTAGAGTCGTGTGGTAGAGATATAGTGGTGGGCCTTATCAGTTCAAGCCTCTTTCGGTTCTCTCCCATCGAGTTCAATGCCAAAGCTAGAGCTTCCGCGTCCTGAGCATGTTTGCCCAACTATTTTTCCCATGTCGGTATGGTTGGGGCACCTCTTATTGTTGTGACCGATGATCGTGTTTGTTAGCGCCAAAGTCTAAGCCGGTAAATAGGAACACTGGATGATGATCATGTTGATGGACGATCTCAATAATATAATACTCATGGGATTACACGTTACAATCTCAAACCTCCATGTGAAGGTTAGGAAACATCTATTATTTTTTTTGTTTTTTCAAAAAGTAGGAGGTATACTCGACCTCTACATCGATCGATGCTCAAAGCCATAACCTCTGTTGTTCGTGTGAAGGTCGGGTGAGCTATGCCACCAAAGCCTATAAAGACTTCCTCGGTAAGTCGATCTTTGTTATTGCGTATGAAGCCTGCTCAACATGCCATGTTAATATTCATCTGGAGAGGTTAAAGAAATGGCTAGAATGTCCCTTAGACATTGCTACGATAGCGATGATAGGGTGATTCGAAGGTACATCTGGACTTAAAATTTCAGGTATAAAAGAATAACTAATTTCTAAATGTCAGAAAAATTATACATATATAGTTTTTTGAGTTAGATATGTGTGTGAGAATTTTCAATTAAACAAATATGCGTAAATATAAAGGGGAAAACCGTAGATTTTGGATTATGGTTCTTGCAATTACACACGAGATATCATCCTCCAAGCCTCCAATCCAACAATCATTGTCGCCGTTGTTATGGTCTCTTCTTCTATCCTGGCAGCTTCGGTGTACGGGGTTGGAGTGGGGGTGATGTGGTCGTACCAAGGTTTGCGTCGAGCCTTAGAGCATCTCCAGCCGTTCCCCCACAAGCCCCCCCCCAACACTTTTTTCAGCACCGGTACGTCGTTTTTTGCCCAGTCGCGCCCTCAGAACGTGCAATAGCGCCGGTTTGGGCCAAATTAGCGCCCGACGAACCAAGGCCGAACCCAGCGCACTGGGGGGCTGCTGGGGGCGCCAGATGAAGCGAAAACGCGCGTGGGTCCGCCCTGTCGGCGAGTGTGCTCTGTTTTCGCGCCATCCCCCCTAGCCCCCGTTTTTCCCTCCATCGCGCCTAACTACTTCCTTCTCTGTCCAGCTCCCGCCCTTTCTTCCCTCCATAGATCTCCAACGCCCACCATGCCACCCAAAAAGTACAAGCAGCCGCTCCCCGCTGGAGAGGATGAGCAGCCGAAGGCGAGGAGGATGAGGAAGACGTTGCCGAGGCCGGCGGGGATGACGATCGACGAGTGGAAAGCCGACTTGGAGCGCAGGACGACCGTCACCGACGACAGCGAAGAAGGTTGGAAGCCAAGAAGCTCAGGGACGCGGCGGCGGCAGAAGAGGAGGAGTCCCGCGCCGTCATGGCGAGGAACGTGGCCGCGCGCCAGCCTACTCCTCCAATCCCTTAGTCCCCCCAGCAACCCGCCCCGACGGCGTCAAGCCCGTATTTGCACGGGGTGTGGGCAAGCCAGCAGAGCGTCGTCTCATCGGCGGCCATCTTATCGCCGCAGGTGTGGAGGTACTCCCCATCGCCGGACTACGTCTATGGTGATCCTCTCGGCGGCTTCAACCCCAACACCGTCTTCCAGCACTTCCCCGCGCCCCTCCATCCGGAACCGTGTTCGCTGCCGACCTCAACATCCCCTACGGCTACTCCACATCCTCATATGTTCACTCCCCGTCCGTCCCGGCACAAGTTCTCGTTGTGGCCCTCTCCCCTTTAGTCACAGCTCAAGTTTGGTGCCACAGTTTAGCAGCAGGTCGACTCGCAGGAAGCTGGCGACAAAGAGGACGGCCTCGACCTCGACGATGGTGGCGAGGAGGTGCAAGAGTTGGAGCCAGCCGAGATGTCGCGGGTGACCGCCAAGGGGAAACGCAAGCGCCGGGAGAACGCCAAGCCGAGCGAGCCACGGATCATGTGGTCGACGAAGGAAGACGGGTGCCTCGCCGAAGCACGGAAGAACGTCAACATCGACCCGATCACCGGCGCGAACCAGAACGCCGACAACTACTGGCGAAGGGTGTAACATCCCAGTGTTTGGGAAGTTATAAGGATCTAAATTTAATATCTGCATTTGCAAAGCATGCATCTACAAGTACGGGAAATTTTGGCGCGAAAGTTTAAACGAATCAAAGTGACCAAAGTTTCACTTGACATGATGAAATAGGTCTAGTTCATCTAGTCAAGAGTACATTTGGAATGATCTTTATAACAAGTATCTTAAGAAACCAAATCATTTGGTTACACAAACTATAAATTGGTTTTGACCAACACAAATTCTCAACAACCTTAACTACAAGTCTTTAAGTGACTTGGGATAATTCATTAGGTATCTACAACCCAAAGAGGGGTGAGTACCCAAATCACACAAGTGATAATCATACCTCCACCAATGAGTAATACACAATTGAACCATCTTCTCAACAGAGGTGTTATGTCCTCTCAAACAATACCTCTTTAAATTATCAATCATTCACATACACCTCTTATAAATTATCTCATAACTACTAAGTGCACTGTCACAATCAAATAACAAAGGTTTAATAGAACACAAATGATACCCACAAGTCTTAACTCAAAACCCACGGAAATGATATAATAATTGTATTAACACATGTATCGAATATGTACATATCTCATCAACTATAAAAAAAGTACCTAAAAGAAGAAATAAATCTTCTTAAACTATTGTTAAACCTTGATCATCACATATGATATTCCCAAACCTCTATATCTGCATTAAGAATGACAAAGGTCATTAAGAGAAGAATATAAAGTGACAACATGACACCTGAGAAAAAAAAACTATCAATTATGACATAAGTCATTAAATCCCAATAACCTTCCTATGCTCATTGTCTCATTCATATTATACAAGTGAGTATCTGAAATCTCAACACATCAATGAACCATTTGATCAACTTACTATTAAGTCATCATTCCATAAGCATTCCACACTTCTATTCAAACCAACCTTCAACAAATAAAGTATCTCTGGATACAAGTATTGAGTAACAACAAATTATAACCGCTAGTAGAGAAATTGAATTGAAAGCTAAGTAAAACCAAACATGTATAAAACAAGCACATATCTTTTTGGGAAATAAAATAAGAAGTATATGGAAGGATAATGAAAGCATGAACTAACTCTTAATACAGATCTTGTTATGTTGCCTAGACTATTTTATCTTGTTTCCAATCTTCTCAAAGTCATTCTGCAAGAGAAGCACCCACAAGAAAAGAGGAACTACCACCAGAAGATCTTCAGGAAGATTCTCTAGAATGTTCTAGAAGTGCTACTCCAATCTACTATAAGAGTATTTGGAAACTCTTATATCCTGATTTGATCTTATTAACTCTCTTGAAATAGTGTGATATTCCAATGTTAGTGTTATATAGAAGTAGTTTGGTAACAAGTTTCTAGACCTTGTTAACATATCACTTTTGTATACTCAAACAATTGAGTGTCATACACAAATAAACAGAAGGTTGAATAACCTGGTACATCTCTGCCATTTGGATATGAAAAGTAATTTGGGGCAAGACTTGCAAACTTGTTCGCAGATTCTTCTTATATGTATCTGGCAAATTGATGTCATAAAACAAACTCACATACTTTTATAATCATCTAAGTAAAATCTTTGCTTAGAATAACTGGTTGTTTTCACCACAAGGGTGAGATAGTTAAAGATGGAATCCAAGAGCTGATCTTTCTTGCAAGTGACAAAGGCAGTACCTGAAGGCTAGTAGCAACTAGAGGCAAGGATATTGCAGGAAATAGAAGACTACAAGAAGCAACACTGCCTCAGTATGGGAGCATAAGAAATTATCTAGTGAATCACTAGGAAATATTAGAGAACCAATACCCCCTACCCAACTCATCAGAGATGAGGAACTCATTATAATATCTCAAATGGAAACAAATATCAAGTATGAAATAATAACCAGCCATTGCATCCACATGTCTTGATGTGTGGAGGTTAATGGTAACAAGCTTAATACCTTGTTTTCCATATCCTTTTCATATATAAGACTAACTGATGATAACAAAAATTCATCTACACCTAAACATGCAAATGACCACATGTTTCTAAAACAAGCATGGGATGATACCCACAGTTGGAACCTGGTGGAAAACAAAATAAATAAATTACAAAGCCACACATGTTTTCCACTTCTTAAAAAGAAAAACATTGTATATCAAATAAAGCTTACACACACCTAAGTAATATGTCAACCAAAAGGTGCTATGAGTTCCAATTATGAATAACTACGTGGTATCATAAAATAAAACAGATTCCTTCATCAATTAAGATCATTTGGTTTGACATGGAATAAAATTCCCTATTGGGTGCTTTTCATTACAGTGTATATAAACATTACCAAGTAGTGTTACCAAATTATTTTCTATAATGAATTGTATCCAAAATTTTCCAATTATGATACACCACTTTGGTATCCACATGATTATTGTATGTACTCTTTTTAATCATGCCTCAAATAATTTTAAAGCCATTTAATAAATTAAATGGTGAGAAATAACAAAAAAAAACACTTAATCTGGCACCCAAGTAAAAAATTCAAACCATGTTCGAATTCACCAAAACAAATCATGGTGATGTTGCATTTTTAACAAGGATTCCAAATATCATTTTTACTAATTTTTCTAGTTACAAAAACACCCTGAAAACATAGGTTTTCCTCTCATTTTAGTAACAGAAGGACTAGAATGTAATTTGTAAAACCTTTAGGGGGTTATCAAAAGAGTGGACTTTCTTTTCCCTTTCTTTTCCTCTGCCAGAAGGCAGAGGAGAAGATCCTCGTTCCATCGCAGTGGCAACACCGTGGCTGCCACCTCCTGTACCTCTTCGTCGCAGATAAGGGATGGAGGAATCTGGGACCTCCTCGCTCACTCTCTCTTTCTGCCTTCCCTCGCACTCACTATGTCTCTGCACTAGATGAACCGAAACCCTATCCCCACGGTCGTCGGTCGTTGCTATCGATTCAGCTCACCCCGAGAGAAACCGAGGCCACCAGCGGATGCGCCGTGTTCTCCTCCACCTCCGCAACGAGTATCGCATACCGGAAAGCCGTGGCGCCGAAGAAATCGGTCGTTCCTTTTCTCACTGCCGACAGCCACCAAGGCTAAATTCGCCACCGTTTGAGCTACCCCTTGCGTCCCCGGCGGTTCCTTCATGCTCTAGATGAGCCCACGCACTTCGTGGTGCATTTTAATCGTCTTATGGCATCCGATTTCTTGGTTATCGTCGAGACCCGTCATCACCACCGCTGAATCTCACTTCCGGGCGATGTTCCGGTGTATAGCAACCAACGGCGCCGCTACCTAGACGTTCGTTGTGTCCTCCTCTACCACATGGTACCAACCAATCAGCCCAATTCGGAGCAAATCTCCCGATTTTAGATCAACAGAGAAGAATTTCCATTTGCTGATGCAAGCGTGAGGTCACAGTGACGTCATAATTTATTTTCTTTTTAATTAAATCCAACCTGACAGGTGGGTCCCACCTGTCAATTTAAAAAGGCCGAAAAATGAATAAAATTCATAAATCAATATCTTCTTAATTAATTATCAGAAAAATATGAAAAAAATATGGAAATGTTTAGAAAAATATAATCTAAATGTTTATCAAATTTTAAAAAATGTTTGATAAAGTTAAAAATTAAACATTTTCTTTAATTAAATTAAATCATTTAAAATTGAGAAAAAATACTAAATAATTCATAAAATCAGAAAAATACAAGTTATATACCAAAATGCCCCAAATGAAAAATGCAACTCATATATAATATTTTCATAGTCATTTGAACAAGTTTTCATGTGTGCAATATTTTCCTAGTCATTTAATAAATTTAAAATTAATAAATTAATAACTTATTCAAATAATTTCAGAATGCTTCAAATGATATACCAAATTAAACTTTCAACTCATATATGTCAAACACAAAACTTTTTTTTAACGTATAAACTTGTTTCAACAAATATAGTGGAATTCTATAATATTCCATTATAACCATAAACAACTATCACAAACATTATTTTCCTTATTAATAAAACCCTCATGTTTTCACACCTACTAAACCTATCATCACAAGTCACTAGCAAGTTATGTGATGGTAGAGTGGTTGTATTAGTTCATTATTTTCAATTAAACTCTTTGTCATTAGCTCTACACTTTTGAGCATAAAATCAAACATGTTTATTATCTTTTTAATAGTTGTTTTACATATGATATTGTTTTCTCGTTTAATTATGTGATAACCATTTATAACATAAACATGATAACAATTTATTGTTAAGTAAAAGTGAAACACATGTACGTCTAAAATAAGTAATAACAACATCACCACAAGTAATAAAATAACTCACCTAAAAACTTTGTGATTAACTCATCATACAAACGTGGCTTACACTTGTAAGCTGGGGTATTTTCCAGGGTATTCCACGATGCATTTCATTACTATGCATGTATCATCTTTCCATTGTTTTCTGTAGTTCTTACCAGGACTACTTTGCTATCTTTCAGATGTTGGGATTTTCTACGCGACCCTCGAACCCCGAAGACATGGATTATTATTGTTATTTCAACCTCAGGAAAGTTCATCACTTGCTCATATCCTTTGCAATACTTCATAAGAAATTAATTGCAAAAAATATATCGTATTACCACCTAGTCTCAAAAGAATGCATGATCCTATTTTTATAATAATATGACTACTTGAATGACTACCCGAGTGGTAGTGTTCTGTTTGGTGGGCGGATGGAACCGTGGTAAGATGAATAGGTCAAAGGAAGGTTCCATCTGCATGAGAAAGTATTACCTAGGAATTAACAACAATTGACGTCAGGATTCTTGCACCGTAAATACCGCGTTAACCATGGGTCTTCTATGGGGGGAGTAACTCAGCTGTGATCTTCTCTCGTTCGCATGTCAACGGGTTGCCAGAGACGTACGTTGTAGGTCTTGCGGGACTACATGCACATGGGTGGGAGCCCTTACGTCCCACAGACTCTGGGGTCTATGAGTGTCTGCCAGGGGCTCCTAGATCTTCATCGTGAGGGGTGGAATCAGGGGTTCAACCTGCTAGTGGAAATGAGTGGGCATGCGTTGTGCGGAGAAGCATGGTTTGGCTTGGATCAACAACCGGGCCCCACACCTGAGTGGGAGTGGACAGGATCTCGAGCCTGTTTGTGCAACATGGTCTTGGTCGCCCATGGGTAAAGTAACGCACCTCTGCAGAGTGTAAAAGGATGTGGCATGTTACCCCCTGTTCCGGGAAGGAGCTGCGAACGCCGTAGGAAAGACAACTCCATGAAGTTCTAGTCCTGTGAAGATCTGGCGGGTATAGTTTTCATAATTAAAAGCAACCTCTTGAAGAAAGATTGACAAAAACCTTGCATTAGCTTATGATTTTTTCGAGTCTAAAGCTGTAGTTAGTGCATCAAACCACCCACTATATATCATGAACTTGCTGACTAGCGCTCGTTACTCATTCGTTCCCGTTTGATCCCCTGCTTAGAGTTGAAGCCTGATGGAAGTCGTCATCGTGAAGCCATCGCTACCTCATGAAGCTAGGTGGAGTCATATATTAATTAGTCGGTGAAACATCGTCATCAATAACGCTGATAGAGGAAAAGCTATCAAGGTGTAGGTGGAGTCCATTCTAGGAATTAGCTGTTATAAGCCATAGATTAGGGCTGACATCAGCCGTAGTGGATTTAGTTCTGAGCTAGAGTTCTTCTCCAGTTTGGATCTTCGAATTGCTTCTTCTGATGCTTCATTTGCAGGAGATCTTCTTGATTCATCAAAGAGATTCTCGAGATTTTGTAATGAAGTTTGTATCTATAGTTTTGCCTGGACCCGCTGTGTTTCTGTTGTACCACTCTGAGAGATGTAATATTCACGGATAAGTCCTTTTGTGAGTATTATGTCACTGACTTGCGCACTACACATGCAGTGGTGTGCTGGGTCACCACAAAGGGTCAAGACGGCATTCGACGAGCGCAAACTGGTCGACCCCGTGTTCGCGGGCATACACATGGACTGCGGCGAGAAGGCGATGGCCAACCATTCGGCGATGATCCAGCAGGCCTGCAACAAATGGCATGGCATCCAGGAGGAGGTGGCCGCCCGCCGAGAGAGCGGCGCCAGCATCGACCGCCAAGTATTCCCAAACCTCGCTGATCGAGATTGTTCGCCAATCGTTGTTGTTCTTTGTGCAGATGATCCGGATGTTCGACCTGTGCCGCCAGGACAACAACGACGGCGACTTCAGATTTCTACATGTGTTCACCCGGATCGAGACGTGCCAAAAGTGGAAAGAGGTCCGACTGTCCCTCATCAAGAACAACCGCGCCTACAACCCAGACGCACCGCCATAAGCCGTTGAAGCGCGTTCCGATCGGCAACAAGAAGGCCAAGGCGGCGAGGGACTCGGCGCCTGCAGCCGACCGCCTCCAGGCGTCGATCGACCTGTGCATCTCCGACGCCAAAAGCCACGCTGCCCTGGGAGAGCTTCCAGGCGAAATCTAGGTGGGACGAGCTCATGGAGAAGCATACGGTCAAGCTCGAGCTCCTCAATACGAACGTCGCGGCGAAGAAGCGGAACACCGACCTCGCCTTTCTGGTTGGCGCTAACCCGGCAACGATGGACCCGCAGGTGAAGGCGTGGTACATGGCGGAGCGCTCGGCCATCCTGAACCAGATGACAGCGGCAATGGAGAGCACCACCGCGCCCGAGGACACAACGACACCGCGCACCACCGCGATCGAGGACACGCTACGGCGAGCACCACCTCCACCGAGACCGAGGACACTGCGACGCCGAGCACCACCGCGCCAGATGCCACGCCGACTTCACCTTCGCTGGGCTTTGCGCCGACTGACGGGTCCGCTGCTTCGCCCGAGGAACCAGCCATTTGATCCCCTTCTTTGTCGATTCGTCGCTATGCTATGCGTGTTTTTGCCGACCTGTGCCACTCTGATCGCCTTGATTGCCGAACCTAGGACTTTTTTAAAGCGGGAAGGAACTGTTTGAATTTATGTCTTTTTTTCGCTTGTTTTGCCGAAACCTGGGGGTGCGGCTAAAACATTCGCCCCTAGGCCGAAAAAATCGCCGGCTGAACCTACCAAGTGGTTTCGCCGGGTGCGTTGGGACCAAACGGCTAGAGATGCTCTTAGTCATACTGACTCGGGTCAGTTAGAGTTCAACCGATTTCCATGCCAGTTGGTGACAAGACAACGTCCGTTAGTTTTTTTTTATGTCTGCTATGACCGGTGGGTCCCGCATGTCAGATTTGCTATCAACTAACGAAACCGAAATGTTTTGGACTTGTTGTAACCATTTGCCCCAATAGTTGTGTTTAAGCTTTGTCAAAATATTTTGTAGCAGCGTGAAAAGTACAAATTTTACTGCTAGAAAATTATTTTCTTAGGAGTGAAGTTGTTTCTTTTTCATAGTGCAAAAAATATTGTTTCTACTCCCTCCGATCCATATTAATAGGTGCTGAAGTGGATGTATTTAGACATGTTTTATTGCTAGATGCATGCACTTCAGCACCTATTAATATGGATCGGAGGGAGTATATGAAAATATACAGGCATACAAATGGCTTGAACATTTACATCTGTAATACTTCATTTTTACTCCCTCCGTCCACTTTTATAAGACACGTTTTCTTATCATTTTAATTTTGCCCACATACATAGTAAAATGTATTGGATGAAGAGTAAATTGAAAACTAATACTCCCTCCGTTCACTTTTATAGGTCATTTCACTTTTAGCCATATACATTCTAAATGAGTGAATCTAGATCATTTCGATGCTCGCTGCTCTTGGACGATAACAAGAACTAGTGCAGTAGTGCTTCCAATATTGTATTGACTTTCCGGTCATATATGAAAATAAAAAGATATTACAGTCAGTCCCAAGCTCACCTAAAACCCTTTCTATTTCTTTTAAACCGGATATGACTACATTTTCTACATGTTCCAAGAAACAAAGGTAGCGGTCTGATTAACAGAGGGGCTACGCACCTTTTGTTTGACTTAGGCCTACACACCTCATTATGTACACTTGTTACAAATGAATAATGTACACCTAGCGATACAATAATGTACAGGAAAAATGGATTACAGTGTTCTCATCAAGAATCAGGAGTCAGGCATACGATTTGATCTAATGAAAAGTAAAGCTGACCCATTGACACCGCGAAGAATCATCAGCCTGGAATCAATGTATGTACCGCAAACAATCTTTGACAAATCAAACATTTCCGGTGGGGTCTGAGTACGGACCTCTTGCAGCACTTTCCGTGCAGAATTGACATTCAAAGTCGAGCCACAACTCATCGACACGTCGATTTCGTCTTCATCTACATTAATGCTTGCTGTGGGGAGGCTAGCTGGTAGCTCCTTGATATTTGAAGCTTTTCCCCATTTACCACGAAGATAGCTAGAAGATGTAATCCTACTCCCTTTAATCTCCTCCGCATTGGTATAAATCCTCCCAGGAGTTATCCTTGCTGATGTGGTAACTGACAAGATTCCTTCCATGCCAGATTTGTCATGAGGCCAGTCAGATTCTGGCATAATTTTGAAACCAATTTCTGAAGTCAGAGATAAAACAGGATCAGCAGACTCTGGAGTTTCCGCAAAAGTCAGGAACGCATCAGTAATGAGGACTCTGGGGGCAGGCTGACGAAGTGTCAGACCGATGTGCCTTCCAGTACAGTATAAGAGGCACCAACGACCAGGTAGGAGGTGAAGCCAATTCTAAGTAAACAAAAGCAGAAAGAAATACATATAAGTAATCATGTCAAAGAAGAAAACAACATGAGTCAAAAAAATAAGAGAAATAATGGAAATACATTGATAACAAGAACACCAGTAGAATGATCTCTCCTGAATTTGTTATACTGATGAGGACACACGACAGAATATAACGAATAGATCAAGTGAACGCATCACATGTAAAACCTACTATCATTATGATCAAGAAACTATAACGGCTTATCTGAGAAAAACTAAGCTCAGGCAGACAATTAGCTCAGAACAAAGTTCACCTCACACAGTATTTATAATTATCACTTATCAGGACTTGAAGCAGGAACACAACAGTTACCTCTGTTCTTGGATTAGGGTTTAGCACCTCCATCAACTCAATGAAATATGCTAACCGTCTACGCTGTAAACATGGTAAATGAAGCTTCATAAGTTAACTGGGCTTCCATCACAATTTTCATACAGGTTACAGACAGATGATAGCTTTCACTTATGTCAGGTTCACTTTGAAGCTCAAGCCTCTTGTGAACATTGGGATGGAGATGCAGCTTGAGTCGTCCAGTATGTCACAGAATTAATACCTGATGATGTCCATAAATATAATCTTCAGCTAGGCGGACAGCAGTAGATCCCAAGCCCCAGCGTACGACATTCACAGTTGGACTTATACGCCATTTAGGTCCACAAAGGAACGGATGTCGCAGTGCATCGATACAACTGCAGATTAAGTTGATACAAGAAAGTAAGAATTTTGAATTATCTAAGGTAAATATCAAGACCATTAAAAAAATGTAAATATCAGGCCTGTTCCAATTTTGCAAATTTAGCTTGTAGGATTACCAATAGTAGGATTAATCTTACCTTATCCTTTTGTCAGATTTTGTTGCTAGTAGTAAGGCCAGAAGATTCCAACCGGCACCCCAGTTCCTATCTAGCATCTAAGGAATAACAACAGAAAAACACGACAACGTAAGATAGCTTCAAGAAATAATATGCGACGAAAATATTAACGTAAATACAAATCCTTACCTGCAGGCCAATATTCCCAGATGGGGAATTTTGGCTTAGAATTGGTACAAGGAACTCACGCAAGCATGATGGATCATTTCCCTGCAATATAGGAGAAATCATAGTTTCCTTAGTTCCACTATTAACCTTTTTAGAAATTTAAAAGGTTGAAGTCGCCTGCATATGAATATGTGGTGTTAAATCTCAAACAGACCTAAGGCATCTAAGATCTTGCTATAAAACAAAGCTCTAAATCCCCAATATCACTGAAACATTATGGAGCCCATGTTGGCATGCCCGACCGCCAGAAGGGAATGGGTCACTAGCTGCTTGGATTGTATATTTGGTAGAATTCCTTAAGGATTGATTGGTCATTGTCCTTCTTATGATTATGCAATTATCTGGTTGCTTCAGCCTTTTCTTATTAACGAAAAATTTGTGCATTTGATGTGTTTTTATTAGGTATCTTATTATTAGCTTACGATGGTATTCCCTAATTTTTTACTTATTGCCATGCAAGTTTTACCAAAAAACATTCTGAACCTTCAGGGCTGGGATGCAACGTGCTTATACTGTAATAAGCACACAATGACAATCACATTTATTTGCGAGAACAAGGACAGAATGACAAGCCACGGAAAGGAATAACTCGAGAGTAATGCACACAAAAACCTTATTCAAGAAGGACTTGAATTTAAGAAATGTTGATGAATCCATGAGCTCTCTGAGAACCATCTTTGCCATGATGAAGCCAACACATCTAGAGAAAAAATAGTTTAATATTTCATCGAATAATATGCACGCATACATATTAACTACTGTTAAATGCAAACACTAGCTACCAAACCTACCTCATATCAAATGCTATCATCATTTTTCGTCTTTCATCGTTACTCGCCACTGTACTGTTGCTAGGATCACTGTCATGAAAATCAACAGCATTCCCAAGAAGACCAACCTAAAAATATGAAGAAAACACGAAATTGATCAACCGTTTAACTTTAGATGGAATGACAGCTACAGAACATTGGGACAAACAGCATGCACAAACTTCGCAGAGTTACTCAAATGTTACCTTTATGGTTTGGTTCAATTCAAAACATATTTTAGATTAATAGGGGGATCATTCCCCGGTTCCATTTCATCCGTGAAACCTGTGGTCAGGTTATTGATTTGAATATTTCCAGGCTTAACACAACGAGTACGCATATGGCAAGTGATACAAATGCACATCTGGACACCAGGATTCTTAAAGAAGGCTGTTCAAATGTTGTACTCGGCCATATACACGAGGAAAGATTGTCCTGCACGCACGCCTCACCCAATATTATTTAAGAGACAGCGGCTAATTGTTCCTAGCAATAATGCACATATTATGCCAATGCAAAACACACGTTACACTAACATTTCTGGTTTAAAAGTTAACTAATAAATAGATTGCTTAATGAAACAAATGAATATATTTTCTCAAATTTTCATAGACCAGACCAAGTTTAGCAAAAGAAATTGTACGGTGATGAATTGAATATCTTTTTCTAAGTTGACTGTTTTCTCATTGGTAACATGAAAGCAATTCTAACATCATAAATGATTGTAAAACAGAGGAAAATCATCATGATACACATGCAAGACTGTTGACATACAACGATCTTAGTATGACGTTTCAACAACACTGATAATGCAGATGAGAGTGGTGCAAAATGTTTTATTCATCTTCTTTCCATTAACCCTCTAAAGCATTTTTTTTTCTAGTTAAACAGTGGATTTTCCTAATACAGTAGCATATTCTTGAGAAGTAACAGCCTTAGCTTGCAGAGACATTCACCTTACTCGTTTAGAATGTAGTTCTGCATTTATCAGCAGTTAAGACTACAGAAAGAGTAAAGTGAAATCTGTGTATTACTAGTATTTAAGAGATTGCTTTCATATGCATGATTCAGATAGTTACATAGTATGATGAAATGTTATTTTTCATACATAACGTGAATAATACAGTTCATAAGTGGAATTTTATAGTAAAGTCTAGCTTATTTCAGAAAATCAGATTTAAATACACTAAGAATAGTAATGATTACGCCAACTTGATCAGTAACCACAACATGCTGATGAAAAATCATGCGAAAGAGGAATGTTATCTTTAGCAATTCCACAGTATTACATGAAATGGGCCAATAGCATTGATTTATCAGTGTCCTACGTAATTTAAGCACGATTGCAAGAACATAATAAAAGGAAATGATGCTTACTTTGACAGTCTTGTCTACTGGGCTTACATGAACATTCTCCAGTCTAAGCTCAGTATGTGCCATTCCATGGCTATGCAGATAATTTACCTGCATGAAGTAAAGATTTATCTTCAATCCAAATCGACCAGTGAATGAGTACATACAAAAATCATTAAGTTTTAAAGCTTACACCAATCAGAAGGTCTCTCATCAATATCCTGATTAAACGTAGCTGCCGAGTTACAGCAGGCCCTCCAATCGAATCATCTCCTACCCTCCTTACTTGCTCTTCATCCAATGCTAATGTTGCTTCTAAGGTTGGAAGCCAATCTGAGAGTTGCAACCAGTGACGCAAGGAGTAACTCCCATGGTACTGCATTAAAAGAAAATTGAGTCTACATAATGAATATACCAGCACATTGCTCCATCCAGCAAGAACAAGCAAACCTAAAGTAGCGGCTGCATCTAGAAACACCCTAAACGGCCTAAACCAGGCAGGCCTGATATGAAAATGACCGAAAGCTCTAATAATGCAACTAGGCTCAAAACATGAAAATGGCACTTCCACATTTGTCTTAATAAGACAATATCAGCTCGAGAAAGTAAAGCAAAGGCTCTAACCCCGTGCACCAAGACGAGTGGAGCATCACCCTCCTCCATGGCCTTGCTCGGGATGACGTAGCCGTGGACCTGCATCGCGTAAGAGTGGTACATCATCTGGCGACGGGCCAACTTCTTCAGCACCTGTGTGATCAACACAAGCCACTCGAGCTTTCAGCTGCGGATAATTCTACACGTATTTCAACGCACTAAACAAAAACAATTCAACAGGTCAAAAAAGATCACCTCTAGCGCTCGCCTGCCCCTGCGCTTCGCCTGCGAGCTAGTCAGCTGCCGCAACACCACCGTCGACCCGTACAGCGCACTGTATTCAGAAAACAGAGGAAAAATAAAGTGATTATTGTGGGTCCAACGAGTACGTACTATCCAGAGTGTTCCACGCCGCTGACCTGCTCGGATCGCTCACGGTGGCCTCGAAGATCATCTCATCCGACTGCGTCACAAGACAAAAATCACCGAAAGTTAGCATCACGGGAGAAGTACACGACACCATTTAGCCCTGAGGAGAGCGAATCGCTGGGGTTCCGCTACACACTAACCCGTCCGTGGAGCCCGACGCTGACGCGGTCGGCGACAGTGAAGTCGGCCATGTCGAACCTGACGACGGGACACGGCCCCGCACCGGCCCCCTCATCTGCTGTTGCAGGTGCGGGCGCCGCCGCGGAGGCCGACGAGCTCGCCTCCAACCGGAACCGCCGCCGCCGGCACGGATGCGCGGAGGCGCGGCATGACGGGCGGGGCAGGCCAATCGGGGTGGGGCACGCGGCGGCGGTGGCGGCGGCCGCGAGAGGCATAGGGGTGGGGGCTTCCGTTGGTTCAGTTGGAGGGATCGGAGGTCGTTGAGGTGGAGGACGAAGGGGGTGGACTGATGGAGGGAGGCGGGGGTTAAGACTTAAGAAGAGGAGGAGGCGCGAGACGGTTGCGTGCGGGGAAGCGGCGGAGACGTACAGCCATGAGCTCGGCGCGCGCTCGCCTCAGCCCGCGCCGTAGCAGCGACCGTGCGGCAGCGCTGGGCGTGCGATTTTTTCGGCCCCCGGTGCACCACCTCGGCCGTGCGCCGGTGCTGTCTGTTTCTGCTGCTTGGGCAGTGAGGTGAGACGGAGGGAATGGTCCACGGGTTCGTGTCTATTCAGCAGATACACACTCCATTGAGTGTCAAGCATGATTTGTATGAATGTCAAGTATGATCTGTATGGATAGTGCCGTTCCGTTTTTTCTTGAAAGTTAAATTGACCGGATGCTACTCTTACAAATATGCTCTAGAGCAAATAATAAGGTATTTATTATTGTATTTTACCCTTTACAGTTAAGTTTATATTCTACTCCTTCCGTCCCAAAATACTTGTAACATCCCAAATTTTTCAGAAATTTTGAATGTTAAATTAATTAAATGTGATGATTGATTTGCATACGCAAGGGCGGATAATCCAGCCCTCTTAAGGTGGATACTCTGCCCCCTCCCCCTCCCCCCCGGATATTCCAGCCTTAGCCTGAATAATCCGGTCTGCTGAACCTGAAACCTCAGATTTGAGAAAAATAACTTGTGTGGTAGACGAAATGTTTCGAGGAAAGATAGGCTTGGGTTTAGAATATTTGTCACTGAGATGGTATCCACTTGAGAATTGCAAGATGCAACTCAAAAGGCCAATTTTCAAGTGTTTTCCATAAAAATGAAACAAAAGTCAATAAAACAAATGAAAAATCAAACAAAACCAACTCTTCAAGAAGAAGAGGTTGGTGACTTAAGTCACCATGTAAGAGATCATGGTATGTCACCGCGAAGATGTATCTTGGGTGCATGACCAATTCTCAATATTTTAAGCTCATTTTTCATGAGTTGAAAATAGAGGTAACAATGATTTTTTTACTATGGTCATAAGGGGGGAGCCCAATTAATTAGGACAACACTCCACCTATATTCATGCCTACACCTAAACCAAATAAATAGTCAACTATAGGTGTGTATGCAAGATACTCAAGTCAACCTCGTTGAATCAATGATGTTTAGCTCATTCCTCAAATAAGTGGATTTTGGTTCATCAAGCGGCTTTGTGAATATGTCGGCAAGTTGATCCTTGGTGGGAATATATGCTAGCTCAATATCTCCTCGGGCAACAAGATCTCTAATGAAGTGATGACGAATCTCAATATGTTTGGTTCCTGTATGTTGCACCTGGTTGTAATCAATATTCGTAGCACTCTCATTATCACATAAAAGAGGCACTTTGTCACAGTGGACATAAAAGATCTCTAATTGAATGCATGCACTAGCAGTCGCCACATACTCTGCTTCGCCGGTTGAGAGAGATATATAATTTTGCTTCTTAGAAAACTAACTCACCAAGGACCTACCAAGGAATTGGCAAGCCCCAGAAGTTGATTTCCTACCATCTTGATCATCAGCCCAATCCGAGTCCATGTACCAACAAAGAGTGATTTGCCCCCTTTGGATACCACAAACCAAATCTTGAGGTATGAAACAAATATTGAAAGACCCTATGAACCGCCATCAAATGGATTTCTCTGGGAGCCGCTTGATACCTTCCACACACCTCTACACTCAACATAATATCCGGTCTAGATGCACAAAGGTAAATCAAAGAACCAATCATAGAGCGGTATAACTTTTGATCCACATCTTTACTATCCGGATTGCGCTTGAGATGACACTTGATTTGCATTGGAGTGGTCTTCTCTTTAGCATCTTTGAACTTGAATCTTTTGAGCATGTCTTGGGTATATTTGGCTTGAGAGATGAAGGTTCCTCTTCCAAATTGCTTAATCTCAAACCCGAGGAAGAATTTTGATACGTCCCAAACATATATATAATTTTTGATACTCCATGCTTGTTTTCTACATGTTTTTCCTTTGTTTTCTATCATTTATTGGACTAACCTATTAACAAGATGCCCAGTGCCAGTTCTTGTTTATTTGTCGGTGCATTGCAGAAATAGGTCAAAAATGAAAGTGCTCGGATTGAGCTGAATCTTTTTGTGATTTTTTTACTCTTCGGAAAACTCTCTCCTAGGAGGGTGTTGGCCGCGACCACCCCTTTGGCCGCGCGGAGGGCCCACATGGTGGCGTCGTGCACCGCCTCATGTCGCCCTTTCGCTCATAAATTCGCGCTTGACTTAAAAACAGAGGAACAATCAACGATTCTTCCAGAAACGCATCTGAGCTCCGCCACCATAAAAAACTCTACTTCGGGGGACAAAAGTTCATGTTCTGACACCCTGTCGGGACGGAAAAGTGCCCCTGATGTCATCTTCATCTACCGTTCTTCTTCCGTGATGCTTCGTGAGTAACACCCCTGTGGACTGTGGGTTCATAGCAGTAGCTAGTTGGTACTCTCTCCCCCTTGTTGATCAATACCACAGTCTCCTGAGCTATCTCACATGATAGAGATCCATCTGATGTATAGCCAGCAATCGGGTCGGGTCTGACCGGGTCACCCTCGGTCAGACCCATGCCCGACTAACAAATGGGCAGAGGGATTCACCCATGACCCGTCCCATGGGTCTAACTGCTGACCCATGCCCGAACCCGACACATTTCACAACCATGTCGGGCACCCATCGGGTCAAATTTATTTTTTAATTTTTGACTTAAAAATAATTGTGTCAACCAGAGCACTATGCTAGTCGTTCGCTGTTAGACTATCTCCTTCGAGCCTCCCTTTATAGGCAGAGCTCCACCTCCCGTGTTGTTGGTTCAGCGAGGTGGTACTAAAGTTACAAGTGTTTCTCAGTTATGTCAAGCAGCGTATGCAAATGCAGCAGCCATATTTACGGGCTTTTTTCTTTCGAAGGCCCAAAAAGATATATTCAAACATGGCAAAGTCCATTTGGACTAGCACTTCGTTCATTTATGGGCTAGAAGCCTGGAACCAGGAAGGCGGGAACACTTGCGTTTGGATCAAAGAAGAAAAGGCAATACGTGTATAAATCATTAAGAAAGACACGTACACGTACAAAGATGGAAGGTATGTGTTCACATAAAAAAGTTATAAATCACACAGAATAAATATGTTTATTCACTATAATTTTAATCGGGCGACCCACAGGTGGACTTCTTTTTCTTCTGAAGTTTAGATTGGAGTTTCTTGGCAGACTTCTTTTTCTTCTTGGAAGATGGAGGCTTTTTGCTAGGTTCCTCTTCCGTCAATTCTTTGACGTCAGGGTAAGTCGGACTAGCTTCGCCTTCCTCTTCTTCTTCATCTGGCGGAGGTGTTATGGGATCTTCATCTTCCTCAGCATCCAAATTTCCAATCGGTTTTGCCATGAGTACTTCATGAAAACTCGGTTGCATAGATTTGACCTTTCTTTCGAAATCGTCTTCATCTTCATCTTCGGAATCTGACTCTACAGATCCGGTTTTTGAGTCTAGCTTTGCTTCTATGGCTGCTAGCACAGATTTGGCTTCCGAGTTCGATGATTGATCGATGAATCTCGGATCTTCCACTTTTTCTGTGGGATCATGGTTTTCTGCCTTTTCCACGGGATTTTCGTCTTCCGTATTTTCAGCGATCTCAGACTACACCATACCAATGAAGTGGGATCTGGTTGCAGGCATCTCCGGAGAGCGAGCAAATCCAAACGTGTTTTGGCGATATGCAACTATGGAAGGTTGATCTGATCCTATGTATGAATAGGACAAATCTGAGCAGAATCCGGCATTGAAGCCTTCATCTATTGGGCATAGGGTGGGTGGGATAAAATTACTTTCACCACGGAATCCCATAGCTTCTACTGTCAAACCGATAAAAACATTAGTAGATCCAATCGGTAAAACGCAGGAACTTACAAGATGACTCCGTGCTGGCATATATGATCTTGTCGAGGAAGCGTCCGATATTTCCGTCAAATTCCAAGCTTCCGACAATCATTGAGCTGCCGATTCCGCCGAGTATTCCCGCTCGGAACGTAAGTCCCGACGCCGCTAGACCCACGGTGGGCGCCAACTGTCTATACATCGTAGTAAGGTTCATGGACGGGGGTGCCATAAGCCTAATGGTAGAATCGCAGGGGGACGTGAAAGAACTGTAAACGAGAACACCGAGTTTACCCAGATCCAGTAGGACGCAACTAAGCGGCATTCCTACTCTTGCAATCTCACTAAATCAGGGCTGAAGCCTGAAGTATACAGAGTACAATTGTGAGTATAGTTTCGCTAACTCGGCGAGGATGAACTTCCCGACGAGTTGGCTTCTAGCTAAGTGTCTGTCTATTCGTGCTCACGTCCGTCTTTATATAGATAGCCGGATTAGGGCTTATAGAAAGGAAACCTAGAAGACCACTGAAAGTATCTAACTTGGTAAGTAAGGAATCCATCTTCTCCTCCAAGCCGCACCACTTTGGGTCGTGGTCCGGGTTCTTTTAGAATCTGGCTTCCTGCGCGTCAGCTTACTGGACCGCCCAATGGACTATGCTTCATTGCCTATGGGTCACCCCGGTATCTGTCTTTTAGGCCAATACCGGATATACCCCTAATTGGCATACATCCGACAAACTTAGACCCATACCCTACCCATTAGGTTCGGGTGTCCATGGGCGAGCTAACCCATGGGTCAGATTGCCGGGCTGAATTTGATGGAATGCGATGTGTTGTGTTTACTAGGATCCGGTGAATTATGGAATTATGATTATTTTTCTCATGTCATTATTTATATCCTTAGAGTGTTTTAATATGTTCTTGCATGCTCTCTGATGTGTATCATTATCTTGATCACACAATTATATGCATCTCCAAGAGGGAGTATTTATGCTAGATAGTGGGTTCATGCCTCCTTGTTAACCGCGCTCGAGTGGCAGATACATGCGTGGGTAGGATGTGATGTTGCCACTAGAGAGAAAACAGAGGTTCTCTTGTCTACGGATGAGAACCATTTTACATTACGTACTTTACTTAATGCAATTGTCTGTTGCACCAAAGCAATCACTTTGTTGTTGCAACTTAATACTAGAGAGACTTGTTGGATAGCTTTCTTGAGGTGGACTATTAGGCGGTGTTTGTTTAGGTTGTGGCTGGCTGTGGTGCTATGGAGGGAAAGCTGATGTGCAGGAGAAGCCGCTTTTCTGAACATGACTGTTTGGCGACTTGGCTGGCTGTCTAGCTGTGTGTTGAGGAATTGTCTGAAATACCCTCAGTGCCGAGGACATATGTATTTACTGATTGAAATGTGCAATCGTATCTGTCACTATAAAATTTGAAGAATGCACATCATTAAACATCAAATAATTAGTGAGATATAGATTTGTCCAAAATACATATTCGTACCATTACATAAATAAGATGTCGTCCATTAATTAATATGGATTTACCCAAACTACATGTCAATAACGTTACATATAATAACTAGCTAGTACGAATCGATCATCTTCTTATCGCATTGAACATTGCGGTGGCAATGCTTTCACGCCTTGCTTTCATGTCATCGGTGTTTGTTCCACTCGGAGCAGTATCACCGACTACTGTTGTTGCCTGCCGTTGGACCTTAGGGACATAGTTCTCATCTTCATCACATCGATCAAACTGCTTGTCACGTAACTGTGAGTCCCTAATAAAATTGTGAAGCGCTATGCAAGCAAGGATAATTCTTTTCTGTGTAACCAGACCGATAGTACCATAGTTCGGAATATACTTCAATATGCGCCACTTGTTTTTTAAGATACAAAAAACGCGCTCGGTAGCATTCCGAAGTGATGAGTGTAGATAGTTGAAAATCTCTTCCCTTTGTGTTGGTTGCCCTCTCGGCGAAAGTCCGTTATATGGTACGTGTGGTTCTTGATAGGAGCTAGGAATCCCTTCCTATTTGGATAACCAGAATCAACAAGGTAATATGTATCTGCGCATAAAAGGAAGTGTGAATAATCAAAATCAAACAAACAACAATGCATTTATATCAAAACCATGTGAATAATCATAGAGAATATTACCACCAGGAGGGGTCGGGAATTCGACCGGATACTTCTCGATGCTCCGTTGGAGAATGCGTGTATCATGTACCGAACCAGGCCATCCAGCAACAACAAATGTGAATCTCAGATCAAAGTCACATATGGTCAGCAGATTATGTGATGTGTAACCATGTCTTCCAGTGTGGTTAGTCTTCTCATCTTCATAAACTTCAACTGGAATGTGCGAGCCATCTATTGCGCCAATGGCATCTTTGAAATGAGGCAAAAAAAACGTGGATCTTGAAGTCTTGGATGCACATCCATGAAATTTCGTTCTATTGGCTTTATGTTATCCTTACCCAACTTGTACAAACAATTCAAAACCATGTGGAACTTCCTGTGAATTGTTTCAGTTGAACGACTAAAATGGTTCTCAACTTGTATAAATGATTGTGGGCCTCCAACCATCCATAGAAACATGCCTAGACATTCAACAAATGACATGTCTCTGGTTGACTCTAACCCATAACTAGAAACTAGAAGGTTGTGCAAGCGATGAAACACATCTGGGTACATTCTGAACATTTTATAGCATCTTTTTCTATCTTCTAGTTGTTCATAAACCCATTCACGTCCGGTTTGTTGTGGAATCCTTCTAGGTTCCTTATTCAAATACTTCTCGCTATAGAGATTACTATAATAGCCCAACACAACCATGTCGCGCGCCAATCCAAGAAGATGACGCGTCCGTTCAATTCTTCATCACGATCATCCATCTACATAAGAGGAAAAAAGAGGAAAATAGATCAGCCATCTCCATCCGTGAAAACTAGTAGACATGCAACAAGCATATAGACGATGGAAAAAAATAGTACAGATGCAACAACCATACAGAAATTGGCAGGTGGCCCATTCCTAAACATAACATCTTGCTGCTCCAAATTGGCAGGTGGCCCATTCCTAAATTTTGCATGATCTGGGCGAATCTGCAAATAAGAACACAACAAATGACATGAATCCAACAAAAACATGAGCAAATCAATAGACAGAAAGACAATGACAGAAAGATAACTTACAAGTAGGTGATTCTTCCACTAATCATCGTCTGCGTCCGTAGTTTTAGTTTTTGGATCCCATCCTAGCCCAGTGGCATTTTGCAATTCCATCCACCCCGTGTAGTCCTTTTTCAATTGATCCCATTTGTTCTTAAATTGTTTCTTCACCAATTTTCACCTATTTTCTCGAAAAATTTCCTCTCTAGATTCTGGTAACCCTTCTTGCTCAAGCAACCCTCGTCCCTATTGTTATCGTTCACTTATTCCATACAAATGTCACAAAAAACTCTAATGTGGTATGCATCCCAATTGGCCTTCGACATTGCACATTAAATACCAAGCTATAACAAAAAAAACTACGAAATTACTCGCACAGTACCACAACCACAATTTATACAACATGAACATCATATAAACATGTATCTGTTGGAATCTACCAAAAACATGTACCAGTAAGTATCTAACAAAATCACACATGTGCTTCTACCAAAACCATGTCACGGTATTGCTTGTACCAACCAAAATCACTGGAACTATTTTCAACCAGCAAGCAATTTTTCTACACAGGTAACCAGCAAGCAATTTTTCTAGTGCATGTACCAACAAACCAGCAAGCAATTTTCTATACATGTACTATGCAGGTACAATCAAACATCCACCCAAACAGCATGCAAGCTTGAACAGGGAGGTCAGCAGCAATTTTCTTTGACGCAGGGAGGTAGAAGTACCTTCGACGGCAGGGAGGTGGCAGGGAGGTCGGCAGCGACCTAGGACGACGGGGAGGAGGTGCTAGGCGGCCTGGGACGGCGGGGAGGTGGTCCAGCGGCGACCTAGAACGGCGGGGAGGTCGTGGGGCGTCGGTGTTGGGCGCCCTGGGTCGACGAGGACGACGGGGACGGCAGGGAGGAGGTGCTCGGGTGGCCCGAGTCGAAGAGGATGGCGTGGAGGAGGTGTCGGCGGCCTGGGTCAACGGGGAGATCTTGGAGCGGCGCGGAGGCGATTGGCGGTGGCGGGGGAGGACCTTGGGGCGGGGGCGGGGGCGAGGGACGAGGACGGCGGGGACGGTGACCGGAAGCTTGGCGTCGATGGGGACGGCGACCGGAAGCTTGGCATCGATGGGGGCGGGAGAGATGCCACGAGGCGGTGGCGGGAAGCAGTTGGGGGTCGTGCATGCGGATGCGAGACCAGAGTGGAACCCTATCTGGTGCGTGCGGATGCGAGATGCGAGATGGAGAGAGGAAAAAACGGGGCAGGGAAACGATGCGAGACCTGAGTGGCATTTCACTGTAAATTGGTGCGAACGACATGTCCAGAGGAAAAAATGTTTCGCCCCACTTTTGGGAAGCAGCGCAAAGCACCTCTGGAGGTGCTTTCTCCTCACTGCCTTCGATGGCTTTGGCAAAGCCCACAACCACAGCACCCCTGTTTGGTTCGTTTGGGGTGCTTTTTGCTGTGGAAAGCCACCAAAAGCCCAAACAAACACCCCTAGATATAGATGCATGCTGGATATCGGTCTATATGCCTTGACATAATGCCTACCATGTTAGAACCCGTGAACTTTATCTCGTCGTAATAGCATTGTTGTGCCCCCATGATTTGTCAACTGCCTAGCTGTAATTTGTTTACCCAACACTTGTTCTATTGTTTGGAGAGTTGCCACTAGTGAAACTGTACCCTGGTCCATCTTTTACTATTATTGCTACTGTTTTTACATGCTTTTACTACTTGTTTCCTTGTTGATCCGTTCATTACAGATACATATCACTTGTTTCACTCTGTATTTCACCGTTTTCGTTATCTCTTCGCTGAACGAGTGCATCTATACAATTTACATTGTATTAGGTGTGTTGAGGACGCAAGGGAAACATCACACCACCACTCCATCCATTGTTTTATTGCAGCTTGTGTTACTAATATCATTTGCTAAGTGCTTCTCAGGTGTGGTTGAATTGAGAACTCAACTGCTAAGGCTTATAGGTATTCTTTGGCTCCCCTTGTGTCGAATCAATAAATTGGGTTACACTTACCCTCGAAGACTGTTGCGATCCCCTACACTTGTGGGTCATCAAACTTCAACTCTCCCATCATTGACAACTCAAACTTGTTAGTCATAAGCTTTAAAAATTTAGCATTAAACGCTTTGTTAGATGAGCCAAAGATAATATCATCAACATCTGGTTGGCATATGAAAAGCTCCCCCTTAACCCTCTTTGTAAAATGGGTGGGATCGATTTGCTCAACTTCAAATCCATGGTCTTTCAACAACTCTCTAAAGTTCTCATACCACGCATGTGGTGCTTGTTTAATTCCATAGAGCGCCTTTTGATCTTGTAGACATGGTTAGGGAAGTTCAGGTCCTCAAACCTTGGTGGTTGCTTAACATATACCAACTCCTTTAAAGGAACCTTTAAGAAATGCACTCTTAACATCCATTTGTTGCAACTTGAAGTTTTGATGAGATGCATATACAAGAAAGATACAGATGGACTCAAGGCGATCCAAGGGATCATAGGTTTCCATCAAAATCAACGCCTTCAACTTGAGAGTAACCTTGAGATAAAAATATTGACTTGTTCCTTATAACCATACCAAATTCATCTTGCTTGTTCTCGAATATCCATTTTGTGCCTATAACATTGCGACGCTCTTTGAGCTTCTCAACTAACTTACATACTTTGTTACGCTTGAATTATTGAGTTCTTCTTGCATAGATTCCAACCAATCCGGATCATCAAGCGCTTCAAACACTTTCTTTGGTTCTATCACGGAGATACGTGCTTGATGTTCACTAAATCTTGCTAGTTGGCCTCTTATGGTCATTTTGCTTCTTAAGTCAACCATAACTTTATCGTGAATGCAATCTAGACGATTCAAAGCTATAGCAAATCTAGCTTCACGACGGACTTCGATCCCCTCATTTGAGTGAGGAGGAATGATGGCGTGTAAACACACGTTTCGTTGGGAGACCCCAAGAGGAAGGTATGAAGAGTACAAGACGATTTTTTCCCTCAGAAAAAAACTAAGGTTTAATCGGACCAGTAGGAGAAAGAAATCACTTCTGGAGGTTGATGACAACTGATGTTGGCAGGGCGCACTACCAGGCTCAGCAGCAACGTGGAAGTTGCACACAACACAACCAAGATACTTTGCCCCAACGAAACAGTGAGGTTGTCAATCTCACCGGTTTTGCTAACACAAAGGATTAGACGTATAGTGTGGAAAATGATGTATGATTGCAGTGGATGAAATGAGAACAATGATTGGAGTAAAAGAATAGTGTTTGTAGTAGGTTGTATTATCAGTGTAAAAGAATGGACCGGGGTTCAAAGTTCACTAGTGGTGTCTCTCCGAAACAGATAGATAACATGTTGGGTAAACAAATTACAGTTGGGCAATTGACAGAGATAAAGGTTGCACCATAGTTCATATGCAAGACACGATGATTACTATGAGATTTATTTGGGCATTACAACATGATACATAGATTGTAATCCAACTGCATCTATGACTAATAATCCACCCTCAAAACGTAATCCAAGTAGACTTTGGGTATTAAGTTGCAAGCAACAAATTATTGCATTAAGTAAAGTGCGCAATGTAAACAATAGAATTATCCTTAGACAAAGCATTGTTGTTTTATCCCTAGTGGAAACAACACATCCACAATCTTAGAAGTTATTGTCACTCTCCCAGATAACTGGAGGCACGAATCCACTATGGAGCATAAATACTCCCTCTTGGAGTTACAAGGACCAACTTGGCCAGAGCATCTACGAGTAAAGGAGAGCATGCAATATCACAAATAACATATAGAATATAGATCTATAATCAACTTGACATAGCATTCAATATTCATCGGATCCCAGCAAACACAAGATGTAGCATTAGAGATAGATGATCTTGATCATGTTAGGCAGCTCACAAGATCTAAGCATGGTGGCATAAAGAAGAGAAGATAACCATCTAGCTACTGCTATGGACCCGTAGTCCAAGGATGAACTACTCAAGCATCACTATGGAGGCAGGCATGGTGATGTAGAGCCCTCTAGTGATGATTTCCCCTCCCGGCAGGGTACCGGGGAGAGCTTCAGAACCCTCCCGAACTAGGGTTGACGGTGACGGCGGCTGCTGAACTTTTCATGGATGGAGGCTCTGGTGTTTAGGGTTTTCCCTAGAAGAAGTATAAATAGGCGAAAGGGCGATGTCGTTGGGTGGCTAGGGGCCCACACCACCTGGTGGTGTGGCCAAGGGGGTGCGCCGCCCTATGTTGTGGCCACCCTGTGGCCCCCTCCGGGTCTCCTCCAAACTCCATGTACATGACAGAAAAATAGGACCCTAGGATTTTGTTTCGTCCAATTCCGAGAATATTTTCAGAACAAATTTTTTGAAATAAAAAACAGCAGAAAACAAGAACTGGCATTGTGGCATCTTGTTAAGAGGTTAGTCCCAGGAAATCCATAAAAATGATATAAAGTGTATAGAAAACATGTAGCAAATGTCATGAAAACAACATGAAACAACAGAAATTATAGATACATTTGAGACATATCAAGCATCCCCCAGATTAGTTCTACTCGTCCTCGAGTAGGTTAAACGATAAAAACAAAATAATTTCTTAGGTGACATCATACCAAGATAATCTTGATCATCATATTTGTAAAAGCATTTGTAAGCGAGATCATAGTACTCTAAACATAGGCATGATAGCTATAATTCTAACAATGAAAAATAGCAACCATGTTGCAACATGAAAAGTAACACAAACAAAAGATCATGAATAATAATGCACTTGAAAGTTATACGTTTGAGCATAAAGAAAACATAGCAAAGTGTTATTCCGCCTGTCCTTAAAGTGAGAGCAAAACATAAATGCCAGGAAACACCTTCAAAGCTCAAGTGGTGACTAGAAACAAGTAATTCGAGAACAAGTAATAACATATCATGAATCAATCAATAATAATCTTTGGGACTGATGCACATTATACTCAGAATGACAACTATGTTCTATTAATTGTGCATAAAGTTAGAAGATGAAGACTCAACATAAGTAAAAGAAAGGCCCTTCGCAGAGGGAAGCAGGGATTAACTCATGTGCTAGAGCTTTTTATTTGATTAAAACATAGGTATTGAAAACAATTTTTTAAGAGAGGTGTATGTCTATGTCAACGAATGGTAAATAAACAATACATTACGTCACAAGTTAACTAGACTTTACAAGAGCGGCTCCCATTGAAGGATGTTCTTTCTACTGGGGTCAGTAGATCATCCCTCTTCTCTTTTGTTTACACAATTATGCTTAAACTGATAAATCAAGGGCAAAAAGACTGAAGAGAATTGTGAAGTAACCAAATTTTGGGGCTGGGCACCCCGTTGCCAGCTCTTCTAGCGAATTGGATAAGCGCATGTGCCACTATTCCAGATGTGTAAAGTACAATTAACAAGTGAAATAAAGATCGTCTACTTACGTCCTCATGAGCTAAAAAAGGGGCACAAAATAGGTTTAATTTTGAAAGTTCTAAAGGTAGCACGTGATAAATATACTTTGGAGTGGCGGTTAAATACCACATATAGGTAGGTATGGTAGAAACATTTGGAAAATTTTGGTTTTTGGGAGTTGGATGCACGAGTAGATCTGATACTCAGTATATGTGAAGGCTAGCAAAAGACTGGGAGCGATAAATTAAGAGAGCAATAATGGAAATAATCATGCATAGCGACAAAAACATTATTAATCAAAGCATAAATGATATTACAAGTCAAAAACTAAATGATCATAGAGGCTAGAGGTGACTCGTTTGTAGTCATAAGATGGTATAAGCATGCGCCAAGTCAACCAAATAAAGAATTCGAAGGATAATACCACAATATTATGCTTTGATATGATAAACACAACTCATGATTCTTTCAATGGCACATTAAGCACTCTCAGATATTTGAGACAAATCATGCTACATCAATAATTACTAAGCATAGAATTACAATAATATCTAACATGACATGATAAATTCTAAGCCACAGTCTAAACAAGTTTCACTTACACGGTCTAAACAAGTTTCACTTACACCATTATAAGTATGAAATATTTTATTGCTTTCCAACACCAATCACTTTATTTAAAAAAAAAACTCTACAAATAATTTATCAATGAAACAAGAGATTACTACTTTACAAGAATTAAACTCTGAATAAGAGATGCATGAAAAACAAGAGCTAAAAGGATTTGCAACAGCTAAATGAAAAACGAAGAATACAAGTATGATAAATGAAGAATACGAGTATTCATATGAAAAAGTGGAGTGTGTCTCTCTCCCACATAAGAATGCTGGGTTCCAACCAAGTGTATTATAGAAAATAAAAGAAAACAAAAACAAATAGACGCTCCAATTAAAGTGCATATGATGTGACCGAATAAAAAAATAGTTTCACTAGAAGTGACCTGATAAGTTGCTGATGAAGAAGGGGATGCCTTGGGAATCCCCAAGCTTAGACGCTTGAGTCTTTTTGGAATTTGCTGGGATGATCCACGGGGGCATCCCCAAGCTTAGGCTTTCCACTCTTCTTGATCACATTATATCATCCTGTTCTCTTGACCCTTGAAAACTTCCTTCACACCAAACTCAAAGTAATTCTCATTAGAGGGTTAGTGCATAATCAAAAAATCACATGTTCTCCCTTGACACAAGCATTATCAATACTTTCTAAACATTAGCTACATCCACTAATGTTTTGTGGAGCAAAGAAATTCACTCAACATAGTAAAAGAGAGAAGGCAAAGTAAAAAAAGACAGAATCTGTCAAAACCACAACAGTCTGTAAATACAAAAAAAAATCGAGGCACTTACGTTGCTCAAATCAGAAAACTCTGAACTCAGAAAAGTTGCGTAAATATATAAGGATCATGCAAAAAAAATCAGGATGTTTCAATTTTTCTGAAAATTATGGCGAATTAAACGGTGGACAGCAAATATCTATTCTGGTGCAGAAATCCAAATCTAGAATCAACTTTGCAATTGAGACTTTACTTGGCACAACAATTCGAAAAAGTAAAGATACAGAGGAGTTGCTACAGAAGTAAACAACACCTTGACTCAAATAAAATAGAAGAAAACATTGCAAAAATAAAACATGGGTTATGTCCCAAGAAGTGTTCTTCTTTAACGCCTTTCAGCTAGGCCCAGAAAATAAGAATCAAGTGTTTTCAAGTGAAGAAGCATCCAAAACAAGACCACGAGCCTTACGTTTACCTTTCTTACCCTTATTCTTAATTTTAGCTAGTTCCTAGAAGTAAGAATATGGGTAAGAAAGGTAAACCTAAGCCTCATAGTCTTGTTTTGGATGCTTCTTCACTTGAAAATACTTGATGCTAGTTTTCTGGGCCTAGCTAAAAGGCGTTAAAGAAAAGCACTTCTTGGGAGATAGCCCTTAGTTTCATTTTTGCAATGTTTTCTTCTGTTTTCTTTGAGTAAAGGTGGTGTTTACTTCAGTAGCAACAACGTTGTATCTTTATTTTCTCGCATTTTTTGTGCCAAGTAAAGTCTCTAGTGAAAGTTGAAGTTAGATTTGGATTTGTGCGCAGGAAACATATTTCTGCTGTCCACTGTCAAATTCGTATAAAATCACAGAAACATCAAAATGACCTGAAAATTTTTGTGCTTAATCCTCAGCTATTTCCAAAACTTCTACGAGTTCTGCGTTTTTTTGATTTGAGCAACATAAGTGTCCCAAACAAATTCTTCTTTACAGATTGTTCTGGTTTTGACAGATTCTGCCTTTTTACTTGCATTCTCTCTTTTACTATGTTGAGTGGATTTCTTTGTTCCTCAAAACATCAAGGGCTGTAGATAATGTTTAAGAAGTATAAATAATGCACGTGTCCAAGGAGAACGTTTGAGTTTTTGATAGTGCACTAACCCTCTAATGAGAATTAGTTTGGTGTGAAGGAAGTTTTCAAGGGTGAAGAGAATAGGGTGATATAATGTGATCAAGAAGAGTGAAAAGCGAAAGCTTGGGGATGCCCCGTGGTTCATCCCAGAAAATTCCAATAAGAATCAAGCGTCTAAGCTTGGGGATGCCCAAGGCATCCCCTTCTTCATCATCAACTTATCAGGTCACTTCTAGTGAAACTATATTTTTATTCGGTCACATCATATGCACTTTATTTGGAGCGTCTGTTTGTTTTTCTTTTGTTTTCCTCACTACAACAAACATAGTTGGAACCCAGAATTCTTGGGTGGGAGAGAAACACGCTCCTCTTTTTCATATGAATACTCGTTTTCTATCATGCTCGTATTCTGGTTTTTCTTGTAGCTGCTGCAAATCCTTTTAGCTCATGTTTTTCTTACATCTCTTATTCAGAGTTGTTACTTCTAGTAGAGTAGTAGTAGTAGTATTACTCTCTTGTTTCATTTCTATATCTCTCAGAGAGTTTTTTTAGTATAAAATGATTGGTGTTGGAAGGCAGTAGTACAATTTCCGTGCTTATAACGGTGCAAAAATAAGCTCGTATAGATTGTGGCTAGACTTTATCATGGCATGTTCGATGTTATTTTAATTCTATGATTAGTAGTTATTACTGTATCATGACTTGTCTCAAATAGCTGAGAGTGCTTAATGTTCCATTGAAAGAATTATGAGTTGTTTTTATCACGTTGAAGCATAATTTTGTGGTATTCTCCTTCGAATGCTTTATTTGGTTGACTTGGCGCATGGTTACACCATGTTTATGACTACAAACCAGTCACTTATAGCCTCTATGATCATTTAGTTTATAACTTGTAATACCATTTATGCTTTGATTAATAATGTTTTGGTCGCTATACATGATTATGGCCATTATTACTCTCTTAATTTGTCGCTCCCAGTCTTTTGCTAGCCTCCACCTGTACTGAGTATGAGCTCTACTCGTGCATCCAACTCCCAAAATCCAAAATTTTCCAAATGTGTCAAGCATACCTACCTACATGTGGTATTTAACCGCCACTCCAAGTAAATTTGTCATGTGCTACCTTTAAACTTTAAAATTATTCCTGTTTTGTGCCCCTGTTTTAGATCATGAGAATGTAAATAGAGAATCTTTATCTCACTTGTTGATTGGAATTTACGCACCTAGACTAGTAACACATCCGCTTATCCAAATTGATAGAATAGCTGGCAGCGGGGTGCCCGGCCCCAAAATTTGTTACTATAAATTATCTTCACTATTATTACTTTTATGTTGAGTCTCCATCTTCTAACTTTATGCACATTTGAGAGAGCATTTTTGACATTCTGAGTTTTATGTGCATTTGTCCCAGAAACATTATTAATTGATTCATGATGTGTTATTGCATGTTCTCTAATTATTTGTTCTATTCTTCCTCTTGAACTTTGAAGGTGTCCTGGCATTTATGTTTTGCCCCACTCTTAAGGACTAGCGAAATAACACTTTGACATGTTCTCTCTATACTTGAAGCAAACATATATCTTTCGTTGCATTGTTATTCATGATCTTTTATTTAAGTTACTTCTCATGATGCAAGGTGATTGCTATGCTTTATTATTAAAGTTCTATTTATCATGCTTGTGTTTAAGTTCTATGATCTCAGCTTACTTATGTTTTTACATTATTGATGATCAAGTTTATGTTGGTAGCATGTCACCTCAGAAATTATTGTGTTTTTATCGTTTACCTACTCGAGGACGAGTAGGAACTAAGCTTGGGGATGTTGATACGTCATCAACGTATTCTTAATTTCTGATGTTCCATGTTGTTTTCTTATTGTTTCCCACATGTTTGCTATACACTTTATGTCATTTTTATCGATTTTCCGGACTAACCTATTGACAAGATGCCACAGAGCCATTTCCCTGTTTGCTGTTGTTTTTGGTTTCAGAAAAGTTTTTCTGGAAATATTCTAGGAATTGGAAAATTCGAAGCCCAGAAGTCTTAGAATTCCCGATGGTTCCACGGAGTCCCGAAGAGACCCGGAGGGGGCCTCAGCGGGCCCACACTATAGGGCGGCGCGCCCCCCCTTGGCCGCGTCGGGGAGTGGTGTGGGGGCCCCATGCCTCCGCCACCTTTGCCCTTTTGCCTATTTAATCCCCCCGAGACGTAAAACCTAAATATATTCCACTTTTTTCCGAGAAACACCCGAGGTCGCCGTCATCCCAAGATCAGGAGGGTTCTCGAGCTCTCCCCGGCACCCTGCCGGGAGGGGAATTCATCACCGGAGGGGTCTACACCACCATTCGCACCTCCGAAGTGATGCAGATTTTTATGAGATAAAGCCTGTCCCGTTAAACCTTGTTATAAGAGAGCAAGTTTCTAGTGTTAGTACTGATGATGTTGCTGCCCATCTTAATAATTTTGTTGAACTATGTGAGATGCAAAAATATAAATATGTAGATAGAGATATTATTAAACTGAAATGGTTTCCTTTCTCTTTGAGAGGAAGAGCTAAAGATTTATGGTTGTTGTCTTTGCCTAGAAATAGTATGGATTCTTGGACTAAGTGTAAAGATGCTTTCATTGGAAAATATTATCCTCCTGCTAAGATTATATCTTTAAGAAGTAGCATTATGAATTTTAAGCAACTTGATAATGAGCATGTTGCTAAAGCTTGGGAAAGATTGAAATCTTTTGTAAAGAATTGTCCCACTCATGGACTAACTACTTGGATGATCATCCAAACTTTTTATGCAGGTCTGAATTTTTCTTCAAGAAACCTTCTGGATTCAGCTGTTGGAGGAACCTTTATGTCCATGACCTTGGGGTCATGAACAAAGCTTCTTGATGATATGATGGTAAATTATTCTGAGTGGCACACTGAGAGAGCTACAACTGGTAAGAAGGTAAATTCTGTTGAAGAACCCTCCTCTTTGAATGAGAGACTTGACGCTATTATGTCTATGATTGTGAATGGCCATGCTCCTATTGATCCAAATAATGTTCCTTTGTCCTCTTTGGCTGCTCAAGAAGAGCATGTTGATGTGAACTTCATTACAAATAATAAATTCAACACAAATGCTTATAGGAATAATTTTGGTAGCAACAATTATAGGTCATATCCTCCCAATAATAGCAATGCCTATGGTAATTCTTATGGTAATTCCTACAACAACAACAAAAGTGTACACTCTGTGAAGGGTACGTTGCATAGAAAACAAAAAAATTCCTACGCGCGATAAACCCGAATGGCCAAGATCTAATCTATGAGATGAAAGGAAACAGGGAAAAAGAGAGTCTTGAGATAACATACCCTCGAAGACTCAAAGTGGTACGAGATAAAATATCGTTGTTGGCGTAGTCGTACTCACGCCGATCCCGAGCGAGAAGAAGTGCACCACAATCCGGCGGTGCCTCCGTAATCGGTCACACGTTCAGCTCGATGAAGACTTCCGTTCCCTCGATCCAGCGGGTAGCGGAAGTAGAGGATCCCCGCGGAACTCCAGCAGCACGACGGCGTGGTGGTGGTGAAGAATCACACGGCCAGGGCTTCGCCAAGCCGGAGACCATGGAATGGAGCAGCGGGTGGAGGGAAAAGGGAGTGGGCAAGTGTGTGGAGAAGAGGGAGCTCTCACCCTCCTTTTATAGGGGAGGGGGAGGTAGCCCAAGGGGGGGTGCGGCCAGCCATGGGTGCCCCCACCCCTTCCTCTCTTCATGTGAGTGGAAGCCCCACTCACACCCACTCATACTCCCTTAATTTTCCACTTAGAAAATCCAAAGGTTTTTCTTTAATAAATAAATAAAACATTTTTATTTCTTTATTTATATTTGTTAATTCTATTAACAAACATTTGCATGTAGCACCTCGAATCATTTGTTAATTCTATTAACAACCATTCGATGGAAAACCCCTTGAACTATTTCAATTTTCCCCGAAACAATTTTTCGGAGCTGCCCAGAATATTCTTCGGTATTCCGTATCCTCTCTAACGCTTCACCGAACCTTAAGCGTGTCATCCTACGGTTCGCGAATAATATAGACATGACCGAGACTCCTCTCCGATCAATAATCAACAGAGGGATCTGGAGATCCGTGATGACTCCTATATATTCAACGATGACTCTCGTGATCGTGTGAACCTTTCAACGTCGTAACGATTTCCCTTTGTCTCGCGATATTTTACTTGTCCAAGATCCGATCATCGGTATCCACCATACCTTGTTCGATCTCGTTATCCACCAAGTACTCTTTTCTCATTCTCGTGATATAACATCCTTGTGATCATATCACGTGCTTGCAAGCGGTGTCGATGTGATATCACCGAGAGGGCCCTGAGTATATCTCTCCGTCATATTGGATGGACAAATCCCATTCTTGATCCATGAGCTTCAACTAACACTTTCCGAATACCTAATGCCACCTTTATAGTCACCCTGTTACGGTGTGACGTTTGATGTCATCAAAGTATTCTTTCGGTATTAGTGATTAACATCATCTCATGGTCTAAGGAACAATGTTACTCCGAATGTAAGACATAACAACAAAACTAAATGACTTGATCGTATTGTTATACTTAGTTAGGGTCTAAGTTCATCACGTCATTCTCCCAATGACATGATCCCGTTATTAACAACATCCAATGTCTATGATCAGGAAACCTTGATCATCTATTAATCAACGAGCTAGTTAAAAGAGAGGCTTCACTAGGAACGTTGGTTTGTTTATTAATCACACATGTATCAACGTTTCCGGTTAATACAATTCTAGCATGAGAAATAAACATCTATCATAAACAAGGAATAACATAATAAACACTTTATTATTGCCTCTCGGGGATATTCCCTTCAGTCTCCCACTTGCACTAGGGGCAATAATCTATATTACATAGTGATGAATCTAACACCCATTGAGTTCTGGTGTTGATCATGTTTTGCCCTTGAGAGAGTTTAAGTCAACGGATCTGCCACATTCAGATCCGTATGTACTTTGCAAATCTTCACATCCCCATCTGCGACATGCTCACGGATGGAGTGAAAACGGCGCTTGATATGCTTGGAATTCTTGTGAGACCTTGGCTCCTTAGCATCGGCTATGGCACCATTGTTGTCACAATAGATAACCATTGGATCCAACGCACTCGGAACCACGCCTAGTTCGGATATGAACTCCTTCATCAAAACTGCTTCCTGTGTTGCCTACGAGGCAACAACATATTCTGCTTCTGTTGATGATCTCTCCACCACGGATTGCTTGGAACTCCTCCAGCTTACAGCTCCTCCATTCATAACAATACGTACCTAGACTGAGCTTAGAGTCATCCGGATCAGTGTCAAATCTAGCATCGACGTAACATCTTGCGACGAGCTCTTCTTCACCGCCATATATGAGAAACATATCCTTAGTTCTTCTCAAGTACTTAAAGATATTCTTGACCGCTGTCTAGTGTTCCAAACCTGGATCGGATTGGTACCTACTAGTCAAACTAATAGCATGTGCCACATCTAGTCTTGTACATAGCATAGCATACATGATAGAACCTATGGCTGAAGCATAGGGAATCTTGTTCATTCTCTCTCTATCTTCTGTTGTAGATGGACATTGAGTCTTACTCAACGTTTTGCCTTGCAACATAGGTAAGAAACCCTTCCTATTATCTTCCATTCTGAACTTCTTCAGAATCTTGTCAAGGTATGTACTTTGCGAAAGTCCAAGTAAGCGTCTTGATCTATCTCTGTAGATTTTGATGCCTAATATATAAGCTGCTTCACCGAGGTCTTTCATCGAAAAACTACTGTTCAAATAACATTTTACGCTTTTTAAAATTTCTATAGCATTTCCAATCAACAATATGTCATCCACATATAGTACTAGAAATGCTACAGAGCTCCCACTCACTTTCTTGTAAATACAAGCTTCTCCGTATGTTTGGACAAATCCAAACCCTTTGATCACCTTATCAAAACGGAGGTTCCAACTCCGGGATGCTTGCTTCAGTCCATAAATAGAACGTTGAAGCTTGCAGGCCTTGTCAACATCCTTAGGATCATAAAAACCTTTGGGTTGCATCATATACAACTCTTCCTCAATGTCACCATTAAGGAACACCGTTTTGACATCCATCTGCCAGATTTCATAATCGAAAAATGCAGCAACTGCTAACATAATCCTAACTGACTTAAGCATCGCTACTGGTGAGAAAGTCTCATCATAGTCAACTCCTTGAATTTGTCGGAAACCTTTTGCGACAAGTCGAGCTTTATAGATGGTCACATTACCATCAGTGTCACTTTTCTTTTTAAAGATCCATTTGTTCTCAACGGCCTTGCGGTCATCGGGTAAGTCCATCAAAGTTCAAACTTGGTTTTCGTACATGGATCCTATTTCGGATTTCATGGCTTCAAGCCATTTGTTGGAATCTGCTCATCATCGCTTCATCATATGTCGCAGGGTCATCACCTCCATCTACCATGAAGTTTAATACGGGATCTTCGTACAGTTTAGGAGCTGTACGTTCCCTAGTTGACCTGCGAGGTGCGGTAGTTTCCTCTACTGGAGTTTCATGATCTTGATCATTAGCTCTCTCTTCAACTGACGGGGTCGTCACCGGAACAACTTCCGGAGTTGCGTTACTCGCCATTCCAATAAGAGAAGGTTCAATAACCTCGTCGAGTTCTACCTTCCTACTATTCACACATTTCGAGAGAAACTCCTTCTCCAAAAAGGATCCATTCTTGGCAACGAAAATCTTGCCTTCGGATCTGTGATAGAAGGTGTACCCTATTGTTTCTTTAGGATATCCTATGAAGACGCATTTTTCCGCTTTGGGTTCGAGTTTATCAGGTTGAAGCTTCTTCACATAAACATCGCATCCCCAAACTTTTAGAAATGACAGCTTAGGTTTTTTTCCAAACCATAATTCATACGGTGTCGTTTCAACGGATTTAGATGGTGCCCTATTTAAAGTGAATGCAGCGGTCTCTAGTGCATAACCCCAAAACGATAGTGGCAAATCTGTAAGAGACATCATATATCGAAGCATATCAAATAAAGTACGATTACGACGTTCGGAAACACCATTACGCCGTGGTGTTCCGGCAAGTGTGAGTTGTGAAACTATTCCACATTGTTTCATATGCATGCCAAACTCGTAACTTAGATATTCACCTCCACGATCAGATCGTAGAAATTTAATCTTTCTGTTACGATGATTTTCAACTTCACACTGAAATTCTTTGACCTTTTCAAATGTCTCATATTTGTGTTTCATTAAGTAAATATACCCATATCTACTCAAATCGTGAAAGTGACAAAATAACGATATCCACCGCGCGCCGATACACTCATTGCTCCACACACATCAGTATGTATGATTTCCAGTAAGTCTGTCGCCCGTTCCATGGTTCTAGAAAACGGGGTTCTAGTCATCTTGCCCATAAGGCATGGTTCACATGTTTCAAATGATTCATAATCAAGTGATTCTAAGAGTCCATCAGAATGGAGCTTCTTCATGCGTTTAACACCAATATGACCTAAGCGGCAATGCCACATGTAAGTAGCAATATCATCATTTAACTTAATTCTTTTGGCATTCACATTATGAATATGTGTATCAATACTATCAAGATTCAAAAGAAATAAACCATTCTTCTCAGGTGCATGACCATAAAAGATATTATTCATATAAATCGAACAACCATTGTTCTCAGACTTAAAGGAATAACCATTCCGTATTAAGCAAGTTCCAGAAACGATATTCATGCTTAATGCAGGCACCAAATAACAATTATTGAGGTTTATAATTAATCCCGATGGTAGACGTAGAGGCAGCGTCCCGAGGACGATCACATCAACTCTTGATCCATTGCCAACGCGCAACGCCACCTCATCCTTTGCTAGTGGTCGCTTATTCTGCAGCTCCTGTTTCGAGTTACATATGTGAGCAACCAAACCATTATCAAATACCTAGGTGCTACTGCGAGTACTAGTAAGGTACACATCAATAACAAGTATATCATATATACCTTTGTTCACTTTTCCGGTCTTCTTATCTGCCAGATATTTGGGGCAATTGCGCTTCTAGTGGCCAATACCCTTGCAATAAAAGCACTCACTCTCAGGCTTAGGGCCATACTTGGTTTTCTTCTCAGCAACAAATTTGCCACCCTTCTTGAAGTTTACCCTTGGCTTGCCTTTCTTGAAACTAGTGGTCTTATTGATCATCAACACTTGATGTTCTTTCTTGATCTCCACTTCAGCAGTTTTAAGCATCGAGAGAAGCTCAGGAAGAGACTTCTTCATGCCTTGCATATTATAGTTCATCACGAAGTTCTTGTAACTAGGTGGCACAGATTGGAGAACACGATGTATTCCTAGCTCATTGGGAATCGTTAATCCCAAGGCTATGAGCTTATCAGCGTACGCAGACATCTTGAGTACGTGCTCACTAACAGAGTTGTTCTCTTCCATCATGCAGCTAAAGAACTTCTCTGAAGCGTCATAACTCTCAACTGCGGAATGGGTATCGAAAATCGTTTTCAATTCTCCCATTGTAGCAAAAGCAGTGATGTTCTCGAAACATTTTCGCAGCTCTGGCTCTAATCCATAGAGGATGCCGCAATGAACTATACTGTGGTCTTCTTGTTGAGTCAGATAAACATTTTTATCTTCATCAGAAGCATCATCAGCGGGCTGGTCACCGAGCGGTGCGTCAAGCACATAGAGCTTCTTGCAAGCGGTGAGGAGAATCCTCAGGTTAAGTGCCCATTTGGTAAAGTTGCTCCCATTGTTCGCTAGTTTTTCTCTCTCCATGAACATATTGAAATTGAAGGTAGGTGGTGCCATGATCTACAACATATTTGCAAAGACTATTTAGACTATGTTTATGATAAATTAAGTTCAAGTTAATTCTAAAATTATCCCATGAACTCCCACTCAAAAACAACATCCCTCTTAGTCGTATTTAGTGATTACACGAACCAAATTCACTACACCAAAACCGACCATCACGTGAGACAGTGTAGTTGCAAAGGCGAACATCAACATGGTCATCATATCATCCATATGATTCATGCTTTACCTTTCGGTTACGTGTTCCGAGGCCATGTCTGTACATGCTAGACTCGCCAAGTAGAACCGTAGCATTGTGTGTGTTTCAAGGCCATGTCTGTACATGCTAGGCTTGAAAACACCCGTTGTATACGAACGTTGAGTCTATCACACCTGATCATCACGTGGTGTCTCGAAACGACGAACTTTCTTAACGGTGCATACTTAAGGAAGGACAGATTATTATCTTGATATTAAGTGAGAGGGATCATCTTATAATGCTACCGTCGCGATCTAAGCAAAATAAGATGCATAAAAGGATAAACATCACATGCATGGATAATGCGATATGATATGGTCCTTCTTGCACTTGATATCCATCTTGTGCATCATGGTATGATCTCCATCATTCCACCGGCGTGGAACCAAGGTCCGTGGCACCTCCATCTTGATTGTCCATTACAACATATCACATGGATATGATATACAACACGCAGGCCATAAAAATAAGACAACCATATGGCTCCAGCCGGTATGTAAATAATTTACAAAAGATATCATCTCATACATAATGTTTGTAACATTGACCATATCACATCACATGCCCTGCAAAAACGAGTTAGACGCCTCTAATTTATTTTTGCATATTTTACGTGGCTTGGGCTTATGAGGATAGAACCGTTCATACCTACGTGCAAGAGCCACAACGTTGATAAAATATATTTTTAACAACCCTTCGTAGATTAGATCTTAACTATAGTACGAGAAACCGACACCTGCAAGCCACTTATGCAATACAAGTTGCATGTCAGTTGTGGAACAAGTCTCGTGTACGTGGACATGTAAAGTTAGTCTGGTCCGCTTCATCCTACTATGCCACTAAGATCATAAAATACTCAAGGAGGCAATAACATGATCATCAACGCCCACATACACCTATGTGTTCTACCCGTACAAATCATCTACGCATAGATTCGGCTCTGATACCACTGAAGGGTACGTTGCATAGAAAACAAAAAATTTCCTACGCGCGATAAACCCGAATGGCCAAGATCTAATCTATGAGATGAAAGGCAAAGGGGAGAAAGAGAGTCTTGAGATAACATACCCTCGAAGACTCAAAGTGGTACGAGATAAAATATCGTTGTTGGCGTAGTCGTACTCACGCCGATCCCGAGCGAAAAGAAGTGCACCACAATCCGGCGGTGCCTCCGTAATCGGTCACACGTTCAGCTCGATGAAGACTTCCGTTCCCTCGATCCAGCGAGTAGCGGAAGTAGAGGATCCCCGCGGAACTCCAGCAGCATGACGGTGTGGTGGTGGTGAAGAATCACACGGTCAGGGCTTCGCCAAGCCGGAGACTATGGAATGGAGCAGCGGGTGGAAGGAAAATGGTGTGGGCAAGTGTGTGGAGAAGAGGGAGATCTCACCCTCCTTTTATAGGGGAGGGGGAGGCATCCCAAGGGGGGGTTCGGCTAGCCATGGGTGCCCCCACCCCTTCCTCTCTTCATGTGAGTGGAAGCCCCACTCACACCCACTCATACTCCCTTAATTTTCCACTTAGAAAATCCAAAGGTTTTTCTTTAATAAATAAATAATAAAAAATTATTTCTTTATTTATATTTGTCAATTCCATTAACAAACATTTGCATGTAGCACCTCGAATCATTTGTTAATTCTATTAACAACCATTCGATGAAAAATCCCTTGAACTATTTCAATTTTCCCTGAAACAATTTTTCGGAGCTGCCCAAAATATTCTTCGCTATTCCGTATCCTCTCTAACGCTTCATAGAACCTTAAGTGTGTCACCCTACGGTTCACGAATAATATAGACATGACCGAGACTCCTCTCCGATCAATAATCAACAGCAGGATCTGGAGATCTGTGATGACTCCTATATATTCAACGATGACTCTCGTGATCGTGTGAACCTTTGAACATTGTAACGATTTCCCTTTGTATCGCGATATATTACTTGTCCGCGATCCGATCATCGGTATCCACCATACCTTGTTCGATCTCGTTATCCAACAAGTACTATTTTCTTGTTCCCGTGATATAACATCCTTGTGATCATATCACGTGCTTGCAAGCGGTGTCGATGTGATATCACCGAGAGGGCCCTGAGTATATCTCTCATTCATATTGGATGGACAAATCCCATTCTTGATCCATGAGCTTCAACTAACACTTTCCGAATACCTAATGCCACCTTTATAGTCACCCTGTTACGGTGTGACATTTGATGTCATCAAAGTATTCTTTTGGTATTAGTGATTAACATGTTCTCATGGTCTAAGGAACAATGTTACACCGAATGTAAGACATAACAACAAAACTAAATGACTTGATCGTATTGTTATACTTAGTTAGGGTCTAAGTTCATCACGTCATTCTCCTAATGACATGATCCCGTTATTAACAACATCCAATGTCTATGATCAGGAAACCTTGATCATCTGTTAATCAACGAGCTAGTTAAAAGAGAGGCCTCACTAGGAGCGTTGGTTTGTTTATTAATCACACATGTATCAACGTTTCCGGTTAATACAATTCTAGCATGAGAAATAAAAATCTATAATAAACAAGGAATAACATAATAACCACTTTATTATTGCCTCTCGGGAATATTCCCTTCACTCTGATCTTGAGAACATGCTTAAGAATTTTATTAGTACACAAACTGCTTTTAATAAATCTTTTGGGGAAAATTTTGGCAAAATTGATGTTCTTGCTTCTAAAGTTGATAGTCTTGCTCTTGATGGTGATTTTGTGAAACTAAATGTTATGCCTCATGATGTTAAAGAAATTAAAACTTTTAATGCTATCCAAATTTGAATTGATGATAATGTTAGAATGTTAGCTGAAATGCATGCTAGATGGGAAAGAGAAGATGAAATAGCTAGAAAGAATAATATATCTAAAGTTTGCACCATTACCACCAGTAGTAAAACTGAAGCATATCGTGCTAGAAAACCTTATAGTATCAATGTTAAAGTAATTGGTGTTGGAAACACTCCCACTTTTGCTAGTAAAATTGCAAAACTGCCTTAAACTGCTAAGAATGTTCCTGATAAAAGTGCTGAAATTTTTAGAAACATGGGAGACAATGGTCCCATTATCTTTTATAAAAATGATCTTGACTTTGATGATTGCAATATAACTGAAGTGATTAATTTCTTACAAAATATTTCTAGTTTTCCTAATGCTAGCGCTATGAATATGGCTTTCACAAAACATATTACAAATGCTCTCATGCAAATTAGAGAGGATGAATTAAGATGTGAAACCTCTATCCCTAGGAAGATAGATGATGGTTGGGAGCCTATTATTAAAATTAAAGTCAATGATTTTGATTGCAATGATCTATGTGATCTTGGTGCTAGTATCTCTGTTATGCCCAAGAAACTCTATGATATTCTCGATTTGCGACCATTGGAACCTTGTTATTTGGATATTCGTCTTATTGATAATGTTAGAAAGAAACCTTTGGAGAGAGTTGATCATGTTCTTATCATGGTTAATAATACTCTTTTCCCTGTTGATTTTGTTGTCTTGAATATTGAATGCAATGCTTCTTGTCCAATTGTTTTGGGAAGACCTTTTCTTAGAACTGTTGGTTCTGTTATTGATATGAAAAAAGAGAATATTAAATTTAAGTTCCCACTCAATAAAGGTATGGAACACTTTCCTAGAAAGAGAATGAAGTTTCCTTTTGATTCCGTTATTCGAACAAATTACAATTTGGATGCTTCTTCACTTGAAAATACTTGATTCCAATTTTCTGGGCCTAGCTAAAAGGCGTTAAAGAAAAGCACTTCTTTGGAGATAGCCCATGGTTTTATTTTTGCTATGTTTTTCTCTGTTTTCTTTGAGTCAAGGGGTTGTATACTTATGTAACAACTCCTTTGTATCTTTCTTTCCATGTTTTAGTAGTGCCAAGTAAGGTTTCTGGCGAGAGTTGGAGTTGGTTTTCGGATTTCTGCGCAGGAAACAGATTTCTGCTGTTCACCGTAAAAAATCGTATAAAACCCAGGAAGATCAGAATGATCTAAAAAGTTTCTGCTTATTCCTAGGCTAATTCCGCAATGTTTTTGTTCTTTAAGTTTTTCAATATGGGTAACGGAAGTGCCTCAAAAAAATTCCTCTTTACAGACTGTTCTGGTTTTGACAGATTCTGCCATATTTCTTACATTTGCTCTTTTGCGATGTCAAGTGGATTTCTTTGCTTCACGAAACATAACTGGTTGTAGCTAATGTTTAAAAGTATCAATATCACTTGTTCCATACAGAACCAAAGGATTTTTAATTGTTGCACTAACCCTCTAATGTGAATTACTGTTTGAGTGTGGTGTGAAGGAAGTTTTCAAGGGTCAAGAGAAGAGGTGATATATGTGATCAAGAAGAGTGCAAGGTCAAATCTTGGGGATGCCCCTGTTTCATCCAAGAATATTTTAAGAAGAATCAAGCATCTAAGCTTGGGTATGCCCAAGGCATCCCCTTCTTCATCAACTATCTATCAGGTCACTTCTCGTGAAACTATATTTTTATTCGGTCACATCATATGAAGTTTACTTGGAGCGTCTGTTTGTTTTTCTTTTGTTTTCTTTAGTTTTACTTTGTTTTATTTTGTTTTCCTTGCTGAAATAATATAGTTGGATCCTAGGATTGTTTGTTTGTTATAGAGACACGCTCCACTTTTTCATTCGAATACTTGCTATGCTAGTATTCTTAGTTTTTCTTCTAGTTGCTGCAAAAATTCCTGTTTAGCTCTTGTTTTCATTGCATCTCATGTTTTAGTAGTGATTTGTGAGTCCTATCATGTTTTATTTATCTAGCATTTATAGAGTTTTTGTCAAAGCATGTTTTGTATGGTGCTTGTTGGGAAAAGAAATTGCTTCTTGAAGTAGAATTTTTAACGGTGCAAGTAGAAGCTTGTATAGAATGTGGCTAGACTTTTCATGTAATGCTAGATGTTATTTTAGTTCTAAAGACTTGTGGTTATTTAGTAGCATGATTAGCCTCAAATAGCGGAGAGTGTTTTATGTCCCATTGAAAGAATCATGAGTTGTTCTTGTCATATTGAAGCATAAATTTGTGGTGTTCTCCTTTGAATGTTTTATTTGGTTGACTTGGCGCATGCTCACACCATGTTTATGACTATGAACCAGTCACGAATAGCCTCCATGATCATTTAGTTTTTGAACTTGTGGTACCACTTATGCTTTGATCAATGGTGTTTTTATCGCTATGCATGATTATGGCTCTTATGCTCTCTTGATTTGTCGCTCCCAGTCTTTTGCTAGCCTCCACCTGTACTGAGTATGAGATCTACTCGTGCATCAAACTCCCCAAAACTAAAGTTTTCCCATTGTGTCCACCATACCTACCTACATGTGGTATTTAACCTCCACTCCGAAGTAAATTTCTCATGTGTTACCTTTAAAACTTTCAAAATTACTCATGTTTTGTGCTCCTGTTTTAGCTCATGAGGACGTAAATAGAGAATCTCTATCTCACTGGTTGATTGGACTTTCACACATTGGACTAGTGGCTTCATCCGCATATCCAATGATAGAAGAGCTGGCAGCGGGGTGCCCGGCCCCAAATTAATAACACAAATTCTCTTCACTATTTTTGCCCCTGATTTATCAGTCAAAGCATAATTGTGTAAACAAAAGAGAAAGAGGGATGACCTTCTACCCAGATAAGTCCTTCTATGGGACCTGCTCTTGTGAAGTCTAGTTGGCTTGTGACGTACTGTATTTTCTGTTTACCATTCATTGACATAAGAATGCACCTCTCTTAAAAATGTTTTCAATACCTCTGTTTAATAAAATAAAAGCTCTAGCACATGAGTGATCCATGCTTCCCTCTGCGAAGGGCCTTTCTTTTACTTTTATGTTGAGTCTCCATCTTCTAACTTTATGCACATTTGAGAGAGAATTTTTGCCATTCTGAGTTTTATGTGCATTTGTCCCAGAAACATTATTAATTGATTCATGATGTGTTATTGCATGTTCTCTAATTATTTGTTCTATTCTTCCTCATGAACTTTGAAGGTGTCCTGGCATTTATGTTTTGCCCCACTCTTAAGGACTAGCGAAATAACACTTTGACATGTTCTCTCTATACTTGAAGCAAACGTATATCTTTCGTTGCATTGTTATTCATGATCTTTTATTTGAGTTACTTCTCATGATGCAAGGTGATTGCTATGCTTTATTATTAAAGTTCTATTTATCATGATTGTGTTTAAGTTCTATGATCTCAGCTTACTTATGCTTTTACATTATTGATGATCAAGTTTATGTTGGTAGCATGTCACCTCAGAAATTATTGTGTTTTTATCGTTTACCTACTCGAGGACGAGTAGGAACTAAGCTTGGGGATGTTGATACGTCATCAATGTATTCTTAATTTCTGATGTTCCATGTTATTTTCTTGTTGTTTCCCACATGTTTACTATACACTTTATGTCATTTTTATCGATTTTACGGACTAACCTATTGATAAGATGCCACAGAGCCAGTTCCCTATTTTCTGTTGTTTTTTGTTTCAGAAAAGTTGTTCTGGAAATATTCTCGGAATCATAAAATTCGAAGTCCGGAAGTCTTAGAATTCCCGAAGGTTCCACGGAGTCCTGAAGAGACCCGGAGGGGGGCCTCAGGATCCCCAAACCATAGGGCAGCGCACCCCCACTTGGCCGCGCCGGGGGGTGGTGTGGGGGCCCCATGCCTCCACCGCCTTTTCCCTTTCACCTATTTAATCCCCCCGAGACGTAGACCCTAAATATATTCCACTTTTTTTTTGAGAAACACCCAAGGCCGCTGTCATCATCATACCGAGATTGGGAGGGTGCAGTTGGATGACGGTCTATGTATTTTGTTATAATGCCCGCATGAATCACATAATAATCTTTATGTCTTGCATATGCACTACGGTGCAGCGTTCATTTCTGTCAATTTCCCAGCTGTAATTTGTTCACCACACATTTTATTTATCTTTTACGGAGAGACACCACTAGTGAACTGTGGACCCCGGTCCATTTTCCTCATACCGATAAAACACCTACTGCTTTCATACTGTTTTCATACTGCTTCATACTGTTCCTACTGTTTTCCACACCATACATTTAACCTCTTTGTGTTCGGCAAAACCGGTGAGATTGACAACCTCACTGCTTCGTTGGGGCAAAGTGATTTGATTGTGTTGTGTAGGTTCCACGTTGCTGCTGAACCGGTAGTGCGCCCTGCCATCTCACCTACATCAACCTTCTGAAGTTACTCCTTCCTCCTACTGGTCGATTCAACCTTGGTTTCTTTCTGAAGGAAACTTGCTGCTGCACTCTTCATACCATCCTCTTGAGGTCTCCCAACAAACGTGTGTTCACACGCATCACTCTAGCACATGAGTTAATCCTTGCATCCCTCAGCGAAGGTACTTTCTTTTACTTTTATGTTGAGTCTTCATCTTCTAACTTTATGCACACTTAAGAGAGCGCAGTTTCCATTCTAAGTTTAATGTGCATCAGTCCCAAATATTGTTATTGATTGATTCATGATGTGTTATTTCTTGCTCTCAAATTATTTGTTCTAGTCATCCACTTGAACTTTGAAGGTGTCGTGGAATTTATGTGTTGCCCCACTCTTAAGGACAGGCGAAATATCACTTTGCTATGTTTTCTTTATGCTAGAAACAAACGTATAACTTTCAAGTGCATTATTATTCATGATATTTTATTTGTGTTACTTTTCATGATGCAAAGTGATTGCTAAGTTTCATTGTTAGAATTATAACTATCATGACTGTGTTTAAAGTACTATGATCTCAGGTTTACATATGCTTTTACAATTTAGATGATCGAGTTTATGTTGGTAGCATGTCACCTCATAAATTATTTGTTTTTATCGTTTTACCTACTCGAGAATGGGTAGGAACTAAGCTTGGGGATGCTTGATACGTCTCAAACGTATCTATAATTTCTGATGTTCCATGTTGTTTTCATGCCATATGCTACATATTTCCTATACACTTTATGTCATTTTATGGATTTTCTTGGACTAACCTATTGACAAGATGCCACAGAGTCAGTTCCTGTTTTCTGCTGTTTTTGGTTTTTGGAAATATTCTCGGAATTGGACGAAACAAAATCCTAGGGTCTTAGAAATCTGTCATGTACACGGAGTATGGAGGGGGGCTCTGGAGGGCCCACACCATAGGGCGGTGACCCCCCTTGGCCTCGCCACCAGGTGGTGTGGCCCCCTGGCCACCCACCGACGTTGCCCTCTCGCCTATTTAAGCTCCCCCACGGGTTAACCCTAAATACCCGAGCCTTTTCCACGAAAATTTATGTAGCCGCCGTCATCGTCAATCCTAGTTCGTGAGGGTTTTAGAGCTCTCCTCGGCACCCTGCCGGGAGGGGAAATCATCACCGAAGGGCTCTTCGTCACCATGCCTGCCTCCGGAGGGATGCGTGAGTAGTTCATCCTTGGACTACAGGTCCTTAGTAGTAGCTAGATGGTTGTCTTCTCCTCTTTATGCATCATGTTTAGATCTTTTGAGCTGACTAACATGATCAAGATCATCTTATTGTAATGCTACATGTTGTGTTTGCTAGGATCCGATGAATATTGAATGCTATGTCCAATGATTATCAATCTATCATGTTTATTTTATTTATGATCTTGCATGCTCTCCGTTACTAGTAGATGTTTTGGCCAAGTTGATGCTTGTAATTCCAGGAGGGGGTATTTATGCTCGATAATGGGTTCATGCCTCCCTTTCACTCACGCTCGAGTGACAGAAATATAACGGGTGGGGGATGTGTTGTTTCCATTAGGGAGAAAACAACGATGTTTACACTGTTTACATTACACACTTTGCTTAATGCAATTATTTGTTGCTTGCAACTTAATACCCGAGGTTTGATTGGATGACGCTCCGAGGGTGGATTATTAGTCATAGATGCAGTTGGATAACGATCTATGAATTATGTTTTAATGCCCGCATGAATCACATAGTAATTATCATGTCATGCATATGCACTACGGTGCAACCTTTATATCTGTGAATTTCCTAGCTGTTTTGGAGATACACCACTAGTGAACTGCGGACCCCGGTCCATTTCTTTACACTGATAATACAACCACTACAACCATTGTTTTCTTACTGCAATTACTGTTTTCTCTCATTCATTGCCATCAGTGTCCTTTTTCATCTACTGCAAACAAGTACTGTTTTTCCACACTATACGTCTAATCCTTTGTTTTCAGCAAAACCGGTGAGATTGAAAACCTCACTGCTTCGTTGGGGGAAGAGTAACTTGACTGTGTTGTCTCGATTCCACGTTGGTACTGAACCGGTAGTGCGCCCTGCCAACATCAGCTGACAACAACCTTCGGAAGTGATTTCTTTCTCCTACCGGTCGATTCAACCTTGGTTTCTTTCCGAGGGAAAACTTGAGCGCTGCACTCTTCATACCTTACCCTTGGGATCTCCCAACGAGCGTGTGTTTACCCGCCATCGGGCACCCCACTGCCAGCACTTCTATCAATTTGGATAAGCGGATGTGCCACTAGTCCAGGTGTGTAAAATCCAATAAACAAGTGAGATAAAGATTCTCTATTCACGTCCTCATGAGTTAAAACAGGGGCACAAAACATGAATAATTTTGGAAGTTTTAAAGGTAGCAATGAGAACTTTACTTGGAGTGGCCGTTAAATACCACATGTAGGTAGGTATCGTGGACACATTTGGCAAACTTTGGTTTTTGGGAGCTGGATGCACGAGTAGAGCTCATACTCAGTACAGGTGGAGGCTAGCAAAAGACTGGGAGCGACAAATTAAGAGAGCAATAATGGCCATAATCATGCATAGCGACAAAAACATTATTAATCAAAGCATAAATGGTATTAAAAGTCAAAAAATAAATGACCATAGAGTCTATAAGTGACTATTTTGTAGTCATAAACATGCTGTAAGCATGCGCCAAGTCAACCAAATAAAGCATTCGAAGGAGAACACCATAAATTTATTCTTCAATGTGATAAAAACAACTCATGATTCTTTCAATGGCACATTAAGCACTCTTAGCTATTTAGACAAGTCATGCTACAATAATAACTACTAAGAATAGAATTAAAATAACATCCAACATGACATGAAAAAGTCTAGCCACAATCTATACGAGCTTCTTTTTACACCGTTATGAGCACGAAAATTGTACTACTAATTTCCAACACCAATAGTTTCAAACTAAAAAAAACTCTCCAAGAGATATAGCAATGAAAAGAGAGAGTACTACTACTACTCTACTAGAACTAACAACTCTGAATACGAGACACATGAAAAACAGGAACTAAAAAGGATTTGCAGCACCTAGAAGAAAAACTAAGAATACGAGCATGGTAGAAAACAAGTATTCATATGAAAAAGCGGAGCATGTGTCTCTCCCACACAAGAATGCTGGGTTCCAACTATATTTATTGCAGAAAGGAAAACAAAACAAAACAAAAAACAAACAAAAGCTCCAAGTAAAATGCATATGATGTGACTGAATAAAAATATAGTTTCACTAGAAGTGACCTGATAAATTGCTAATGAAGAAGGGGATGCCTTGGGCATCCTTAAGCTTAGAGGCTTGAGTCTTCTTGTAGTTTGATGGGATGAACCACGGGGGCATCCCCAAAATTTGGCGTTTCACTCTTCTTGATCACATTATATCACCCTCTTCTCTTGACCCTTGAAAACTTCCTTCACACCAAACTGAAAGTAATTCTCATTAAAGGGTTACTGCACAATCAAAAACTCACATGTTCTCCTTCGACACAAGCATTATTAATACTTTTTAAACATTATATACAGCCATTGATGTTTTGTGGAGCAAAGAAATCCACTCAACATAGTAAAAGAGAGAATGCAAGTAAAAAAGCAGAATCTGTCAAAACCAGAACAGTCTATAAAGACGAATTTTTTCGGGGCGCTTATGTTTCTCAAATAGAAAAACTAGAAGCTAGAAAAAGTTTTGGAATTAGCTGAGGTTTAAGCATAAACTTTTTCAGGTCATTTTGATCTTTCTGTGATTTTGTACCAATTTAACAGTGGACAGCAGAAATCTGTTTCCTGCGCAGAAATCCAAATCTAACTTCAACTTTCACTAGAGACTTTACTTGGCTCAACAAATACGAGAAAATAAAGATACAGAGGAGTTGCTACAGAAGTAAATGACACCTTGACTCAAAGAAAACAGAAGAAAACATTGCAAAAAAAAACATGGGTTATCTCCCAAGAAGTGCTTTTCTTTAACGCCTTTTAGCTAGGCCTAGAAAACTAGAATCAAGTATTTTCAAGTGAAGAAGCATCCAAATTGTAACTTGTTATAATTATAGAATCAAAATGGAACTTCATTCTCTTCCTAGGAAAGTGTTCCATACCTTTCTTGAGTGGGAATTAATATTCAATATTCCCCTCTTTCATATCAATAACAGCACCAATAGTTCTAAGAAAAGGTCTTCCCAAAACAATAGGACAAGAAGCATTGCATTCAATATTCATAACAATGAAATCAACAGAGACAAGGTTATTACTAACCATAATAAGAACATCATCAACTCTCCCCAAAGGTTTCTTTCTAATATTATCAGCAAGACCAACATCCAAATAACAGTGTTCCAAAGGTGGTAAATAAGGCATATCATAAAGTTTCTTAGGCATAACAGAGATACTAGCACCAAGACCACATAAAGCATTGGAATCAAAACCATTCACCTTCATTTTAATTATGTGTTCACAACCATCATCTAACTTCTTAGGGACAAAGGCTACACGTTTTAATTATTTTTCTCTAATTTGCATGAGAGCATTTGTAATATGTTTTGTGAAAGCCATATTCATAGCACTAGCATTAGGAATACTAGCATGTTTTTGTAGGAACACAATAACTTCATATATATTGCAATCATCAAAATCAAGATCATTTTTATCAAAGGTAATGGGACCATTGTCTCCCATATTTCAAAAAAAAATCAGCACTTTTATCAGGAACGGTTTCAGGGAATTTTAAACGTTTAACAGAAGAAGTGGAGGTATTGCCAACACCAATTACTTTACCATTAGTAGTAGAAGGTTTACTAGCATGAGAAGCTTCAGTTTTACTAGTGGTGGTAATAGTGCAAACTTTAGCTATATTATTCTTTCTAGCTATTTCATCTTCTCTTCGCCATCTAGCATGCAATTCAGCTAACATCCTAACATTGTCATGAATTCTAACTTGAATGGCATTAGTAGCAGCAAACGGATTCTAGTTTTAGCATCCATTTTATTGATTAAACAAGATTGTGCTTCAGACATGGATGAGATACATGTTTCAACACGAACAATTTAACCTTGCAAACAAGAAATTTCCCTATTTAAATTCTCAAGTTGATGACTAATATTCTTCAACATAACCTATTGTTCCTCCATGTTCTTAGTAAATAATTTATTTTGCTCATATTGCTTTTGCATAAAGTCGTTAGTGGCCTTTAAATTTCTGAAATTCTTTGATTAGGCATTTCATATCTATCATAAGAATAATTATTACCACAATTAGTAGGATATGGCCTATAATTATTGCTACCAAAATTATTCCTATAAGCATTGTTGTTGAAATTGTTGTTTTTAATGAAGTTCACATTAACATGCTCTTCTTGAGCAACCAAAGAGGCTAAAGAAACATTGTTTGGATCAACATAGGTTTTACCATTAACAAGCATAGACATAATAGCATCAAGCCTATCACTCAAGGAAGAGGTTTCTTCAACATAATTAACCTTCTTACCTGGTGGAGCTCTCTCAGTGTGCCATTCAGAATAATTTATCATCATATCATCAAGAAGCTTTGTTGCAGAGCCCAAAGTGATGGACATAAAGGTTCCTCCAACGGCTAAATCTAGAAGGTTTCTTGAAGAAAAATTCAGACCTGCATAAAAAGTTTGGATGATCATCCAAGTAGTCAGTCCATGAGTGGGACAATTGTTCACCAAATATTTCATTCTTTCCCAAGCTTTAGCAACATGCTCATTATCAAGTTGCTTAAAATTCATAATACTACTTCTTACTAATATAATCTTGGCAGGAGGATAATATTTTCCAATGAAATCATCTTTACACTTAGTCCATGAATCAATACTATTTCTAGGCAAAGATAGTAACCATTATTTAGCTCTTCCTCTCAAAGAGAAAGGAAACAATTTCAGTTTAATAATATCTCCATCTACATCCTTATATTTTTGCATCTCACACAGTTCAACAAAATTATAAAGATCGGTAGCAGTATCATCAGTACTAACACCGAAAAATTGCTCTCTCATAACAAGATTTAACAGAGCAGGCTTAATCCCATAAAAATCAGCAGTAGGAGCAGGTGGAGCAATAGGTGTGCTAATAAAATCATTCTTGTTTGTGCTTGTGAAGTCACACAACTTAGTATTCTCAGAAGTACTCATTTTAGCAAGATTAAAAACATGATAAAAATAACAAATAGAATAAGAATTAATTTTGTGTGCTTTTGATAAAGAGAAGCAAACAAGACAAAATAAAATAAACTAAGCTAAGCAAAAACAAAGTAAAGAGATTGGAGGTGAGAGACTCCCCTTGCATAAATCGTCTTTCTCCTCGACAACGGTGCCAGAAAAATTGTTGGTGTGTAGTTTACGGGAGGCTGCTTCCTCTTGAAGACTTCGAAGTTCCCCGGCAACGGCGCCGAAAAAATGCTTGATGGTGCAGGAGTTGCACTCATTGGGAAACCCCAAGAGGAAGGTATGAAGAGCACAACATCAAGTTTACCTTAGAAGCAAACCAAGGTTGAATCGACTAGTAGGAGAAAGAAATCACTTCCAAAGGTTGTTGTCAGTTGATGTTGGCAGGGCACACTACCGGTTAAGCAACAACGTGGAATCTACACAACACAATCAAGTTACTTTGCCCCAATGAAGCAGTGTGGGGTTGTTGATATCCCACAAGTATAGGGAATTGTGTGTAGCCTTTTCGATAAGTAGGAGTGTCGAACCCAACGAGGAGCTAAAGGTAGGATAAATATTCTCTCAAGTTCAATCAACCACTTATACAACTCCACACACACTAAACGTTTGCATTATCTAGGTAAATAAAACTAGAGCAATAATACGGGTATGAGAGATAGCTTTGCAAGATAATAAATACAAGGAAGTAAATTTTAGTGCTACAGAAATAAAATATACCAAGTAACCATAAACTAACAGTAGCATGAGTGTGGAAAAGTGGTCGTAATTGTGGTGGCTTTGTCTAAGATTGAATAGTGAAGATATCGGGTTCATTGTCTTCGATGCAGTTTTCTATGTGGGAGAGGCAAAGCTAACAAGCTCTCACTATCCAATGATTGCAAGTACTTATGATTGGAACTCTAGCAAACATTTGTAACTACTAGAAGATACATTAAGGTAAAAATACCCAACCATAGCCTTAAGTTAATGATCCTCTTACTCCCATACGTGCAACTAACCGGTTTGAGTCCTTAGGTTTCCGTCACTCCGGCAGAACTACGCCCCTTCCTTTGCACATACTACTAACCCTATGGTGTTGATCCAAGCGCGCACAAATATAATGGACACCAAAGGACAGTACCATATGATGCACCCAAAATGCATCTACTTTTCCAAGCACTTTGCATCGTATTTCTCTCCGGAGTCCCCCCATAATTGAATAAATCTGCAGAATCTGACGCTGTTTTTAGCAAAAGTCTTCTTTCCGTCTATTTTCGCAGGACTTTTCACAGGGGACGAAAACCACGTAACTTTTTATGGAAAAGAAGGGGAATGAGCACCAGATGGGGCCGGGGGCCACCCGAGGGCCAAAAGGGGGCCCCACACGCGGCCAGATTCCTTGGCCGCGTGGGGTCACCCCTTTTGGGCCCAGATGGCCCACTCCGGCTAGGTCTACGATGTACCCCTCCATATATTAGAGAAACTGACGGGTTTCGAAGGGGAGGGCTGTTCGCGAAACGGAGCGCCGCCGCCACCACGATCTTTGATTTCAGAGTCAGATTGATCCGGGATTTCACCCCCGGAGGTGGAATTCGAGGGGCTTCGTCACCATCATCATCACCACCATCATCTCCATCAACCATGAGCTCCATCACCCCATCCATGTGTGAGTAGTTGTTGTAGGCATGTGAGGTGTGAGGGGTTTTGGATGAGATTGATCATGTAATTGCTACCCGGTATGCGGGATCTAGGGGTTTGTCTTGAGAATTCTTATGTCTTATGTTGATGCACTATTTCTAGGCTTAATGCTTGTTACTAGGGCCCAAGTGGCATGATTTAAGTACTGAACTTACATTGCTACATCATATATTTGAGTTTGGTATCTATCTGCAATGTGTATTACATGCTATTATGTTGAACCTGCGAACCCTAAAGTGACAGCTAGGGAAAACAAGGGGATATGTTCTAGTTTGAGGATTATGTGTGTTCATGGAGTGTTAATGCGTTGGTCCGGGCTATTCGAAAGGGTAGACCTTAATTACCTGTAGTTCCAAATTGGCCCCGGTGAAATGGGCAGGTAGGACAATAGGCTTTGTGCAAATTCTCTTGGTTAGTATGCACAATAATTTACGGACACACACCTACATAAAACTGAGATAGAGAAAGGCCTCGCTGCTAGCAAAACATTATTACATGATCAATCTTATCCGTGCAACACCCCGCTGTCACCTCATGCCTGCGTTTTAGTCTCTGGTTTACTTTCACTCTTTTCCGGTGAAAACTGGGAAAACACTTGCTCTCCATTTACTTTCTGTTTGTTTACTTTCACTGCATTATTACACTCACCACTCTCGCTACAAGTTTGTTGATACACAGGTGTGGTTGGGAGTGACGTCCCAATTGCTAAACTCTCACCGGTATTCTTGTGTTCCCACTGAGTCGAACTACAAATTTGGGTAATACTTCCCATCGAAGACTACGATTGATCTCCTGCACTTGGGAGCCATCACCATATCAACATACAACTCTAATGAACCAAAGACATTCAACCAAGCAATCAAAAGACAAATAAACTACACAAATATGACATAGATCATAGGATAAATATTATAGCATCAAACACCATGTTTACATAAGACGGTACAGAGGTTTGTGGGAGGATGAACTACTTAATAAAAGGAGGAGATGATGATGGAGGTGTTAGTGAAGGCGGTATCATGGCGGAGAGGATGGAGAAGGGGCAGCACGTGAGGTGCAGGGCGGCGCTGACGGCCGTCAGCGGCGCAAGGGGCTCCTCCTGCGCCGGCCGGCCATCATGGGGGAGTGCCGCCCCTTAGCACCCTTCCTCCATGGCTTCTTGGTGTTGTATATGAGTCCTCTCCCATGGAGATGAGACCATGGGGGAGGCAAAATTCGTGGATTTTGGTGGCTGCCCAAGAATTAGGGTTTTCCTCTCCTTATATGTGATGGGACAATGCTCCCCGGCCCTCCGATGGATGGCCCCTTGATCCAAAGGCTCTTGGGCACCTCTAGAACCTCCCTATGGACCCCTCTCAGCCCCAAAGTCGTGGCTTGGACGAATCCATCAAATATGGTAAGAGTTGGACTCAATCCCGTCACCGGTTCCCGTAATCCCGTAATCGGATATATCCTCCAGTAAAATGGGTCCACATGTCGCATACGAATTCGGATTGGGCTGTTCTTGGGCTTATGAAAGGTATGGAAATTGCCAACAACTTTGTAGGAAATTTGATCTTCAGTGGACGTTGTCTTTGGGGTAAAACTGATGATCTCTAAAAACTGTTGGTGGACAGATTCTAGGAAAGTCGGAGTCCTTTTCCAACAAGTCTCCTTTTGTGTTTTCTTGTTAATTCCTACACATCAAAGAGTAAAACAAGAACATTGTGCATTCTTGCAACTATTAATAGGTTAGTCCAAATAAATCATAAACTTTATATAAAAACAAGTGTCAAAAGCATAATATTAGCATGAAACAATCAAAAAATTATAGATACATTATGGACGTATCAGTTGTCGATCTCACCAGTTTTGCTGAAACATAGGATTGGATGTATAGTGTGGAAAAAAGTACTTGTTTGCAGTAAATGAAAGAGAACAATGATGGTAGTGAATGAGAGGAAAATAGTAATTGAAGTAGTAAAACGGTGGTTGTATTATGAGTGTGAAGAAATGGACCGGGGTCCACAGTTCACTAGTGGTGTCTCTCCATAAAACATAGATAACATGCCGGGTAAACAAATTACAGCTAGGAAATTGACAGATATAGAGGTTGCACCGTAGTGTATATGCAGGACATGATGATTAATATGTGATTCATGCGGGCATTACAACATAATTCGTAGACCGTTATCCAACTGCATCTATGACTAATAATCCACCCTCAGAGCGTCATCCAATCAAACCTCGGGTATTGAGTTACAATCATCATATTATTGCCTTAAGTAATGTGTGTAATGTAAACAATGTAAACATTGTTGTTTTCTCCCTAATGGCAACAACACATCCCGCACCCATTACGTTTCTGTCACTCGAGCCTGAGTGAAAGTGAGGCATGAACCCACTATCGAGCATAAATACCCCATCTTTGAGTTACAAGCATCAACTTGGCCAGAGAAACTACTAGTAACGGAGAGAATGCAAGACCATAAATAACATAAACATGAAATTACATGACTGACTGATAATTATTGGACATAACATTCAATATTCATCGGATCCCAGCAAACATAAACAATAAGATGATCTTGATCATGTTAGGCAACTCACAAGATCTAAACATGAGGCATAAAGTGGAGAAGACAATAATTTAGCTAATGCTATGGACCCGTAGTCCAAGGATGAACTACTCACGCATCACTCCAGAGGCATGCATGGTGATGAAGAGCCCTCCGGTGATGATTCCCCCTCCCAGCAGGGTGTTAGTGAGAGCTTCAGAACCCTCCCAAACTAGGGTTGACGATGACGGCGGCTCTAGAACTTTTGGTGGAAAAGGCTCGGGTATCTAGGGTTAACCCTTGGAGGATCTTAAATAGGCGAGAGGGCAACGTCGGTGGGTGGCCAGGGGGACCACGCCACCTGGTGGCACGGACAAGGCATGAAAACAACATGGAACATCAGAAATTATTGATACGTTTGAGACGTATCAACTAGACATAAAGGCAACTTTGAATAGGAACAATTTTTTTTTGTGTTTTTGATATAAAGAAGCAAACAAGACAAAATAAAATAAAATAAGCAAAACAATAACAAAATAAAAAAGATTGGAGGTTAGAGACTCCCCTTGCAGAAATCCTCTTCCTCCGGGGTAACGGCGCCAGAAAACAAGCTTGATGGCGTGTAAACACACGTTTGTTGGGAGACCCCAAGAGAAAGGTATGAAGAGTATAACAATGAGTTTTCCCTTGGAAAGAAACCAAGGTTTAATGGGACTGGTAGGAGAAAGAAATCACCTATGAAGGTTGATGACAACTGATGTTGGCAGGACGCACTACCAGGCTCAGCAGCAACATGGAATCTGCACACAACACAACCAAGATACTTTGCTCCAACGAAACAATGAGGTTGTCAATCTCACCGGTTTTCTAACACAAAGGATTAGACGTATAGTGTGAAATGATGTATGATTGCAGTGGATGAAATGAGAACAACGATTGTAGTAAAAGAACATTTCTTGTAGTAGGTTGTATTATGAGTGTAAAAGAATGGACCGGGGTCCACGGTTCACTAGTGGTGTCTCTCCAAAACAGATAGATAACATGCTGGGTAAAAAAAATGCTGGTGCCCAATTGATAGAGATAAAGACTCCACCGTAGTGCATATACTCCCTCCGTATCGAAATATAAGATGTTTTAGCATTCCTAGACAATATGTACCTAGAAATGTTTTAGTGTAAGATGCATACGAATCTACACACTAAAACATGTCTAGATACATATTGTCTAGGAAATGCTAAAACATCTTATATTTCGATACGGAGGGAGTACAAGACATGATTACTATGAGATTTTGGGCATTACAACATGATACATAAACCGTAATCCAACTGCATCTATGACTAATAATCCACCCTCAGAACATAATACAAGCAGACTTTGGGTATTAAGTTGAAAGCAATAGATAATTGCAATAAGTAAAGTGTGTAATGTAAACAATAGAATTATCCTTAGACAAAGCATTGTCGTTTTATCCCTAGTGGCAACAGCACATCCACAATCTTAGAAGTTATTGTCACTCTCCAAGATAACTAGAGGCATGGGAATATGCCCGAGAGGCAATAATAAAGTGGTTATTATATTATTCGTTGTTTATGATGAATGTTTATTTCTCATGCTAGAATTTTATTAACCCGAAACGTTGATACATGTGTGTTTAATAAAAAAACAATCGTTCCTAGTAAAGCGTCTCTTTTAACTAGCTCGTTGATTAACCGATGATCAAGGTTTCCTGATCATGAACATTAGATGTTGTTAATAACGAGGTCATGTCATTAGGAGAATGATGTGATGAACATAAACCCACACTAAGTATAACAATACGATCAAGTCATTTAGTTTATATTGTTATATCTTGCATACGAAGTAACTTATTCCTTAGACCATGAGATCATGTCAATCACTAATACCGGAAGGGTGCTTTGATGTCATCAAACATCACGCCGTAACAGGGTGACTATAAAGGCGTCGTTGGGTATTCGGAAAGTGTTAGTTGAGGCTCATGGATCAAGAGTGGGATTTTTCCATCCAAATGACGGAGAGATATACTCTGGACCCTCTCGGTGATATCACATCGACACCTCTTGCAAGCACGTGACTAGGTCGCAAGGATGTCATATCACCGAACGAGTAAAAGAGTACTTATCGGTAACAAGATCGAATTAGGTATGGTTGATACCAATGATCGGATCTCGGGCAAGTAAAATATCGCGAGACAGAGGGAATAGTTACGACGTTGACGGTTCACACGATCACGAGAGTCATCGTTGAATATATAGGAGTCATCACGGATCTCCAGATCGCGCAGTTGATTATTGATCGGAGAGGTGTCTTGATCATGTCTATGTTATTCGCGAACCGTAGGGTGACACACTTAAGGTTCGATGACGCATTTGAGAGGATACGGAATATCGGAGAAAAGTTTGGACAACACCGAAATCGTTTCGGGTAAATTTGAAATAGTTCAAGGGGGTTTTCATCGAATGGTTGTTAATATAATTAACAAATGATTCGAGGTGCTTTATGCAAATGTTTGTTAATAGAATTAACAAATGTTGAAACAAAGAAATAAAATGTTTTATTTATTTATTAAAGAAAAACCTTTGGATTTTCTAAGTGGGAAATTATGGGAGCATGAGTGGGTGTGAGTGGAGTGTCCACTCACATGACGAGGGAAGAGGTGGGGGCACCACCATGGCTGGACGCACCCCCCTTGGGCTGCCATCCCCTCCCCTATAAAAGGAGGGTGAGGGATCTCCCTCCTCCACACACTTGGTGCCATATCCACCTCCCTCCTCCCGCTGCTCTACCTCATCTTCATGCGCTTGGCGAAGCCCTGAACGAAGTTTTCTCCACCACACCACGCCGTCGTGCTGCCGGAGTTTTGAGGGATCCTCTACTTCTGCTGCCCTGCTGGATCGAGCGAACGGGGGTCATTATCAAGCCGTACGTGTAACCGATCACGGAGGCACCGCCGGATTGCGGTGCACATCTTCTTGCTCTCGGGATCGGTGTGAGTACGACTATGCCAAAAACGAGATCCGATCTCGTAACACTTAGAGTCTTCGAGGGTATGTTTTCTTAAGACTCTCTTTCTCCCTGTTGCACTTCATCTCCTAGATTAGATCTTGGCCCTTCGGGTATCTCTCGCGTAGGAATTTTTTTGTTTTCTATGCAACGTACCCTTCATGAACCCACTATCGATCATAAATACTCCCTCTTGGAGTTACAAGGATCAACTTGGCCAAAGCATCTACTAGTAACGGAGAGCATGCAAGATCACAAATAACATATAAAAGATAGATTTATAATCAACTTGACATAGCATTCAATATTCATCGGATCCCAGCAAACACAACATGTAGCATTAGAGAAAGATGATCTTGATCATGTTAGGCAGCTCACAAGATCTAAACATGGTGGCATAAAGAGGAGAAGACAACCATCTAGCTACTGTTATGGACCCGTAGTTAAAGGATGAACTACTCACACATCACTCTGGAGGTAGGCATGGTGTCGGGGGGTTACCCCCGAGTAGGGTAAAGGCAAGTGGTAAAGGCGTCTTACAGAAGAGAGGTTTGGTCGAGTAGCCGACTACCCGGTACCAGCTACCCGGCAGACTGCTACTCGGTCTCACCTCAAGATGGCCGGAAGGAAGAATCATTCAAGTTCTCTACTTTCGAGTAGAAGAGTTGGCCCGAGTACAATTGGCGGGAACAATTGGCGGGAATCTACTCGGGCCAGAAAGTCAAAGGAGCCGTTCTGACACAGGATCCCGTGTATCCTGGGTCCGTACTTGGCAGCATTCGAACTACTGTTCATCTGGGACCGGCCTGCCTGACAGTGACAGCATGGAAGCAGGCCGTGGCAGGATAAGGGGGGGCCTACTCTGTGCTTAGGTACAGTGATACCAGTCTGTCCCCTAGTTTTGCCCAACGACTTTCCAGATGAAGCCAAGGTTAGGAACCAAAGCTGTCAGCGGGAACCCGGAAGAAGGACGGTGTGCACACAATGTCGACACTTGTCTAGATTTGGACGTATCCGGCTGGGCACCAGGTATATAAGGTGCCCCGCCGCCTCCTGCGCGAGGCATGCTCACATTGAACCCTAGAAACCCTAAGTTCTTGACCTAGCTCTACTCGGAGAGAGGAGAGCGGCTACTCGGTAGCGATATCATTTGCACTGTGGCTACTCGGAGAAACATCATAATACATAGAGAGAGGCAGGAGTAGGGGTTTTACCTCCTCACGAGGGCCATGAACCTGGGTAGATCGTGTTGTTTGCAGTGTATTGTTCTTACTTCACGCGGCTACTCGTCGCGTGATCCCTCCCCGGACACCTCCAGCGTCCTTCGTCCCCACATCTTTAGCCATCCCATGGCATCTGCCGTGACACCACCACGACAGTTGGCGCCCACCGTGGGGCAACCAGCGGCGCTGGCTGGAGTTTCTGTTCGGACGGGATCTTCTTCAGCGGAGCGTGTGGTCTGTGGCCTTGTCCACAGATTCGGCTCCTTCGACTTCGTCACCGACAACGCCGGCTGTTTCGGCGGCATGGCCATGCCTGAGGGCGGCTCGGTGATCTCCTTCGGCTCTCACCTCGTCTACGTCGCCACCGTCGCCAACCGCGCGTACCCCGAGCTGGTGCATGACGCGGAGGATCCTCCCGCGGTGATTGCTGCCCGCGGAAGGCCCGCATGTAGCTCTGCGAGCTGCGCTGAGGTGATGGTGACGGGTTTGGCGGCAAACACTGGCGCAGCTGCTACTGGCGCTGCGGCCGTCGTCGAGGAGGTTGACGAACCGCCTGCTGGTGGCAGGACTCACCGGCCCTACGAGAGGGAGAACAACTTGCCGCCTTCCACCTCTACGGTCATCCCCGCGTCTGCTGCGCGAGCCGGTATGCCCACTCCCACCGACATCGAGCTCCTAGCCGCGAGGGAGCAGCTCGAGCGGCAACGCCAGGAGCTGCTTGCCGAGCAGGCGGAGTTGGAGAAGATCAGGCTTGAGCTGAGTTTAGACCAGCTCGAGTACAACAAGGCTCACGGCTTCACGCCGGTCGCCAGAAGGCCTAGCAGAGTAGGCGCTACGCGGCGCAACTTGGGTGTCGAGATGGCAACAGTTGCGGAGGTGCCCGCTCGGTCCGCCACTGCGAACACCTTCACAAGGCCAAGGTACATCACACCCGCCAAGACGCTCAGGGCTGCAGAGGCCGTGGCTGCCGAGTTGCCGCGCCTGGATGGAGAGGCGCGTCTCAGGCAGCAGGAGAGGCTCAACGAGTTGGTGTTGGAGGCCGCTAGGCAGAACGAGGAGTTCCGGAAGGCCAACCCGGGAGCTGGAGCTTCGCAGGTGGTTCACTCGCACGCGGCTAGATCTAACGATCAGGCCTCATCTCCGCATCCTAGCCGCGAGAAGAGCCGCAGCGGGCGCTCGGGTAGAGACAGGCAAATGCAGGTGTATGACCCGGCTGCTGCCGCGAAACAGGTTGCTGTGCCGCAGCAGCCCGGGCGGGAACACAACGCTGCAAGAGCAGGCTCTCAAGCCCATCAAGCTCAAAGCCGTGCCCGAGATGCCGCGCGTCCAGGTTCTTCTCGGCAACCCGCAGCTCAGCCTACTCGGCAGAGGCAGCAGCCGCGCCCAGCGGCGCCAGTCGCCAACCCGGTGGAGCAGCCCGCAGCTATGCAGGTGGATAGGTATGATGATGGCTACTCGGCTATGGAGATGGCTGGCTATGATATTCATGACCGTGTTGGTGAGCGCGTGCTAGCGCCTGGACATGCAAGGCACCAGCTGGACCGTATCAGCTTGTCGGCGCGGCTTGAGAGCACGGGTCCTCCTGGCCCCGAGTGCTTTGGCCCGCGCATCATGAACGAGCCTTCTGTGAAGGGCTTCCAGCTCGCAAGAGGCACCAAGAGTTACAATGGCAGCACCAAGCCTGAAGATTGGCTCAATGACTACGTCACCGCGGTCCATATCGCGAATGGCAACAGGAGATGGGCGGTGCGCTATGTGCCGCAGATGCTAGAGGGTCCAGCTCGCACTTGGCTCAACAACTTGCCCAAGAACAGCATTAGCTGCTGGCTGGACTTCTCGGATGCCTTCATCAGCAAATTCACGAGTACATACAAGAGGCCGAATAGGCCACAGCAGCTATCAGCTTGCAGGCAGCGAGAAGATGAGACGGACCGCGAGTACCTCACTCGGTGGAGCACCTTGAGGAACACCTGTGAGGGTGTGAATGAAGCACAGGCCATCACTTGGTTTGCGCAGGGTTGCCGACATGGCAGCATGCTTTGGCAGAGATTGCAGAGGGAGATGCCGAACACTCTGGCGGAGACCATCAAGATTGCGGATCAGTACGCACTCGGTGATCCTACTCAGCCACTGATGGACTCCTCTGAGCCGAGAAGAAACTTCAACAGCAGCAAGCGCAACGAGTTCCGCAACAAGCGCCGAGTAGATACTCGGTATGATCCTGAAGAGGTGAATGCAGTGAATGTCGAAGGCGGTGGTGGCCAAAGGCAGAAACCTGCTGGAGCCTACGGTCAGAACCAGAACCAGGGCCAGGGCAACAAGAAACCGTTCCGTACTGCTCAGTCGGGTAGCGGGAACTCCGAGCAGCCGAAGAAGTTTGTCTTCGATGACATGAAGGATGGCCCATGCAGCTTTCACACTCACCATCCCTCGAGGCCCGCTAACCACACTACTCGGCAGTGCGAGTGGTGGGATGTGATCAAGAGTGATGGCTTGCCTCCTCCTCCTCCTCTGCCAGCCGCCAATGCTACTGTTCAGCCTACTCGCGCACCCGCAACTCGGCCGCCAGTGTACCCGAGAAGGGAGAATGTGAACCAAGTGGCTTTAGGAGCCAACCAGAACTTCAACAACGAAAGATACCGCAACAACAACAACAACTACAACCGCAACAACAACAACAGAGGCAACAACAACAACTATCAGGGCAACAACAACAACAATGGCAACAATGGGGGCAATGGCTCCAACCAGTACCAAGAGCACCATGAGAGCTATATGATCTTCACGTCCGAGGCAGTCGACAAGCAATCACAGCATAGGCGGGCCATGGAGGTCAATGCAGTGATTCCTGCTGTTCCTCACTACATGTATTGGTGTGACCAGGAGATCAGGTGGACCCGAGCAGATCATCCCAAGGTGATGCCCAACCCGGGTACCTATGCCTTGGTGCTGGATCCTACTTTCCTGGGTCCCGAGAAGAACGTGAGGTTCAGCAAGGTGCTAATCGACAACGGCAGCAGCATCAACATTGTGTACAAGGACACACTCGAGAAGCTTGGCCTGGCCGAGAACATGATGCTGCCTAGCAAGACCACCTTCCATGGCATCGTGCCCGGGATCTCATGCAACCCGATTGGCCGAGTGTGGATAGATGTGCTATTCGGTACTCGGGAGAACTGCCGCACAGAGCGTCTGCAGTTCGAGGTGGTGGATCATCAGAGCCCCTATCATGCTCTACTCGGCAGGCCTGCTCTGAGCAAGTTCATGGCCTCTACTCATGTGGCTTATCTGAAGATGAAGATCCCTGGTCCCAATGGCATCATCACCATCGCTGGCGACTACAAGAAGTCCATGGAGTGTGCCTCAGCTAGCTCCAAGCTGGCAGAGTCGATGGTGATCGAGGCCGAGAAGAAGAAGATGTACGAGGTGGTGGCCATGGCTCAGTCCGCACAAGCTGGCGCCCAAGGTGTGCCGAGTACTCAGCATGGTACTGCTTTCCAAGCTGCCAAGGAGACCAAGACAGTCCAGGTCGACCCCGAGTTCCCCGACCGCGTAGCCATCATTGGTTCCGGGTTGGCGGAGAAATAGGAAAGCGAGCTCATCCACTTCCTCCGTGAGAATCGGGATGTATTCGCCTGGACTAATGAAGATCTACCAGGAGTCCCGAGGGAGTTGGTTGAGCACTCTTTGCATGTGCGTCCTGACGCCAAGCCAGTGAAGCAGGCTATGCGCCGTTTCGGAGATGAGAGAAGGAAGGCCATCGGTGATCAGATCACCAAGCTGCTGATAAGTAACTTCATCATGGAAGTGCTGCATCCGGATTGGTTAGCCAACCCGGTCATGGTCGAGAAGAAAAAGGAAGATCCCAAGGCTGCCACCGCATGGCGCATGTGCGTCGACTACACCGACTTGAACAAGGCATGCCCCAAGGATCCTTTCCCGCTACCTCGCATCGATCAGGTGATCGATTCCACTGCTGGTTGTGAACTGCTGTCTTTCATAGATGCCTACTCTGGTTTCCACCAAATTGCACTCAACCCTGCTGATCAAATAAAGACTGCTTTCATTACCCCGTACGGGGCTTATTGCTATCGTGTCATGTGTTTTGGCTTGAGGAATGCGGGTGCAACCTATCAGAGATGCATGCAGAAATGCTTGCACGACCAGCTCGGCAAGAATGTGCAGGTGTACGTAGATGACATTGTCATCAAAACGAATAAAACACATACTCTGCTTGCCGACCTGGAGGAAACCTTTGCTAACCTACGCAAGTACAAAATGAAACTGAACCCGAGTAAGTGCACCTTTGGTGTACCGGCTGGAAAGCTACTCGGTTTTCTGGTTTCTAGTCGGGGCATTGAAGCCAATCCTTCTAAGATAAAAGCTATTGAGAGCATGTCTTTACCGAGATCACTGAAAGATGTGCAGAAGTTCACGGGTTGTCTGGCATCTCTGAGCCGTTTTCTGGGCCGAATGGGCGAGAAGGCTCTGCCTCTATACCAGCTGATGAAGAAAAGTGACAAGTTTGTCTGGACTCCGCAAGCGGATGTGGCATTCAATGAGCTGAAAGCAATGCTGGCTAGCGCTCCTGTCTTGGCTAGTCCGCTACCCAAGGAGCCTATGCTGTTGTACATTGCTGCGACTAACCGAGTAGTCAGCGTGGTGATAGTGGTGGAGCGAGAAGAAGAAGGCAAGAGTGTGCAGCGCCCAGTCTATTATCTCAGTGAAGTGCTGTCCAGTTCCAAGCAAAACTATCCGCACTACCAGAAGATGACATATGGTGTGTACCTGGGCGCCAGGAAGCTGAAACATTATTTCCAGGAGCACCCCATCACTGTCGTGAGCTCTGCCCCCATCTCGGATATCATGGGCAACAAGGAGGCGAGTGGCAGAGTAGCCAAGTGGGCAATTGAGCTGGCAGCATACGCTCCCGCGTACACGAGAAGAGAAGCCATCAAGTCCCAGGTCCTGGCGGAGTTTCTTGTGGACTGGGCCGAGATGCAGTATGAACCTCCTGCTCCAGTTTCCAACTATTGGAGGATGCATTTCGATGGCTCGAAGGTGAAAGAAGGCCTTGGCGCTGGTGTTGTGCTTACGTCACCCAAGCGAGATCAGCTCAAGTATGTGTTGCAGATTCATTTCAAGGCGTCCAACAATGTAGCCGAGTACGAGGCAGTGGTGCATGGTTTGCGAGTAGCAAAGGAGGTTGGTGTGCAGCGCATTATATGCTATGGCGATTCAGATCTGGTGGTGCAGCAAGTCTCAGGTACCTGGGATGCTTTGGATGCCAACATGGCATCGTATCGCTTCCTGGTGCAGTCAATGACTGGGTCCTTCGAAGGCTGTGAGTTCCAGCACATTCACCGAGCAGAGAACGAAGCAGCAGACGAGCTATCCAAGTTGGGATCTTCTCGGCAGTCCATCCCGGCAGGGATTGCCTTGGAGCATTTGAGGAAGCCATCCATCAAGCCTTCCCCCAACTCGGAATCCATCTTTGTTCCTTCCCTGCCAAGTGAAGAATCTGACCCAATGGAGATTGACTGGGAGAGTGCTGCAGGGAACCCGGGGACTGCCGTCCTCTACTCGGGGACTGCCACTCCGTACTCGGGGACTGCCACTCCGTACTCGGGGACTGCCATTCCCAACCCGGGGACTGCCACTCCGTACTCGGGGACTGCCATTCCCTACTCGGGGACTGCCACTCCTTACTCGGGGACTGCCACTCCATACTCGGGGACTGCCACTCCGTACTCGGGGACTGCCGCCCTCAACCCAGAGGCTGTCGCATTCATTGAAGAAGTTCTCGCCAATCGGTCTGGGCTGCAAAGAAGCGCTTTTGCTCCTCCTGTGCAACCGCAAGAGCCTGTCCCAATGGAACTGGACGAACCAGTGTTTCCCATACGGGAGACACCGAGTTGGGCTATGCCCATATTATCCTTTCTAAGGGACGGCACTCTACCTGAAGATGAGGTGACTGCGAGGCAGATTCAGAGAAGGTCCAAGGGCTACACCATAGTCAGAGATGTGCTGCACAAGAGAAGTGCCACTGGCGTGCTGCAACGTTGTGTGAGCCCGGAAGAGGGAGAAGAAATTCTGGTGGAGATACACCAAGGAGAGTGTGGGCATCACGCCTCATCTCGGGCTTTGGTCAAGAAAGCTTTTCGGCATGGCTTCTACTGGCTCATTGCACTGCAGCAAGCTGAAGATATTGTGAGGAAGTGCAATGGCTGCCAGACGTTCGCAAGTAAGATTCACATGCCTTCTTCCGAGTTGAAAACAATTCCTATCACATGGCCGTTTGCTGTTTGGTGCTTGGATATGGTTGGCCCCTTCAAGCCGGCTAAAGGCAATATGACACATATCTTGGTCATGGTGGACAAGTTCACCAAGTGGATTGAGGTGAAGCCTATTCGGAAGTGCGATGGGGTCACAGCTGTGAAGTTCGTGAAGGATGTGATCATGAGATATGGCTACCCGCACAGTATCATCACCGACAACGGCACCAACTTTGCAGAGGGGGCAATGGTGCGATTCTGCAGAGATAAGCATATCCGACTAGACGTTGCGTCAGTCGCGCACCCTGCCTCCAATGGGCAAGTTGAGAGAGCAAATGGAATGGTACTGGCAGGCATAAAGCCAAGGCTGATTGAGCCATTGCTGAAAACACCTGGGTGTTGGCTAGAAGAGTTGCCAGCGGTGTTGTGGAGTCTAAGGACTACCCCTAACCGGTCAACCGGCTACACGCCATTCTTCTTGGTATACGGGGCTGAGGCCGTGTTGCCAATAGACTTAGAGCATGACTCCCCCCGAGTAGCCCTCTACACTGAGGTGGAGGCGAGAGAAGCTCGAGAAGACGACGTTGACCTGCTTGAAGAAGCAAGAGAGCTGACTCTGTCACGTTCGGCTATCTACCAGCAAAACCTGCGGCGTTATCATAGCCGAAAGGTGAACCCAAGGGTTTTCCGAGAAGGAGACATGGTCCTTAGGCTTGTGCAGCGCACAGGCGGGATGCACAAGTTGTCTCCTCCTTGGGAAGGGCCTTTCATTGTGAGCAAAGCGCTGCACAATGACGCATACTACCTTGTAGATGTGCGTCCGTCGCAGGCGAACAGGGCAGATAAAGCTGGAGAGGAAACCAAGCGCCCCTGGAATGTAGCGCTACTTCGTCGTTTTCATTCGTAAGCAAAGATGTGTATGTACCCTCTTATCCGAGTTGAAATTCTACTCTGCAATCTGAAATTGTTCTCGGGGACTGCCCTCGTCCAAAAATTGTTCTAAGTGTTTTTACTCGGCTTGACCTTTTGTCTGTTCGGTTGCTCCACTTCAGAACTCATAAGCGCATTGAGTACTGTGTTTAAACCTATATGCCAACTCTTCGACTCTGCTGCTGTCCGAAACCCGGCTTCATGGCAAGCAAGAGAACAAGCAAAAGGTCAATGAGCACACGAAAATCGCTAAGGAAAAAAGAGTGCAGGAACCGAGTAGATTGTTTGTTACTTTTGTTTCCTATTTCGTCTTCTCGGCTAAGTGGTGGGCTGCGTTATCATGATTGTTTCTAGCGGCTAAGAATTTGCAGCTCTACTCTTTGATTCTTGTGACTCGAATACCAAAAAAGCAACAAGTTGCGGGTAGAGCAGAGATGAAAAGATAGGGTGAATAAGGAAAGCAACTCGGGGACTCGCATGGAAACGCAACTCGGCATTGAGCCACTGTTGCTTAAGTTGATTAACTTCGAAATAAACAAAGAGGGGATAAAAACTGCGTAGCAAGCATAAATAAGTCTGATACATATGCTCCCGGCATCCCGGGGATCTGATAAATGTGCAAGTGAAAAGTATGCAGGTAAAATCATGTGGAGGAGGCAGTGTTGTCAGTGCCGGCATTGGCTGCTGCATCTTCTGTGGTGGCCCTGGCTGCCGCATCCTCCTCGGCGCTGGCATGGGTGGCATCCGCATCCGACTGGATGGTGGCGGACTCGTTCATCTCGACGTCCTGCTCGGTGGCTGCCGGGTCAGAAGTGGCCGTGGCCACCGAGATGGGCCCTGGAGCTGTAGAGGAACCGGAAGCTTGGCCAGGGGGACGGATCGTGTCGTCAAGAGCGGCTCCTGAAGAGGTACCGAAATCGAGTGGGGCGGTGTCGATGTGCTCGGCCTCCTCATCGCTACTCGAGACGGCCGTGCCCTTCCCCTTCCCGGCCTTGCTACTGGGGGAATCGAAGAAGCCCGACTCCAGGTCGGAGTCTGTCTCCTCATCTTCCTCCTCCTCGTCCTCCTCCACCTCGGTGTCGGGCTCGGGGGGGCCGTCGATGTAGATCTCCGTCTCAGCGCACTCCGCCACTTCATACGCGATCGATTTGCGCGTGGCCACGCAGTCGGAGTCCGTCTCCCACTTGGAGTTGTCGCGCTTCCCGCGGATGAGTTGCATGTTAAGATTTTCGTACCAGGAGGAGATGCAGAGAAGCATCAAGTCCGCGCCTGCACGAGCTCCGGAAGCACGCCACTTCTTCAACTCGGCCTTCACATTCTGTAGCTTGAGTGCGAGGCCCCGGATGGTTGTTGGCTCAGGATCCTCAGGCCAGAAGAGCTTGTGAAGCTCAAAACCCACGCGCACGAGGTCTCTACCAACGCCGGCTAGGCGTTCGAACTGGCCTCGCATCACCAACATGCTGTCTTCAATTTCGGCCCTGGTGTCCTCTGGCTCGCCGTTCGCAGCACGTGCTGCTTGGGCCTTGGCCAGAGCGGGCACGCAGGAAGAAATAATGGCAGGAAAGATTTCTGGGAAAACAAGTAAGAAATTCAGAATCAGAGAAGAAAAGAACCGAGTAGAGGAAGAACCGAGAAGAAATTCGACCGAGAAGAAAAAGATGCAGAGAAGAGAAAGCTTACTCTTAAGCTCGATGCGAAGCGCTTGCAGCTGGGTCTTCCAGGATTCTTCATTGGATATGTGCTTATCCTGGATCTGGCGCAGAGTATCCATCTGTGCGAAGAGCCCAGCATTGGCCTTTGTCAGAACCTCGCACTCCTGCTTGAGGGTATTGATTCTGGCATTGAAAGTGGTCTCGGCTTTGGCCTTCTCGGCGATTGCTCTGTCCCTCTCGGCGCCAAGAGTAACAGCATCCTGGAGTGCCTTCTGCAGCTGGAGTTGCAGTTCCGCCACCTCTGTGGTGTGGTCCTTCACCAACTCGACAGCCTGGTCGGACAGCTGCTTCTGCACCTCTTCCGGTTTGACGCAGTCTTGATGTTCTTCAACAAACAACTTATGATCTTCTGCGGAGAGACAAATAAGGTTAGCAGAGAAGCAGAGAAGAAACAGAAACACAATCACGCCGGGCAGACGGAAACTCACCTTCTAACTTCTTGATGGTGGCCTCGGCGTTCTCCACAAACGCGCGGCACTTCTCGTGCTCCTCAGCTAAGTTCTTCAGGTTGTCTGCAGAGTAGGGAAGGTTAGCGCAAAAGAAAGCAGACGCGGGCGTAAACAGGAAACGCAGTAACCGCATAGCTAAAAGCGTACCTTTCACTTCAGCCAGCTGCTGAGTGCTGTCACTGGCATTCTTGTTCGCTGCCTCCGCAGCTATTTTTTCCTTCTCCAACGCAGCGATCCGCCTCCTGGCGATCGAATGGTTCCAGAGAAGCACGCGGTATAAGTTGGTCCGTTTCAGGACGCTATCCTGAGAAGCGAGAAGAAAACAAGTTAGACAGAGCAGAAAAGATTCAACCCGAGTAGGAGGCTACTCGGAGAGTATTCACCTACTCGACCAGAATCTCGGGGACTGGGTGATGGTAAAGGAAGATAAAGGCGAATAGAAGAGAAGAAAAATTCAACTCGGAGAAGGGCAAGCTGAGACTTACTGCATACGCTTGCTCGATGTCCTCGGCGTTCTTACGGTGCAGGAACATCTTGGCATCGAGAGTGGCGGTGGCGGTGGAGACGATCATGGGCTTGTATCCCAGATCCACTTTGTTCCACTCGACGCGCATATGGTCAATTGCGCCGAGACCAAGGCCGTGCCAGTTGTCCGTGCCGAGAACCTTGCTGTCCCATTTGGCGTCGATATAGCCAATGGTATCCAGCACCTGCTCGAGGCTCTTCGTGGTTATCGTTGGATTTTGGACTCCCCGAGAGGCAATGGTGACGGACTGGTTCTGGTTTGGATCTGGGGGAGGGGAGTTCCTGGCTACGGCCTTTCGTCCCCTCAGAAGGGCAAGCTGCTTGTCCTGGGGAGAGAAGCCAATTGTGTTTTGCTGGCTAACCTGAACCATGTACTCCGGGAAGCAAGGTTGGCCAGCGGCGATGGCGGCGGCAGCGGTCGCAGTGGCAACCGGGCCGGACTCTCGAATCACTAACGCTCCAACCGAGGTTGGCGGTGGCATCTGATCTCTGGCCCGTTTCTTCGCCTTCTCCTTTTCGGCTCTCTGCTTCTCGGGATCTTCGAGCTTCTTTCCCTCAGCTCTCGCCTTCGCCTTCTCGGCGGCTTCCTTCTCGGCTGCCTCTTTCTCAGCCTCGATCTTCTCGGCAGCCTCTTTCTCGGCTGCTCTCTTCTCAACCTCCTCCCTCAAGGCATCAAGGGCCTGTTGCCTGGCAGGATCAGTTGGCGGCGCCAGGGGCGCGCTATCCGGTGCGCCAATCGGCTGGGCGCTACTCGGTGTGGCGCCTGACTGCACGTCGCTCAGTGGGTAGACGTCCGCCATGGTGGCATCCGTGGTGGTGGCGTCCTCTACCCGCTGCTCGCCGGCGGGATTCTCTTGTGCGGCAGCCCCTGTGGTGGGCTGCTCTTGCTCAGCGTCTGGCCGCTCGTGGGTGGCGGTGTCCTGCATCTCCTGGTCCTGATTCTCCTCAGCATTGCTGGCTGGAGGAGAAGGCGCTCTGTCCTGATGAGCAACAGTGTCCCGTGCTGCTGATGATGCACGGTTCTGCTGTTCTGCTTCTGCTCCCTGGGTGTTGGTGGCGTCATCCTCCTCATCGTCAAGATTGATCAGAGGTACTGGTGGTTTATTGGCCTGGTCGGGCGCGAGAACGGCATTCGCGTCCATGACAGGGCTGCCGAGAAAGAAAGAATCAGAAATTAGAAGCAGATTGGGGAAAACAGCGCAGCGTGAGAGGAGAGACGACCGAGAAGAAAACTTACGCAGTGGTGGAAGGGAGCGTCCGTCTCGGCTTCTTCGCGACCGCCTTGGTCGGCTTCTTCTTCTCGGCTGGCTTTTTCCTCTTGGTGGGAGGCTCTTGGGCGTCACTGCCTGTACGCTTGCGGGTGTTGGGGGCTGCGACGGACAGAGGTCTGACGACAAGGACCGCATCATCCTCGTTCTCGTCTTCGTCCTCATCCTCGTTCTCGTCAGCAACATCATCTGCGGACAGAGGAAAGAAAAGGAGCAAGTCAGAAACAATAATCGGTGGATTGGTGTTTCTTGAGAACAAGCAAAGCAAGTGCGCAATTACCTTCAGATTCGTCCTCCGGCCAGTCGCGGAGAGATGATCCGGCCTCGCGTTTCTCCGTCGTTGGGGAGCGTGGGAGATTGATCTGATCCGCAGCATCGGAGGAGGGCACATCGTCCTCCTCGCGATCGGCAGAGAAGTTGCCATCGAAGCGCTCGCAACTCTCAATTTTCTGGCGAGTAAGGATCTGAAAAACAGAGAAGGATCACAGATTAGCCGAGTATCAGGAAGGAATTCTACTCGGACGGGCGTGCAGGCACAAAGCACACTAAGCCTAGGCAGCTCACTGATTGTTTCTACCCGGATAGGCGTGCAAACACAAAGCATACGAGGCCTAAGCATGATTGCTGAAAATCCTACACGGAAAGGCGTGCAGGCACAAAGCACACTAAGCCTAAGAGTTGTTCCCGAGTAGGTTACTCGACAAGGCGTGCAAGCGCAAAAGCACATTAAGCCTAGGCGATCCGGCTAAGTATCCTACTCGGTGCAGAAAGCAATTGCTACTCGTGGCAAGAAGAAGAATCATCTACTCGGAAAGCATACGCAAAAACAGAGTAAGGAGGACATACCCGCTCAATCGGCTTCATGCGGCTATACGGGACGAACCCGTACTGCCAATTGTCGCTGAGGCCGGTCATCAAGATGGCCCTTGCGTGCCCGGGAACATCAATGTTGTCGATCTCGATGGTTGTCGTCCTGGTGCAGTCGCGGGGGCCTCCCATGTAGCACATGAGATGGCAGCGCTCCTGCAGAGGCAGCACTCGGCGCTGAATCCAGCAAGCACCGGATCATCATTTCTTGAGGCTTTGCTCTATCAGCCAGCCTAACCTCTTCTCTATCTCGATGGCGTTGTCGTCATTGGCGGGCTTCTCCTTCCAGTTCTTCCCGGTGGGAGCACGGAGGCTCCAGGCGGGAAGGTTGATCCTGTCATTTACCTGAGCTCCTTCGGCGGCGGGGATGTTCTTGACGTAGAAGAACGTCTTCTGCCACAGTCGAACGGAGTCCAGCCCCTTGATACGGGGGTGGTTCGTCCCGGTCCGCTGCACCATCATGGCGCAGCCGGTGTCGGTTGCGCGGCCGACGCCCGCGCTGTCCTTCTTCCCGACAGTCTGCTGGCGGAGGTGGAAGTACCTCAGCCAGGTTTCCGACGTCGGGGTGGATGCCGAGGAAAGCCCGCACACCACGGCGTGGTAGGCGAGGAAGACGACGGCGTTCGGCGGCAGATGATGCATCTGAAGGCCGAAGTGGTCAAGAAACTTACGGAGGAACTCGGAGGCCGGCAGTCCGAAGCCGCGCTCGAAGTGCGACATGAAGACGACGCGCTCACCCTCCCCGCGGAGTTGGCACGACTTCATCGTCAGGCGCCCGGCACTCCACGCCGGGAGGAACTCGCCTGGTATTAACGAGCCAGGCGAAATCCTCACTGGTAACGATTGAGCCCGCCCAGCCGGCTTTAGCCATCGTTGCGAGTAGGAGGGGTGGAAGAAATTGGACGGAGTTGGTTGGGCGAATTGAGTCTGCGGCGGCGCAAAAGCTTGCGCGGCGGCGGAGAGCTCGGTGGCGGAGGAAAGCAGAGGACGAAAGAGGAATAGTGCAAGGGAAGGGGAAAAGGAAGTTACCGGCGGGGGTATTTATACCCTCTCCGCGATTTTACCGTTACCATCGGCGTAGTGGGATCAATTGTGGCCATGATTGCTGTCTGGTGGGGCCTGTGGCCGAATAGAAACGCACGTAAGCGCGGAACGCGCGCGTAACGGCCACAGTAGATCCCACGATCAGATCGTGGCCTATTATTACGATTGATGGGACATAACGAGCCGGTGGGCCCGCCCCGTGAAAACTGGGCGCGTGGCACGATGTGTCGTGGGCAGCGAAACGACATGGTCGTGGATGCTTGACACGCGTCCGGCTGCGGTACGGACGGCTGGATAGTGCCCTACGCCGCAACGGCTCAATTCAAGAAAATTCTCTAAGTCTTTTTACTCGGTTGCCGAATAGAAGACTGGTGTTACTCGGAAGACACAAGACTCAAGGTACTTTTCAGAGTACTACTCGGAGGCCTTTTACTCGGCATCTTGAGGTTCAAGGGCTATGAGGCGAAAATTGGTTTTAAGCTGGCAGAGCCTAGTGAACGAGTTCGCAAGACTCAACCAGCTTCGGGGACTGCTGTCGGGGGGTTACCCCCGAGTAGGGTAAAGGCAAGTGGTAAAGGCGTCTTACAGAAGAGAGGTTTGGTCGAGTAGCCGACTACCCGGTACCAGCTACCCGGCAGACTGCTACTCGGTCTCACCTCAAGATGGCCGGAAGGAAGAATTATTCAAGTTCTCTACTTTCGAGTAGAAGAGTTGGCCCGAGTACAATTGGCGGGAACAATTGGCGGGAATCTACTCGGGCCAGAAAGTCAAAGGAGCCGTTCTGACACAGGATCCCGCGTATCCTGGGTCCGTACTTGGCAGCATTCGAACTACTGTTCATCTGGGACCGGCCTGCCTGACAGTGACAGCATGGAAGCAGGCCGTGGCAGGATAAGGGGGGCCTACTCTGTGCTTAGGTACAGTGATACCAGTCTGTCCCCTAGTTTTGCCCAACGACTTTCCAGATGAAGCCAAGGTTAGGAACCAAAGCTGTCAGCGGGAACCCGGAAGAAGGACGGTGTGCACACAATGTCGACACTTGTCTAGATTTGGACGTATCCGGCTGGGCACCAGGTATATAAGGTGCCCCGCCGCCTCCTGCGCGAGGCATGCTCACATTGAACCCTAGAAACCCTAAGTTCTTGACCTAGATCTACTCGGAGAGAGGAGAGCGGCTACTCGGTAGCGATATCATTTGTACTGTGGCTACTCGGAGAAACATCATAATACATAGAGAGAGGCAGGAGTAGGGGTTTTACCTCCTCACGAGGGCCCTGAACCTGGGTAGATCGTGTTGTTTGCAGTGTATTGTTCTTACTTCACGCGGCTACTCGTCGCGTGATCCCTCCCCGGACACCTCCAGCGTCCTTCGTCCCCACATCTTTAGCCATCCCATGGCATCTGCCGTGACACCACCACGACACATGGTGATGTAGAGCCCTCTGGTGATGATTTCACCTCCTGGCAGGGTGCCGGGGAGAGCTTCAGAACCCTTCCGAACTAGGGTTGACGACGAGGCAGTTGCGGAACTTTTCATGGATGGAGGCTCATGTGTTTAGGGTTTTCCCGGGAAGGAGTATAAATAGGCGAAAGGGCGATGTCAGTGGGTGGTCAGGGGGCCCACACCACCTGGTGGCGCAACCAAGGGGGGACGCGCTGCCTTATTCTTTGGCCACCCTATGGGCCCCCTCCGGGTTTCCTCCGGACTACGTGTACTTGACATAAAAAATAGGACCCTGAGATTTTGTTTCGTCCAATTCCGAGAATATTTTCAGAACAACTTTTCTGAAACAAAAAATAGGAGAAAATAGGAACTGACGCTGTGGCATCTTGTTAATAGGTTAGTCCAAGGAAATCCATAAAAATGATATAAAGTGTGTAGAAAACATGTAGCAAATGTCATGAAAACAACATGTAGCATCAGGAATTATAGATACGTTTGATACTGATCAAGTGATTCCTTGATACGTATCAAGGAATCACTTGATCATTTATGTTCCTGTCTTGACAGGAATTTTGACCTTGATCATCGTTATGATTAGCTTCATCATGATAATAAGAATATTGACCTTGATATTGATATTGGCTAGTATTTATAATAGGAGAACTTGGTTCTAGCATAACAACTTGATCAATAGTAGGAGGGTCTTGGACTTGTTCTTCGGTTGGTGCATCACTTTCTGCATTGGCATGAGTTTCTTGAGTAGATGAGGGCTCAACTTAATTAGAGCATAGTTATTCTCGGTCCGCCAAAAGGTGTCCCTCAATGGAGCGGAATAATCCCACGACCATTCTTCTTATTGAAGGGGTTCCTGCCAGAAATACAAAAATATTCTATGATGTGAACATTGATACGTCCATTTTACATCAGTATTTTATATTGTTTTTTTTTGTTATTCATCGATATATTTTATGTTATGATACATCACTTATGTTATTTTATCTTATTTATATGTTTTGTAATTTTTTTGAGAATAAACAGCGGGACCAGAAATCTGATGGAGAAAGCACCGTCAAGATACCCTATTTCAGAAGATCAGAAGAAGAGATGGGATACCGGAGGAGTCTTAGAAGTCCCGAGGAGGAAGCCAGCCAAAAGGGAACCCGGAGGGGGGCCACTTGAGGCCCACACCACCAGGTGGCGCGCCCCCCTCTGGCCGCGCCTGGGGGTGGTCTGGCCCCCCTGGCCCACTCCTGGGTGCCCCCTTTCGCGTACTTGACCCCCCAAGGAAACCTAAGCCCCGGGGGATCATTGTAGAATTATTCCGCCTCCGCCTCGGGGCGGAAAACAACAGAGAGAGAAAAGCTCTCCGACAGGGAGAAATCTGCCGGGGAAATTCCTCCCTGGAGAGGGGGAATCATCGCCATCGTCACCATCATCGCTCTTGGCATCATCAAGATTGTCATCATCATCATCACCACCAAAACCATCACCCTCATCATCCATCTTCATCCCGCTGTAACAATTAGGGGTCTCCATCGTTGCTCTTCACTAGATCTCTCTCCCGGTGTGGATTACTTGTTAGTAGTTGATGCTTGTGAGATTTATTGGTGTTTACTCTTTATTACCAGATTGTTATTATCCATTATATCACCTCTGATTATAATCCATATGATGTCTTGTGAGTAGTTCGTTTAGTTCTTGAGGACATGGGAGAAGTCATGATGTTAGTAGTTGAATTATGTTGAAGTAAACATCTCGTGGTTCGGTATTTAAGTTGTGGTGCTATTCTTCTAGTGGTGTCATGTGAATGTCAACTACATGATACTTCACCTTTATGGGCCTAGGATCATGCATTGTGTATTTGGCTACTAATTGTGGTGTTGCCGGAGTGACAGAAACCTAAACCCCCGTTAGAAAACCGATGCACAAGGGAGTGTAGGATCCCGGGGTTTTAAGGCTGTGGTTAGATTTATCTTAATTACTTTCTTGTATTTGCGTATTCTACGGGGGTATAATCACAAGTATGTATTAGTCCTAGTTGGGAGGTGCATTAGAATAGGTTCACTAATGCGTGTGAACACACGTTCGTTGGGAGACCCCAAGAGGAATGTATGAAGAGTGCAGCAGCAAGTTTTCCCTCAGAAAGAAACCAAGGTTGAATCGACCAGTAGAGGGAAGGAGTAACTTCAGAAGGTTCATGCAGCTGAGATGGTAGGGCGCAATACCGGTTCAGCAGCAACGTGGAATCTACACGACACAATCAAATGACTTTGCCCCAACGAAGTAGTGAGGTTGTCAATTTCACCGGTTTTGCTAAACACAAAGAGGTTAAACGTATAGTGTGGAAAACAGTATGAGAACAATATGAAAGTAGTGGAAACAGTGTGTGTATTATCAGTATGAGAAAACGGATCGGGGTCTACAGTTCACTAGTGGTGTCTCTCTAGAGAAGATAAATAACATGTGTGGTGAACAAATTACATCTGAGCAATTGAAAGAAATAAAGGTTGCACCGTAGTGTATATGCAAGATATAAATATTACTATGTGATTCATGCAGGCATTACAACAAGATACATAGACCGTCATCCAACTGCATCTATGACTAATAATCCACCCTCTGAATATCATCCGAACAAATATTGGGTATTAAGTTGCAAGCAACAGATAATCGCAGTAAGCAAAGTGTGCAATGTAAACAATGTAAACTAAGCAGACACCGTTGTTTTCTCCCTAATGGCAACAACACATCCTCCGTCTGTCACGTTTCTGTCACTCGAGCATAGATGCAAAGGAAGCATGAACCCACTATCGAGCATAAATACTCCCTCTTGGAGTTACTAGCATCTACTTGGCTAGAGCATCTACTAATAACGGAGAGCATGCAAGATCATAAATAACATATGCACGAAGATAAGATGATAGATTGATAATCAGAAGACATAGCATTCAACATTCACTAGATCCCAACAAACACAACATGTAGCATTACATAAAGATGATCTCGATCATGTAGGGCAGCTCACGAGATCTAAACATGAGGCATGAAGTGGAGAAGACAACCATCTAGCTACTACTATGGACCCGTAGTCCATGGATGAACTACTCATGCATCACTTTGGAGGAGGGCATGGTGGTGTAGACCTCTCCCGACAGGGTGCCGGGGAGAGCTACAGAACCCTCTCGATCTCGGGATGATGATGACGGCGGCCTTGGGTGTTTCTCGGGAAAAAGTGGTATATCTTTAGGGTTCACGCATCGGGGGGATTATATAGGCAAAAGGGGGATGGTGTAGCTCCTCTCCGGGCCTCTTTGGGACTATGTGGAACCTTCGGAAATTCTAAGACTTCCGGGCTTCAAATTTTCCAATTCCGCGAATATTTCCAGAACAAAATTTCTGAAACTAAAAACAACAGAAAACAGGGAACTAGCTCAGTGGCATCTTGTCAATAGGTTAGTCCCGGAAATCGATAAAAATTGCATGAAGTGTATAGAAAACATGTAGGAAATAACATGAAGACAACATGGAACATCAGATTTTAGGGATACGTTTATGACATATCAACATCCCCAAGCATAGTTCCTACTCGTCCTCAAGTAGGTAAACGATTAAAACACATAATTTCTGAGGTGACATCCTACCAACATAAACTTGATCATCTAAAATGTAAAAGCATAAGCATATCTGAGATCATAGACCATAAACACAAGAATGATAAATAAAATTCTAAGAATAAAGCATAGCAATCAACCTACATCATGAAAAGTAACACAAATAAAAGATCATGAATAATAATGCACTCGAAAGATATACGTTTGTTTCAAGCATAGATATAACATGGAAAAGTGATATTTCGCTTGTCCTTAAGAGTGGGGCAAAACATAAATGCTAGGACACCTTCAAAGTTCATGTGGAAGACTAGAACAAATAATTAGAACAAACAATAACACATCATGAATCAATTAATAATGTTTCTGGGACAAATGCACATTAAACTCAGAATGGCAACCATGCTCTCTCAACTATGCATAAAGTTAGAAAATGGAGACTCAACATAAAAGTAAGAGAAAGGCCCTTCGCAGAGGGAAGTGATGACCCACAAGTATAGGGGATCGCAACAGTCTTAGAGGGAAGTAAAACCCAAATTTATTGATTCGACACAAGGGAAACCAAAGAATATTTGTGAGCCTTAACAAGTGAGTTGTAAATTCACCTACACCTGAAAGTACTTTTGTTCGTAGTGGTTTATCAGTAGTAACCGCTTTATAGTAGGAGCACTAGTGAAATAATAGCAGTAGTGGAATGAAAACAACATCAGCAGTAGGGTTTGAAGTAAATAGTTCGATTAAATATTGTAGGCATAGGGATGGATGAACGGGCGTTGCATGGATGAGGTAATTAAAATAATTATCAAGTCATGGGCATTGCAGATAAATATGATAAAGCATCCAAGCACTAAGTAACCATAGGCACGTGTTCCGTAAATAGTCGTACGTGCTCGCATTGAGAACTTGCACAACATCTTTTATCCTACCAGCCCGTTTTCAGCGGGGCCTCAAGGGAACTACTGGTACTTAAGGTGTTCCTTTTAATAGAACACCGGAGCAAAGCATTAACACTCCGTGAATACATGTGATCCTCACATCGCAGCCATCCCCTCCGGTTGTCCCAATTTCTGTCACTTCGGGGCCTCGGGTTCCGGACAACGATATGTGTAAACAACTTGTAGATATGATCAAGAAACAATAATTATCATCGTGATTCAATAACATGTTCAGATCTGAGATCATGGCACTCGGGCCCAAAGTGGCAAGCATTAAGCATAACAAGTTGCAACAATGTCAATAGCACCAATAGAGGATACTAGGCACTATGCCCTAACAATCACGGCATTATTACATGAACGATCTCATCCAATCCCTACCATCCCCTTCAGCCTACAGCGAGGAAGTACTCACACATGGATGGGGGAATCATTGATGGTCGATGGAGAGGCATTGGTGATGACGATGGCGATGATATCCCCCACTTCCCGTCCCGACAGGGTGCCAGAACAAGAATTTCTGATCCCCGAATCGAGGTACAGGATGGCCGCTGCGCTCTGTTCTGTTTCTGTGGAATATGACGAACCCCTCGGGTTTTAGGGTTGGAGGCTACTTGTAGTCGAAATGGGAGTCCGAGGGGGGATCTGGGGGGCCCACACTCCTAGGTGGCGCGGCCAAGGGGGGACCCGCGCTAGGCGGTGTGGCCACCCTGTGGCTCCTCTCATGGCCCCTTATGGCTCCCGGGGTCTTCCAGGGTGAAAACACCAATGGGATCTTTTCTGGGCAATTTCACGAAAGTTGATTTTTCTGCACAAAAACAAGACACCAAAGTAATTCTGCTGAAAACAACGTTAGTCCGTGTTAGTTGTATTCAAAACACACAAGTTTAGAGGAAAACAATAAGAAAAGTGTTCGGAAAAGGAGATACGTTTTCGACGTATCAACCCCCCCGCCCCCAAGCTTAGCTTATTGCTTGTCCTCAAGCAATTCAGTGACAACTGAGTGCGATAAAAGACTTTTACGAACACATTTGTTTCATATGATGTAAATATACTCACTACATGATCAAATACTTAATTAAGCTCATGATAAAATACATGCAAGATATTATCACTTAATAGCTATGCAAACCATGAGAAGATAACAACATATTAATAATAAACAACATGAAGCATAACTATTTGCAAGATTGAAGTATTCATAATAGGATCTGATAAAGTGGTATCTCGCTTGCCCTTAAGTGTGGGGCAAAACATAAATGCCAGGGCACCTCTGAAGTTCAAGGGAAGACTCGAAGTAAAGATATCAAAGATACAAATATCAAAGTTATACCACAATCAACCGTACTTTGGGACAAACACATCACACTAAGAATGACCATTGTGCTCTCAAGAAAGTGCTGCCATATTCTTTGAGAACTTTCTTGAGAGCACAATGGTCATTCTTAGTGTGACGTGTTTGTCCCAAAGTACAGTTGATTGTGATATAATTTTGATGCTTTTATCTTTGATATCTTTACTTCTAGTCTTCCCTTGAACTTCAGAGGTGCCCTAGCATTTATATTTTGCCCCACATTTAAGGGCAAGCCAGATACCACTTTATCAGATCCTATTATGAATACTTCAGTCTTGCAAATAGTTATGCTTCATGTTGTTTATTATTAATATGTTGTTATCTCTTCATGGTTTGCATATCTATTAAGTGTCAGTATCTTGCATGTATCTTATCTTGAGCATAATTAAGTATTTGATCACATAGTGAGTATATTTACATCATATGAAAGAAATGTGTTCGTAGAAGTCTTTTATCGCACTCAGTTGTCACTGAATTTCTTGAGGACAAGCAATAAGATAAGCTTGGGGGGAGTTGATACGTCGAAAACGTATCTCCTTTTCCGAACACTTTTCTTATTGTTTTCCTCTAAACTTGTGTGTTTTGTATGCAACTAACATGGACTAACGCTGTTTTCAGGATAATTACTATAGTGTCTTGTTTTTATGCAGAAAATTCAACTTTTGGGAAAATGCCTTGAAAAGAGCCCATTGATGTTTTCACCCCGGAAGACCCCGGAAGCCAAAAGGGGGCTAGAGGGTGGCCACACCTCCCCTGGCGCGGGTCCCCCTGGCTGCGCCAGCATAGGGTGTGGGCCCCCCAGGACCCCCCTCGGACTCCCCTTTCGACTACAAGTAGCCTTCAACCCTAAAACCCGAGGGGGTACGCCATATTCCACAGAAACACAACAGAGCGCCGCCGTCGTCCCAAACCTCGATTCGGCGATCAGAAGTTCCTGTTCCGGCACCCTGTCGGGACGAGAAAGTGGAGGAGATCATCGCCATCGTCATCACCAACGCCTCTCCATCGACCATCCATGTTCCCCCATCCATGTGTGAGTAATTCCCCGATGTAGGCTGAAGGGGATGGTAGGGATTAGATGAGATCGTTCATGTAATAATGTCGTGATTGTTAGGGCATAGTGCCTAGGGTCCTCTATTAGTGCTACTGGCATTGTTGCAACTTGTTATGCTTAATGCTTGCCACTTTGGGCCCGAGTGCCATGATCTCAGATCTGAACATGTTATTGAATCATGTTGATAATTATTGTTTCTTGATCATACCTGCAAGTTGTTTACACATATCGTTGTTCGGAACCCGAGGCCCCGAAGTTACAGAAATTGGGACAATCGGAGGGGATGGCTGCGATGTGAGGATCACATATGTTCATGGAGTGTTAATGCTTTGCTCCGGTGTTCTATTAAAAGAAACACCTTAATTACCAGTAGTTCCCTTGAGGCCCCGCTGAAAATGGGTTGGTAGGACAAAAGATGTTGTGCAAGTTCTCATTGCGAGCACGTACAACTATTTACGAAACACATGTCTATGGTTACTTAGTGCTTGGATGCTTTATCTTATTTATCTGCAATGCCCCTGACATAGACATTATTAGAACTTTCTTATCCATGCAACACCCGTTCATCCATCCCTATGCCTACAATATTTAATCCCGTTGTTTACTTCAAACACTACTGCTGCTGCTGTTTTCATTTCACTGTTGCTTTTATTTCACTACTGCTGCTACTATAAAACTGTCACTACTGATAAACCATTGCGAACAAAAGTACTTTCACGTGCAGGTGAATTGACAACTCACTTGTTAAGGCTCACAAATATTCTTTGGCTCCCCTTGTGTCGAATCAATAAATTTGGGTTTTACTTCTCTCGAAGACTGTTGTGATCCCCTATACTTGTGGGTCATCAACTATGTGCCAGCTGCTTCATCTTCTTCTTGGGCGCCCGAGTACGACCATGCGAGGGACGACCCACCGCAGTGGGGATACTTCCCGCGCTTTGATTGATCTCCACTTAGGCCAAAAGCCTAAGCTTGGGGGGAGGTATACCGACATCACACTCATTTATTTATCATGTTCGGTCGGTTCTTTGTATATCCATGTTTTCATTTCTTTCGTTTGTTTTCATTTTTTTCGTTTCTTTCATTTCTCTTTGTTTTTATTGTTTTATTCTTGTTTTCCAAAACACAAAAAGACCAAAACTATTTCTGTTGTTTCTCTCTATTTGTTTCTTTATTTGGTTCGCTTTCTTTAAGTTGCAGTTTAATATTCCAAAATCCAATTTTTTTTGCTTTGGTTGCTTGTTCTCTTTCTGTTCTTGTTTTAATTGAAAAACCCAAATATATTTGTTGTTCTTCTTTGGTTTTGTAAAGTTTGCTGCAGAGTTCAATAGTCGTCCGCGATTCCATTGGAGCTTGGTTTTCATTATATATTATTCGAGCCACAAGTGAAGAGCAATAATGACGATCTACGACAATTCAAGTTGTGGTGAGAGGCTGGTATGAACTCTATTTTCTTTCATTTTTTGTACATATATCCATCTATGTGAGCATGCTTAGTTTGTTCGTATAAGATATATGTGACTTAATGGCTACTTAATAGTTCGTGCTCTCTCATGTTTTGTTCCAATTTATTAATGGTAAATGACATATCATATAAATATTTCTTCGCATTGTTCTATTCGTAGAAGGACATGACATTGTGGTAGCCTCCTCTGACTGTTTCATTTGAATTGACTTGGCACATGCTCACGCATGCTAAGACTGGAAACAAAAGGTCAATAAGCCTCGATGATTTATTCTGCCTCAGAGTTCTAGTATCAATTTTATGCCTCAGTTAATTTTACTTTGTCACAAACATGATTATGATAGTTGTTGCTCTCTTGATTGTCGCTCCCTGTCTATTGCTAGCCTTCACCTGTACTGAGTATGAGCTCTACTCGTGCATCCAACTCCCCAAAACCAAAGTTTGCCAAATGTGTCCACCATCCCTACCTATATGTGGTATTTAACTGCCACTCCAAAGTAAATTGCTCATGCGCTACCTTTAAAACCTGCTAAAAATTATTCCTGTTTTGTGCCCCTGTTTTAGCTCATGAGGACGTAAATAGAGAATCTTTATCTCACTTGTTGATTGGATTTCATACCCTGTACTAGTGGCTTCATCCGCTTATCCAAATGATAGAAGAGCTGGCAGCAGGGTGCCCAGCCCAAAATTAATACACACAAATTCTCTTCACTCCTTTTGCCCTGATTTATCAGCCGAAGCATAATTGTGTAAACAAAAGAGAAAGAGGGATGACCTTCTACCCAGATGCGTCCTTCACATGGGAGCCTCTCTTGTGAATCCAGTTGGCTTGTGACGTACTGTATAGTCTGTTTACCATTTGTTGACATAAGCATACACCTCTCTCAATTTTTTTTTCAATACCTCTGTTTAATAAAATAAAAAGCTCTAGCACATGAGTGATCCATGCTTCCCTCTGTGAAGGGCCTTTCTTTTACTTTTATGTTGAGTCTCCTCCATATACTTTGAGCACTTTCTTGAGAGTACAATGGTTATTCTTAGTGTGATGTGTTTGTCCCAAAGTACGGTTGATTGTGGTATAACTTTGATACTTGTATCTTTGATATCTTTACTTCTAGTCTTCCCTTGAACTTCAGAGGTGCCCTGGCATTTATGTTTTGCCCCACACTTAAGGGCAACCGAGATACCACTTTATCAGATCCTATTATGAATACTTCAATCTTGCAAATAGTTATGCTTCATGTCGTTTATTATTAATATGTTGTTATCTCTTCATAGTTTGCATAGTTATTAAGTGACAGTATCTTGCATGTATCTTATCATGAGCATAATTAAGTATTTGATCATATAGTGAGTATGTTTACATCATATGAAACAAATGTGTTTGTAAAAGTATTTTATCGCACTCAGTTGTCACTGAATTGCTTGAGGACAAACAATAAGCTAAGCTTGGGGGAGTTGATACGTCGAAAACGTATCTCATTTTCCGAACACTTTTCTTATTGTTTTCCTCTAAACTTGTGTGTTTTGAATACAACTAACATGGACTAACGCTGTTTTCAGCAGAATTACCTTGGTGTATTGTTTTTGTGCAGAAAAATCAACTTTTGGGAAATTTCCCAGAAAAGACCCCATTAGTGTTTTCACACCGGAAGACCCTAGGAGCCAGAAGGGGGCCAGGAGAAGAGCTACAGGGTGGCCACACACCCCCTGGCGTGCCCCTCCCCTTGGCCGCGCCAACATAGGATGTGGGCCACCCAGAGCCCCCCTCGGACTCCCATTTCGACTACAAATAGTCTTCAACCCTAAAACACGAGGGGGGTCGATAGTTTTCCAGAAAGAAGTCCGTATCTCCGCCGCCACCCCGAATCTCGATTCGGGGATCATAAGTTCCTGTTCTGGCACCCTGTCGGGACGGGGAAGTGGAGGAGATCATCGCCATAGTCATCACCAACGCATATCCATCGACCATCCATGTTTCCCCCATCCATGTGTGAGTAAATCCCCGCTGTAGGTTGAAGGGGATGGTAGGGATTGGATGAGATCTTTCATGTAATAATGTCGTGATTGTTAGGGCATAGTGCCTAGTATCTTCTATTAGGCTATTGACATTGTTGCAACTTGTTATGCTTAATGCTTGCTACTTTGGGCCCGAGTGCCATGATCTTAGATCTGAACATGTTATTGAATCACGATGATAATTATTGTTTCTTGATCATACCTGCAAGTTGTTTACACATATTGTTGTCCGAAACCCGAGGCCCTGAAGTGACAAGAATTGGGACAACCGGAGGGGATGGCTGTGATGTGAGGATCACATGTGTTCACGGAGTGTTAATGCTTTGCTCCGGTGTTCTATTAAAATGAACACCTTAATTACCAGTAGTTCCCTTGAGGCCCCGCTGAAAATGGGATGGTAGGACAAAAGATGTTGTGCAAGTTCTCATTGCGAGCATGTACGACTATTTACGGAACACATGCCTATGGTTACTTAGTGCTTGGATGTTGTATCATATTTATCCGCAATGCCCATGGCTGTTGTGATCCCTTGTGTCGAATCAATAAATTTGGGTTTTACTTTGTCGCACCCTGACTTCTAGAGGATACTCACCGGGCCGAACTGGATAGTAGATGATTGGATTACGGGGCTTACCTGCACCCGCATCCTCTTACGAGTAGGCCAACACTTATGTGTGACAACCAAACTCTACTATCCACCGTCGATGTAAACTATCCCATAGAGATCAAGATACTACCATTGACGTACTTCATACCATACACACATGGTACGTCAACGGCGTTTAACAGAATGATAGCACAACATATCTCTACGACTCAAAAGATGGAAATAAGTTGCAAATAGCTCTCACTAGAGCAGAGATAGCAAATACAATCATCCAGAGGACACATGTCCCAACAATTCATCATTACAACACAGCGGAAGCATCCAAAATGTCTGAGTACAGACAAGATCCAAACAGGCCTAAGAGGCCGGAAACGAAAAGACGGAGCCCATCCACGATGTCTCGGATCCTGCCCAGGTCCGCTATCTACTCGTCAGCAGCCTCGTCAAACTCCACGTAGTAGCCACCATGGGGATCCTCGTAGTCGTAGTCTGCGGAAACCACAGCCCCAAAGGGGTCAGTACATAAACGTACTGGCGAGCAAGACTCACAGTTCACCAAAGTGTAACCCGTCAACACCAAGCACAGATGCCTTGGGTTCAACGGAAGAAAGGGTGATATAAAAGATGCTGCAGCGGGCTGCTCTAACCAACTACAGAGTTTCTACAACTTCCGGCTAACAGAAAGGAGATAAGGTAGCGTATCGGAACCAACTACAACTAACTCCAAACAAACCCATCCTGGATCTCGCCCCTTATCCGAAGAAGCAATCCGAGGATAACTCACACAGTTGGATTAATGATGGATCAGGTTATTGTGTCAATAAGCCTATTACTAGCCAAATTATCATTAGTTAGGTGTAAGTTGTTCTGAGTACTTGTTAGCCAGTACTTTCACCAAGTCAACCATAACCGCGGAAAACACGGCTTCTCGAGAAGATTTATCCCTGCAGGGGTGCACCAATTTGGCCGTACACGTAAGAATAACCCGCCAGATGGAATGGCTCCCACCAAGCGGGGCACTCAACACAACTCAACTCTTCTTCGCATCAAGCCCAAAGAACCCCGTGCAATTGAGCGCACGGCTAATCAATCCCCACGAAGAAAAGGGGACCCTCATAGCACTCTAAGAACGTGTCTCCCTAAATGCCGACTACAAAAGTTCCACCCTGGCCTGGGATCGCAAATACATATGCATGCGGCAAATGGAAAACCCGAACTAAATGAGGCGATTTGGACGAGATGCGAATCGAATCAAATTGAGGGGGGCGCCCATACACGCTTCCCACATGCGGATAGTGCGCTCATCATGGATCAGTAGACAAGACCCTTTTCCTAATTAGGGTCGACACTAGCAGGCCTCAAAACCACGTCGGGCCTCCTGCCGGTGCCTTATCATCAAATTATTAATACCTCATAATTAGCAGGTTGATTGTTTAACATCGAGCCCCAGAACATAATAGAATATGATAACATAAAGTAACTGACAGCAGACTCGAGCAAAAACAACCCTAAGCATGCTAGTAAGACACGGGCACAAGCAATAGGGTTATAGGAGTGGAGGTGAGGCAATATCAGGGCTAAAGGATACATGTAATGGGTTCGGAACACAAGCAACGATACATAAGGCTAGCAGAATAGACAATAGAAAGTATCGGTATCCAGTGTGGAAAGGAACACAATGGTTCATGTGAGTGAATACTTGCCTGCAAGCTCAGCAGCCTGGTACTGAGCTAACTCCTCAGAAGTAGTATCGTAAACCTCGTCTGTCTCAACGTCGTCGTCTATTCGAGAAGAAGCAAACAAACAACGCAAAGAGGCAAACAATCAATAACATGGCATAATGCATAAACATGGGATGATGCATGGCAAGTTAATGGATGCATCAAAATAAACTAGTTGACATGGTAACATGTTTAAATGGACCCATATGCAATTGGGATTGCATATGGAAAGCCCATGATTTAGGTTGAATTAATTGATCTACAATTAACCAACATGTGAAAAATGGATTAGCATGATGCATGCATGATGAAAACAAAAGAAAACAACAATATAAGCAATTTGAAATGGAATTTACAAAGTTTGGAAAATTGTTTATTAAGTTATGAAAATGTGCTTCTTAAAGGTGTCACACAAGCATTTGTTGTTTTCATAAAGTTTAATTGTTCAAAATAAATAACAAAGTTCATATTTTAAAAGAGCACACAATTTTAGGTGGATTACATGTTTCAATTATTGAAAAAGGAATTACAATGATTTAATTATGAATTAAACAAGTTTAAACAAGATTTAAATGAAATTAATTCAAGTATGAATATTATTTGAATTTTTATTTGTTCAAAACATTAATTCAAATTCATATTTGAAAAGTTTATACTTTTCTGGTTTGAAAACATATTTTACATGTTCAAAAATAATTTAATTTGAGCAAGTTATGAATTTAGCAAATTTAAATGATTTAAACAAGGTTTAAATTATTTAAGCAATTTTAATTATTCAAATCATGAAAAAAAAATTACATTTGAAAAGGTGGATTAAAATAGCATGGAAAACATATTTTATTTGTGTTATTTGAATTAAGTTTGAATTAGTTATGCATTTAATCAAATTTAAAAGGAGTTGTTTGAATTTGAAATTTGAATACATTTGAATTGTTCAAAACAGGAAACAAATGATGTAAACATGTAGAGAATTTAATTTGGTTCAGCAAACATATTTTATTTGCATTATTTGAATTTAGAAAATGAAAGTTATTTGCATTTTACTTCTAGGGACTAATCTGTAAATGCATTGGACTTAAATAAAAGAAAACTGGGCAGAAAATCATTTTTCACTCCGCAGTGGCTAGCTCCAGCCACTGACAGAGGGGCCCCTGGGCCACGGTGGCCCGCGTGGTGCACATCAGCTGACAGGGGGGCCCTCCTGTCAGTGCCCCTCGCAAAAAGATGGGGATTTAATTCGCAAGCGCAAGGCTCGAACCCTGGCCTGCTGCGCGCGCTTGCTGTTGCGCTACCACTGCGCTGCGATTCAGTTTTGTCAGGTAAGGGGACGGTGGGAGGTTAACGTTCAGCTGCGAGGTTTTAACTGAAACTGAATTTCAGTTTCAGAACCAGCGACAGGGAAGACGCCGGCGGTGAGCCGCTGCTGCGATGGAGGGCTGCGTGCTCGTGCTGGTGTTGCCGTGGATGCGCGCGTGCGTGTGCTTGCGAAGCGATGCAGAGAGGAGGAAGAGGGAAGGGTGTTGCTCACTTGCGAGGTCGCCGTGGCAGAGGCTCGGTGCAGAGGTGGCCGGCGACGATGTCGAGGATGGCGGCGGGGAAGCAGACCCCTCCCGTGCTCGCTGAGGTGTCCAAGAGGGAGAGGGAGCAGCGGGGAAATGATTCCCGTTGCTAGCCAGAGGTGAGGAGGGACAGGTCGCCGGCGTTCATCACGGATTCAGAGGTGGTGGCGCGGTGGCGATGTTCAGAGAGGAGAGGATCGTGGCAGAGAGAGGGAACGGCGGCGCTCTGCGAGGGAGAACGAGGGGTAGGGGTCTAGGGCTAGCAGGGAGCGCGGGGGTAGGTTTATAGGGCGTGGGCGAGCGCTGCTGGCCGTCTCTGCGCGCCGTACGACGACGTGGACAGCCGGATCGGGCGCCGTACAGGTTGAAGACGACCCCGAAGAGGTAAGCAGGCCCTGGGGTGTGGTGGGCTGGTGGGCGCAGCCCATCTGGCTGGCCTGCCCACCCCTCTCTGTTTTTTTTTTCTTTTACATTTTTTTGCTGAATAGAAATAGGAAGAAAAAGAATAGGTTTTGATGTTAGAAAATTTCAGGAGAAAAATTGGTATTGCTTGATTATTGTAACAGCAACAACTTGCAAGTTTAGATTTCCAAAATAATTAAATTATGTTGCTGTTTGGAAAAAATAAGTGAATTTAATTGAATATTTGAATTAAGTGATTAATTGAAACTTAAGCAATTTAAAAGCCTTTTACAAATCATGTTTATTTGAAACAATTGATTGGAGTGATTTGTAATTTGCATAAATTTCAAATGGTTGCTGTTTGGAATTTTATTTGAATTTGAATGCAAATTGAATTAAGTGAATTATTAAAAAGAACAAATTAATAGTTTGACCTTCCCATTTTCATGGAAACAAATGGATGTTTTATTTGAACTTTTTATTTGGAAAATTGTAACAGAGCAAGTATGAAACAAAGCATTTGAATATTGTTTGAATTTCAATTGTGAAAACAAAGGAAAACAGATGCAAACAAAAGGAAAACAAATGCAATGATTAAGATGACATGATGCAAAACATTAATAAACAAGAAACAAACATTCTAGGGGTGGTTTTCATACTTGGGATGTTACAAAACGCCCCCCCCCCTTGAAGGAATCGCGCCCCGAGATTCCTACTGAGAAGAGAAAAGGTCCGGATACTTCTTGCGAAGATCCTCTTCGGTCTCCCATGTTGCCTCTTTATCGGAATGATGAGACCACTGCACTTTCAAGAACTTGGTGCTCTTGTTGCGAGTCTTACGCTCGGTCTCATCGAGAATTCGAACAGGGTGCTCCTCATAAGAGAGATCTTCTTGCAGTTCAATTGAATCGTGATCAACTGCACGATCTGGATCTTTGAAACACCTCTTGAGCTGTGACACGTGAAACACATCGTGCACCTTGGATAGTTTTTCTGGAAGTTCAAGACGATAGGCATTTTCCGCACGCCTTGAGAGAATGTTGAAAGGACCAATGTATCTTGGTGCAAGCTTTCCTTTCACACCAAAACGATGAGTGCCTCTGAGGGGAGTTACACGGAGATATGCTTTGTCACCAGGTGCATAGATCATATCCCTGTGCTTGCTGTCATAGTAGCTTTTCTGACGAGACTGAGCAATCTTGAGATTGTCACGAATGATGCGAACTTTCTCTTAGGCTTCCTTAACAATGTCAGGGCCTAAGAGTGAACGTTCACCAGCTCCAGACCAATTGATTGGACTCCTGCATCTGCGGCCATAGAGAGCTTCAAATGGTGCCATGGCTAGGCTTGCCTGGAAGCTGTTGTTGTAGGAGAATTCAGCATATGGAAGACATTCCTCCTATTTCATGCCAAAGGAGAGACCACATGCTCTGAGCATATCCTCGAGAATCTGATTGAATCTTTCGACTTGCCCTTGAGACTGAGGGTGATAGGCTGTGCTGAACAGAAGTTTGGTGCCCAATGCTTCTTGAAAGCTTTTCCAGAAATGAGAAGTGAATATGCTTCCACGGTCTGAGCTTATTTCCAATGGAACACCATGAAGAGGAACAATCTTTGCTGTGTAGAGCTCTGCTAACTGGCTAGCTGAGATTGTTTCTTTGACAACAAAGAAGTGAGCTACTTTAGTGAGACGATCAATGACAACGAATATTGCATCGTTGCCCCTCTTGGACTTTGGAAAACCAGTGACGAAGTCCATTTCAATCATGTCCCACTTCCACTCAGGAATTTTCAGAGGTTGGAGAAGACCGGCTGTTTTCTGATGGACTGCCTTAACATGTTGACAAACGTCGCATTCAGAAACGTATTGAGCAATTTGACGTTTCACGCCAGGCCACCAATACAGTGTCTTGAGATCCTGGTACATCTTTGTACTTCCAGGGTGGATGGAGAGAGGAGTTTCATGAGCCTCCTTGAGAATAACATCTTTGAGACTTTGAACTTGAGGAACCGCAATGCGTCCTTCGAAGAACACAGTTCCCTTGTCATCAATTGAGAAGGACTTAAATTTCTCCTTGCCTTCTTTGATGTGTTCTACCATCTTCTTGATTTCAGCATCACGAAGTTGTTCAGAACGAATCTTGTCCTCGAGAGTTGGACTGGCTGTCAAGTTCGCAAGATAACCTTGAGGAACAAGACCAAGGTTGAGCTTCTGGAATTCTTCATGAAGAGGAGGTTGGCTTTCCATGATCATGAGATTATTGCAATAAGACTTGCGACTGAGAGCATCAGCCATAACATTAGCCTTGCCTGGAGTGTAAGAAATGGTAAGATCAAAGTCTTTAATCTTTTCTATCCATCTCCTTTGCCTGAGGTTTAGATCTGGTTGAGTGAAGATGTATTTCAGACTCTTATGATCGGAAAAGATTTCAATGCGATTACCCAACAAGTATTGTCTCCATTTCTTGAGGGCAAACACAACTGCTGCAAGTTCAAGGTCATGTGTGGGATAATTTTGCTCATGTGCATTCAACTGACGTGAAGCATAAGCCACAACTTGACGTTCTTGCATAAGAACCGCACCTAGACCTTGGAGAGATGCATCGCAGAATATCTGGAAAGGTTTGGTAGTATCTGGGCCAACCAGAACTGGTGTAGAAGTGAGTTTAGTCTTCAGGAGATTGAAACTTTCATCACATTGTGGAGACCAAACGAACTTCTTGTCCTTCTTTGTGAGATCAGTGAGAGGTTTGGCAATCTTGGAAATTTTTTGGACGAAACAACGGCAATAGCTAGCCAAGCCAAGAAAGCTTCTTACTTGCTTCACCGTCTTAGGAGGTTTCCAATCAACAATTGCTTTAACCTTTTCTGGATCAATGGCTATGCCCTTGGCAGAGATGACATGACCAAGGTAAGCAACTTCTGGAATCCAGAACTCACATTTGGAGAACTTGGCATATAGACGATGCTCGCGAAGTTTCATGAGAGTGAGACGAAGATGTTCTTCATGCTCTTCCTCGGATTTTGAGTAGACCAGAATGTCGTCAAGATATACCACAACGAACTTGTCGAGGTATTCGTGGAAGACAGAATTCATGAGTCTAGAGAACGTCGCCGGTGCATTGGTGAGACCAAAGGACATGACGGTGTATTCATATAGACCGTACCGAGTGGTGAAAGCTGTTTTTGGAATATCTTCCTTTCTGATCTTTATTTGATGGTAACCCATCCTCAAGTCCAACTTGGAGAATATTGAGGCTCCAGCAAGTTGATCAAAAAGATCATCGATACGAGGAATTGGATACTTGTTTTTTATGGTTTTCTCGTTAAGAGGACGATAGTCAACCACAAGTCTCTTTGTTTGATCCTTCTTTGCAACGAACAGAGTTGGGCAACCCCAAGCGGAGGAACTAGGTTGAATGTAACCTTTTTCCATGTACATATCGATTTGCTCCTTTAACAGTTTCAGTTCAGGAGGAGCTATCTTGTATGGATGCTTAGAGATTGGAGCAGTACCTGGTTCAAGCTCGATCAAGAACTCAACTGCTCTGTCCGGAGGCATCCCTGGCAACTCTTCTGGAAAGACGTCAGGGAATTCACAAACCACCGGAACATTTTCAAGTAGAGGTAGAGGTTTTGCATCGAGTGTGTAAAGCTGAGTGGAACTTGATTCATTTGGAGAATAGACTATCTGGCCAGAAGGATGGAACAGAGTTATTGACTTCTGAGCACAGTCAATTTTAGCTTTATTGGCCTTCAACCAATCCATGCCCAGAATGACATCAATGTCAGAATTTCCCAGCAACATGAGTGAAGCAAGGAATATGCGACCTCCAATTAGGATTTGATTGTCCTTACTTATCTTGGAAGTCAACATTTGTGATCCCGGGGAGTGAACGGTGATTTGATTGCCTAGTGGAACCACAATTAGATTGTTTGTTGCGGCAAAGATCTTTGACACAAAAGAATGCGATGCTCCGGTATCAAACAACACCTTAGCTGGAATAAAGTTTACGGGTAATATACCGAGAACGACGTCAGGAGCTTCCTCAGCTTTGTCGATCTTGACATGATTCACCCTTGCGGTCCTCCCGACAGACCTGTTGTTGGAGTTGAAGGCTTTAGGCGGGGGAGCGCGCACCATTGCCTGGTTTGTGTTGGGACGAGGTGGTGGTGGAGGTAGCTGCCTCTGCGTGCACTTGTCAGCGTAGTGCCCCGTCTGCTTGCATTTGTAGCAAGTGACGACACGAGGAGGTCCTGGCCTTGGCTGCCCCATCGAAGCCCTCTGATCATGCATCTGAACAGGGTTGGGTGGGCGGGGAGCGAAGCCTGGAGAAGCTTGGGCATATGGAGCCCGAGTGACAGCACCATTTGGCACCCAGATGCGGCGCTTCTGCGGAGGGGTGGTCATGTTGGAGGAGAAACCACCCTCACACGAGTGCTTGCGAGACTCCTCGAACGCCTTGCGCCCATTTTCTTCATTGAGCGCGGTGTTAACGAGCTCCTCGAAGTTGTTGTCCTTGATATTGGTGAGGGCGTACTTGAGTTCCGGGTTAAAACCTCTGCGGAACCTTGCCATCTTCTTAGCCTCAGTGGACACCTCATCACCAGCGTAACGAGCGAGGCGATTGAACTCACTCTGATAGCCAATGACGTCCAACTTGCCCTGCTTGAGTGAGCAAAGCTCTTCACGCATCCTTTCCATGAGACCATCTGGAATGTGGTGCTTCAGGAAAGCTTCCTTGAAACAACCCCAGGTGATTGGATAGCCAGCTCTCATGGTCTGGTAGTTTTCCCACCAAGTTGCTGCCTGACCCTTCAGCACATAGGAGGCATACTTGACCTTGTCTTCCTCAGCAACGTGAGCAATCTCCAGAGCCTTAGCTATCTCACGGATCCAGTCATCAGCATCCAGAGGCTCGCGTGTGGCCACGAAAGCTCTCGGACCCAGACTGAGGAACTCCTTGATGCTGACCCGTGGAGCCGTCTGGTTGTTGTGCTGGTTAGTCTGAAACTGGGCCATCTGTGCCATTACTTGGGTCATCTGAGTCAACAGCTCCGTGATTGGCGGTGGCTCAGGCGGGGTGTTCCTTGTTGGCGGCATCCTGAATAGACATGCATTTTAGCACAACAATAGAAAAGGATAGACTTGGAAACCGAAAGAGAGATTATTCCGACGCATGAATAGATAACCAATAGGTACATCATCACATGTTCAAATACATCAGAATATCCAACACACCATAAATGGTTCGAATGCCAAAGGATAACTAAACATAGCTAAGAATGGATACATCGGTACTCCCATGCTCATCACGCAGGACGGCGACTAGGAGTACGGCGAGAGTTACGGTGCAGAGGACGTCCACGAAAGTAGGTAGAACGACGATCCACGTAGATCTGACGTGGTCTGAGCCCGACTCTCGGTGTGGTGAAGTACATAGCATCGGCTCCCTGTGCTCCAAAGCGGGGAATCCCAGTGTAACCAACACCAAGGTTGAGGAGTGGACCTCTGATCGGCTCGTAACCTCCAGCATCTAGCAGACGACGACCAACTGGCTGATCGAAACGTGCAAAGCGCTCGTCTCCAACAAAGTCTGTGGTGTAAGTCGCCAGACGAGTCAAAGCAAGGTGGAGCTGCTCTCTGACTGAAGCCAACTCCTGAGAAAGGGTGCGGGCAACTGCGTCACTGTGCCTCACAAACTGAGCGGTGGTGTGCAGCCTGGAGTTATCATGCTCATAAACATCCAAGTTGTCGTAGAGAGTGAAGTGAGATCCCTCCGAAGTGATGTAACCACGGGGGATGTGGCGATAGATAGAATAGTCAAACCCCCAGTAGTCAGCACGAAGGACGGTGAGACTCACATAAGCTGCCTGCTGCACGGCCATATCCACTGTGGAACCTACTGCCTCGTAGTGGTGGACTACTCTCATGCCATCATCTGACAGAATGTAGACGATAGCCTGGTAGAAGGTCTGGTCAAACTCTCGTTGCTGCTCGTAGACCTGGTACTCTGGTGCCCAACGGAACCCTAGATAACTGACCATGTCTCTCAGCATCTCCGGATAACCGGCAGTGCTCTTGCAACGAGTCATCCGAACCACCTGCGGGTAGAACCTGAGATCCATCTGCAGATGATTGGGGAAGTTTTGATTAGACGCCGGTAGGAGAACTGAAGTGGAAAGCAACAACAAGGTTTCAACGGACGAAAAGGATGTTGAGAAGAACAGGATATCGAAGCAACATCGGGAAACACGAGACCAAAACACTCCTGAGGTACTACGGAAAACCCATCCGGGCTTCTAAAGGATCAATATCTACTGCTTAAGGAATACAGGATCTGCTTCCGGGGCTTACACGCCTCCGTTCTCAATCATGAGTAGGCAACATGATAAATCATGTCACAACTACCTCCATTCCTATGGTCTAGTAGATATACTATCCCAGAGAAACCAGGATACGTGAAAACCTAACTTGAAAGTTTAGATGAGAAGGGAAAACAACGTTGCACTTCCTTACCAGAAAAGGGAGGGTGGGTGGGGAAAGAAATAAAAGGGCAGAATTCCTACTCTCACGTTTCATTTTTCCTATAGAGCTACAAAATAGTTTCTAGACTCAACTGCGACCAGTAAAAGGGATCCTACAGGCAGACAGGCTCTGATACCATTTGTCGCACCCTGACTTCTAGAGGATACTCACCGGGCCGAACTGGATAGTAGATGATTGGATTACGGGGCTTACCTGCACCCGCATCCTCTTACGAGTAGGCCAACACTTATGTGTGACAACCAAACTCTACTATCCACCGTCGATGTAAACTATCCCATAGAGATCAAGATACTACCATTGACGTACTTCATACCATACACACATGGTACGTCAACGGCGTTTAACAGAATGATAGCACAACATATCTCTACGACTCAAAAGATGGAAATAAGTTGCAAATAGCTCTCACTAGAGCAGAGATAGCAAATACAATCATCCAGAGGACACATGTCCCAACAATTCATCATTACAACACAGCGGAAGCATCCAAAATGTCTGAGTACAGAAAAGATCCAAACAGGTCTAAGAGGCCGGAAACGAAAAGACGGAGCCCATCCACGATGTCTCGGATCCTGCCCAGGTCCGCTATCTACTCGTCAGCAGCCTCGTCAAACTCCACGTAGTAGCCACCATGGGGATCCTCGTAGTCGTAGTATGCGGAAACCACAGCCCCAAAGGGGTCAGTACATAAACGTACTGGCGAGCAAGACTCACAGTTCACCAAAGTGTAACCCGTCAACACCAAGCACAGATGCCTTGGGTTCAACGGAAGAAAGGGTGATATAAAAGATGCTGCAGCGGGCTGCTCTAACCAACTACAGAGTTTCTACAACTTCCGGCTAACAGAAAGGAGATAAGGTAGCGTATCGGAACCAACTACAACTAACTCCAAACAAACCCATCCTGGATCTCGCCCCTTATCCGAAGAAGCAATACGAGGATAACTCACACAGTTGGATTAATGATGGATCAGGTTGTTGTGTCAATAAGCCTATTACTAGCCAACTTATCATTAGTTAGGTGTAAGTTGTTCTGAGTACTTGTTAGCCAGTACTTTCACCAAGTCAACCATAACCGCGGAAAACACGGCTTCTCGAGAAGATTTATGTCGTACCCGGACTTCTAAAGGATACTCGCCGTTCCGTTGAACAGTGGTAGATTGGATTACGGGGCTTACCGGCACCCGCGTCCTCTTACAAGTAGGCCAACACACGTATGTGTGACAACCAACCCCTATCTGTTCAGCGTCGACGTAAACTATCCCATAGAAATCAGGACACTACCATTGACGTACTTCATACCATACACACATGGTACGTCAACGGTTTGTAACAGAATGATAGCACAACATATCTCTAAGACACAAAAGATGGAAATAAGTTGCAAATAGTTCTCACTAGAGCAGAGAGAGAAAATACAATCATCCAGAGGACACATGTCCCAACATAACATCATTACATCTCAGCGGAAGCATTCAAAGGGGTATGAGTACAGACAAATCCAAATAGGCTTAAGAAGCCGGAAACTGAAATAAAGACGGAGCCCATCCACGTAGTCTCGGATCCTGCCCGGGTCCGCTACCTACTCGTCCGCAGCCTCGTCAAACTCCACGTAGTAGCCGTCACCTGGATACTCGTACGCGTAGTCTGCGGAAACCACAGCCCCAAAGGGGTCAGTACATAGACGTACTGGCAAGCAAGACTCACAGTTCACCAAAGTGTAGCCCGTCAACACCAAGCACAGATGCCTTGGGTGCAACGGAAGAGAGGGGATATAAAAGATGCTGCAACTGGCTGCGCTAACCAACTACAGAGATTCTACCACTTTGACTAACAGAAAGGAGATAAGATCGAGTATTGTAACCAACTGAAAGATAACTTCAAACAAACCCATCCTGGATCTCGCCCCTTATCCGAAGAAGCAATCCAAGGATAACTCACACAGTTGGATTAAAGATGAATCAAGTTATTGTGTCAATAATCCTATTACTAGTCAAGTTGGTAATCATTGGGTGTGAGATTGTGAATCATTAGGTTTAAGTTGTCCTGAGTACTTGTTAGCCAGTACTTTCACCAAGTTAACCATAACCGCGGAAAACACGGCTTCTCGAGAAGATTATCCCTGCAGGGTTGCACCAATTTGGCCGTACACGTAAGAATACCCCGCCAGATGGGATGCCTCCCACCAAGCGTGGCACTCAACACAACTCAACTCTTCTTCGCATCAAGCCCAAAGCACCTTGGGCGCACGGCTAATCAAGCCCCGAAGAAAAGGGACCCTCATAGCACTCTAAGACCGTGTCCCCCTATATGCCGACTACGAAAGTTCCACCCTGCGTTGGGCTCGCAAAAACATGCATGCGGCAAATGGAAAACACGAACTAAATGAGATGATTTGGACGAGATGCGAATCGAATCAAATTGAGGGGGGCGCCCATACTCGCTTCCCACATGCGGGTAGTGCGCTCATCATGGATCAGTAGACAAGACCCTTTTCCTATTAGGGTCGACACTAGCAGGCCTCAAAACCACACAGGGCCTCCTGCCGGTGCCTTATCATCAAATTATTATTTAACATTAACATTAGCATGATTGATTGATTAAACATCGAGCCCCCAGAACATAATAAAATATAGTAACTGAAAGTAACGGGTAACAGACTCGAGCAAAACAACCTAAGCATGCTAGTAAGACACTGGCTCAATCAATAGGGTTGTAGTAGTGGGGGTGAGGCAATATCAGGGTTAAAGGATTCATGTGATAGGTTCGTAACAGAAACAACTACTACTAAGGCTAGCATAAATAGACAACGGAAAGTATCGGTAACCAATGTTGAAAGGAACACAATGGTTCATGTGAGTGATAACTTGCCTGCAAACTCAGCAGCCGGGTACTGAGCTAGATCCTCAGAAGGGGTGCTGTAAAGATCGTATGTCTCAACGTCGTCGTCTATCCGAGAAGAAGCAAACAAACAAGACAGAAATATAAACAATCAATATCATGGCATAGTGCACAATCAGGGGATGATGCATGTCAGGTTAATGGTTGCATCAAAATAAACTAGCTAGCAGGGTAACACAATTTAAATGAACCCATATGCAATTAGATGGCATATGGAAAAAGGTCCATTGATTAAGTGGAAACAAATGATCTATAATTGATTAACATGTGAAAGTTTGCTTATCATGATGCATGCATGATGACAACAACAAAATAACAATAATAGATGCAAGTGGTAAAAGAATAAAACAAGTTTGGAAATTATTTGTTAAGTTGGGAAAGTTTGGTTACTTAAACATGCCACTCAAGCAGTTGCTGTTTTCATCAAGTTAAAGTGTTCAAAACAATTAACAAAATTTATATTTGAAAAGAACATCAAATTTTAGTTGGATTACATGTTTCAAATATTGAAATAGGAGTTAGGATGAATTTATTATGTCTTAAACAATATTAAACAAGTTTTAATTGAATTTAAAACAAGTTTGAATATTAGTTGAATTTTTATTTATTCAAAACATAAATTCAAATTCATATTTGAAAAGTTCATATTTTTTCTAGTTTGAAAACATATTTTGCATGTTCAAAAATAATTTATTTGGAGCAAGTTATGATTTTATCAAATTTAAATGAATTAAATAAGGATTAAATTATTTAGGCAATTTAAATTATTCAAACCATGAAACAAAATTTATATTTGAAAAGTTTATTTGAAATAGCATGGAAAACATATTTTATTTGCATTTATTGGAATAATAATGAATTAGTTATTGAATTTAGCAAATTGCATTTGAATTATTTGAATTCAAATTTGAATTGCATTTTGAAAATTCAAATCAGGGAACAAATGATACCAAAAGGTAGACAATTTAATTTAGACTAGTGTGCATATTTTATTTTCATTATTTGAGTCTATAAAATAAAAGTTATAAGGTTTTTAAAACCAGGGGCCAATCTGTTAAAATAAAGGACTAGTTTTTTATTACAGAAAATGTTTAAAACTTTTTATACCGTACTGGAACCTACCCCAGTCACTGCCGGGGGGGCCCTTGGCCTGCGCGTGCTCACGTGGCTGCTGTGTGGCTTACAGGGGGCCCTCCCTGTCAGCGTGGAGGTGGAAAAAGTTGGGGGAAAATCCCGTGCGGGAGCCAGGGCTCGATCCCGCGAGCTGGCCCTTGCGCGCACTGCCTGCTACCGCTGCGCTGCTTTCGTTTGTTGTCAGGTAACAGGGCGCGGGGAGGATAACGTTACGAACCAAGTGTTAACTGAATTTTTTTACGCGCGCAAGCAACTGAACTTCGTCAGAGATGCGATCGCCGGCGGTGAGCCATGGTGGTGCTGCGTGCTGCTGCGATCTGGGGTGCTGGATGCGTGTGCTGGACGTGCGCAAGCAGGAGAGGAGGAGAGGGAGGAGAAAACGGTGCGCTCACCACCGTGCGTCGACGTAGCAGAGGGTTGGTGACGATGGCGTGACGGCGGCAGCTGCGACAGGGAAGAGGACGGCGACGCGGACTCCGTGGCTCTCCGTGCTCCCTCTGGTGTCCAACAGGCAGAGGGTGGCTAGGTGGTGCGATTCCAGCACTTAGATAGGTGGGTGGAGCTGCATGGCGACGGCGGTGGGCAAAGATTCAGACGGTGGTCGCCGGTGGGGAAAAACAGAGAGGGGAAACGACGGTGGGAGGTGGCGATCGGCGGCGGAGACGAGGGGAGAAGGGACAGGCTAGGGTTAGGGCACCTGCCAGGGGGGTCTAGGGTATTTATCGGGGGCTAGGTGGTCTCCTGGCCGTCGGGAGGAGATGGGTGCCGCCGTGGCGCTCTCCGATGGCCGCCGTACAGGATGACGACGCGGAAAGAATCATCGAACCGGTACGCGCGGGTGAAACGGGCTGGGCTGCGCGCTAGTTAGAGGGTTAGGTGGGTTGGGCCGGTTAGGTGTTGCGCGCGCGCGGCTGTTGCTTCTTTTATTTTATTTTTGCTTTTCTGTTTTTTTTTGTAGCAATTAGAAAAATGGAAGCAATTGTTAGGGTTTTGAGTTTTTAAAAAATTAGGGAAAATTCATGTGGGATGGTTAGCTCAACATCTACCAAAATGCCAACTTGGTTTTTGAAAATTCAAATTCTATTTGCTGTTTGTTAATTAAACCAATTTAGATGATTTTGAATATTTAAAAAATGATTATTGAAACCAACACTTTAATAGAGTGACCCAAATATTTTAATTGGAAGCAAAGAGTATAAAAGGTTTTGGGTAATTTCATAATTTGAAAAATGGTGCTCTTTGAATGTTTTTGATGGGAATTTGAATAATTTGTTAATCAATGAATTAATATTGAAAACAATGTTTTATTTAGGGTGACCCCTATTGATTAACATAGAACACATGCGATTATAAATTGTTTGGTACTTTTATAACTTTCCAATTAGGTGCTGTTGATGATTGCTTGAGTTTGAAACCAAGTTGGAAAATAATTAATTGGAATTAAAAGCACCATTTTATTAGTTGATCAATATGGAATAATATGAAAACAAGTGGGTTGTTTTTATTTGAGATTTTTATTTGAAATGTTGTAACAGAGCAAGTATGAAATAACCATTTGAAATTGTTTGAGTTTCATTATGAAAACAATTAAGAACAGATGCAAAACAAAAGGAAACAAATGCAAACAAATAATTAAACATGATGACATGATGCAATACTTTAATAACAAGAAATCAAACATTCTAAATGGTAGGTTTTCATACTTGGGATGTTACAAAACGCCCCCCCTTGAAGGAATCGCGCCCCGAGATTCCTTACTGAGAAACGAAAAGGTCCGGATACTTCTTGCGAAGATCCTCTTCGGTCTCCCACGTTGCCTCTTTATCAGAATGATGCGACCACTGCACTTTCAAGAACTTGGTGCTCTTGTTGCGAGTGTTACGCTCGGTCTCATCGAGAATACGAACAGGGTGCTCCTCATAAGATAGATCATCTTGCAGTTCAATGGAATCATGATCAACTGCACGATCTGGATCTTTGAAACACTTCTTGAGCTGGGACACGTGGAACACATCGTGCACCTTGGATAGTTTTTCTGGAAGTTCAAGACGATAGGCATTTTCTGCCCGCCTTGAGAGAATGTTGAAAGGACCAATGTATCTTGGTGCCAGCTTTCCTTTCACACCAAAACGATGAGTGCCTCTAAGGGGAGTTACACGGAGATATGCCTTGTCACCAGGTGCATAGATCATATCCCTGTGCTTGCTATCATAGTAGCTTTTCTGACGAGACTGAGCAATCCTGAGATTGTCACGAATGATACGAACTTTCTCCTCGGCTTCCTTAACAATGTCAGGGCCTAAGAGTGAACGTTCACCAGCTCCAGACCAATTGATTGGACTCCTGCATCTGCGGCCATACAATGCCTCAAATGGTGCCATGCCTAGGCTTGCCTGGTAGCTGTTGTTGTAGGAGAATTCAGCATATGGAAGGCAGTCCTCCCATTTCATGCCAAAGGAGAGACCACATGCTCTGAGCATATCCTCGAGAATCTGATTGACTCTTTCGACTTGCCCTTGAGACTGAGGGTGATAAGCTGTGCTGAACAAAAGTTTGGTGCCCAATGCTTCTTGAAAACTCTTCCAGAAATGAGAAGTGAATATGCTTCCACGGTCTGAGCTTATTTCCAATGGAACACCATGAAGAGGAACAATCCTTGCTGTGTAGAGCTCTGCTAACTGGCTAGCTGAGATAGTTTCCTTGACAGCAAAGAAGTGAGCTACCTTAGTGAGACGATCAATAACAACGAAGATTGCATCGTTGCCCTTCTTGGACTTTGGAAAACCAGTAACGAAGTCCATTTCAATCATGTCCCACTTCCACTCAGGAATTTTCAGAGGTTGGAGTAGACCTGCTGTTTTCTGATGGACTGCCTTGACACGTTGACAAACGTCGCATTCAGAAACGTATTGAGCAATTTCACGTTTCATGCCAGGCCACCAATACAGAGTCTTGAGATCCTGGTACATCTTTGTACTTCCAGGGTGGATGGATAGAGGAGGTTCATGAGCCTCCTTGAGAATGACATCTTTGAGACTTTGAATCTGAGGAACTGCAATGCGTCCTTCGAAGAACACAGTTCCCTTGTCATCAATTGAGAAAGACTTGAATTTATCATTGCCTTCCTTGATGTGCTCTACAATCTTCTTGATTTCAGTATCACGAAGTTGTTCAGAACGAATCTTGTCCTCGAGAGTTGGACTGGCTGTCAAGCTAGCAAGGTAACCTTGAGGGACAAGACCAAGGTTCAGCTTCTGGAATTCTTCATGAAGTGGAGGTTGGCTTTCCATGATCATGAGATTATTGCAATATGACTTGCGACTGAGAGCATCGGCCATAATTGTGACGCCCCGAGATCGGGCACTATGCAGATTTCAGCATTCCCGCCAAAATCCACATAATAACCGATTCCAGGTTGCCACTTGTGATAACATTACAACAGTTCACGAATAATCCACAATTACAACAGAAACAGATAGATACAAGATGACTCAAACGGGTCAAGGATACAACGGATACATTACAAAGATCCAAATAACAGCGGAAGAAACAACCTATCGTCCGTCTACGGACAAGATACAAATTGGACTAAGAGTCCTGAAGATAACCGAGAGCGTCCAATCCCTGCCCAGGCCAAGCCGGAGGGATTCCCAAGCTAACGTCGTCAGACTTCAAACCTGTTGACTGCAATGTTGAATATGCAGCCACGAAAGAGATTCGTGGGTCAGTACGGTTAAGTACTGGCAAGGGGGATAAAACCCATACTCACAAGATACCGGCGTAACCAGTCATCACAAGATACAAATACTTTGGTATCAACGGGAAGGAAAGGATTATTGCAAATAAGCGGCAGCGGGCTGCACTAACCAACTACAGAGAGATACTACAACTTCCGGCTAACAGAAAGAAGATAAGATCGAGTATTGTAACCAACTGAAAGATAACTTCAAACAAACCCATCCTGGATCTCGCCCCTTATCCGAAGAAGCAATCCGAGGATAACTCACACAGTTGGATTAATGATGGTTCAGATTATTGTGTCAATAAGCCTATTACTAGTCAAGTTGTTAATCATTGGGTGTAAGATTGTTAATCATTAGGTTTAAGTTGTCCTGAGTACTTGTTAGCCAGTACTTTCACCAAGTAATCCATAACCGCGGAAAACACGGCTTCTCGAGAAGATTATCCCTGCAGGGTTGCACCAATTTGGCCGTACACGTAAGAATAACCCGCCAGACGGGGGATCAACCCACCAAGCGAGGTACTCAACACAACTCAACTCTTCTTCGCATCAAGCCCAAAGCACCACGTGTTGTGCGTGCGCGGCTAATCGAGCCCCACGAAGAAAAGGGGACCCTCATAGCACTGGAAGACCACGCCGCCCTAAATGCCGACTACAAAAGTTCCACCCTGGCCTGGGCTCGCAAGATCATGCATGCATCAAATGGAAAGCCCGAACTACGTGTGGCGATTTGGACGAGATGCGAATCGAATCAAATTGAGGGGGGCGCCCATACTCGCTTCCCACATGCGGTTAGTGCGCTCATCATGGATCAGTAGACAAGACCCTTTTCCTATTAGGGTCGACACTAGCAGGCCTCAAAACCACCCTGGGCCTCCTGCCGGTGCCTTATCATCAAATTATTATTACCATTAGCATTAACAGGATTGATTGATTAACATCGAGCCCCCAGAACGATAATAACAAAAGAAGTAACCAACAACAGACTCGAGCAAAAGCAACCCTAAGCATGCAGCTACGACACGAAGGCCAACGAGGTAAACAAACAACAGTTAATAGGAAGTGGAAGGAAAAAGGCTATATCATGGCTGCAAGGTAAACATATAATAGGATCGAGACACAAGCATCGTAACAACAGGCTAGAATAAGAACAACGGAAAGAATCGGTAACAAGTGATGAAAGGCAGCCATTTGGCAGCAAGTGAGTATACTTGCCTGAGATCCCGCAAGGTAGCAGAACTTGTCGTTGCTCACATCATCTCAACGTCCTATCCGGGAAGAAGCAATGAACCTCGAACAAACACCGGATGCAACAATTACTACTACGGCAAAAGATCCAGCATGATCAAGATATGGATGCATGACAAGTTTAAAGATGCATCAAGGTAAACTAGTTGACAAGATAAACAGATTTAAATGGACCCATATGCAATTGAGTTGCATATGCAAAGCCCATGAATTATGGTTGAAACAATTGTTTTCCAACTAATCATCAGGTGAAAGTGGTTTAGTATGATGCATGGATGAGGAAAACAACAAAATAACAACAATAGAATCAATTGGAAATAAGGGTTAACAAGTTTGGAAATTATTGGTTAAGTTTGGAAAGTTTGGTTACTTAAACATGTCACACAAGCAATTGTTGTTTTCATCAAGTTAAAGTGTTCAAAACAATTAACAAAATTTGTATTTGAAAAGAACATCAAATTTTAGTTGGATTACATGTTTCAATTATTGAAAAAGGAATTACAATGATTTAATTATGAATTAATCAAGATTAAACAAGTTTTAATTGAATTTAATTCAAGTTTGAATATTATTTGAATTTTATTTGTCCAAAACATAAATTCAAATTCATATTTGAAAAGTTTAGACTTTGATGGTTTGAAAACATATTTTGCATGTTCAAAAATAATTTATTTTGAGCAAGTTATGATTTTATCAAATTTAAATGAATTAAACAAGTATTAAATTATTTAGGCAATTTAAATTATTCAAACCATGAAACAAAATTTATATTTGAAAAGGTTATTCAAAATGGTATGGAAAACATATTTTATTTGCCTTATTTGGAATTAGTATGAATTATTTATGAATTGTTGCAAATTACAATTGAATTATTTGAATTCAAATTTGAATTGCATTTTGAAAATTCAAAACAGAAAACAAATGGCATAGTTGGGTAGACAATTTAATTTAGAACAATAAACATATTTTACTTTTGTTATTTAGAGTTATATTTTGAAAGTTATTATCAATTTAGAATAGAGGACTAATCTGCAATTTTTAAGGGCTGAAAATTAAAACAGAAAAATTAAAAACCTTTTGTTACTCTGCAGTGGCTGTACACAGCCACTGACAGAGGGCCCAGGCCACGCTGGCGCTGCGTGGGCGCGGTTAGGAGGTGACAGGGCACCGCGGTCTATGACCAGTGGGCCCTGCTGCGCGCGGAAGAGAAATTGCAAAAAGGGGGGGGTTTGCGCCCGCGGGGGATCGACCCCGGGTCGCTGCGCTGCGCTGAAGGGAACGTAACCAGTGCGGTAACTCTGATGTTTGGTTCAGATACCGCGACGTTTGTTTTTCAGACAAAGGCCACGCCTTGTGCTTTGGCTGACGAACTGACGAATCTGAACTTGTGTTCAGTTAGCGGTCACAGCGGGACGGCAGCGACACGGCCATCGGCGACGGCTGTCCGGTGGCGCGCGGGGCTGGAAGGGGGTGGAGCTGCTGGCGATGCGTGCGTGTGCAGCGTGTGTGGAGGCGGACAGAGCGAGAGGGGAAAGGACAGGGGGCGCTCACCTCGTTCTGTTTGTCGAGGAGGCGCTGCCGATGGAGAGGAGAGCGACGGTGGCCGGCGACGGCGCGGCCACCACAGCGTCTCCCAGCAAACGGCGAAGGGGCGAGGCGGTAGAGGGGATAGCCGCGGGTCCATTCCCGGCCACAGAGCATACTCGAGGTGATCATGGCGGTGGGGGGTGACGGGGAACAGTGGGCTCTGACGGCGGTGTGGTTGCAGGGTTCAGAAACAGAGGGAGATCGGGGGGGAGGAAGGAGGACTTGGCGGCGCTAGGGAAAGGGACTAGGGTGGCTAGGGCTAGCAGCAGAGGGGGGAGGTGGTTTTAAGGAGGAGCCCTAGCTCGTACGGCGAGCATCGCAGGAGGGGAGGGAGGTGATCGACGGTGGTTCTGCGATCGTACAGGTGACGACAGCCACGAGGGGGAAGACGACAGAAGGAGGGCTAGTGGGCTGGGGTAGGTGGGCTTGGGCAGAAAAGAAGAGAGATGGGCTGTGGGAGAAGGAAAAGAAAGGGGTGGGCTGCCTCTCTCCTTTGCTCTTTTTTTTCCTTTTGATTTTTTTTTGTAAAGGAATGAAAGGGAGAGAGAGAAAGGATTTGGGGGTTTTTCTTTTAGGAATTGTGGGTGTTTAATTTTCCAAAACAACAATTAAAGCAAGGGTTAACATTATTTCATAATTTTGAAAATTTAATTTGATTTAAAGTTTTTAGTTGAATTTTCCCAATAGAGTTTGGGATTTTGATTTGATAATTAAAGTTTATTAATTTGCAACACAACAACAACAAGGTAGTTTAAAATTACTTTCAACAACTTGAATTATTAAGGTGATATTAAATTGTTAGGTGATTCTCAAATAGTGTTTGGGTTGGAGTTTTGGGAAATAAACAAATTTTACTTAATAACTTCAAGCCATTTGCAAACATTATTGAATTTAATTTGTTTGCCAAATTTTAATATTTAAACCCATATTGAAATATGATAAATAAGATTGATTTGATTTGAATTTTTGGAATTTGCCATTAGGTTTTAATAACAGGGAAAATTTTATTCAGCAGGCAATTTGAAATAAATTCAACTTCAACTTATTGAAAACAATTTGAGTTGCAACTTTCAATTGAAATTATTAGACATGTGTGAAGGTTTAAATTGTTTTGAATTTTTCAGTTGTGATGCAAACATGGTGCAATGCAATATGATGCATATGATGCAAGCAAAAAAAGAAAACAAACAACTCTCTATTAGGGTAACACCCCAGGTGTTACAGACGGCACCACTAACAAGGGATTGCGCCCTCGCAATCCACCTGCTAACCCGGGAGGGGAAAGAAGTTCGACTATCGATTCTTCGTGCTTCCAGTTGATCTCCTCGACACCACTAACAAGGGATTCTTGCTCGGAGTGACGACGATGTTCTTCCACCAGGAATCTTCCGATGATCGAACCTATTAGGTTAAAGGCTCAGAAAACGTCCACCCACGTAGGATCCTAACACTTTGAAAGATAGACAAGGGGGGAAGACTCCAAACCAAATAAGATGGGAGGGGAAATAGAATAGGGATAAGGAGAAAAACAAGAATCCTATTGAGATGTTTTCCAAAATAGTTTAGCAGAAATAGTTTTTGACATTCTAGAAACAACGACCGTTAGCGAGGTTAACCTACAGGCTTTGCGGACCCGTTGCTTCGATAACCATTCGTATCGAAACAATCTCGGGAATCGGAACCAAGGCTCTGATACCATTTGTGACGCCCCGAGATCGGGCACTATGCAGATTTCAGCATTCCCGCCAAAATCCACATAATAACCGATTCCAGGTTGCCACTTGTGATAACATTACAACAGTTCACGAATAATCCACAATTACAACAGAAACAGATAGATACAAGATGACTCAAACGGGTCAAGGATACAACGGATACATTACAAAGATCCAAATAACAGCGGAAGAAACAACCTATCGTCCGTCTACGGACAAGATACAAATTGGACTAAGAGTCCTGAAGATAACCGAGAGCGTCCAATCCCTGCCCAGGCCAAGCCGGAGGGATTCCCAAGCTAACGTCGTCAGACTTCAAACCTGTTGACTGCAATGTTGAATATGCAGCCACGAAAGAGATTCGTGGGTCAGTACGGTTAAGTACTGGCAAGGGGGATAAAACCCATACTCACAAGATACCGGCGTAACCAGTCATCACAAGATACAAATACTTTGGTATCAACGGGAAGGAAAGGATTATTGCAAATAAGCGGCAGCGGGCTGCACTAACCAACTACAGAGAGATACTACAACTTCCGGCTAACAGAAAGAAGATAAGATCGAGTATTGTAACCAACTGAAAGATAACTTCAAACAAACCCATCCTGGATCTCGCCCCTTATCCGAAGAAGCAATCCGAGGATAACTCACACAGTTGGATTAATGATGGTTCAGATTATTGTGTCAATAAGCCTATTACTAGTCAAGTTGTTAATCATTGGGTGTAAGATTGTTAATCATTAGATTTAAGTTGTCCTGAGTACTTGTTAGCCAGTACTTTCACCAAGTAATCCATAACCGCGGAAAACACGGCTTCTCGAGAAGATTATCCCTGCAGGGTTGCACCAATTTGGCCGTACACGTAAGAATAACCCGCCAGACGGGGGATCAACCCACCAAGCGAGGTACTCAACACAACTCAACTCTTCTTCGCATCAAGCCCAAAGCACCACGTGTTGTGCGTGCGCGGCTAATCGAGCCCCACGAAGAAAAGGGGACCCTCATAGCACTGGAAGACCACGCCGCCCTAAATGCCGACTACAAAAGTTCCACCCTGGCCTGGGCTCGCAAGATCATGCATGCAGCAAATGGAAAGCCCGAACTACGTGTGGCGATTTGGACGAGATGCGAATCGAATCAAATTGAGGGGGGCGCCCATACTCGCTTCCCACATGCGGTTAGTGCGCTCATCATGGATCAGTAGACAAGACCCTTTTCCTATTAGGGTCGACACTAGCAGGCCTCAAAACCACCCTGGGCCTCCTGCCGGTGCCTTATCATCAAATTATTATTACCATTAGCATTAACAGGATTGATTGATTAACATCGAGCCCCCAGAACGATAATAACAAAAGAAGTAACCGACAACAGACTCGAGCAAAAGCAACCCTAAGCATTCAGCTACGACACGAAGGCCAACGAGGTAAACAAACAACAGTTAATAGGAAGTGGAAGGAAAAAGGCTATATCATGGCTGCAAGGTAAACATATAATAGGATCGAGACACAAGCATCGTAACAACAGGCTAGAATAAGAACAACGGAAAGAATCGGTAACAAGTGATGAAAGGCAGCCATTTGGCAGCAAGTGAGTATACTTGCCTGAGATCCCGCAAGGTAGCAGAACTTGTCGTTGCTCACATCATCTCAACGTCCTATCCGGGAAGAAGCAACGAACCTCGAACAAACACCGGATGCAGCAATTACTACTACGGCAAAAGATCCAGCATGATCAGTATATGGATGCATGACAAGTTTAAAGATGCATCAAGGTAAACTAGTTGACAAGATAAACAGATTTAAATGGACCCATATGCAGTTTGAGTTGCATATGAAAAGCCCATGAATTATGGTTGAAGCAATTGTTTTCCAACTAATCATCAGGTGAAAGTGGTTTAGTATGATGCATGGATGAGGAAAACAACAAAATAACAACAATAGAATCAATTGGAAATAAGGTTTAACAAGTTTGGAAATTATTGGTTAAGTTTGGAAAGTTTGGTTACTTAAACATGTCACACAAGCAATTGTTGTTTTCATCAAGTTAAAGTGTTCAAAACAATTAACAAAATTTGTATTTGAAAAGAACATCAAATTTTAGTTGGATTACATGTTTCAATTTTTGAAAAAGGAATTACAATGATTTAATTATGAATTAATCAAGATTAAACAAGTTTTAATTGAATTTAATTCAAGTTTGAATATTATTTGAATTTTATTTGTCCAAAACATAAATTCAAATTCATATTTGAAAAGTTTAGACTTTGATGGTTTGAAAACATATTTTGCATGTTCAAAATTATTTTATTTTGAGCAAGTTATGATTTTATCAAATTTAAATGAATTAAATTATTTAGGCAATTTAAATTATTCAAACCATGAAACAAAATTTATATTTGAAAAGGTTATTCAAAATGGTATGGAAAACATATTTTATTTGCCTTATTTGGAATTAGTATGAATTATTTATGAATTGTTGCAAATTACAATTGAATTATTTGAATTCAAATTTGAATTGCATTTTGAAAATTCAAAACAGAAAACAAATGGCATAGTTGGGTAGACAATTTAATTTAGAACAATAAACATATTTTACTTTTGTTATTTAGAGTTATATTTTGAAAGTTATTATCAATTTAGAATAGAGGACTAATCTGCAATTTTTAAGGGCTGAAAATTAAAACAGAAAAATTAAAAACCTTTTGTTACTCTGCAGTGGCTGTACACAGCCACTGACAGAGGGCCCAGGCCACGCTGGCGCTGCGTGGGCGCGGTTAGGAGGTGACAGGGCACCGCGGTCTATGACCAGTGGGCCCTGCTGCGCGCGGAAGAGAAATTGCAAAAAGGGGGGGTTTGCGCCCGCGGGGGATCGACCCCGGGTCGCTGCGCTGCGCTGAAGGGAACGTAACCAGTGCGGTAACTCTGATGTTTGGTTCAGATACCGCGACGTTTGTTTTTCAGACAAAGGCCACGCCTTGTGCTTTGGCTGACGAACTGACGAATCTGAACTTGTGTTCAGTTAGCGGTCACAGCGGGACGGCAGCGACACGGCCATCGGCGACGGTTGTCCGGTGGCGCGCGGGGCTGGAAGGGGGTGGAGCTGCTGGCGAGGTGTGCGTGTGCAGCGTGTGGAGGCGGACAGAGCGAGAGGGGAAAGGACAGGGGGCGCTCACCTCGTTCTGTTTGTCGAGGAGGCGCTGCCGATGGAGAGGAGAGCGACGGTGGCCGGCGACGGCGCGGCCACCACAGCGTCTCCCAGCAAACGGCGAAGGGGCGAGGCGGTAGAGGGGATAGCCGCGGGTCTATTCCCGGCCACAGAGCATGCTCGAGGTGATCATGGCGGTGGGGGGTGACGGGGAACAGTGGGCTCTGACGGCGGTGTGGTTGCAGGGTTCAGAAACAGAGGGAGATCGGGGGGGGAGGAAGGAGGACTTGGCGGCGCTAGGGAAAGGGACTAGGGTGGCTAGGGCTAGCAGCAGAGGGGGGAGGTGGTTTTAAGGAGGAGCCCTAGCTCGTACGGCGAGCATCGCAGGAGGGGAGGGAGGTGATCGACGGTGGTTCTGCGATCGTACAGGTGACGACAGCCACGAGGGGGAAGACGACAGAAGGAGGGCTATTGGGCTGGGGTAGGTGGGCTTGGGCAGAAAAGAAGAGAGATGGGCTGTGGGAGAAGGAAAAGAAAGGGGTGGGCTGCCTCTCTCCTTTGCTCTTTGTTTCCTTTTGATTTTTTTTTGTAAAGGAATGAAAGGGAGAGAGAGAAAGGATTTGGGGGTTTTTCTTTTAGGAATTGTGGGTGTTAATTTTCCAAAACAACAATTAAAGCAAGAGTTAACATTATTTCACAATTTTGAAAATTTAATTTGATTTAAAGTTTTTAGTTGAATTTTCCCAATAGAGTTTGGGATTTTGATTTGATAATTAAAGTTTATTAATTTGCAACACAACAACAACAAGGTAGTTTAAAATTACACTCAACAACTTGAATTATTAAGGTGATATTAAATTGTTAGGTGATTCTCAAATAGTGTTTGGGTTGGAGTTTTGGGAAATAAACAAATTTTACTTAATAACTTCAAGCAATTTGCAAACATTATTGAATTTAATTTGTTTGCCAAATTTTAATATTTAAACCCATATTGAAATATGATAAATAAGATTGATTTGATTTGAATTTTTGGAATTTGCCATTAGGTTTTAATAACAGGGAAAATTTTATTTAGCAGACAATTTGAAATAAATTCAACTTCAACTTATTGAAAACAATTTGAGTTGCAACTTTCAATTGAAATTATTAGACATGTGTGAAGGTTTAAATTGTTTTGAATTTTTCAGTTGTGATGCAAACATGGTGCAATGCAATATGATGCATATGATGCAAGCAAAAAAAGAAAACAAACAACTCTCTATTAGGGTAACACCCCAGGTGTTACAATAACATTAGCCTTGCCTGGAGTGTAAGAAATGGTGAGATCAAAGTATTTAATCTTTTCAATCCATCTCCTTTGCCTGAGGTTTAGGTCTGGCTGAGTGAAGATGTATTTCAGACTCTTATGATCGGAAAAGATTTCAGTTTTGTTACCCAACAAGTATTGTCTCCATTTCTTGAGGGCAAACACCACTGCTGCAAGTTCAAGATCATGTGTGGGATAGTTTTGCTCATGTGGGTTCAACTGACGTGAAGCATAAGCCACAACTTGACGTTCTTGCATAAGAACTGCACCTAGACCTTGGAGAGATGCATCGCAGAATATCTGGAAAGGTTTGGTAGTATCTGGGCCAACCAGAACAGGAGTAGAAGTGAGTTTAGTCTTCAAGAGATTGAAACTTTCATCACACTGTGGAGACCAAACGAACTTCTTGTCCTTCTTTGTGAGATCAGTGAGAGGTTTGGCAATCTTGGAAAACTTTTGGACGAAACGACGGCAATAGCTAGCCAAGCCAAGAAAACTTCTGACTTGCTTCACCGTCTTAGGAGGTTTCCAATCAACGATTGCCCTAACCTTTTCTGGGTCAATGGCTATGCCTTTGGCAGAGATGATATGACCAAGGTAAGCAACTTCTGGAATCCAGAACTCACATTTGGAGAACTTGGCATATAGACGATGCTCGCGAAGTTTCATGAGAGTGAGACGAAGATGTTCTCCATGATCTTCCTCGGATTTGGAGTAGACGAGAATGTCATCGAGATATACCACAACGAACTTGTCGAGGTATTCATGGAAGACAGAATTCATGAGTCTTGAGAATGTTGCCGGTGCATTGGTGAGACCAAAGGACATGACGGTGTATTCATATAGACCGTAACGAGTGGTGAAAGCTGTTTTTGGAATATCTTCCTTTCTGATCTTTATCTGATGGTAACCCATCCTCAAGTCCAACTTTGAGAATATTGAGGCTCCAGCAAGTTGATCAAAAAGATCATCGATACGAGGAATTGGATACTTGTTTTTGATGGATTTCTCGTTGAGAGGACGATAGTCAACCACGAGTCTTTTTGTTTGATCCTTCTTGGCAACAAACGGAGTTGGGCAACCCCAAGCGGAGGAACTAGGCTGAATGTAACCTTTCTCCATGTACATATCGATTTGCTCCTTCAGCAATTTCAGTTCTGGAGGAGCTATCTTGTATGGATGCTTAGAGATTGGAGCAGTACCTGGCTCAAGCTCGATCACGAACTCAACTCCTCTGTCCGGAGGCATCCCTGGCAACTCTTCTGGAAAGACGTCAGGGAATTCACAAACCACCGGAACATTTTCAATTGCAGGAAGGGGTTTAGCATCGAGGTTGAACAGCTGAACAGAACTTGATCCATATGGAGAATAGACTATCTGGCCAGAAGGGTGTGAGAGAGTTATTGACTTTTGAGCACAGTCAATTTTTGCTTTGTGGGTCTTCAACCAATCCATACCCAGAATGACATCAATGTCAGAATTTCCCAGCAACATGAGTGAAGCAAGGAATATGCGACCTCCAATTAGGATTTGATTGTCCATGCTTATCTTGGAAGTAATCATTTTAGTTCCCGGAGAGTGAACATAGATTTGATTGCTTAGTGGAACCAAGGCTAGGTTGTACGTTGTAGCAAAGATCTTTGACACAAAAGAATGCGATGCTCCGGTATCAAACAACACTTTAGCTGGAAAAGAGTTTACGGGTAATATACCGAGAACGACGTCAGCAGCTTCCTCAGCTTTGTCGGCCTTGATATGATTCACCCTCGCGGTCCTCCCGACAGGCCTGTTGTTGGAGTTGAAGGCTTTAGCCGAGGGAGCACGAACCATTGCCTGGTTGGTGTTGGGGCGAGGAGGTGGAGGTAGCTGCCTCTGAGTGCACTTATCAGCGTAGTGTCCAGTCTCCTTGCACTTGTAGCAAGTGACGACACGAGGAGGACCTGGCCTTGGCTGCCCCATTGGAACCCTCTGACTCTGCATCTGAGATGGGTTGGGTGGGCGGGGAGCAAAGCCTGGAGAAGCTTGGGCATATGGAGCCCGAGTGACAGCAGCATTTGGCACCCAGATGCGGCGCTTCTGCGGAGGGGTGGTCATGTTGGAGGAGGAACCACCCTCACGCGAGTGCTTGCGAGAATCCTCGAACGCCTTGCGCCCATTTTCCTCATTGAGCGCGGTGTTCACAAGCTCCTCGAAGTCCTTGCACTTGATGTTGGTGAGAGCGTACTTCAGTTCCGGGTTAAAACCTCGGCGGAACCTTGCCATCTTCTTAGCCTCAGTGGACACCTCATCACCAGCGTATCGAGCGAGACGATTGAACTCGTTCTGGTAGCCAATGACGTCCAGCTTGCCCTGCTTGAGAGAGCAAAATTCCTCACGCATCCTTTCCATGAGACCATCTGGGATGTGGTGCTTCAGGAAGGCATCCTTGAAACATCCCCAGGTGATAGGATAGCCAGCTCTCATGGTCTGGTAGTTCTCCCACCAGGTAGCTGCCTGACCCTTCAGTAGATAGGTGGCATACTTGACTTTATCCTCCTCAGCAACGTGAGCAGTGTCCAGAGCCCTGGCCATCTCCCTGATCCAGTCATCAGCATCCAGAGGCTCACGTGTTGCCACGAAAGCTCTCGGACCCATACTCAGAAACTCCTTGATGCTGACCCGTGGAGCATTCTGGTTGTTGTGCTGGTTAGCCTGGATCTGGGCCATCTGAGCCACAACCTGAGTCATCTGAGTCAACAGCTCCGTGAGCGGAGGTGGTTCAGGCGGGTTGCTCCTTGTTGGCGGCATCCTGAATAGACATGCATTTTAGCACAACAACAGAAAAGGATAGACTTGGTAACCGAAATAGAGATTATTCCGACGCATGAATAGATAACCAACAGGTACATCATCACATGTTCAAATACATCAGAATATCCAACACACCAATACATGGTTCGAAGCCAAAGGATAACTAAACATAGCTAGGAATGAACACATCGGTACTCCCATGCTCATCACGCAGGACGGCGGTGAGTAGTACGACGAGAGATACGGTGAGGAGGAATCCCACGGAAGTAGGTAGAACGACGATCCACGTAGATCGGGACTGCTCTGAGAGCGACTCTCGGTGTGGTGAAGTAGAAAGCGTCGTCTCCCTGTGCTCCAAAGCGTGGAATCCCAGTGTAACCAGCTCCGAGGTTGAGGAGTGGACCTCTGATCGGCTCGTAACCTCCAGCATCTGGCAAACTACGTCCAACTGTCTGATGGAAACGTGCAAAGCGCTCATCTTCAACAAAGTCTGTGGTGTACGTAGACAGACGAGTCAAAGCAAGGTAGAGCTGCTCCCTGACTGAGGCTAACTACTGAGAAAGTGTGGTGGCAACAGCGTCACTGTGCCTCACAAACTGAGCGGTGGTGTGCAGCCTGGTGTTATCATGCTCGTAGACATCCAGGTTGTCGTAGAGGGTGAAGTGAGCTCCCGCTGAAGTGATGTAACCACGGGGGATGTGGCGATAGATAGAATCGTCAAACCCCCAGTAGTCAGCACGGAGGACGGTGAGACTCACGTAAGCTGCCTGCTGCACGGCCATATCCACTGTGGAACCTACTGCCTCGTAGCGGTGGACAACGCTCATGCCATCATCTGACAGAATGTAGACGATAGCCTGGTAGTAGGTCTGGTCAAACTCTCGCTGCTGCTCGTAGACCTGGTACTCTGGTGCCCAACGGAACCCCAGATAAGTGACCATGTCTCTCAGCATCTCCGGATAACCGGCAGTGCTCTCACAACGAGTCATCCGAACCACCTGCGGGTAGAACCTGAGATCCATCTGCAGATGATTTGGGAGGTTTTGATTAGACGCCGGTAGAGAACTGAAGTGGAAAGCAACAACAAGGTTCAACGGACGAAAAGGATGTTGAAAAGAACAAGATATTGAAGCAACATCGGGAAACACGAGACCAAAAACTCCTGAGGTACTACGGAGAACCCAAAACACGTGAAATCCTAACTTGAAAGTTTGGGTGAGAAGAGAAAACAACGTTGCACTTCCTTACCAGAAAAGGGTGGGTGGGTGGGGAAAGAAGAAAAATGGCAGAATTCCTACTCTCACGTTTCATTTTCCTATATAGCTACAAAATAGTTTCTAGACTCAACTGCGACCAGTAAAAAGGGATCCTACAGGCAGACAGGCTCTGATACCATTTGTCGTACCCGGACTTCTAAAGGATACTCGCCGTTCCGTTGAATAGTAGTAGATTGGATTACGGGGCTTACCGGCACCCGCGTCCTCTTACGAGTAGGCCAACACACGTATGTGTGACAACCAACCCCTATCTGTTCAGCGTCGACGTAAACTATCCCATAGAAATCAGGACACTACCATTGACGTACTTCATACCATACACACATGGTACATCAACGGTTTGTAACAGAATGATAGCACAACATATCTCTAAGACACAAAAGATGGAAATAAGTTGCAAATAGCTCTCACTAGAGCAGAGATAGCAAATACAATCATCCAGAGGACACATGTCCCAACATAACATCATTACATCTCAGCGGAAGCATTCAAAGGGGTCTGAGTACAGACAAATCCAAATAGGCTTAAGAAGCCGGAAACTGAAATAAAGACGGAGCCCATCCACGTAGTCTCGGATCCTGCCCGGGTCCGCTACCTACTCGTCAGCAGCCTCGTCAAACTCCACGTAGTAGCCGTCACCTGGATCCTCGTACGCATAGTCTGCGGAAAACACAGCCCCAAAGGGGTCAGTACATAGACGTACTGGCAAGCAAGACTCACAGTTCACCAAAGTGTATCCCGTCAACACCAAGCACAGATGCCTTGGGTGCAACGGAAGAGAGGGGATATAAAAGATGCTGCAACTGGCTGCGCTAACCAACTACAGAGATTCTACCACTTCCGACTAACAGAAAGGAGATAAGATCGAGTATTGTAACCAACTGAAAGATAACTTCAAACAAACCCATCCTGGATCTCGCCCCTTATCCAAAGAAGCAATCCAAGGATAACTCACACAGTTGGATTAAAGATGAATCAAGTTATTGTGTCAATAATCCTATTACTAGTCAAGTTGGTAATCATTGGGTGTGAGATTATGAATCATTAGGTTTAAGTTGTCCTGAGTACTTGTTAGCCAGTACTTTCACCAAGTTAACCATAACCGCGGAAAACACGGCTTCTCGAGAAGATTATCCCTGCAGGGTTGCACCAATTTGGTCGTACACGTAAGAATACCCCGCCAGATGGGATGCCTCCCACCAAGCGTGGCACTCAACACAACTCAACTCTTCTTCGCATCAAGCCCAAAGCACCTTGGGCGCACGGCTAATCAAGCCCCGAAGAAAAGGGACCCTCATAGCACTCTAAGACCGTGTCCCCCTATATGCCGACTACGAAAGTTCCACCCTGCGCTGGGCTCGCAAAAACATGCATGCGGCAAATGGAAAACACGAACTAAATGAGATGATTTGGACGAGATGCGAATCGAATCAAATTGAGGGGGGCGCCCATACTCGCTTCCCACATGCGGGTAGTGCGCTCATCATGGATCAGTAGACAAGACCCTTTTCCTATTAGGGTCGACACTAGCAGGCCTCAAAACCACACAGGGCCTCCTGCCGGTGCCTTATCATCAAATTATTATTTAACATTAACATTAGCATGATTGATTGATTAAACATCGAGCCCCCAGAACATAATAAAATATAGTAACTGAAAGTAACGGGTAACAGACTCGAGCAAAACAACCTAAGCATGCTAGTAAGACACTGGCTCAATCAATAGGGTTGTAGGAGTGGGGGTGAGGCAATATCAGGGTTAAAGGATTCATGTGATAGGTTCGTAACAGAAACAACTACTACTAAGGCTAGCAGAAATAGACAACGGAAAGTATCGGTAACCAATGTTGAAAGGAACACAATGGTTCATGTGGGTGATAACTTGCCTGCAAACTCAGCAGCCGGGTACTGAGCTAGATCCTCAGAAGGGGTGCTGTAAAGATCGTATGTCTCAACGTCGTCGTCTATCCGAGAAGAAGAAAACAAACAAGACAGAAATATAAACAATCAATATCATGGCATAGTGCACAATCAGGGGATGATGCATGTCAGGTTAATGGTTGCATCAAAATAAACTAGCTAGCAGGGTAACACAATTTAAATGGACCCATATGCAATTAGATGGCATATGGAAAAAGGTCCATTGATTAAGTGGAAACAAATGATCTATAATTGATTAACATGTGAAAGTTTGCTTATCATGATGCATGCATGATGACAACAACAAAATAACAATAATAGATGCAAGTGGTAAAAGAATAAAACAAGTTTGGAAATTATTTGTTAAGTTGGGAAAGTTTGGTTACTTAAACATGCCACTCAAGCAATTGCTGTTTTCATCAAGTTAAAGTGTTCAAAACAATTAACAAAATTTATATTTGAAAAGAACATCAAATTTTAGTTGGATTACATGTTTCAAATATTGAAATAGGAGTTAGGATGAATTTATTATGACTTAAACAATATTAAACAAGTTTTAATTGAATTTAAAACAAGTTTGAATATTAGTTGAATTTTTATTTATTCAAAACATAAATTCAAATTCATATTTGAAAAGTTCATATTTTTTCTAGTTTGAAAACATATTTTGCATGTTCAAAAATAATTTATTTGGAGCAAGTTATGATTTTATCAAATTTAAATGAATTAAATAAGGATTAAATTATTTAGGCAATTTAAATTATTCAAACCATGAAACAAAATTTATATTTGAAAAGTTTATTTGAAATAGCATGGAAAACATATTTTATTTGCATTTATTGGAATAATAATGAATTAGTTATTGAATTTAGCAAATTGCATTTGAATTATTTGAATTCAAATTTGAATTGCATTTTGAAAATTCAAATCAGGGAACAAATGATACCAAAAGGTAGACAATTTAATTTAGACTAGTGTGCATATTTTATTTTCATTATTTGAGTCTATAAAATAAAAGTTATAAGGTTTTTAAAACCAGGGGCCAATCTGTTAAAATAAAGGACTAGTTTTTTATTACAGAAAATGTTTAAAACTTTTTATACCGTACTAGAACCTACCCCAGTCACTGCCAGGGGGGGCCCTTGGCCTGCGCGTGCTCACGTGGCTGCTGTGTGGCTTAAAGGGGGCCCTCCCTGTCAGCGTGGAGGTGGAAAAGGTTGGGGGAAAATCCCGTGCGGGAGCCAGGGCTCGATCCCGCGAACTGGCCCTTGCGCGCACTGCCTGCTACCGCTGCGCTGCTTTCGTTTGTTGTCAGGTAACAGGGCGCGGGGAGGATAACGTTACGAACCAAGTGTTAACTGAATTTTTTTACGCGCGCAAGCAACTGAACTTCGTCAGAGATGCGATCGCCGGCGGTGAGCCGTGGTGGTGCTGCGTGCTGCTGCGATCTGGGGTGCTGGATGCGTGTGCTGGACGTGCGCAAGCAGGAGAGGAGGAGAGGGAGGAGAAAACGGTGCGCTCACCACCGTGCGTCGACGTAGCAGAGGGTCGGTGACGATGGCGTGACGGCGGCAGCTGCGACAGGGAAGAGGACGGCGGCGCGGACTCCGTGGCTCTCCGTGCTCCCTCTGGTGTCCAACAGGCAGAGGGTGGCTAGGTGGTGCGATTCCAGCACTTAGATAGGTGGGTGGAGCTGCATGGCGACGGCGGTGGGCAAAGATTCAGACGGTGGTCGCCGGTGGGGAAAAACAGAGAGGGGAAACGACGGTGGGAGGTGGCGATCGGCGGCGGAGACGAGGGGAGAAGGGACAGGCTAGGGTTAGGGCACCTGCCAGGGGGGTCTAGGGTATTTATCGGGGGCTAGGTGGTCTCCTGGCCGTCGGGAGGAGATGGGTGCCGCCGTGGCGCTCTCCGATGGCCGCCGTACAGGATGATGACGCGGAAAGAATCGTCGAACCGGTACGCGCGGGTGAAACGGGCTGGGCTGCGCGCTAGTTAGAGGGTTAGGTGGGTTGGGCCGGTTAGGTGTTGCGCGCGCGCGGCTATTGCTTCTTTTATTTTATTTTTGCTTTTCTGTTTTTTTTGTAGCAATTAGAAAAATGGAAGCAATTGTTAGGGTTTTGAGTTTTTAAAAAATTAGGGAAAATTCATGTGGGATGGTTAGCTCAACATCTACCAAAATGCCAACTTGGTTTTTGAAATTCAAATTCTATTTGCTGTTTGTTAATTAAACCAATTTAGATGATTTTGAATATTTAAAAAATGATTATTGAAACCAACACTTTAATAGAGTGACCCAAATGTTTTAATTGGAAGCAAAGAGTATAAAAGGTTTTGGGTAATTTCATAATTTGAAAAATGGTGCTCTTTGAATGTTTTTGATGGGAATTTGAATAATTTGTTAATCAATGAATTAATATTGAAAACAATGTTTTATTTAGGGTGACCCCTATTGATTAACATAGAACACATGTGATTATAAATTGTATGGTACTTTTATAACTTTCCAATTAGGTGCTGTTGATGATTGCTTGAGTTTTGAAACCAAGTTGAATATAATTAATTGGAATTAAAAGAACACCATTTATTAGTTGATCTATATGGAATAATATGAAAACAAGTGGGTTGTTTTTATTTGAGATTTTTATTTGAAATGTTGTAACAGAGCAAGTATGAAATAACCATTTGAAATTGTTTGAGTTTCATTATGAAAACAATTAAGACAGATGCAAAAACAAAAGAAACAATGCAAACAAATAATTAAACATGATGACATGATGCAATACTTTAATAACAAGAAATCAAACATTCTAAATGGTAGGTTTTCAGACTTGGATGTTACAAAACGCCCCCCCTTGAAGGTATCGCGCCCCCGAGATTCCTTACTGAGAAACGAAAAGGTCCGGATACTTCTTGCGAAGATCCTCTTCGGTCTCCCACGTTGCCTCTTTATCGGAATTGATGCGACCACTGCACTTTCAAGAACTTGGTGCTCTTGTTGCGAGTCTTACGCTCTCGGTCTCATCGAGAATACGAACAGGGTGCTCCTCATAAGATAGATCATCTTGCAGTTTCAATGGAAACATGATCAACTGCACGATCTGGATCTTTGAAACACTTCTTGAGCTGGGACACGTGGAACACATCGTGCACCTTGGATAGGGTTTTTCTGGAAGTTCAAGACGATAGGCATTTTCTGCCCGCCTGAGAGAATGTTGAAAGGACCAATGTATCTTGGTGCCAGCTTTCCTTTCACACCAAAACGATGAGTGCCTCTAAGGGGAGTTACACGGAGATATGCCTTGTCACCAGGTGCATAGATCATATCCCTGTGCTTGCTATCATAGTAGCTTTTTCTGACGAGACTGAGCAATCCTGAGATTGTCACGAATGATACGAACTTTCTCCTCGGCTTCCTTAACAATGTCAGGGCCTAAGAGTGAACGTTCACCAGCTCCAGACCAATTGATTGGACTCCTACATCTGCGGCCATACAATGCCTCAAATGGTGCCATGCCTAGGCTTGCCTGGTAGCTGTTGGTGTAGGAGAATTCAGCATATGGAAGGCAGTCCTCCCATTTCATGCCAAAGGAGAGACCACATGCTCTGAGCATATCCTCGAGAATCTGATTGACTCTTTCGACTTGCCCTTGAGACTGAGGGTGATAAGCTGTGCTGAACAGAAGTTTGGTGCCCAATGCTTCTTGAAAACTCTTCCAGAAATGAGAAGTGAATATGCTTCCACGGTCTGAGCTTATTTCCAATGGAACACCATGAAGAGGAACAATCCTTGCTATGTAGAGCTCTGCTAACTGGCTAGCTGAGATAGTTTCCTTGACAGCAAAGAAGTGAGCTACCTTAGTGAGACGATCAATAACAACGAAGATTGCATCGTTGCCCTTCTTGGACTTTGGAAAACCAGTAACGAAGTCCATTTCAATCATGTCCCACTTCCACTCAGGAATTTTCAGAGGTTGGAGTAGACCTGCTGTTTTCTGATGGACTGCCTTAACACGTTGACAAACGTCGCATTCAGAAACGTATTGAGCAATTTCACGTTTCATGCCAGGCCACCAATACAGAGTCTTGAGATCCTGGTACATCTTTGTACTTCCAGGGTGGATGGATAGAGGAGTTTCATGAGCCTCCTTGAGAATGACATCTTTGAGACTTTGAATCTGAGGAACTGCAATGCGTCCTTCGAAGAACACAGTTCCCCTGTCATCAATTGCGAAAGACTTGAATTTATCATTGCCTTCCTTGATGTGCTCTACAATCTTCTTGATTTCAGTATCACGAAGTTGTTCAGAACGAATCTTGTCCTCGAGAGTTGGACTGGCTGTCAAGCTAGCAAGGTAACCTTGAGGGACAAGACCAAGGTTCAGCTTCTGGAATTCTTCATGAAGTGGAGGTTGGCTTTCCATGATCATGAGATTATTGCAATATGACTTGCGACTGAGAGCATCGCCATAACTGTGACGCCCCGAGATCGGGCACTATGCAGATTTCAGCATTCCCGCCAAAATCCACATAATAACCGATTCCAGGTTGCCACTTGTGATAACATTACAACAGTTCACGAATAATCCACAATTACAACAGAAACAGATAGATACAAGATGACTCAAACGGGTCAAGGATACAACGGATACATTACAAAGATCCAAATAACAGCGGAAGAAACAACCTATCGTCCATCTACGGACAAGATACAAATTGGACTAAGAGTCCTGAAGATAACCGAGAGCGTCCAATCCCTGCCCAGGCCAAGCCGGAGGGATTCCCAAGCTAACGTCGTCAGACTTCAAACCTGTTGACTGCAATGTTGAATATGCAGCCACGAAAGAGATTCGTGGGTCAGTACGGTTAAGTACTGGCAAGGGGGATAAAACCCATACTCACAAGATACCGGCGTAACCAGTCATCACAAGATACAAATACTTTAGTATCAACGGGAAGGAAAGGATTATTGCAAATAAGCGGCAGCGGGCTGCACTAACCAACTACAGAGAGATACTACAACTTCCGGCTAACAGAAAGAAGATAAGATCGAGTATTGTAACCAACTGAAAGATAACTTCAAACAAACCCATCCTGGATCTCGCCCCTTATCCGAAGAAGCAATCCGAGGATAACTCACACAGTTGGATTAATGATGGTTCAGATTATTGTGTCAATAAGCCTATTACTAGTCAAGTTGTTAATCATTGGGTGTAAGATTGTTAATCATTAGGTTTAAGTTGTCCTGAGTACTTGTTAGCCAGTACTTTCACCAAGTAATCCATAACCGCGGAAAACACGGCTTCTCGAGAAGATTATCCCTGCAGGGTTGCACCAATTTGGCCGTACACGTAAGAATAACCCGCCAGACGGGGGATCAACCCACCAAGCGAGGTACTCAACACAACTCAACTCTTCTTCGCATCAAGCCCAAAGCACCACGTGCTGTGCGTGCGCGGCTAATCGAGCCCCACGAAGAAAAGGGGACCCTCATAGCACTGGAAGACCACGCCGCCCTAAATGCCGACTACAAAAGTTCCACCCTGGCCTGGGCTCGCAAGATCATGCATGCAGCAAATGGAAAGCCCGAACTACGTGTGGCGATTTGGACGAGATGCGAATCGAATCAAATTGAGGGGGGCGCCCATACTCGCTTCCCACATGCGGTTAGTGCGCTCATCATGGATCAGTAGACAAGACCCTTTTCCTATTAGGGTCGACACTAGCAGGCCTCAAAACCACCCTGGGCCTCCTGCCGATGCCTTATCATCAAATTATTATTACCATTAGCATTAACAGAATTGATTGATTAACATCGAGCCCCCAGAACGATAATAACAAAAGAAGTAACCGACAACAGACTCGAGCAAAAGCAACCCTAAGCATGCAGCTACGACACGAAGGCCAACGAGGTAAACAAACAACAGTTAATAGGAAGTGGAAGGAAAAAGGCTATATCATGGCTGCAAGGTAAACATATAATAGGATCGAGACACAAGCATCGTAACAACAGGCTAGAATAAGAACAACGGAAAGAATCGGTAACAAGTGATGAAAGGCAGCCATTTGGCAGCAAGTGAGTATACTTGCCTGAGATCCCGCAAGGTAGCAGAACTTGTCGTTGCTCACATCATCTCAACGTCCTATCCGGGAAGAAGCAACGAACCTCGAACAAACACCGGATGCAGCAATTACTACTACGGCAAAAGATCCAGCATGATCAAGATATGGATGCATGACAAGTTTAAAGATGCATCAAGGTAAACTAGTTGACAAGATAAACAGATTTAAATGGACCCATATGCAATTTGAGTTGCATATGAAAAGCCCATGAATTATGGTTGAAACAATTGTTTTCCAACTAATCATCAGGTGAAAGTGGTTTAGTATGATGCATGGATGAGGAAAACAACAAAATAACAACAATAGAATCAATTTGAAATAAGGTTTAACAAGTTTGGAAATTATTGGTTAAGTTTGGAAAGTTTGGTTACTTAAACATGTCACACAAGCAATTGTTGTTTTCATCAAGTTAAAGTGTTCAAAACAATTAACAAAATTTGTATTTGAAAAGAACATCAAATTTTAGTTGGATTACATGTTTCAATTTTTGAAAAAGGAATTACAATGATTTAATTATGAATTAATCAAGATTAAACAAGTTTTAATTGAATTTAATTCAAGTTTGAATATTATTTGAATTTTATTTGTCCAAAACATAAATTCAAATTCATATTTGAAAAGTTTAGACTTTGATGGTTTGAAAACATATTTTGCATGTTCAAAATTATTTTATTTTGAGCAAGTTATGATTTTATCAAATTTAAATGAATTAAATTATTTAGGCAATTTAAATTATTCAAACCATGAAACAAAATTTATATTTGAAAAGGTTATTCAAAATGGTATGGAAAACATATTTTATTTGCCTTATTTGGAATTAGTATGAATTATTTATGAATTGTTGCAAATTACAATTGAATTATTTGAATTCAAATTTGAATTGCATTTTGAAAATTCAAAACAGAAAACAAATGGCATAGTTGGGTAGACAATTTAATTTAGAACAATAAACATATTTTACTTTTGTTATTTAGAGTTATATTTTGAAAGTTATTATCAATTTAGAATAGAGGACTAATCTGCAATTTTTAAGGGCTGAAAATTAAAACAGAAAAATTAAAAACCTTTTGTTACTCTGCAGTGGCTGTACACAGCCACTGACAGAGGGCCCAGGCCACGCTGGCGCTGCGTGGGCGCGGTTAGGAGGTGATAGGGCACCGCGGTCTATGACCAGTGGGCCCTGCTGCGCGCGGAAGAGAAATTGCAAAAGGGGGGGTTTGCGCCCGCGGGGGATCGACCCCGGGTCGCTGCGCTGCGCTGAAGGGAACGTAACCAGTGCGGTAACTCTGATGTTTGGTTCAGATACCGCGACGTTTGTTTTTCAGACAAAGGCCACGCCTTGTGCTTTGGCTGACGAACCGACGAATCTGAACTTGTGTTCAGTTAGCGGTCACAGCGGGACGGCAGCGACACGGCCATCGGCGACGGCTGTCCGGTGGCGCGCGGGGCTGGAAGGGGGTGGAGCTGCTGGCGAGGTGTGCGTGTGCAGCGTGTGGAGGCGGACAGAGCGAGAGGGGAAAGGACAGGGGGCGCTCACCTCGTTCTGTTTGTCGAGGAGGCGCTGCCGATGGAGAGGAGAGCGACGGTGGCCGGCGACGGCGCGGCCACCACAGCGTCTCCCAGCAAACGGCGAAGGGGCGAGGCGGTAGAGGGGATAGCCGCGGGTCCATTCCCGGCCACAGAGCATGCTCGAGGTGATCATGGCGGTGGGGGGTGACGGGGAACAGTGGGCTCTGACGGCGGTGTGGTTGCAGGGTTCGGAAACAGAGGGAGATCGGGGGGGAGGAAGGAGGACTTGGCGGCGCTAGGGAAAGGGACTAGGGTGGCTAGGGCTAGCAGCAGAGGGGGGAGGTGGTTTTAAGGAGAAGCCCTAGCTCGTACGGCGAGCATCGCAGGAGGGGAGGGAGGTGATCGACGGTGGTTCTGCGATCGTACAGGTGACGACAGCCACGAGGGGGAAGACGACAGAAGGAGGGCTATTGGGCTGGGGTAGGTGGGCTTGGGCAGAAAAGAAGAGAGATGGGCTGTGGGAGAAGGAAAAGAAAGGGGTGGGCTGCCTCTCTCCTTTGCTCTTTTTTTCCTTTTGATTTTTTTTTGTAAAGGAATGAAAGGGAGAGAGAGAAAGGATTTGGGGTTTTTTTCTTTTAGGAATTGTGGGTGTTAATTTTCCAAAACAACAATTAAAGCAAGAGTTAACATTATTTCACAATTTTGAAAATTTAATTTGATTTAAAGTTTTTAGTTGAATTTTCCCAATAGAGTTTGGGATTTTGATTTGATAATTAAAGTTTATTAATTTGCAACACAACAACAACAAGGTAGTTTAAAATTACTTTCAACAACTTGAATTATTAAGGTGATATTAAATTGTTAGGTGATTCTCAAATAGTGTTTGGGTTGGAGTTTTGGGAAATAAACAAATTTTACTTAATAACTTCAAGCAATTTGCAAACATTATTGAATTTAATTTGTTTGCCAAATTTTAATATTTAAACCCATATTGAAATATGATAAATAAGATTGATTTGATTTGAATTTTTGGAATTTGCCATTAGGTTTTAATAACAGGGAAAATTTTATTTAGCAGACAATTTGAAATAAATTCAACTTCAACTTATTGAAAACAATTTGAGTTGCAACTTTCAATTGAAATTATTAGACATGTGTGAAGGTTTAAATTGTTTTGAATTTTTCAGTTGTGATGCAAACATGGTGCAATGCAATATGATGCATATGATGCAAGCAAAAAAAGAAAACAAACAACTCTCTATTAGGGTAACACCCCAGGTGTTACAATAACATTAGCCTTGCCTGGAGTGTAAGAAATGGTGAGATCAAAGTATTTAATCTTTTCAATCCATCTCCTTTGCCTGAGGTTTAGGTCTGGCTGAGTGAAGATGTATTTCAGACTCTTATGATCGGAAAAGATTTCAGTTTTGTTACCCAACAAGTATTGTCTCCATTTCTTGAGGGCAAACACCACTGCTGCAAGTTCAAGATCATGTGTGGGATAGTTTTGCTCATGTGGGTTCAACTGACGTGAAGCATAAGCCACAACTTGACGTTCTTGCATAAGAACTGCACCTAGACCTTGGAGAGATGCATCACAGAATATCTGGAAAGGTTTGGTAGTATCTGGGCCAACCAGAACAGGAGTAGAAGTGAGTTTAGTCTTCAAGAGATTGAAACTTTCATCACACTGTGGAGACCAAACGAACTTCTTGTCCTTCTTTGTGAGATCAGTGAGAGGTTTGGCAATCTTGGAAAACTTTTGGACGAAACGACGACAATAGCTAGCCAAGCCAAGAAAACTTCTGACTTGCTTCACCGTCTTAGGAGGTTTCCAATCAACAATTGCCCTAACCTTTTCTGGGTCAATGGCTATGCCTTTGGCAGAGATGATATGACCAAGGTAAGCAACTTCTGGAATCCAGAACTCACATTTGGAGAACTTGGCATATAGACGATGCTCGCGAAGTTTCATGAGAGTGAGACGAAGATGTTCTCCATGCTCTTCCTCGGATTTGGAGTAGACAAGAATGTCATCGAGATATACCACAACAAACTTGTCGAGGTATTCATGGAAGACAGAATTCATGAGTCTTGAGAATGTTGCCGGTGCATTGGTGAGACCAAAGGACATGACGGTGTATTCATATAGACCGTAACGAGTGGTGAAAGCTGTTTTTGGAATATCTTCCTTTCTGATCTTTATCTGATGGTAACCCATCCTCAAGTCCAACTTTGAGAATATTGAGGCTCCATCAAGTTGATCAAAAAGATCATCGATACGAGGAATTGGATACTTGTTTTTGATGGTTTTCTCGTTGAGAGGACGATAGTCAACCACGAGTCTTTTTGTTTGATCCTTCTTGGCAACAAACAGAGTTGGGCAACCCCAAGCGGAGGAACTAGGCTGAATGTAACCTTTCTCCATGTACATATCGATTTGCTCCTTCAGCAATTTCAGTTCTGGAGGAGCTATCTTGTATGGATGCTTAGAGATTGGAGCAGTACCTGGCTCAAGCTCGATCACGAACTCAACTGCTCTGTCCGGAGGCATCCCTGGCAACTCTTCTGGAAAGACGTCAGGGAATTCACAAACCACCGGAACATTTTCAATTGCAGGAAGGGGTTTAGCATCGAGGTTGAACAGCTGAACAGAACTTGATCCATATGGAGAATAGACTATCTGGCCAGAAGGGTGTGAGAGAGTTATTGACTTTTGAGCATAGTCAATTTTTTCTTTGTGGGTCTTCAACCAATCCATACCCAGAATGACATCAATGTCAGAATTTCCCAGCAACATGAGTGAAGCAAGGAATATGCGACCTCCAATTAGGATTTGATTGTCCATGCTTATCTTGGAAGTAATCATTTTAGTTCCCGGAGAGTGAACATAGATTTGATTGCTTAGTGGAACCAAGGCTAGGTTGTACGTTGTAGCAAAGATCTTTGACACAAAAGAATGCGATGCTCCGGTATCAAACAACACTTTAGCTGGAAAAGAGTTTACGGGTAATATACCGAGAACGACGTCAGCAGCTTCCTCAGCTTTGTCGGCCTTGATATGATTCACCCTCGCGGTCCTCCCGACAGGCCTGTTGTTGGAGTTGAAGGCTTTAGCCGGGGGAGCACGAACCATTGCCTGGTTGGTGTTGGGGCGAGGAGGTGGAGGTAACTGCCTCTGAGTGCACTTATCAGCGTAGTGTCCAGTCTCCTTGCACTTGTAGCAAGTGACGACACGAGGAGGACCTGGCCTTGGCTGCCCCATTGGAACCCTCTGACTCTGCATCTGAGATGGGTTGGGTGGGCGGGGAGCAAAGCCTGGAGAAGCTTGGGCATATGGAGCCCGAGTGACAGCAGCATTTGGCACCCAGATGCGGCGCTTCTGCGGAGGGGTGGCCATGTTGGAGGAGGAACCACCCTCACGCGAGTGCTTGCGAGAATCCTCGAACGCCTTGCGCCCATTTTCCTCATTGAGCGCGGTGTTCACAAGCTCCTCGAAGTCCTTGCACTTGATGTTGGTGAGAGCGTACTTCAGTTCCGGGTTAAAACCTCGGCGGAACCTTGCCATCTTCTTAGCCTCAGTGGACACCTCATCACCAGCGTATCGAGCGAGACGATTGAACTCGTTCTGGTAGCCAATGACGTCCAGCTTGCCCTGCTTGAGAGAGCAAAATTCCTCACGCATCCTTTCCATGAGACCATCTGGGATGTGGTGCTTCAGGAAGGCATCCTTGAAACATCCCCAGGTGATAGGATAGCCAGCTCTCATGGTCTGGTAGTTCTCCCACCAGGTAGCTGCCTGACCCTTCAGTAGATAGGTGGCATACTTTACTTTATCCTCCTCAGCAACGTGAGCAGTGTCTAGAGCCCTGGCCATCTCCCTGATCCAGTCATCAGCATCCAGAGGCTCACGTGTTGCCACGAAAGCTCTCGGACCCATACTCAGAAACTCCTTGATGCTGACCCGTGGAGCATTCTGGTTGTTGTGCTGGTTAGCCTGGATCTGGGCCATCTGAGCCACAACCTGAGTCATCTGAGTCAACAGCTCCGTGAGCGGAGGTGGTTCAGGCGGGTTGCTCCTTGTTGGCGGCATCCTGAATAGACATGCATTTTAGCACAACAACAGAAAAGGATAGACTTGGTAACCGAAATAGAGATTATTCCGACGCATGAATAGATAACCAACAGGTACATCATCACATGTTCAAATACATCAGAATATCCAACACACCAATACATGGTTCGAAGCCAAAGGATAACTAAACATAGCTAGGAATGAACACATCGGTACTCCCATGCTCATCACGCAGGACGGCAGTGAGTAGTACGACGAGAGATACGGTGAGGAGGAATCCCACGGAAGTAGGTAGAACGACGATCCACGTAGATCGGGACTGCTCTGAGAGCGACTCTCGGTGTGGTGAAGTAGAAAGCGTCGTCTCCCTGTGCTCCAAAGCGTGGAATCCCAGTGTAACCAGCTCCGAGGTTGAGGAGTGGACCTCTGATCGGCTCGTAACCTCCAGCATCTGGCAAACTACGTCCAACTGTCTGATGGAAACGTGCAAAGCGCTCATCTCCAACAAAGTCTGTGGTGTACGTAGACAGACGAGTCAAAGATAGGTAGAGCTGCTCCCTGACCGAGGCTAACTCCTGAGAAAGTGTGGTGGCAACAGCGTCACTGTGCCTCACAAACTGAGCGGTGGTGTGCAGCCTGGTGTTATCATGCTCGTAGACATCCAGGTTGTCGTAGAGGGTGAAGTGAGCTCCCGCTGAAGTGATGTAACCACGGGGGATGTGGCGATAGATAGAATCGTCAAACCCCCAGTAGTCAACACAGAGGACGGTGAGACTCACGTAAGCTGCCTGCTGCACAGCCATATCCAGTGTGGAACCTACTGCCTCGTAGCGGTGGACAACGCTCATGCCATCATCTGACAGAATGTAGACGATAGCCTGGTAGTAGGTCTGGTCAAACTCTCGCTGCTGCTCGTAGACCTGGTACTCTGGTGCCCAACGGAACCCCAGATAAGTGACCATGTCTCTCAGCATCTCCGGATAACCGGCAATGCTCTCACAACGAGTCATCCGAACCACCTGCGGGTAGAACCTGAGATCCATCTGCAGATGATTTGGGAGGTTTTGATTAGACGCCGGTAGAGAACTGAAGTGGAAAGCAACAACAAGGTTCAACGGACGAAAAGGATGTTGAAAAGAACAGGATATTGAAGCAACATCGGGAAACACGAGACCAAAAACTCCTGAGGTACTACGGAGAACCCAAAACACGTGAAATCCTAACTTGAAAGTTTGGGTGAGAAGAGAAAACAACGTTGCACTTCCTTACCAGAAAACGGTGGGTGGGTGGGGAAAGAAGAAAAATGGCAGAATTCCTACTCTCACGTTTCATTTTCCTATATAGCTACAAAATAGTTTCTAGACTCAACTGCGACCAGTAAAAAGGGATCCTACAGGCAGACAGGCTCTGATACCATTTGTCGTACCCGGACTTCTAAAGGATACTCGCCGTTCCGTTGAACAGTAGTAGATTGGATTACGGGGCTTACCGGCACCCGCGTCCTCTTACGAGTAGGCCAACACACGTATGTGTGACAACCAACCCCTATCTGTTCAGCGTCGACGTAAACTATCCCATAGAAATCAGGACACTACCATTGACGTACTTCATACCATACACACATGGTACGTCAACGGTTTGTAACAGAATGATAGCACAACATATCTCTAAGACACAAAAGATGGAAATAAGTTGCAAATAGCTCTCACTAGAGCAGAGATAGCAAATACAATCATCCAGAGGACACATGTCCCAACATAACATCATTACATCTCAGCGGAAGCATTCAAAGGGGTCTGAGTACAGACAAATCCAAATAGGCTTAAGAAGCCGGAAACTGAAATAAAGACGGAGCCCATCCACGTAGTCTCGGATCCTGCCCGGGTCCGCTACCTACTCGTCAGCAGCCTCGTCAAACTCCACGTAGTAGCCGTCACCTGGATCCTCATAAGCGTAGTCTGCGGAAACCACAGTCCCAAAGGGGTCAGTACATAGACGTACTGGCAAGCAAGACTCACGGTTCACCAAAGTGTAGCCCGTCAACACCAAGCACAGATGCCTTGGGTGCAACGGAAGAGAGGGGATATAAAAGATGCTGCAACTGGCTGCGCTAACCAACTACAGAGATTCTACCACTTCCGACTAACAGAAAGGAGATAAGATCGAGTATTGTAACCAACTGAAAGATAACTTCAAACAAACCCATCCTGGATCTCGCCCCTTATCCAAAGAAGCAATCCAAGGATAACTCACACAGTTGGATTAAAGATGAATCAAGTTATTGTGTCAATAATCCTATTACTAGTCAAGTTGGTAATCATTGGGTGTGAGATTGTGAATCATTAGGTTTAAGTTGTCCTGAGTACTTGTTAGCCAGTACTTTCACCAAGTTAACCATAACCGCGGAAAACACGGCTTCTCGAGAAGATTATCCCTGCAGGGTTGCACCAATTTGGCCGTACACGTAAGAATACCCCGCCAGATGGGATGCCTCCCACCAAGCGTGGCACTCAACACAACTCAACTCTTCTTCGCATCAAGCCCAAAGCACCTTGGGCGCACGGCTAATCAAGCCCCGAAGAAAAGGGACCCTCATAGCACTCTAAGACCGTGTCCCCCTATATGCCGACTACGAAAGTTCCACCCTGCGCTGGGCTCGCAAAAACATGCATGCGGCAAATAGAAAACACGAACTAAATGAGATGATTTGGACGAGATGCGAATCGAATCAAATTGAGGGGGGCGCCCATACTCGCTTCCCACATGCGGGTAGTGCGCTCATCATGGATCAGTAGACAAGACCCTTTTCCTATTAGGGTCGACACTAGCAGGCCTCAAAACCACACAGGGCCTCCTGCCGGTGCCTTATCATCAAATTATTATTTAACATTAACATTAGCATGATTGATTGATTAAACATCGAGCCCCCAGAACATAATAAAATATAGTAACTGAAAGTAACGGGTAACAGACTCGAGCAAAACAACCTAAGCATGCTAGTAAGACACTGGCTCAATCAATAGGGTTGTAGGAGTGGGGGTGAGGCAATATCAGGGTTAAAGGATTCATGTGATAGGTTCGTAACAGAAACAACTACTACTAAGGCTAGCAGAAATAGACAACGGAAAGTATCGGTAACCAATGTTGAAAGGAACACAATGGTTCATGTGAGTGATAACTTGCCTGCAAACTCAGCAGCCGGGTACTGAGCTAGATCCTCAGAAGGGGTGCTGTAAAGATCGTCTGTCTCAACGTCGTCGTCTATCCGAGAAGAAGCAAACAAACAAGACAGAAATATAAACAATCAATATCATGGCATAGTGCACAATCAGGGGATGATGCATGTCAGGTTAATGGTTGCTTCAAAATAAACTAGCTAGCAGGGTAACACAATTTAAATGGACCCATATGCAATCAGATGGCATATGGAAAAAGGTCCATTGATTAAGTGGAAACAAATGATCTATAATTGATTAACATGTGAAAGTTTGCTTATCATGATGCATGCATGATGACAACAACAAAATAACAATAATAGATGCAAGTGGTAAAAGAATAAAACAAGTTTGGAAATTATTTGTTAAGTTGGGAAAGTTTGGTTACTTAAACATGCCACTCAAGCAATTGCTATTTTCATCAAGTTAAAGTGTTCAAAACAATTAACAAAATTTATATTTGAAAATAACATCAAATTTTAGTTGGATTACATGTTTCAAATATTGAAATAGGAGTTAGGATGAATTTATTATGACTTAAACAATATTAAACAAGTTTTAATTGAATTTAAAACAAGTTTGAATATTAGTTGAATTTTTATTTATTCAAAACATAAATTCAAATTCATATTTGAAAAGTTCATATTTTTTCTAGTTTGAAAACATATTTTGCATGTTCAAAAATAATTTATTTGGAGCAAGTTATGATTTTATCAAATTTAAATGAATTAAATAAGGATTAAATTATTTAGGCAATTTAAATTATTCAAACCATGAAACAAAATTTATATTTGAAAAGGTTATTTGAAATAGCATGGAAAACATATTTTATTTGCATTTATTGGAATAATAATGAATTAGTTATTGAATTTAGCAAATTGCATTTGAATTATTTGAATTCAAATTTGAATTGCATTTTGAAAATTCAAATCAGGGAACAAATGATACCAAAAGGTAGACAATTTAATTTAGACTAGTGTGCATATTTTATTTTCATTATTTGAGTCTATAAAATAAAAGTTATAAGGTTTTTAAAACCAGGGGCCAATCTGTTAAAATAAAGGACTAGTTTTTTATTACAGAAAATGTTTAAAACTTTTTATACCGTACTGGAACCTACCCCAGTCACTGCCAGGGGGGCCCTTGGCCTGCGCGTGCTCACGTGGCTGCTGTGTGGCTGACAGGGGGCCCTCCCTGTCAGCGTGGAGGTGGAAAAAGTTGGGGGAAAATCCCGTGCGGGAGCCAGGGCTCGATCCCGCGAGCTGGCCCTTGCGCGCACTGCCTGCTACCGCTGCGTTGCTTTCGTTTGTTGTCAGGTAACAGGGCGCGGGGAGGATAACGTTACGAACCAAGTGTTAACTGAATTTTTTTACGCGCGCAAGCAACTGAACTTCGTCAGAGATGCGATCGCCGGCGGTGAGCCGTGGTGGTGCTGCGTGCTGCTGCGATCTGGGGTGCTGGATGCGTGTGCTGGACGTGCGCAAGCAGGAGAGGAGGAGAGGGAGGAGAAAACGGTGCGCTCACCACCGTGCGTCGACGTAGCAGAGGGTCGGTGACGATGGCGTGACGGCGGCAGCTGCGACGGGGAAGAGGACGGCGGCGCGGACTCCGTGGCTCTCCGTGCTCCCTCCGGTGTCCAACAGGCAGAGGGTGGCTAGGTGGTGCGATTCCAGCACTTAGATAGGTGGGTGGAGCTGCATGGCGACGGCGGTGGGCAAAGATTCAAACGGTGGTCGCCGGTGGGGAAAAACAGAGAGGGGAAACGACGGTGGGAGGTGGCGATCGGCGGCGGAGACGAGGGGAGAGGGACAGGCTAGGGTTAGGGCACCTGCCAGGGGGGTCTAGGGTATTTATCGGGGGCTAGGTGGTCTCCTGGCCGTCGGGAGGAGATGGGTGCCGCCGTGGCGCTCTCCGATGGCCGCCGTACAGGATGACGACGCGGAAAGAATCGTCGAACCGGTACGCGCGGGTGAAACGGGCTGGGCTGCGCGCTAGTTAGAGGGTTAGGTGGGTTGGGCCGGTTAGGTGCTGCGCGCGCGGGGTTGTTCCTTCTTTTATTTTATTTTTTTGCTTTTCTGTTTTTTTTTTGTAGCAATTAGAAAAATGGAAGCAATTGTTAGGGTTTTGAGTTTTTAAAAAATTAGGGAAAATTCATGTGGGATGGTTAGCTCAACATCTACCAAAATGCCAACTTGGTTTTTGAAAATTCAAATTCTATTTGCTGTTTGTTAATTAAACCAATTTAGATGATTTTGAATATTTAAAAAATGATTATTGAAACCAACACTTTAATAGAGTGACCCAAATGTTTTAATTGGAAGCAAAGAGTATAAAAGGTTTTGGGTAATTTCATAATTTTAAAAATGGTGTTGTTTGAATGTTTTTGATGGGAATTTGAATAATTTGTTAATCAATGAATTAATATTGAAAACAATGTTTTATTTAGGGTGACCCCTATTGATTAACATAGAACACATGTGATTATAAATTGTTTGGTACTTTTATAACTTTCCAATTAGGTGTTGTTGATGATTGCTTGAGTTTGAAACCAAGTTGGAAAATAATTAATTGGAATTAAAAGCACCATTTTATTAGTTGATCAATATGGAATAATATGAAAACAAGTGGGTTGTTTTTATTTGAGATTTTTATTTGAAATGTTGTAACAGAGCAAGTATGAAATAACCATTTGAAATTGTTTGAGTTTCATTATGAAAACAATTAAGAACAGATGCAAAACAAAAGGAAACAAATGCAAACAAATAATTAAACGTGATGACATGATGCAATACTTTAATAACAAGAAATCAAACATTCTAAATGGTAGGTTTTTATACTTGGGATGTTACAATTTATCCCTGCAGGGGTGCACCAATTTGGCCGTACACGTAAGAATAACCCGCCAGATGGAATGCCTCCCACCAAGCGGGGCACTCAACACAACTCAACTCTTCTTCGCATCAAGCCCAAAGAACCCCGTGCAATTGAGCGCACGGCTAATCAAGCCCCACGAAGAAAAGGGGACCCTCATAGCACTCTAAGAACGTGTCTCCCTAAATGCCGACTACAAAAGTTCCACCCTGGCCTGGGATCGCAAATACATATGCATGCGGCAAATGGAAAACCCGAACTAAATGAGGCAATTTGGACGAGATGCGAATCGAATCAAATTGAGGGGGGCGCCCATACACGCTTCCCACATGCGGATAGTGCGCTCATCATGGATCAGTAGACAAGACCCTTTTCCTAATTAGGGTCGACACTAGCAGGCCTCAAAACCACGCCGGGCCTCCTGCCGGTGCCTTATCATCAAATTATTAATACCTCATAATTAGCAGGTTGATTGTTTAACATCGAGCCCCAGAACATAATAGAATATGATAACAGAAAGTAACTGACAGCAGACTCGAGCAAAAACAACCCTAAGCATGCTAGTAAGACACGGGCACAAGCAATAGGGTTATAGGAGTGGAGGTGAGGCAATATCAGGGCTAAAGGATACATGTAATGGGTTCGGAACACAAGCAACGATACATAAGGCTAGCAGAATAGACAATAGAAAGTATCGGTATCCAGTGTGGAAAGGAACACAATGGTTCATGTGAGTGAATACTTGCCTGCAAGCTCAGCAGCCTGGTACCGAGCTAACTCCTCAGAAGTAGTATCGTAAACCTCGTCTGTCTCAACGTCGTCGTCTATTCGAGAAGAAGCAAACAAACAACGCAAAGAGGCAAACAATCAATAACATGGCATAATGCACAAACATGGGATGATGCATGACAAGTTAATGGATGCATCAAAATAAACTAGTTGACATGGTAACATGTTTAAATGGACCCATATGCAATTGGGATTGCATATGGAAAGCCCATGATTTAGGTTGAATTAATTGATCTACAATTAACCAACATGTGAAAAATGGATTAGCATGATGCATGCATGATGAAAACAAAAGAAAACAACAATATAAGCAATTTGAAATGGAATTTACCAAGTTTGGAAAATTGTTTATTAAGTTATGAAAATGTGCTTCTTAAAGGTGTCACACAAGCATTTGTTGTTTTCATCAAGTTTAATTGTTCAAAATAGATAACAAAGTTCATATTTGAAAAGAGCACACAATTTTAGGTGGATTACATGTTTCAATTATTGAAAAAAGGAATTACAATGATTTAATTATGAATTAAACAAGTTTAAACAAGATTTAAATGAAATTAATTCAAGTATGAATATTATTTGAATTTTTATTTGTTCAAAACATTAATTCAAATTCATATTTGAAAAGTGTATACTTTTCTGGTTTGAAAACATATTTTACATGTTCAAAAATAATTTAATTTGAGCAAGTTATGAATTTAGCAAATTTAAATGATTTAAACAAGGTTTAAATTATTTAAGCAATTTTAATTATTCAAATCATGAAACAAAAATTACATTTGAAAAGGTGGATTAAAATAGCATGGAAAACATATTTTATTTGTGTTATTTGAATTAAGTTTGAATTAGTTATGCATTTAATCAAATTTAAAAGGAGTTGTTTGAATTTGAAATTTGAATACATTTGAATTGTTCAAAACAGGAAACAAATGTTGTAAACATGTAGAGAATTTAATTTGGTTCAGCAAACATATTTTATTTGCATTATTTGGATTTAGAAAATAAAAGTTATTTGCATTTTACTTCTAGGGACTAATCTGTAAATGCATTGGACTTAAATAAAAGAAAACTGGGCAGAAAATCATTTTTCACTCCGCAGTGGCTAGCTCCAGCCACTGGCAGAGGGGCCCCTGGGCCACGGTGGCCTGCGTGGTGCACAGCAGCTGACAGGGGGGGCCCTCCTGTCAGTGCCCCTCGCAAAAAGGTGGGGATTTAATTCGCAAGCGCAGGGCTCGAACCCTGGCCTGCTTCGCGCGCTTGCTGTTGCGCTACCACTGCGCTGCGATTCAGTTTTGTCAGGTAAGGGGACGGTGGGAGGTTAACGTTCAGCTGCGAGGTTTTAACTGAAACTGAATTTCAGTTTCAGAACCAGCGACAGGGAAGACGCCGGCGGTGAGCCGCTGCTGCGATGGAGGGCTGCGTGCTCGTGCTGGTGTTGCCGTGGATGCGCGCGTGCGTGTGCTTGCGAAGCGATGCAGAGAGGAGGAAGAGGGAAGGGTGCTGCTCACTCGCGAGGTCGCCGTGGCAGAGGCTCGGTGCAGAGGTGGCCGGCGACGACGTCGAGGATGGCGGCGGGGAAGCAGACCCCTCCCGTGCTCGCTGAGGTGTCCAAGAGGGAGAGGGAGCAGCGGGGAAATGATTCCCGTTGCTAGCCAGAGGTGAGGAGGGACAGGTCGCCGGCGTTCATCACGGATTCAGAGGTGGTGGCGCGGTGGCGATGTTCAGAGAGGAGAGGATCGTGGCAGAGAGAGGGAACGGCGGCGCTCTGCGAGGGAGAACGAGGGGTAGGGGTCTAGGGCTAGCAGGGAGCGCGGGGGTAGGTTCATCGGGCGTGGGCGAGCGCTGCTGGCCGTCTCTGCGCACCGTACGGCGATGTGGACAGCCGGATCGGGCGCCATACAGGTTGAAGACGACCCCGAAGAGGTAAGCAGGCCCTGGGGTGTGGTGGGCTGGTGGGCGCAGCCCATCTGGCTGGCCTGCCCACCCCTCTCTGTTTTTTTTCTGTTACTTTTTTTTTGCTGAATAGAAATAGGAAGAAAAATAATAGGTTTTGATGTTAGAAAATTTCAGGAGAAAAATTGGTATTGCTTGATTATTGTAACAGCAACAACTTGCAAGTTTAGATTTCCAAAATAATTAAATTGTGTTGCTGTTTGGAAAAAATAAGTGAATTTAATTGAATATTTGAATTAAGTGATTAATTGAAACTTAAGCAATTTAAAAGCCTTTTACAAATCATGTTTATTTGAAACAATTGATTGGAGTGATTTGTAATTTACATAAATTTCAAATGGTTGCTGTTTGGAATTTTGTTTGAATTTGAATGCAAATTGAATTAAGTGAATTATTAAAAAGAACAAATTAATAGTTTGACCTTCCCATTTTCATGGAAACAAATGGATGTTTTATTTGAACTTTTTATTTGGAAAATTGTAACAGAGCAAGTATGAAACAAAGCATTTGAATATTGTTTGAATTTCAATTGTGAAAACAAAGGAAAACAGATGCAAACAAAAGGAAAACAAATGCAATGATTAAGATGACATGATGCAAAACATTAATAAACAAGAAACAAACATTCTAGGGGTGGTTTTCATACTTGGGATGTTACATACTTCCCTCGAAGACTGTTGTGATCCCCTATACTTGTGGGTCATCAGTCCACAGTTCAATAGTGGTGTCTCTCAAGAAAAGATAAATAACATGTGTGGTGAGCAAACTACAGTTGGGAAATTGACAGAAATAAAGGTTGCATCATAGTGCATATGCAAGACATAAATATTAGTATGTGATTCATGCGAGCATTACCACAAGATACATAGACCGTCATCCAACTGCATCTATGACTAATAATCACACTCCGAATATCATCCGAACAAACATTGGGTATTAAGTTGCAAGCAACAGATAATCGCAGTAAGCAAAGTGTATAATGTAAACAATGTAAACTAAGTAAATACCGTTGTTTTCTCCCTAATGGCAACAACACATCCACCATCCGTCACGTTTTTGTCACTCAAGCACAAATGCAAAGGAGACATGAACCCACTATCGAGCATAAATACTCCCTCTTGGAGTTACTAGCATCTACTTGGCCAGAGCATCTACCAATAACAAAGACCATGCAAGATCATAAATAACATATGCATGAAGATACCATGATAGATTGATCAGAAGACATAGCATTCGACATTCATCAAATCCCAGCAAACACAACATGTAGCATTACATAAATATGATCTCGATCATGTAGGGCAGCTCACGAGATCTAAACATGAGGCGTAAAGTGGAGAAGACAACCATCTAGCTACTGCTATGGACCCGTAGTCCAGGGATGAACTACGCAAGCATCACTTCAGAGGAGGGCATGGTGGTGTAGACCCCTCCAGTGATGAATTCCCCTCCCGACAGGGTGCCGGGGAGAGCTCCAGAACCCTCCCGTCTAGGGATGACGATGACGGAAGCCTCGGGTGTTTCTCGGGGAAAAGTGGTATATCTTTAGGGTTCACGTATCGGGGGGATTATATAGGCAAAAGAGCGATGGCGGTGGACGCCCGAGGGGCCCACACCACCCCTAGACGCGGCCAGGGGGCGCGCCGCCCTATGTTGTGGCCCCCCGTGTCCCCTCTCCGAGCCTCTTCGGGACTCCGTGGAACCTTCGGGAATTCTAAGACTTTAGGGTTTCGAATTTTCCAATTCCGCGAATATTTCCAAAACAACTTTTCTAAAACTAAAAACAGCAGAAAACAAGGAACTTGCTCTGTGGCATCTTGTCAATAGGTTAGTCCCGGAAAATAGATAAAAAAGACATAAAGTGTATAACAAATATGTAGGAAATAACATGAAAACAACATGGAACATCGGAAATTAAGGATACGTTTATGACGTATCATTCACGGACACAACACTTCACGAACCAATAAATATTAATCAACCGTAATGAAGCGAAAGGACTTGACGAAAATCCCATGTGTCCTCGAGAACGTTTGGTAATTATGAGTAGAACAGCCGGCTTGTCCTTTGCTCTCAAAAGGATTAGGCCACTCGCTGCAATATTATTTACTGCATTTTATTTACTCGCACTTTATTTATATGCTATATCAAAAACCTCCAAAAACCCGTTTGCTAGTGTTTACAGTGAATCCTCTATCCAACCTGCTTGTCAACACCTTCTGATCCTCATTGGGTTCGACACTCTTATTTATCGAAAGTACTACGATACACCCCCTATACTTTTGGGTCATCAAGACTATAATCTGGCGCCATTGCTGGGGAGTGAAGTGCTATTGGTAAGTGGAATTGGTAAGAGAAACTTTTAATGTGAGTGTTGTTTTTTATTTCTATCTGCTGTTTTATTTCACTATTGTAGCATCCCAACTTTTAATAAAGATGGAATACCTGTATTATTGTGCTAGTCCCTGGATCATTTGCTAGCACCACAGTACAAGATGAAATATGATGCAAATTCATCAAATTCTATTACATCGCATGATCTAGTCTTTACAAAAATAGTATTACAACTTGCATAGTCTTAGAAGACTAGCAGAAAACAAGGACATACAGCGGAAAACATGAATAACATTGAGCCCATCTTCTTCATGTGCCACAGGCAAAACATGTTGGCGATAGTCTCGAGATCCTAAACGAAATCCTCACTCGTCTTGAAAATCATCTGCAATATGGAATATGCAGCCACAAGGGAGTCAATACAATTTAATGTATTGGAAAGTAACACTATGGTGGATATAAATGGCAAGACTAATACTACATGCTTATTTGGCTGAGTGGAGTTTTGGCTAAGTTTTGCATAAAGCCAGTTTTCTCCTATCACTTTTGTAAAACCAACTTTTCTTTTCAAAAGGGTGGCAACATTGGATTAAGATCCAAGCACCACAATATTGTTCACTTGGTCAAAATTTTACTTATTGAAATTGATGATGAGATTCTTCCGTCAATCCTTGTCCAGCTGCTCATAGTTGTCCATAACCGGGGACACGGCTAAGATCTTAGTTTGTTGACTCTGCAGAGTTTGTGCACTTTCACCTTCAGACTCAAATCAGCCCAAACATCCTATACACCATGAGTGCATTAAGGAAAGGAGAAGATTGAGACGAGATCTTTCAGAAGAAATTCCACCACTGTTTGGTTACCCGTTCCACCTATAATTATGCTACATCTGCTAGTAAGCCTAGTGAGTTCATTCAACTTAGTTGATCAAGACAGAGCCCATATGACTAAAGGCTGCACGGGAAGCTACTAAACTTAGAAGGACATAGTAATCTCTTTGTTCCTGGGTGGCCATCCTCAAGTGACAACCTCAAGTGGAATAACCCTTAGACAAGGGCCCTGAGGAAACACTCAACATAAACCAATCACATCCAAAATCCACCCAGGTGTTTCATTGAATGTTATACTTAGAATTTTTCCTCAACATCTAATAAAACAATTTGTAACATTGCATATCATCCACTAAGTTCTAAGGCTATCAAAATAACAAGGGTAAAAGAGATGGCTACACACTACTAGGATAATAGCATAGCATAATATAACTTATTAAAATCTCCTATCATGCATACTACTCAAAATCAACTAATGCATATAGAAAACAATGGGTAGTTGATGGTGTGTTACTTGCCTTGTTGAAGGTGGTGAAGATATCACACTCTCTTCTCAAAAGATCGCTGCTCTCTGTATAATCTATTCATTGAAAACACAATAACAAAATAAACAAACATTCTACCAAACAACATACAAGTGTAGAAAACATACAGAGAAACTAACATATCAAAAAGGGGTTTAACCAAGTTGACTAGGACAAGGTCAAGATTTTAGTTCAATACTTGTTAAGGAAAATCCAAGGGTTTACTTGGGATGGACAGGTTGAGTTTTGTAGAAAACTAAGTTTATTTTAACCATACTTGTCGAGGAAGTTCCAAGAGTTCACTAAGGATGTTTAGGTTGAGTTGTTAGTGACCAAACTTTATTGAAAACAATTTTTATCTAAGAAGTTCCAAGAGTTCACCAAGGTGATTTCACTATTTCAACTAAAGTATCACATAAAGTGTAACACTTAGTTGTTTTCATCAATACATTTGAGTACTCTAAGTTAGTCTTTCCATTTTGGTTTAGGGTAGGTCTAGGTTCAACAATCTTCTTAACAATAGAGAAAAAAAGATAAAGTCTTGGGATTTTCCATTTGGGTCAAGGGTTGGACAAAAACAAATTGTTATACTTCATCTTTTATGGATTGCTCCAAGTCTTCACATGCGTGTCATCTTGAAGATCATCTTCATGCTTCTATTGTAGACTTGTTCCTTGGATGGAATCTTCTCTTGGTCTTGATAGATTCTTCATGGCTTTCACTTCACTAATTGGTTTGGGTATGGGATGGGCACAAATACCACTAAGTCAATTTGAAAAGAAAGAAATGGAAGGGATAGGAAGAGGGAGGGAGATGTTTTCTTTTGGGTTTCTTCACACTTGTACTTCCTTGAGTTGCTTCAAGTTGTTGTGAAGTCCAATTCCTTTACTACAAATTCGTCAATGATGTTCTTTGTAGCTCTTCATGTTTCCATCAAGTCGAAAGGAGAAGAATAGAAAAGGGAAGGGAAAAGACTTAGAGAGAAAGGGGGTTAGTCTTCTGGAAGTTTCTCTGGTTTTCTTCTAAGTGCTTCCACTTCTTGGAGATGCTTCTGAAGTTTGTTTTATATGCTAAGTCCTTCATTGGTCTTCTATCTTCACGTTGAAAAATCTCTAGATGGTTAAGTCCTCCATTGCACTTCATGGTTCTCACAAATCCCAACTTGGTGAAATCTTGAAGCAAGCATGGGGAGACAAGAACTTGATGGAAACATTTGTACTAGTGCTTTTAGGTTCATTTGTTGGCTAAGTATAAGTTGAAACTTCACTAAGGACTTAGCCTTGGTTTCAAATAGCCATACACACATAAAACCACTTAAGCAAAAATATTTCCTAAGTCATTTTTAATATGGTGTAAAACATGTGTGTGATAACTTGGCCTAAAATACATGGGTATGGCTCATATGTGTCCAAAATTCTATGTCACTGGTTTCTATGGATTCAGGTTTCCATATGGAGCATCATTGCTTAAGAAAACATATTAAAATTATTTATAGAATTTAAACTAAGCCAAAATTGCTCAAATGGCCATATAATTCTAAATCCATTTTAAACTTGTTCAAATAATGTTTTGGGCTTATGGATCTGTTAGAACACATTCTAAGGAACCCAAAACAATTTAGTTTGCAAAAATTGGATTTACAGAATTTGAATTATGCCAAAATTCATCAAACAAGCACAATTGAATTTGAACAATTTTAAGTTTCTCAAATTTGAATTTTGCCAGTGCCAAAAGTTTCTAATTGTCAAGGGCTTTTCAAAAAGTCCAAGATTGCTAAATTTGGCTTCATGGATAAAAAGATATGATGGATTGAAGTTGCAGGGGCTAATCTGTAAAACTGCCAAAATAATTCCAGCGGGAGAAATTTTCAAATAAGGCTGGGCCACATGGCTGATCCTGATTGGGTGCTACTGCTGACTGGGCTGCTGATCGTGCAGGATGACGTGGATAAGTGACCAGATCTGGGCCACTGGATCTGGATCTAACGGTGGCATACCCCTTCGTGGGGATTCTAATCTAGACCGTCCACCTAGATCTGACGGTCACAGGAGAGGGAGGAGGCTTACCGGAGCTAAGTCGACGGAAAATGGCGGGGACGGCGGCCGGAGTTGCAGGAGCTCGACGTTGCGGCGATGCAGACGGCCTCCGGGCTTTGGGACGTGACGCGGAGGATCACCTCGACACGACGAGGCGATTGGTGATGGTGGCGTCGTCGATCTCGTCGGGGAGCAGCGGGGATGAACCGTCGGACTTGGGCGGGCGGCGGTGAGATCGGTCGCGCACCGCGCGGTCGTTCTACGGCTTGCAAAAATAAACAAGGAGGGTTAGTGTGACGCCCCGAGATCGGGCACTATGCAGATTTCAGCATTTTCGCCAAAATCCACATAATAACCGATTCCAGGTTGACACTTGTGATAACATTACAACAGTTCACGAATAATCCACAACAACAACAGAAAGGATATATACAAGACGACTCAAACGAGTCAAGGATACAACTGATACAATACAAAGATCCAAATAACAGCGGAAGAAACAACATAGTGTCCGACTACGGACAAGATACAAATTGGACTAAGAGTCCTGAAGATAACCGATGGCGTCCAATCCCTGCCCAGGCCAAGCCGGAGGGATTCCCAAGCTAACGTCGTCAGACTTCAAACCTGTTGACTGCAATGTGGAATATGCAGCCACGAAATGGATTCGTGGGTCAGTACGGTTAAGTACTGTCAAGTGGATAAAACCATACTCACAAGATACCAGCGTAACCAATCATCACAAGATACAAATACTTTGGGTACAACGGAAAGGAAGGGAGTATTGCAAAGAAACGGCAGCGGGCTGCACTAACTAACTACAGAGACGCGCTACAACATCCGGCTAAAAGAAAGGGATAAGATAGCGCATCAGAACCAACTACAACTACTCACTAAACAATACCCATCCAATGTTACCCCCTACTAAGGAAGCAACCCAAGGAAACTCGCACGGTTGATTAAGGTGACATTCATTTTTATGGTGGAGGTAATCTATATTACTAGTCAAGTTATCATCGTTAAGTGTAAGTTGTCTGAGTACTTGTTAGCCAGCACTTTCACCAAGTCATCCATAACCGCGGACAACACGGCTTCTCGAGAAGATTTAACCCTGCAGGGATGCACCAATTTGGCCGTACACGTAAGAATGACCCGCCAGGCGGGGAGCAAACCCACCAAGCAGGCCACTCAACACAACCCAACTTTTCTTCGCATCAAGCCCAAAGAACCACATGTTGTGCGTGCGCGGCTAATCGAGCCCCCACGAAGAAAAGGGGGACCCTCATAGCACTGGAAGACCACGCCGCCCTAAATGCCGACTACAAAAGTTCCACCCTGGCGCCAAGGGCTCGCACCTGCATATGCATGCATCACATGGAAAGCCCAAACTAAGTGTGGCGATTTGGACGAGATGCAAATCGAATCAGAATTGCGGGGGGCGCCCATACTCGCTTCCCACATGCGGTTAGTGCGCTCATCATGGATCGGAGGACAAGACCCTTTTCCTAATTAAGTTCGACACTAGCTGGCCTCAAAACCACACCGGGCCTCCTGCCGGTGCCTTATCATCAAATTATTATTACCCAAAACATTAACATGTTGTTGATTAAATTGAAACCCAACTATCAAACTAAACAGGTGATAAGACGAACAACAAGACTTGAGCGCAAACAACACTAAGCATGCAACTACGACACATGCCAACAAACAACAGGGTTATAGGTGTGGAGGTAAGACAATATCGTGGCAGCAGGGTAAACATGTGATGGGATCGGAACACAAGCATCGAATCATAAGGCTAGAATAAAGGCAACGGGAAGAATCGGTAACAAGCGATGAGAGGCAGCCATAGGTAGCAAGTGAGTATACTTGCCTGGAATCCAGCAAGTAGAGGTACATCCGAACTTGTCGTTGCTCACATCATCTCAGCGTCCTATCCGCGAAGAAGCAACGAACTAGAACAGACACCGGATGCAACAATTACTACTACGGCAAAAGATCCAGCATGATCAAGATATGGATGCATGACAAGTTTAAGGATACATCAAAGATAAACTAGTTGACATGGTAAACATATTTAAATGGGCCCATATGCAATTTGGATTGCATATGGAAAAGCCCATGAATTAATGTTGAATTAAATGATCTACAAATAACCATCATGTGAAGTTGATTAGAATGATGCATGGATGATGAAAACAATAAAGAAACAACAATAGCTTCAGTTTGATATGTTGTTTACCAAATTTGGAATGTTATTTATTAAGTTATGAACTTTTGCATTTTAAATGATTTAAACAAACATTTGTTGTTTTCACCAATTTTAAATGTTCAAAACAGATAACCAAATTTATATCTGGAAAGAACACAAAATTTTAGATGGAATACATATTTCATTTGTTGAATTTGGATTTTAGATGAGCAAGTTATTAAATTGACAATTTTAAATGCATTAAATAAATAATTAGTTGTTTTCAGCAATTTAACTTATTTAAAACAGAAAACAAAGTTGATATTTGCAAAGTTTAGAGAATTTTGATTGGAAAACATATTTTACTTTTCAAATTTGGAGTTAAAATGAATTAGTTATGATTTATGCAATTAAATCAATTTAAATTGAGCCGGAAGCCTAATATTTAATTTAGGAGGTTCACGTTATTTATTTACCCATCAAGATTAAATGTTGTTAACAGGGAGAGACAAGGATGTAGATGAGCTACACAATTTAAATGGAACCGGGACAATATTTAATTATCCCAACTCATTCCATATTTAATTATTAGATGATATTACTATTACCCGCACCCACAAGATGCAATGCAACACATGAATGATTTAATATGCACGATATAGATGACATTTAGAAAATAGGCATATAGGTATAGGGTTGGGTTTTGGGTTCGCACGTTGGAGAGATGATCTTCGAGGTTAACGCCGGAAACTTCGGAACGTGGAGGAAGTAGGCGTCCGTAGAGGAAGTAGTCGACGTCGAGGAAGTAGGGGAAGTAGTCGTTCTCAAACCACACGATCATCGTCGTCGAAGTAGTCGTTCAACGTCCGAAGTCGATGTAGTCGTAGTAGTCGTGGGCGAGCCGCTACCGCGTCGTCTTCGGGGTCGGAGGTGATCGTGCCGCATCTCCGGACGATGAGAAATTCATGGACGCGCACGAAGGCGGCCAACGCAAGGCGGACATGGTAGGATCTTGTCGAGGTTCCGTCACGAGGATCTTTGCGGTGAAGACCTTGTCGGTGGGATCTTGGCGGTCTCCGTTCGAGGAGGAACATGGCGACGAGGTACGGGTCGGGGTAGCGGTAGTTGTTCATGGTGGTTCTTGTTGATGCATCGTTCACGAGCTTGGTGTGCTATCTACCGAAGATCTTGACATTCATGAACATGGCACGACAACGGAGCAGCGCCAAATGGGAAGCGTGCGGACGGCAACACGAACAGTTCATGGAGGCGAACACAACAACACGGGCGCCTGCGGGCTGACGAGACCCGCATAGGCATTTCGCCGAGCATGTGTCGGAGCGCCAATCTTGCAGAGGAAATGAGTTGGGCGGATGGGATCGGGGCAGCAGTTGCAACATAGGAGCACATGACAGTGGATGTGCTGTCGGCCATGGAGGCACTCGGGTCGGGGCAGAAGCACGGTTGTCGATGACGAGCAGGGGCGTGGGGGACGTGCTTGAGTTCGTCGAGGACGGCGGTGTGGCGCTCGGTCACGGGAGCACCACCAGGTCGGGGCGCAACAGGGCCGAGGCTGGGCACGGCCATGGCGGGATGGAGCTGAGGCACGCCGGCCGGAGATGCAATGGAGGAGGACGGCGTCCATGAGGAATGGAGAGAGGGGGGAAAGGGAGCAGCAGGGGCCCGACGTGGAGGCATCGCAGACGGATGCGCCCTGGCCATGGGGGTCGGGGACCAGGAGAAGGCGCCGGAGTAGGGCTCGTCGGCGAGCTGCAGAGGACGGCGAGTTGCAGAGGATGACATGCCGGAGGGAAGGGAGCTCGGGCGCGAGGTGAGGAAGGTGAGGCCCGCGCCGCCTTGGCTGGAGCTTGGGGACGGGGAAGGGAGCCGGCGCACGAGCGAGAGGGAGGCGGCAGCGTCTGGGAGGGCCACGAGGAAGGGGATCGATCTCCTGGGCGCCTCGATGGGAACAAAGGAGAAGCCACGGGGTTGGCTCTCCTCGCGTGGGCGTGCGTGCGTTTGCGTGTGTGGTCGGTGGGCTAGGGTTTGCTAGGTTCGGGTTGGTGGCCTCCGGTTGGGCCACTCGGGCCTGGCCGATTGGCTGCCACCCAGCCAATTTTTTTTTTTGTGTGTGTCATTGTTTTCAGATCTAGAAATTGTTTGGGCATTAATAAAAATATATTGAGGCATCAAATGAATTGCAGTAGATTTTAGAAAATAAGACTTGATGAATTTTAATCTGTTTGCAAGTTTTGAATGAATGGTGATGCATGATGGTATGATGTGAATAAGGAAAACAAACAAAATCTAATGGAAGAAAAACACCGGGTGTTACAGACGACACCACTAACAAGGGATTGCGTCCCCGCAATCCACCCACTAACCCGGGAGGGGAAGAAGTTCGACTATCGATTCTTCATGCTTCCAGTTGATATCCTCGACACCACTGACAAGGGCTTCTCGACACCACTAACAAGAGATTCTTGCTCGGAGTGACAACGATGTTCTTCCACCAGGAATCTTCCGATGATCGAACCTATTAGGTTAAAGGCTTAGAAAACGTCCACCCACGTAGAATCCTAGAACTTTGAAAGATTGAGAGGAAGGGAGACTCCAAAACAAATAAGGTAGGAGGAGAAATAGAATAGAGATAAGGAGTAAACAAGAATCCTATCGAGAGGTTTCCAAAACAGGTTTTGCACAAATAGTTTTTTGACACTCTAAGAACACGACCGTTAGCGAGGTTATCCTACAGGCTTTGCGGACCCGTTGCTTCGATAACCATTCGTATCGAAACAACATCGGGAATCGGAAACCATGCTCTGATACCATTTGTGACGCCCCGAGATCGGGCACTATGCAGATTTCAGCATTTCCGCCAAAATCCACATAATAACCGATTCCAGGTTGCCACTTGCGATAACATTACAACAGTTCACGAATAATCCACAACAACAACAGAAAGGATATATACAAGACGACTCAAATGAGTCAAGGATACAACTGATACAATACAAAGATCCAAATAACAGCGGAAGAAACAACATAGTGTCCGACTACGGACAAGATACAAATTGGACTAAGAGTCCTGAAGATAACCGATGGCGTCCAATCCCTGCCCAGGCCAAGCCGGAGGGATTCCCAAGCTAACGTCGTCAGACTTCAAACCTGTTGACTGCAATGTGGAATATGCAGCCACGAAATGGATTCGTGGGTCAGTACGGTTAAGTACTGTCAAGTGGATAAACCATACTCACAAGATACCAGCGTAACCAATCATCACAAGATACAAATACTTTGGGTACAACGGAAAGGAAGGGAGTATTGCAAAGAAGCGGCAGCGGGCTGCACTAACTAACTACAGAGACGCGCTACAACATCCGGCTAAAAGAAAGGGATAAGATAGCGCATCAGAACCAACTACAACTACTCACCAAACAATACCCATCCAATGTTACCCCCTACTAAGGAAGCAACCCAAGGAAACTCGCACGGTTGATTAAGGTCACATTCATTTTTATGGTGGAGGTAATCTATATTACTAGTCAAGTTATCATCGTTAAGTGTAAGTTGTCTGAGTACTTGTTAGCCAGCACTTTCACCAAGTCATCCATAACCGCGGACAACACGGCTTCTCGAGAAGATTTAACCCTGCAGGGATGCACCAATTTGGCCGTACACGTAAGAATGACCCGCCAGGCGGGGAGCAAACCCACCAAGCAGGCCACTCAACACAACCCAACTCTTCTTCGCATCAAGCCCAAAGAACCACGTGTTGTGCGTGCGCGGCTAATCGAGCCCCCACGAAGAAAAGGGGGACCCTTGTAGCACTGGAAGACCACGCCGCCCTAAATGCCGACTACAAAAATTCCACCCTGGCGCCAAGGGCTCGCACCTGCATATGCATGCATCAAATGGAAAGCCCGAACTAAGTGTGGCGATTTGGACGAGATGCGAATCGAATCAGAATTGCGGGGGGCGCCCATACTCGCTTCCCACATGCGGTTAGTGCGCTCATCATGGATCGGAGGACAAGACCCTTTTCCTAATTAAGTTCGACACTAGCAGGCCTCAAAACCACACCGGGCCTCCTGCCGGTGCCTTATCATCAAATTATTATTACCCAAAACATTAACATGTTGTTGATTAAATTGAAACCCAACTATCAAACTAAACAGGTGATAAGACGGACAACAAGACTTGAGCGCAAACAACACTAAGCATGCAACTACGACACATGCCAACAAACAACAGGGTTATAGGTGTGGAGGTAAGGCAATATCGTGGCAGCAGGGTAAACATGTGATGGGATCGGAACACAAGCATCAAATCATAAGGCTAGAATAAAGGCAACGGGAAGAATCGGTAACAAGTGATGAAAGGCAGCCATAGGTAGCAAGTGAGTATACTTGCCTGGAATCCAGCAAGTAGAGGTACATCCGAACTTGTCGTTGCTCACATCATCTCAGCGTCCTATCCGCGAAGAAGCAACGAACTAGAACAGACACCGTATGCAACAATTACTACTACGGCAAAAGATCCAGCATGATCAAGATATGGATGCATTACAAGTTTAAGGATGCATCAAAGATAAACTAGTTGACATGGTAAACATATTTAAATGGGCCCATATGCAATTTGGATTGCATATGGAAAAGCCCATGAATTAATGTTGAATTAAATGATCTACAAATAACCATCATGTGAAGTTGATTAGAATGATGCATGGATGATGAAAACAATAAGGAAACAACAATAGCTTCAGTTTGATATGTTGTTTACCAAATTTGGAATGTTATTTATTAAGTTATGAACTTTGGCATTTTAAATGATTTAAACAAACATTTGTTGTTTTCACCAATTTTAAATGTTCAAAACAGATAACCAAATTTATATCTGGAAAGAACACAAAATTTTAGATGGAATACATATTTCATTTGTTGAATTTGGATTTTAGATGAGCAAGTTATTAAATTGACAATTTTAAATGCATTAAATAAATAATTAGTTGTTTTCAGCAATTTAACTTATTTAAAACAGAAAACAAAGTTGATATTTGCAAAGTTTAGAGAATTTTGATTGGAAAACATATTTTACTTTCCAAATTTGGAGTTAAAATGAATTAGTTATGATTTATGCAATTAAATCAATTTAAATTGAGCCGGAAGCCCAACATTTAATTTAGGAGGTTCACGTTATTTATTTACCCATCAAGATTAAATGTTGTTAACAGGGAGAGACAAGGATGTAGATGAGCTACACAATTTAAATGGAACCGGGACAATATTTAATTATCCCAACTCATTCCATATTTAATTATTAGATGATATTACTATTACCCGCACCCACAAGATGCAATGCAACACATGAATGATTTAATATGCACGATATAGATGACATTTAGAAAATAGGCATATAGGTATAGGGTTGGGTTTTGGGTTCGCACGTTGGAGAGATGATCTTCGAGGTTAACGCCGGAAACTTCGGAACGTGGAGGAAGTAGGCGTCCGTAGAGGAAGTAGTCGACGTCGAGGAAGTAGGGGAAGTAGTCGTTCTCAAACCACACGATCATCGTCGTCGAAGTAGTCGTTCAACGTCCGAAGTCGATGTAGTCGTAGTAGTCGTGGGCGAGCCGCTACCGCATCGTCTTCGGGGTCGGAGGTGATCGTGCCGCATCTCCGGACGATGAGAAATTCATGGACGCGCACGAAGGCGGCCAACGCAAGGCGGACATGGTAGGATCTTGTCGAGGTTCCGTCACGAGGATCTTTGCGGTGAAGACCTTGTCGGTGGGATCTTGGCGGTCTCCGTTCGAGGAGGAACATGGCGACGAGGTACGGGTCGGGGTAGCGGTAGTTGTTCATGGTGGTTCTTGTTGATGCATCGTTCATGAGCTTGGTGTGCTATCTACCGAAGATCTTGACATTCATGAACATGGCACAACAACGGAGCAGCGCCAAATGGGAAGCGTGCGGACGGCAACACGAACAGTTCATGGAGGCGAACACAACAACACGGGCGCCTGCGGGCTGACGAGACCCGCATAGGCATTTCGCCGAGCATGTGTCGGAGCGCCAATCTTGCAGAGGAAATGAGTTGGGCGGATGGGATCGGGGCAGCAGTTGCAACATAGGAGCACATGACAGTGGATGTGCTGTCGGCCATGGAGGCACTCGGGTCGGGGCAGAGCACGGTTGTCGATGACGAGCAGGGGCGTGGGGGACGTGCTTGAGTTCGTCGAGGACGGCGGTGTGGCGCTCGGTCACGGGAGCACCACCAGGTCGGGGCGCAACAGGGCCGAGGCTGGGCACGGCCATGGCGGGATGGAGCTGAGGCACGCCGGCCGGAGATGCAATGGAGGAGGACGGCGTCCATGAGGAATGGAGAGAGGGGGGAAAGGAAGCAGCAGGGGACCGGCGTGGAGGCATCAGAGACGGATGCGCCCTGGCCATGGGGGTCGGGGACCAGGAGAAGGCGCCGGAGTAGGGCTCGTCGGCGAGCTGCAGAGGACGGCGAGTTGCAGAGGATGACAGGCCGGAGGGAAGGGAGCTCGGGCGCGAGGTGAGGAAGGTGAGGCCCGCGCGGCCTTGGCTGGAGCTTGGGGACGGGGAAGGGAGCCGGCGCACGAGCGAGAGGGAGGCGGCGGCGTCTGGGAGGGCCACGAGGAAGGGGATCGATCTCCTGGGCGCCTCGATGCGAACAAAGGAGAAGCCACGGGGTTGGCTCTCCTCGCGTGGGCGTGCGTGCGTTTGCGTGTGTGGTCGGTGGGCTAGGGTTTGCTAGGTTCGGGTTGGTGGCCTCCGGTTGGGCCACTCGGGCCTGGCCGATTGGCTGCCACCCAACCAAAACATTTTTTTTGTGTGTGTCATTGTTTTCAGATCTAGAAATTGTTTGGGCATTAATAAAAATATATTGAGGCATCAAATGAATTGCAGGAGATTTTAGAAAATAAGACTTGATGAATTTTAATTTGTTTGCAAGTTTTGAATGAATGGTGATGCATGATGGTATGATGTGAATAAGGAAAACAAACAAAATCTAATGGAAGAAAAACCCCGGGTGTTACAGTTAGGGGGTACGCCAGGTCCTGGGGAGTCCAGAGGGACTGAGAGGGGCGACGCTTGGTCATCACCTTCGCCGGAATCGGGCAGGGACAGCTGCGGCTATGCGGACTCCGACGAGCGATTTCTTCGTTGTGGCAGCGAGATGCGGAGAGATGGGAGAGGGGTTTTGGAGAGGGGCTCGGTGGCTATTTATAGCGGGTAGAAGGGAAGGCAATCGGAGCCTTAATGGCGCGAAATCATCCGGCGAAGAATCGGCCATGACAGGGTTCTTTCCAAACAGAGGAAGAAGAAGATGATGTCATGGGTGACGTCATCCATTCTTTTCTTTTTATTTCCGTTTATTTAATTAATTCATAACTTCTGTTTTAAGTATCCAAATGACATGAAACAAAATTCTAAATTCTTTAAATTTCAAATACTTTCCAACAGTATCATTTTTGAAAACAATTCAACATATTTTATTTTTGAAATTTGGAAATACTAGACACAAATCCCTCAACTGAATGAGGGGGAAACGAAGAATGACTTGGTGAAGTTGCAGATCGGGGCCTTCTCCTTCAATCCTCCAAAGACCAACGAGTTTAGGTGGATGAAATGGGAGATCTCTTGCTTTAGGTGAGCTAAAAAATGGTGGACTCTGTATTCTGGACGAGCTACCTCATGTTGAAGAAGGCAGTGGTTATTTATACCTTCTCACAATTGTAGCCATTTGGAGCCGATGGCAGAGAATTGGGGGTCGGATTATCCGGGTTAAGCTGGGGCCGGATATTCCGGTCATCTGAATAATCCAACGCTTTCTGAAATTTTCGGACCAAATATCCGCCTAAGTAGAGGCTCACACACTTCAGTCCTTAGTCATTTTCAAATCTCCGGTGCCCCCCAAATATCCGGCCAAATATCTAGGGGTGTTCTGCAAGCCGCGTTATTTTTCCTTAGCAGTTTTTCCAGGGGGCGAATTATCCGGTGTCCTGCTATCCCGGATAATCAGGTGTTAGCTGAAATTTTCTGTTAGATTGACAGAGAGAAATCCTTTCCCCTAAAACTTTGTGTATCGATGCAGCTAAGATAAAATATTGTTAAACCTACGATAATTAGCATCCAATTAGATCAAATCTAGTGTTGTTGCCTAACACACAAAACCTAGAGGAAGACAAGAAATATTCTTTCAATTATATGGTGCTGGAAGAGTTTTAGGCAAAAATCGATAAGGGGGGAAGTGCCGGAGGGGAGGGAGGGCAGAATTGGCCCCATGGACGCACCCACCAAGTGGGGGCTGGCAGGTGGGCCCTAGGGCTCCTAGGCATGGCGCATAAATCCTCCCAAATTTATTCCATAATTAGTTTGAGGGAAAAAGGAAGGGGGGAGTTGGACTCCAATTGGAGTCCAATCCGATTCCTCCTAGGAGGCTTAGTGCAGACTGCCTTAGGGAATCCAAACCTACCTCCCCTCATTGGAAAGCCTCCTCCTCATCCCACTATATAATGCCAGCCCCTCCCTCACTGGGAGGACACACAATTGGCTTTCAGGCCTCTCTCTCTCTCTCTCTCTCTCTCTCTCTCTCTCTCTCAGAATTAGATCATCTAATTAGAGATCCTCTAATTGAATCAGAGCCTCTAATTAGAGATCTAATTGCATTAGAGCTTCTCATTAGAACCCTCTAATTGGTTTAGGGATTCTTCTAATTGAGAGAGGATGATCATCTCTCGATTAGATCTAACTCTACTCTCTCTCCCTCTCTCTCTCTCCCATGTGTTGGGATATCTCCACCTTAATGTGAACCCGCGATGCCTAGTCTAGGACGGCGAAATGCTGCAAGACTTTGGCGGAAGTACGTGAGCGAGCTCTTAGAGGGGTAACACGTGATACCCTCACTCTGCTGAATCCAGAAGGTGGGATATAGAGAATCAGCAATAGTCCCAACGCTAGGCTTAGCCGCGAGACTCTTCATCAGGCATCACCGACATCATCATCGACACTCGTTCCGCGCTTCGTGTTGGTAACGAATCAGATCTATCCACGCCTTTGCATTCATAGTAACTCCTGTGTGTTTCGTAGGACATTTTTTTAAAATTCTGCTACGTAACCCAATAACAAGGACATGCCATCTTCCAAGTGTAAGCCATTTGCACTGAATCATTGTTGGAAATTGCTCCAGCGAAGCGAGAAATAGAAGTTGAGGGAGCAAGAACCCCCAAAAGGGATGCTACCAAAGTGGAAGATGAAGATGATGACCCCAATGGAGAAAGAAACAAAGGAATAGGCCCGATGGCAACAAAAAGGCCAAGGAGCCAAGCCAAGGCATCAAGATTGAGGGAGAATATAAATCATATGGTGCTACCAAATAAGGCCATGGTGGCCAAGACATTGGAAGTAAAGAAGGAGATGGCCAAGAAGAAGGCCCAAGAGAAGCAAAAGAAGTGTAAAGTGCTCCGGGAAGAGGGTTGCGCAAGACCGCCATCGAAGAGATAAGAGGCAAAACCGAGGAGAACAAGTCCGTGGCCAAACTCCTTGCCGAAGAGAACAAGATAATGATGATGAACCAGAATGAGATGAATGACTTAACCAAATAGTGGGGCATGCCATAGCAAGGAAGTAAATCTTGGAGCGAATGGGACTAGCTATGATAGGTAGATGCCATGTTGTGCCAAGATTTGCCCGTGTTGGTGGCGGCGGCGGCTTGAAGAATGGCGGTGATAATTGATTTGACGATGATGAAGTGAGAATTTCGACGAGATTTGTTTGGACATGGTGCGAAACTACATTCATTGCCGTGTACTTTTGTCTAAACTATTTTATTTGTTGAACTTATGTCATAATTGTGATGAATTCGACATAATTGTGCTGAAATGGTTAACTTTGTATTTTACCGCTCGGATTTGTTGGATTTGTGGGTTCTCTTACGCCGGTGCCGAATTCAGGTAAAAAAATAAATACATATTTCGTGTACTGAACACCGCGTTTACGGTTCCGCGCTTTTTAATCACGGGTAGACATGGTCTAAGAAACAATACGTTACCAAAGTGCTTACCATTACATCGTCGTATGGTTTAAGAGACAATATGTTACCGAAGTGCTTACCATTAGATCGTCGTAAATGTGCTCCATGACTACTACTAGATGATCATGATCGCCTTCCAATCCGTGTAGTACAGGCTACCGAAGGACCCGCGGGCGACGCGCATCGACTCCCGTGTCCAATCCCGCCCCGGCGCTTCTATGGCCGCAACCACCGGGGCCAAATCCAAAGCCAAAAGACGAACGAGCGCACCGCACCACACCAACCAAACCCCCCAAAATCCAAAGCCGAACGAAGCAAAACTGAACCATTTTCTCCCCACGCACGAACTCGTCGTCGCCGCCGCCTCCACCCCGTGGCCCTCCCCACTCTGTTTCCCCACCACACCAAAACCCTAGCCGCCCAGGGTCCAGGGTCCACTCCCCCTCCCCGCCGCCACGACGGCCGCCTAGATCCCCTGGATCTCGCGCGCCCTAGGCTTCCGGCCTCCCCCGCACCCTCGCCGCCGCCCCAGACGCCGTGCGATTCGGGGGCAGGGCTCTGGCTGGCCCCACCATGCCTCGGACCTCGCGCCACAGGTCGCACCGGTCGCACAGGCGGGGCGGGTCGGCTGAGCGGTCGGAGTCCGACGGCGAGGATGCGAGCGGCCCTGGCGCGCGGGAGGAGGCCTCGGCGGGGGCTAGGGTTCCGCGAGATCCCGAGCCGGAGAGGCGCAGGTCGTCGTCGGGGAAGGATGTGGTGAGCTCGGGGAACGGCCACGCGGAGCACGGAAGGAAGAGAAAGGATAGGGTCGAGGAGACCGTGGTGGATGTGGTCAGCGACCGGTGGAACAGCGGCGTGTGCGAGGATCACTTGGTCGAGAAGAGGTCTAAGAGTGAGGTGTTTGGGCCCGTCGATGTGGAGAAGCTGGGGGAGAAGCCCAAGGTTTCGGGGGATGAGTCCAAGAAGCCAAGTAAGCGGACGGTGGTACTGGATGAGAGGGTTGAAGAGGTTGTCTCCAAGAGTGATTCCGGGAAGCGGCGGTCGGAGAAGGAGAAGGAGTTGGGGAGGAGGGAGAGTGGTGGGCAGTATAAGGATGACAGAGATAGGGACAGAGATAGGGACAAAGAGAGAGAAAGGGAGAAAGAATGGGAGAGGCTGAAGGAGAGAGAGAGGGAAAGGGGCCGGGATAGAGATAAGGAGAAGGAAAGAGAACGCGAGAAGGAGAGGGAGAGAGAACGGGAGAGGGAGAGGGAGAGAGAACGGGAGAGGGAGCGTGATAGGGAACGGGAACGTGAGCGGGAGCGTGACAGGGAACGGGAGCGTGAGAGGCAAAAGGATCGGGAGAGGGACAAGAAGGACTATGATTCCAAGCATGAGAGGTATGAAGATGGCAGTACCAGGAAGAATGGCTCCAAGTCTAGTAGAGTGGAGGAGGAGGGCTATTCATACAAGAGACACATTGAGATCAATGGTAAGGTAACCCTTGGTTGGATTGTTCCCGGCAATGCCGATAATATACCTGCGACCTGTGTGTTTAGTTATGCATGATTACTAATTTGCTTAACATTACTTGGTTTGATACTCTGGTTACATTTGGTCTTAGTGCTTTGCTGCACCGTCATTTTAATTGTATGATAAATATTTCTAAATTCTGACACATGAGAAATTGTGAACTTGTTCATTTTTCTAATTGGTTGTACCGTGGGCCGTCTTTTGTTATTGTTGAAGGGCCATTTGTCAATCTAGTTTCTGTGTTTTTTTGTCCTTTGATTCCATCTTACCTGTATGGTGAAGCAAACTGCTGAAAATACAACCTGTACAACCATAGAAATTATGATAATCTTATTTCACATTTTTTTACTTAGCATTGCAGCACTGATACCATCATACCAAACAGGTTATTAATGCGGTAAGGCGTCCCAAGGCGTTTGACCTCTGCCTTATCGCCTAAGCGTCCCTAAGGCGATGCCTTAAAAACCATGATACCAAACTGTCCAAACAAACTGAGAGCCTTACCATATTCATATCATGCGATTTTACTTAAAACCCATATTTTTCTACATCTGGTTTAGCATTTTTTGGTATGGGTAAGCATATATATTAGTGTGTGAATTGTGAAGTTGTGAACAAATCACTTGTTTAGTTACTTAATTTACTTTTTGTTTGTTCATTGCTCCCAGCCTCTACATGTATATTTGGTTCTTTATTATCCCTCCTTTGTGTTTCTAAAGTTGATATTTTGGAAACAGAAACTCCAGCTAAAGAGAGACACAGTAATCCTGACAGGGAGACTGATAAACACAGCCGAAGAAAAGATGACAGTGAAGACAAGGATAAGTGGCCAACTGACAATAGAGACAGTGATGACAGGAAGACTCTGTCCAGGTATGATCATGGTAAGGTTAGGAGTTCCAAGGAGCAAAGGTTTGATGATGAAAAGTATAAACAAAAGGACAAAGATGATTATGAGAGGGATAAAAGGCAGCAAGATGACAAGGGTCGGGATGAGCGCATGACCCGGGATCATGGAAGTGATAGGGCTGATTATAACAGCACAAAAGATGGGCACAGAATTTCGGAGGGCCATTACAGAAAGGATATGGCTCAAGACGGTGATCGTTATGATGATTATGGTAGTAGGTATAAGGAAAACAGGGGGAGAAAAAGGCCACCTGAGGAAAGTGAGGAACAATATGATCTGAAAACTCCAAGTGCACGTGAGCAACGTGGTACTTTGGAAAAATCTTCAGGCAGCGGTCGACTTGATTCTCGAGTTGAAAGAGCAAGGTCTGAACATAGACATTCAGAAAATGTTGATTCTAGTCCGAGTAAAGTCCATGCAAGAACTTCACCTGGCTCAAATCCTCATCCTGAAAAAGATCAAAGCTGGTAACATATCTTCTCTATTGTTAGACATGTGAAAACTATGTAGTCATCTTTAGCTTTGTAACTCTTGGTAGATTGTAGCTTTGTAGTTGTATCTTCTCCTGGTCGTGGAACTATCATGTTCCACTTTAGAATCATAACTAACTTAAATAGTGAGGTGGTATCTTTTTGTCACGTATATTTATTGATTGCATAAAAGGTTTACCCATGGAATTTCCTTCATAGATAGGCGTGAATGAGTTACTGTATATCACTCAAATATAACATATTGCATGCCCAGTAAGGTTTCTATATGGATTTGGTTGCTGATTCGCAGCATTAGTTGGTGTCCTTTAGAGTGAAATTAATCTCTACAACTCTTGAGTCTACTATTGGTCATGGATGTTCTGGTAGGAGTATAACTAGATGTTATTATTGCGATTAATAAGGGTGGGAAATGGATATAGCTTATCTACAACTCAAATGTAAGAGCTTTTTTGGGGTGGAATTTAATTGTTCATGTTTGTCCTGCCCATATAATGCTGTAGACTAAGGAAAGTCTAGGAATGCTTGTGCTGTGATCTCGACTCTAGTTTTTGTTTTTGGTTGATAAATATTGCAGGAATTTGTAGGTAACAAGAACGTTCTGATGCAGTTCATGCTGTCTGCATTTCTTTTTAATGCTAGTTTCTTCTGGCATGAAACTAATCAATAATTTCGTCTGCAGGCATGGATCTAAACTGACAGATCATACAAAGAGAGAGATACCATATGATGAAAGAAGTATTCGACCAAGAACATCTTCAGGCAGAGAACGGACACCTGCTTCTAGACTGCGTGACAGGGATACAGATAATTGGTCTTCAGAAAGGATCAAACAAAAGGATGATATCCAGTCACGTGACATACCATTGGAAATTTCTACATCGTCACAATATGATCGAACACCAAGGAAAGATACACATCCTTCACCAAAACAGCTATCTGATAAATCCCCATCTTCAAACGACCAAAGATTTTCAGGTAGGCTTGGTGGTGGTCGTAGTCTTGATAATAAAGGGGAAAGGAGTGCCCTGACTAAGTACAGAGACAGAGATGGTGATTTATCCTTGGAACGGTCACTTCATCAAGATCGAACACCAGCTAAAATCCCATACAGAGAGCCAACACCTTCTGCTTCATCCATAAGCAGAGGTGGCCATTTTCCAGGAACATCTCCAAATCAGCCACTGATGCCACCTGCGAGGCACAGAAGTGATGATTCTTCCTTCTTGGGTTCACATGATGATGACCGTAGACCTCAGAGCGGAGATAGAAGGTTCCATGGCCATCAGAAGAGGAATGATATGAATTCTGGACGAGGCCATGGGCATGCCTGGAATAATGCACCGAGCTGGCCTTCTCAAGTTGCAAATGGTTTTGTCCCAATGCAGCATGGTGCTCCTGGATTTCACCCTTCTGTACATCAGTTTCATCCCCCACCAATGTTCAACCTTAGGCCCCAAATGAAATTGAACCAAGCAGGAGTTTCATATCCTATGCATGACACAGTCGACAGGTTTTCACCCCACATGCGCCCATTTGGGTGGCCTAATTCACTGGATGAATCATGCCCCCCTCACCTACAAGTTTGGAACGGTGGCAGTGGTGTATTTGGGGGTGAACCCTATATGTATGGTCGGCAAGAGTGGGATCAGAACAAGATGCATGCTAGCAGCAGAGGTTGGGAGGCAACTGGTGATGCATTGAAGGGGCAAAGTGAATTGCCTGACACTGAATTTCCTGTTGCTAAAAAGGAGGCTGACTGTTTAGCAATCCCTGTTTCAGAGTCTTCCGGTGGACCGTACAATCCCAATCCTCATACTGAGCAGAAAGATACGGAGCATCTGATTTCAGAAAAGCATGAAACAAAGGGCGATACTAAAAGTGCTGTAAAAAACTTGGAATCTCCCCAAGGAACAACACTCAGGGCTTCCATGTTATCAAGTAATGGTACTGCAGTATTTTCTAAGAACTATTTATCAAGAATTAGTGTTTCACATGATCTTGTCGAGTCTGAGTTGTACAAAAGATGCACATCCCTGCTGGGAGAACTGGGCATAGCAAATGGTCGCCCCCAGGTGACTAGGAATGGGTGTATTCAGGTATTAAGTGGTTTTATTTGTCGCATCTGTTTTCTCCAATATGGTTTTTCTGTCCTCTGATAATGATTATGGCATTTTTAACAGAATGATGGAAATGCTGGAAAGATAACTAGAGAACATGGAAGCCCCAATCTGTTGGGTTTATTTTATCTGAAAAACAATGATGCTATTTTTCAGGCAAGTTCTAGCTTATCTACTCTTGAAGATCTTATTCAAAATTTGAAAGCAGTAATTCATTTTATACCTAGAGTATGTTTTTGTAATGTATGCTAAGTCTTGCCTATCAATGTATTAACATGGGTTTGTATATCTCTTTTACTATCACAGAGAGCTATGAACCTTCACAAGAATCAGGCAGAAAAAGCTGTGGCTCCTACCCAAGCATTTGAGGAAACTGACGGGAAAATGGATTTAGCAGAAGATAATCGCGATGACACAGAAGAGCTTGAACGTACTCCACCAAAGGAACAGATGGTGAGTAACCCTGGTGATGGCTTTGGGGTGGTGACACCTCTAGCAACTACAGTATCTGGTGCTGTGGATTCACTTCCAGCAGTACCAGAATCTGGAGATGTGGATGCGCCTCCAGCAATAACAGAATCTTGTTATGGGGAAGCACGTCCAGCAATCTCAGAACCTGAAGACACCGAGATGGTGGCATATCCCGTAACCAAAGGACCTGATGAAGATACGGAGGTTGTGGCCTCTCCAGCAATAGCAGAACCTGACAAAAACATGGAGGATGTGGCACCTCCAGCAATTGCAGTACCTGTTGATGGCCAGGCAGATGGTGCACCAGAATTAATCATTGAACATAGTGATATCTTGCAGGAGGCTCCTTCAGCCATCGAAGAATCAGGTGATTCAATGGAGGTTGTGCCACCAGCCGTCACAGAACAATCTGGCCAAGGAAAGGATGGTGCTCCTGCTGTTGCTTGCCCTCCTAACTGTCAAGAGACCGTCTCCATCATGCATGCAGGAGTTGAGAAGGATATGAAAGGAGATACTGATGATATCCCCGAGGATGTCGCGATGAATGCATCTAGTTTTGTTTCTGGGGATGTTATTGCAGGTGACGCTCAGGATTGTGAAGGTTTGTTGGTGGAGGGTAGGGTAAATTTAAGCCGGATACCTTATTCTCCAGAAAGTACACATTGAAACTCCTTTCATTTCATTTCATTTTTAATTCCTTTTTCTCGGAGGGTTTTGTGCCTTCCGCTTGAAGTTATTTGAGTTGCATCGGTTTTTTATTTACTATCCAGTGTTTTCACCGTCAGTGCAGTTTATGCCGGTGGGAACATAACGTGCCTGGATACAGGAGCAGCTGGTGGGGCATGTGCTGTCGTTCAGGCGCTGCATATGCCCTTTGAGCATTGTTCCATGTCTTTACGCGTGCTCGTACTAGTAACTATAGCCAAGCGCTTTCCATTGCACTTATGGGTAGCATCGTGTTATGGAGAAAATTTCCCATTACAACTTGGTCTGCTTGCGTATAAGTATTTTGTGGGGCTACAGTTAGTATGGGATAAATATTGCAACACTTAGTAAGGTAGGTACTAGAAAGAATCTACTTGCACCTTTTGGTTCAGAATACACGTCGTTTTACAAGTTGTGCCGGTCAAACAATTTTCAGCTCACTACTGTTATATATAGACCAAAATTTCAGCAACATGATACTTCTCGGAAGGAAACCTAGGAGTTCTTCGCTTCTCAAAATCTAGAATAAATTTTGTATTTGGCGGCATGTTATTGGTGAGAATTGTTTTGTATGTAGCTCGTGTTCACTAGTAGTTTAGTACTCCCTCCATCGCAAAAAGAATGTCTTAACTTTATCCAAATTTACATGCAGATTTATACCAAGTTGAGACATCTTTTTTTGACTGAGAGTCTATTTTTTATATAATGATGAGGTAGAAAATAAAGATCTTGAAATGGAAAATAATTAGTGGATGATTTGTGCTAGGCGTAACAAAAACGATTATTTGTTGACTTGGATAAGGGCACGTTGCCTCGTTATCCGCCACCATGAGATGGAAGAAACATACTCCCTTCGTATCAAAATACAAGATGTTTTAGCATTTCCTAGACAATATGTACATTTTTTTTTTTGCAAGGTAATACTGACAGGATAGTATAATCCTATGCAAAAGACCGGCGCCTGTCCATCTTCTTCGGCACCACTAAGAGAGAGAAGACAAATCACCTCTTCATCTGAGCTCGACGCGGCTCCATCACTGATTTGCACCTTTACGGACCTCCAAAATAGTTTGCCAGAAGCAAAATCATTGTCGTTGAACGAATCAGACCGGGGCAACGTGTCCCCGGACACGCCATCGAAGTCAAGAACTGACATCCCCGCACGACTACAACGTCGAAGGAAGAAACCAGAACTGACAGCTTCTATCCACAAACCCAGCACAAGATGCACCATCTTCCAGCTATTAACTGCGCAGGCAGCCGTCTGCGCGTACTCCCGGATGAAAAATCCTCCCTGCTCCACTATGACGCCGGAGACAACGCCGCAGCAACGGGGACAGAACAGAAGGAGACACACCCGATGGGATCGCCGCCACCGCCTCGCCGATACCATCCATGAACCCTAACGCCACCGATCTGAAAGATCGGCGAACACACGATGCCATCAACTCCGAGACGCCGTCTTGAAGGACGCCGCCGGTGTGGGAGTGGAGTTGAGACAGATTTATTCGTCGAAGCGCCGCTCCCACCACCCCAACGATGCTCCACAACCTACAAAACCAAACCCTAACTACAAAACGGAGGAACGAGGTCCCCCTCTCTCATGCCGCCGGAGCGGCAATCGGAGAGAGAGGGGACCAACGCCGTGGCCGGTGGAGATCAGGGGTAGAAGGTCCTCTCCCTAGTCGCCAAGCTCCCGACGGCGGCTAGGTTAGGAAAACTTTGTCGCTCCCTTAGACAATATATACCTAGACATGTTTTAGTGTAAGATGTATATAAATCTACACACTAAAACATGTCTACATACATTATATCTACAAAATACTGAAACATATTATATTTTGATACGGAGGGAGTACAAAGCTGCTGAAAGGCAAAACATTATCCTCCAGATATCTAGCCCGTTGGTAAGGGCTTGGAGGGCATCTCATCTATCCAAGATGTAGATTTTTGTAGGTTGGACATGGATTTAAAACTAGCTCCATCGATACATATCTACTGGAAAAGTAGGACCCATATATAAATGAGACATACTCGTTCCGTCCTCAAATAAGTGTACCTCTAACATTAGTGTTGGTCAAACTTTTTAAATTTTGACCAACTTTATAGAAAATAACATCAACATATATGATACGAAATACGTGTATTATGATAGTACATTTCAAATGGGATCTAATAGAATCTCTATAAAATTGGTCATGCCTATTTATTGTCATAAATATTGTTACGTTTTCCTATAAAATTGAACAAACCTTAAAATATTTTATCTCCATAAAATGAAAATGAAAACGTATGCTTATTTGAGGACGGAGGGGTATACTATAGTATGCATTAAATCCTAATTCTAATCCAAAAGTCTCCCGACACCCATTGACCCCAAATCTGTGCCTAATTAGGACTAACACTAATCACTTATTTAATACTTCATCCGTATCAAAATGTAAGTTGTTTTACCTTTTCCTAGAAAAAATGTATCTAGACATGTTTTAGTGTGTAGATTCATATGCATCTTACACTAAAACATGTCTAGATACATTTTATCTAAGAAAAGCTAAAACATCTTACATTTTGAGATGGAGGGAGTACTTTTCATGGCACTAGGGCATATACCCACACATGCAGACTTGCCCTCCTTCTCCAGGAGCGTCTGAAAGGACATTTGTTCCTAATCTTATTTCGGTGTTTGATCACAACATATGGAAGGCCTAATGTTTTCCCTAAGTATGTTCAGGCCTATCATGGAGAAATGCAATCATATACTTCTTTGGATGTCCATGAGATTGACAACAAAAAGAGAGAAAAGAAAAGAGAAAAGGAAGAAAAGAAATAGGAAGGGGAGAAGAGAAAACAGGGGAGCCGGCCTCCCTGGCCGGGCTCCCAGGCCGGGTTGCTCGGGCACTGCCCCGACCCCGTTTCGTCTCCACGCCGGCCTAGACAGGCTCCCAGGCCGCGCTGCTCGGGCGCTGCCCCGACCTCGCCTTGTCCCTACGCTGGGCACCAGGTCGGGTGGTCCGGGCGCTGCCCCGGCCCCGCTTCGACTCCACGCCGGCCCCAGGCCGGGCCAGCTCCAGGCCGGGGTGGGAAGGGGCGCGCCGGCCCCGCAGTGGCTCGAGGCCGGAGTGGGAATGTGGTGCTGCCCCGACCGCCCTAGCCGGCCTGGCCGACCCCCCAGGCCGGTGTGCGCTGCTGTGAAGTGGGTCCCCCCCCCCGAACGACCGATTTCTCCTCCAGTATAAAAGGAGCTCTTCTCCTACCTTTAGAAGTTGTCAATTACACTCACTCACTCCACCATTGATTGACCAAGCTCAAGCTCAAGCATCTCCCCAAATCCCCAACCAAAGCTCGTGATACTTTGGGATTTGGAGGAGACATCCCCGATCTACAACTCCACCAAGCCGATTAGAAATCACCCCACTCATCCTTTCGGGATCTCGTAGTTCTTAGTTCATCGGAGCCAATAACCTTGTTGCTCTTAGCTCATCGGAGATCAGAGCCTTGTTGATATCCCCGGAGCTCTTGTGCTCGTGGATCTTGTTTCTCGGAGTCTTGGTGGCTCTCGGGATTTGGTGAGGACCCTCCAAAGTTGTGGAGTGTTCCTCATCCTTGTAAAGGTTCTAGTGGTCAACCTCAACGACAACATAGTGATTCGAGTCTCTCCACATCGGTGGAAGGACTCGAAGGAGATACGGTGTGCCATTTGAGGGCTACTCGGTGTTCCACATTGGTGGCACCGCACCGCTCCAACGAAGATTAGCTTCCATTGGGAAGTGAACTTCGGGATACATCTCCGCGTCATTGTGTTCGGTTATTCCTCAACTTACATTTACTTGTTGCTACTAGCTTAGTTATATATTCACCTCGTGCTAGTTGTACTTGCTCAACATATATGATTGTTCACCTAGTTGCATAATCTAGACAATCTATATTTGAGCATTATCTTGTTAAATCGAAAAAGAAGCTAAAATTTGTAGTTAACCTATTCACCCCTCCCTCTAGTTAACCTCTCGATCTTTCAATTGGTATTAGAGCCTCGTCTAATCAATCTAAAGAAAATGTTGTCTTAGATGAACATGGAAACCCCATTCCATCTAAGGAAGGGTTCGCAACATCGGCACCCGAAAGTGCTAGTGGTGGAAATTCTTTTGGCTTTGCTTATAACAATCTCCAAATGTTTAACATACACATGTTAATCATCTTGGTCCACCTCCTATGGTAGATAGGAATCGTTTTACTAATTGGAAAGATTCCATGAAGTCTTACATGTGCAGCTCTTCAATGCAAATATGGAGAATTGTTAATAAGGGTTATGAGCCAAAGGACCCCAAGAACTTAAGCTCAAGTGACATCATAGATGAGCAACTCAACACTCATGCCATGCACATGTTGGAGAAGGCAATGGAAAAGGAAGGAGTCGAGCACATCCGGTCCTTCTCAAGTGCAAAGAAAGCTTGGGATTGCCTTGTCGATATGTATGACGGCAACATCAATCTTCAACGATTCAAGAAATCAATCATCCAAAGAAAAGTTGAACACTTCCATTTGGGTGATGGAGAGAAAATTGAAGACATGTTTAGAAGACTCAAGGCTCTTGTAAATGACATGAGAGATTGTGGCTTCAAGGATTGTACGGATGATTGGGTCAAGGATAAATTTCTACTCACCTTGATTCTATACAATGAAAACATGGTGATGAATGTGCAATCAAGGGCCGATTACTTGGATCTATCCCCCAATGATGTTTTGGGTCTCTTCATCACTCTAAAAGTCACGAAGCAAACCTCCGATGATGTCATGGCCCGTGTAAACGGAATGAAGAAACCGTCTCTTGCTTTGAAGGCTAAGGCCATCCCCTATGAAGAGAATGACTCAAGTGATGATGGTGGATCCACACATGAGGTCTACGAGAAAGAGATGAAGACATCACATGAAGAATGCTTGGCCCTTGATCAACACAAGTGGTGAAAGAAAGGAGATTTTAGATCAAATGCCACCAAGAACAAGGGAAAAGAAGTCTCAAGCGTGAAGAAGGCAAGGACTTGCTTCAATTGTGGAGATACCGAGAACTTTGTTGCCGAGTGCCCCTTCAAGAGTAGAATTGAAAATGGTGGAAGACTCATCAAGAAATCCACCTTCATTCCCAAATCCAAGAACTTCATCAAGAGAGGCCCTCCTAGGGCAATGATTGCAAAATAAGTTGAGTACACGTCCGGTGGTGAAGAGAGTGGTGGTGATGATGAACAAGTAGGTATGGCGGCCATGGCTAGGGGCGTCGTACCTCCTAACTTAAGATCTCTCTTCTCCAACCCTAATGACAATAAGGGTCCCTAGAGTCACAAGTGCTTCATGGCCAAGGGTATATCCCCAAAGGTGACTCCTACACTCGAACTTGCAAACTCTTCTACTCCTTCACTATTAAATTGTGTCGAGGAAAACCCCTTGATAAACTTTGTGGAGAAACTAGAAGGAGAAACTAAATCTATCTTTGTCTCTCTCATGGATCAACTAAGTGAGGCACATGGCCTCATTGATGAACATGAGGAGAAAGCTCTAGATGAATCACATTACTTTAGAGAAAGCATAGAGGAAACCTTTGCAATTGACATAGCTAAAGTAAAACTTGATTGTGAGAATGCTTTTGCTAAGGTAACGGAATTCATGGCCTTAAATGATGCAACTAACCAAGGTTACAATGAACTCATTAAGGATTTTGATAATCTTAAAATTGATCATCGAACAATTTCAAATGAGCTCAATACCTTCAAAGGGTCAAAAAATGTGGATGAACGCTCTTGTATTACTAACCCTTTGTGTGTCAAGGCTACTCTCATTGAGGAGAACAATAGGTTGAAGGCACAACTCAACAAAGGTATTGCCACATGCATCCAAGAGAAAAAGAACCTTAATGATCTTTTGAGTAGTCAAAAGAGAGTTATTCGCAAGGAAGGCCTTGGCTTTGGTTCAACTTCTAAGGTGGCCTACAAGAAGAACTCAATTCCCACCACTAACTCTATTGTTTTTGTGAAGGCGGGGGAGTTGGCTAATGATGAAGATGAGTTTGATATGATTGCTAAGAGTATTGTTCCTAAGAACACTACTACTCACAACAACTTTGCGGGAAAGTATAACCCATCATATGTGCTTCTTAAATCTATTGATGGTCATGTTTATGCAAAATATATTGGCACCTCATATTGTGATGATTACAAGTATGATATTTTGGTTCCTAAGACCCTTGTGACTAACAAGAAAGGACCCATCAAAAAATGGATACCTAAGACAAGAAGTTGATTCATTGTAGGGTTGTGCTTCCGGAGGAACATCATGGATGATTGATAGTGGTTGTTCCGCACACATGACCGGAAGCAAGGAAGTGTTGAATGATTTTAAACTCCAACTCCTCAAATTTTCTCATGTAACTATTGGTGATCGCTCACAACTTAAGGTACTGGGACATGGCAAGGTGGTCATTTCTCCGGATTCATCCATTGAGGAAGTCCTCCTTGTTGAGTCTCTTGGCTATAATCTTCTTTCCGTCTTGCAACTTTGTGAATGCAATTTTACATGTGTATTTGGGCGACATCACGTTCTTGTTCTTCACACCATTTCTCTTAAAGTAGGCTTTGTTGGATTTGTGGAAAACGGTATGTATATAGTGAATTTCTCGAAAGAAACTACACATATCGCCACTTGTCTAATGGCTAAATCCAACGTGGGGTGGCTTTGGCATCGCCGCTTGGGCCACGTCGGTATGACAAATTTACAAACTCTTGTGAAGGGTGAGCACGTGGTAGGACTAACAAGTGTGAATTTTTTCAAAGATCGCCCTTGTAGCTCCTGTATTGCCGGAAAGATGCATGAGAAGAATCATCCCAAGACATCAATCATCTCCACAACAAGGCCCTTTGAGCGTATTCACTTGGACTTATTTGGGCCTCCAACATATGATAGTCTCGGTGGAAAAAAGTATTGTTTGGTGATTGTTGATGATTATACAAGATACACTTGGGTATTCTATATCAAGAAGAAGAGTGAGACTCAAGAAAGGTTCATATCTTGGGCCACAGAAGTGCAACGCCAATATGACACCAAGATCTTGTCAATTAGGAGTGACAATGGGTCCGAGCTCAAGAACTACACCATGGATGAATTCTTGAGTGAAGAGGGACAAGACATCAATATTCCGCTGCGTACACCCCTCAACAAAATGGTGTAGCGGAGAGGAAGAATCACACACTTATTGATATGGCAAGAACTATGATGGCCGACTTTAAATCCCCATATAACTTTTGGGACGAAGCCATCAACACCGCTTTTCATCTATCTAACCGACTCTTCCTTCGTCCGATGATTGGTATGACTCCATATGAACTCCTAACCGGTAACAAACCCAACCTCAAGTATCTTCGAGTTTTTGGGTGTAAATGTCAAGTTTACATTAAGGGAACTAGATTGTCCAAGTTTGATCCTAGAACTTTTGAAGGTATATTTTTTGGTTATGCCACGAACTCTCACACTTATAGAGTCTACAACATATCCACCGGGTGTGTTGAAGAATCTATGAATGTGGAGTTTCATGAGGATAATGGCTCCCAAGTGGAGCAAATTGATTGTGATGATGTAGGTGATGAACCTTCCTCCATAGACATAGGAAGAACATGGTATAGGTCCACTTATACCCATTGAGGGACACCTTGTGGCAAATGTGGATGGGACTAGCTCTACGCAAGTGGAGCCCTCTACATCAACCACCAATCAAATGGTAGACCAAGAACAAGAACAAGTCCTTCAAGCGGATACCCCTCATCAAGAAAGTGATCAAGATCCACCCAATGATAATGGTGGAAATGACTTTGGTGATGCTTCATCAAGAACTCCACTCCGGATGGATCATGGTCTTGATGAAGGAAATGATGAAGATATCCCTCCAAATGAGAATGCCGATGATGCATTAGTTCGTATCATGACTCGTCAAGCCTCAAGATTGCAACAAAAGTCACATTATCAAAAGAATATTATTGGTGGCTTGGGAAGAAGTGTCTCCACTCATGTACAAGTGCTCAAGTTTTGTGGCATTCATTCATATGTCTCTCATGTTGAACCTATCAATGTGTATGATGCTCTTGAAGATGAAGATTGGGTTCAAGCCATGAATGAAGAGCTCCATATTTTGAGAGAAACAAAGTATGGTCACTAGTGGAAAGACCCAAGGATCATAATGTCATTGGAACAAAATGGGTGTTCAAGAACAAGCAAGATTCTCATGGGCAAGTGATTCGCAACAAGGCTCGATTGGTTGCTCAAGGCTACTCTCAAGTCGAAGGACTTGACTACGGTGAAACTTTCCCTCCCGTAGCTAGACTTGAATCCATTCGTATATTACTTGCATTTGCCACTAGCCATAACTTCATATTGCATCAAATGTATGTTAAAAGTGATTTTCTAAATGATCCTCTAAGTGAATTGGTATATGTTAAACAACCCCCGGGGTTCGAGGATCCCAAGTATCCCAACCATGTCTACCTCCTCCATAAGGCTTTGTATGGCCTCAAACAAGCCCCACGTGCTTGGTATGATCATCTAAAAGAGTTCCTAGTAGATCGTGGTTTCGTACTTGGGGAAATTGACCCCACTCTTTTTACCAAAAGTGTATATGGACATTTCTTTGTTTGTCAAGTATATGTTGATGATATTATTATTTGGATCTTCTAATGTGAGCTTTGTAGACCAATTTTCCAAATTAATGACAAGTGAGTTTGAGATGTCTATGATGGGAGAATTGAAGTTCTTTCTTGGTTTTGAAATCAAGAAATATTATGAAGGAACTTTTATTTGTCAAGCAAAATATATTCAAGACATGCTCAAGAAATTTGATATGAACAATGCCAAGCCACTAGCTTATCCAATGTCAACAACCGTGAATCTTACTATGGATCACGAAGGTATACCGGTCGATCCCAAATTTTATCGTTCCATCATTGGATCTTTGCTTTACCTTTGTGCATCTAGACTGTATATTATGTTTAGTGTGGGTTTCTGTGCAAGATTTCAATTTAACCCCAAGGAAAGCCATATGACTGCGGTCAAAAGGATTCTTAGGTATTTGGTTGACACTCCTACACATGGTCTTTGGTATCCATCAAACACAACTTTTGATCTTGTGGGATATTCGGATGCGGATTGGGGAGGTGACAAGGTGGATAGAAAATCAACCTCGGGTGCTTGCCAATTCCTGGGTAGGTCTCTCGTGTGTTGGTCTTCCAAGAAGCAAAATTGCATTGCCACCTCCTCCACAGAAGCGGAGTATATCTCCGCCGCTAGTTGTTGCTCTCAGCTTTTATGGATGAGGCAATGTATTAAGGGTTTTGGAATTGAGATTAAGACAATGCCTCTTCTATTTGACAATGTGAGTGCTATAAAGATTGGTCACAATCCGGTACTTCATGGCAAGACCAAGCATATTGAGATTCGGTATCATTTTATTCGAGATCATGTGGCCAATGGAGATATCTCACTTTCCTATATCAACACTAAAGATCAACTTGCCGACATCCTTACAAAAACTCTAGATGAGAAGAGATTCAAGCAATTAAGGAGTGATCTCAATATCGTATGTGCAAGCAATTTTAGTTGATTGAAAATCTTGCATACACACCTCTACTAGACTCCTATTTGGCTCTTAGATGTCCGCATAGACATATAGGGAGTGTAGCTCAATCAATGAGTCAACACTACTCCTCTAATGCATAAATAAACAAATCATGCATAATGGTCATTCCAAATGATATAATGTGCTTCAATGATGAGTCTCGACAATGCACCCAAGATATATCTTCGCGGTGTCATATCGAACATACTCATACATGGTGGCTAAGGCCACCGCCCAAAATTCAAGATTCGGGTGTTGTTTGGTTTTCATATTGATAAGACATTTTGTGTTCCACTCATATGCATTTTCGTTTTTCATATTTCATATTGCATCCAATGTTGTTTAATTTACTTTTTTTTCTCCATTGGATGCATATGGAAATCATCATGTTCATTTCATCTCATCACATTTGTGCACATGGTCGAGTAAAACTTGCTAACATAAAAAAAAAATTACCGCTGTATCACTCGTTTAAATAAACTTGTATCCTCAAAAAAACAAAAAGGGGGGGGGGGACAATTCAACAGTTCCGGGTTTTAACAAAAAAAGGGTGAGCATTTTTTTTTCAAAACCGGCCTGGCCGGCTCTCTAGGCCGGCCCGCTCTGCCTCCCAGCCGGCCTCGACCCCTCCCTCCCCCCCCGCGCCGGCCCCAGGGCGGGGCCAAGGCCGGGCCGCTCGGCCACCATGCCGGCCTCGCGCGCCCCCCACGCCGGCCTGGCCGGCACCCCAGGCCGGCCGCTCACCAGCGCACAAAGGGGACGGGCCACGCACCCCTTCCTAACCTCCCCCTCCTTATTCCCCCACCAACCACCACCATTAGAGCCCTCCTTGGAGCTCTCCTCCCCCCTCCCCCCACACCCTAGACCCTCCCTACCACCCAAACTTACAGATCTGCAAGCCCTCGGCCTCGTCCATACTCTCCTCCCCGTGGAATCCTCTTTGGTGCACTCTTGGAGGAGATCCTCTCCTTTTGATTTTGTGGATTTTTTTTCAAGATGGCCTCCAACTCGGGTAGTCTCTAGAGCTCCTCTTCTATACCATATTTATTTGTTATATCACTCTCGGTATGATGCCTTGGTTCATTGTTTTTAGGGTTCAAATCGCATCTAGTATTTATGATAGATCTCACATAGGGTTCCTCATCTAGTTCCATGTCACCCTAGCCATACCCTAGACTTATCACTTTCATCTAGTTGTGTTCCTCATGATGTAGTTCCAACTTGCCATGCTATGAGGTAGTCCCAACTTGCTAGTACAACCGTTTTTTTCATGCTATGCTATGATGTAGTTCCACCTTGCTATGCTATGATATACTCAATGTACTATCTAGTTTTTTTTTTGTTCCCGCTCTTGTCACTATCACTCATCACCATGGAACAATTTTTTTATAACAACGACCATGTGCACTTACTATCATTGTCCATATCCATGCATCATTCCTCTCAGGCGATGCCGATGTCCCAAGTGTCAAGGGACCACATGCTCTTCGTACCCACAAGAAAAGTGTTGTTGCTGTTGCTGGCTCTACTCCTTCTCAGAGGCAGGGTGCTCCACTTCCTGACAATCCAGCTGAGCCAGTGGTTACCAATTGGGGCTGTCTGAGCGCCGATGATTTTGAGACTGCTCGTTTGAAGTTCAATCCTTATTATTTTGGGCAAAGTACTTGTGCCGATCCCCGGTTCTATTGCAAGATGCATCAGGTTATGTATGAGTTCATTCTGGGAAAACTTTAGAACAACTATGTTGATCAACATTTCTTTGATGTGGAAACAGCCCGCAAGCATTGGCCAGGGGTTATGGAGCTTATGGATTTTCATGGTATCACTGCTCTCATGGGGACCACCAACTCTCGCCCATTTGCTCCCGAGCTGCTTAAGGAATTCCATGCCACTGTTTTCTTCTCCACTCAGGGCCCTCGTACCTTGACTTGGATGAGTGGTGGGGTTAAGTGTACCGCCACCATGGCTGAGTTTGGCTCCCTTCTCGGTCTTCCGCCGGTTATCTTTGATGCCATGAACTTCATTCACATCCATGGTGATACGAAGTACCTTATGAAGGCTCAAGATGGTCTGCGTCATTGCTACCCACCAGGTACTGGAACTCAGCACATTCCCAAGGTCAAGTACTTCACTGAATTTTGGTACATTGTGCACACTATTCTACGGAACACTATCAATGTCAAGTTTGGTGAGAAGGGCGAGGTCCGCAAATGGTTGGTGAATCTCCTCTTTCATATTGGCACTGCTATGAGGAACCACAAGCCCTTGGATATTCTCGATTACATGTGGCATGAGATAAGGGTTGTGGTTCGTGACAAGAGGGTCCCAATATATGGCTCATATCTTCATATCCTCATTGAGTCTAAGATTCCAGCTGGTCTCATCAACAACTACTCCAAGGTGACTCCCAAACAGTCTGTTCTTCTCTCGGCTGCTGAGGCCAAGATAGCTGCTGCTCAACGCCCCAAGCGCACCCGTACATTATCCACTGCGCCTAGTACATCTCAGGGTATCCCCAGCTCTTCTTGTCTAGACCCTACTGTCCCAGCCTCTGGCACATTCAGCATCAAGAGGGCTCTTCAGAAGATGAATTGCTTCTTCACTGACAAACAGAAGCAAGACTATCAATCCTGTCGTAAGGGCAAGGCCTCTCGTCGCAACCAGCGGGATATCATGACATCTCTTCAGCTTCACTCGGCTCTCCTAGCTCGAAGGAGCTTACGGAGGACACATGTAAGTCAAAGCACACCTTCTGGCTTGGTGATGATGCTAGTTCTCTCGGGCCTTTTGGGGCCTCATTTGCAGCTGAAGCTAGTTCCAGTCAGGCACCCCATGAGGACTTTCCCGCGCCATATGCTGAGATGGATGATGACGAGTGATTGGACGTGCATCATTTTCTCCCTTTTTGGTGTCTTGATGTCAAGGGGGAGAAATAATAGGATCCTCAACGCATTGCATTGCATATCATGCATCCATTTGCATTTTATCATCGTTATTGCTTTTCTCGATCTTAGTTGATCTTACTATTTGTGTGTTTCGTTGAACTTTGTTGCTATTGTAAAACTATGTCTCTACTATCTATCGTACTATCTATCTATCTACTATGTGATGTGATATTTGATGTGTCGAAGATCATAGTAAGGTTATCATACTATCTATCTACTCACTACTTGATGAGATGAAGACCATAATGAGGTTATTCTTTATCTATCTATCTACTATGAGATGAAAGCTATGGTGAGATTTTTTGTGTGCAAAACAACCACTTATATAAGAACCTTGCCTATACATGTATCTTCACTACTTGGTTTAGAGTTGATTCAACGAACTCATAGCTTATACATATCCATCTATAGTGCTAGATCATTTTTGAATCATCTTCACATTTCACATATGAATATCATGTTAAGCATCACATATCCTATTGACCTATAAAACATAAAGGGAGATGAGAATCATAATCATTGCACTCCATTTGTTCATCAAACATATATCTTATGATTGAGCACACAAATAGGGGGAGTACCTCTATAAGTTTATCTCCTTGCAAATAGCCATGATAAATTATCTGTAATGCAAATCCGTATGTTGTCATCAAACATCAAAAAGGGGGAGATTGAAAGGACATTTGCTCCTAATCTTGTTTTCGGTGTTTTATCACAACATATGGAAGTTCTAATGTTTTCCCTAAGTATGTTCAGAGCCTATCATGGAGAAATGCAATCATATACTTCTTTGGATGTCCATGAGATTGACAGCGAAAAGAGAGAAAAGAAAAGAGAAAAGGAAGAAAAGAAATAGGAAGGGGAGAAGAGAAAAAAGGGGTGCCGGCCTCCCTGGCTGGCCAGGCCGGGCTCCCAGGCCGGGTTGCTCGGGCACTGCCCCGGCCCCGTTTCGTCTCCACGCCAGCTTGGCCGGGCTGCTCGGGGCGCTGCCCCGGCCTCGCCTTGTCCCCACGCCGGCCCCAGGCCGGGTGGTCCAGGCGCTGCCCTGGCCCCGCTTCGACTCCAAGCCAGGGTGGGAAGGGGCGCGCCGGCCCAGACCGGGCCCAAGCTGGCCCCGCAGTGGCTCGAGGACGGGGTGGGAATGTGGTGCTGCCCCGGCCGCCCTAGCCGGCCTGGCCGGCCCCCCAGGCCGGGGTGCGCTGCTGTGAAGGGGGGTTCCCCCCCAACCGTTTTCCCCTCCGGTATAAAAGGAGCTCTTCTCCTACCTTTAGAAGTTGTCAATTACACTCACTCACTCCACCATTGATTTACCAAGCTCAAGCTCAAGCATCTTCCCAAATCCCCAACCAAAGCTCATGATACTTTGGGATTTGGGGGAGACATCCCCGATCTACAACTCCACCAAGCCGATTAGAAATCACCCCACTCATCCCTTCGGGATCTTGTAGTTCTTAGTTCATCGGAGCCAAGAACCTTGTTGCTCTTAGCTCATCGGAGCTTGGAGCCTTGTTGATATCCCCGGAGCTCTTGTGCTCGTGGATCTTGTTTCTCGGAGTCTTGGTGGCTCTCGGGATTTGGCGAGGACCCTCAAAAGTTGTGGAGTGTGCCTCATCCTTGTAAAGGTTCTAGTGGTCAACCTCAACGGCAACATAGTGATTCGAGGCTCTCCACATCGGTGGAAGGACTCTAAGGAGATATGGTGTGCCATTTGAGGGCTAATCGCTGTTCCACATTGGTGGCACCGCACCGCTCCAACGGAGATTAGCTTCCATTGGGAAGTGAACTTCGGGATACATCTCCGCGTCATTGTGTTCGGTTATTCCTCAACTTACCTTTACTTGTTGCTACTAGCTTAGTTATATATTCACCTCGTGCTAGTTGTACTTGCTCAACATATAGGATTGTTCACCTAGTTGCATAATCTAGACAATCTATATTTGAGCACTATCTTGTTAAATCGAAAAAGAAGCTAAAATTTGTAGTTAACCTATTCACCCCCCCTCTAGTTAACCTCTCGATCTTTTAGCGTCCCTCCCTTCGGCAAACACACATACACAACCAAGGTTCTACAACCCACAATCGTCACAGTGGTCCCCATTCTTCAGTCATGAGCCAGTCGTTGGTTGTCACTTAGATCCGCGCGCCAATCAACCATGTAGCCCTCACTAGAAACCCGCACTACGTGCATGGAGATGACGCCACCTGCTTCCACAACCACGCCAAAATTTGTTATGGCCAAGCAGAAATCTATCATGATCGATTGGCTTGTTGTTGCAAACTTTCAAATTTATATCAAGCATTAACTATTGATCGTATTATGTTATGTCAATCATGACTACAATGCGTGGAAAACTAAATATTTGCATTATCCGTCTTATGTTATTTTTTCTATTATTATTGATGTTGCCATGAAACACGTAACACATTGCTATGGCGGGTGTTTTGATTGCTTCATGGATCCGGATATCCACTGATCACCGAATATGGGCATGGACAATGTAAGTTACCCATGGATACTTCACGGGTGGATAACGAACAAGCTCGTGGATATGTGCATATATTGGATATGCCAACCCACCCCATTGCCACCCATACTCCAAGACGATGCCTCCAAGACGGCAATGACCGCCTTTGTGTTTTGTCTGGGAGCTCGGAGCTAGGGATTTCTCCCAACAACCATAACACCCACGAGGATGGAGACGGAACTCCATGGCAAGCGACTCCATGGAGGAAAACGAGGTCGGTGCGACTCCGCTGCTGACACCAACAAGATCGGTGCAAACCTTTTGCTCGGAACTCCTCCCAGGGTAAACCCCACGCACACGCTTTTCACTCCCTATTTCCCAGCTTAACTTTCACCTTCGGTTCGGTTCGGTCCATCGCCATCCGATATTCTTCCTACCAGGCAGGCCTGCATAAGGAGCAATTAACTTTGGGCCATAATATGGCTCATAGGTTGGGCCCAAAGCTATTGACCTACCATGTCTCTCTCCCGCAGTCCACTCGGCTAGCAATCTCTCTCCTCCCTTCATCTCGTAGTCTCCACCTACACGCCATTAAAACCCACCTTGCTTGCGTCTGCCGACGGCGAGCTCCGAACAGAGGCAGAGCGACAGAGGACTCTCGGGCACGTGATCTACACGATGGGCAAGAGGATCCGTTGCACGAGGAGGGTCATGGATTGCCTCAGATCCAACATCCAGAGCGGCCGAGGTTTTAGCACATACCACCACTTGTTGGGGCTTTTTTTGCTGAGAACCACAACCACCAATAATTTTTGCACCAAACACCAATGTTTGGGCTAATTACTTGCACATACCACAGATGACCGTGGTTAACAGGTTTAACACCAAATTAGCATAATTCTACACTTGCTCTACAGTTTTTTTTCTCACGCACCAGACGCGAGACACGGCTTCCCACCAACATGTGGGCTGCCGACGGCGAGGAGCGCACGTGCTCCAGGCGACACCACTCAGGGGACAACGGGTCAAACCTGCGTCGTCCTCGAACACCCCCGCCACCGTGCACCAGCGTGCCGCGCCACCACACTCCAGTGAAGCGGGCATCATGCCATCATGGCCGACACACATGGTTGTGCGCAACGCCCGGCGACCGGAAAACCATGGCGTGCCGGCGTCGTGGAGACATGCCAGCACAACTGCCAGTGCGCGGGCATGATTCTGAGTTGCGCCATGTAATATGAGTGGTAAAGCACCGCCATGTCGCCGTCCTGCCGACGACGTGCTCGGCTAGATTGGCCGCGCTGTCCGGGAGCATAGTTGGCTCGTCAGACTCAGCGGACGCGATGAGCTGGTCGTGTTTGCCGCGGCCATGTCAGCAGGGCCGACGACAAACACTAGTAGGAAAACCCCTACCGGTGACGAACATATATGGCCTACCGCTGACGAAGCCCTGTTCGCCAGCGCTACCTCGCCAGTGGTAGCAGGTTACCGCTGGCGAACAGCGCTTCGCCAGCGGTAGTATATGTTACCGCTGGCGAACAGGGACTTGTTTGCCAGCGGTAGCTTTCTGGTTCGCCAGCGGTAGCTGTTTGGTTCGGCAGCGGTAAGTCTCCAGGTTTGTATTTTTATTATTATTTTCGTATAACAGTTTGTATATTCTGATATTATACTATACAGGTGCAAATACATTCAATTTATATAATTTATAAAGTTCACACATATAAATCACTCTTAGATACATATGCATCCATCTATAACGAAATTAAAACATCGATAACACATCGATAACACATCGATACATATGCATCCATCCTTCTCATAAGTATGAATACACATTGACCTCAATAACACGTTTATGTCGGAAGATTTCGAACCCAAAATATAGCCATCTAATTAGTTTAACGATTACAAAAGTATGACATCCATACAACGTACGCGCGATATAGAGATCAATCGCAAACAAGACTATATATGCGGTCCGCCTCCGCTTTAGTTTCCGCCTCCGCTTGAGATCTTTCGCTAGGGCCAGCGCGCCGTCCACTTCTTCCTCTCTCTGTAGACCAAGATAAAAACATTAGACCGACAAAGGAAATCACAAATTCTTATTAGGAGCAATTCGTAACGAATCGAATACATACCATCGATCATTTCTTCCTCAATGTTGTGATCTTCTGTTTCTTCTCCGGCGGGAACGAAAGAGCACCTTCTAACGAGTTGAATGGTCTCTCGTCAGTCTGCTCTAGCACACATTGTCGCAACTCATTGTTAGATGGTGGGGAGTTCCAGTGGAATACGGAGTCTTTAGTTACTACATCCTTATAGATGATTGTGCAGAGCTTGCGCTGGATGCGACCAAAGTTTTGTTTGAATTCAACATCAGACCATTCGACGATGTTGCGAGACCATTAGTCCACAGCAGACATGTATTGTAGACTATGTTGGTCCTTCACGATCTCCGTCATGTGTTGGATGTGGTACCATGCCTCCATATGGCCGCCTGGCGCCTGCTTGGGGCAGGGAAACTCTGTTCTGTGTCTGAACACATAGTTGGCTTGAATTTGTTTCTTCCTGTCGCAGAATCCTTCCCCCTGATGTAGCCGTCAAAAGCATCATTGAGAACAGACTTGATGAGGAAGTAGTTCTTCTCCTTCATCCTACTCCCGGAGTCGAGATATACTGCGTGCGCGTCTCTCGGGTAGAGCATGATGAGGGTGCCGTATTTGTTTCTGCGCAAAACAGGAGAGTCCATATATATAATCCTCAAAAATTGTATATGCGCAAACTTATGTAAAGATGGGAAATATAACTTACTCGGGAAAGTAAGGCACGAGGGTGATCCTCTTGTTCATATGGTTATTGAGCAACACTTGTTGGAGGTACTTTGCCGCTTTTGCCCTACCCTTGGGGTTGTTCAAGTACATGTCGTGCATGTAGTAGGGGTCTGCTAGACCTGATGTTTTTGACATTCTCTATGGATAGTTGATGCGCCAAACTGAGCGTAAACAGACGGACGATTGACGAGTGGAGGGATTTCATGTGGAACATCCGAAAAATGTCGTCAAATCTCACGATGATCTTGTTTGTGTTGCCTTCAGTGACAAATCCCACCGTAGATGGCACCTTTGCGACCAAAACCGGCAGCGTTGGATTTTTCTCTTTGAGAAGCATCGTCTCCATAAAGTGAACACCGTCATGGACGCTAAGCATATCACCTGTCAGTAAGGAGGCCAACCTCGGCGGAAGCATCGGTTTGCCCAACTCATGGATCTGATGCCAGTCGTGTATGGGTATCCTGTCCAATACCCGTTCTGCCTGCGGCTTAGACTTGGTCCCCTCCACCGGTTGGCTCATCGATGCAACAGAAGGAACCTTCTTAGTTCTTTTCCGTTCATATTTGATCTTAGGCTGATTCTGATGAAATACATCTGCTACCGCCTCTTTGAGGGCGTCCTGGCTGATGGCTTCTTGCTCGGGGGCTGCCGGTTCTTGAGAAGAGAAAAGACGCTTTGTGCATCGATATTTATCCGCTTCCTTCGCTGGCAACAGAAGTTTATCAATATCATCCAGGCCGGACGCCCCCTCGTAAGGATCGTCGACGAGGTAGTCATTGGGGTTCTCATCTTCAGCATCGTCGCCGTCGTGTTGCACGGACTTTGCAGGTGAGAAATCCTTGTGTTGGCTCGGGTGCCCCGACCCTTGGACCGGTGTTGGAGTGTTGACAGGAGTACTTTCCAAACGAATTAGAGATTTCGGCCAGGTCAATGGCCAAACCAAGCATTGCTCCAGGTTCAACTCGCTGTCGGCTGCGGGAGGTTGGTTCGGAGGATCGAGAGCACCGCAACCAGGGAGCACCCGACTTAATGTCACTCTGAACACGTCCTCGGGCATACGAACGCCGTGGGATACGCGGTTGAGAGGTGTTATGATTTTTCCTTTGGCCACGTCCTTTAACTCGCCGTTCACACGAAGGAGCAATGTGCATCCCGTCTCGTCGGCCTGCGAAACGTCGCGCGATCGTTGTTAGAGACTGAGGCCGTCACGAATCAAGTCATAATACATAATTAAGCAGTGGACGTTGAATTACCGTGAGGGCATTGAGCTCGGACAAGGGCGATGGACCGCTAAGTGTCGGCGGCGGCGTTGAAGAGACGTGGCGGGGCGGCGACGGATCTTTGCGACCTTCCGGCTGAGGGTTGGGGGCCTGCTCGTTCTGCGCAGCAGGCGCCACAATGGGGGCCACGTTCTGCGCAGCAGGCGCCACGACGGGGGCCACGTTCTGCTGCCGCTGGCGGCACCATTTGGGCTATGTTGATCTCGGGGAGCGGCCCTTGTCCTCCACCTGCCACCCACGACGCTAAGGACTGAGCGACGGACGCACAAATGGTAGGGAGGAGCGCATTGAGCCTCTCGTTCACAAGCTCGTCGACCGTCTTCTCCGGGGCCTTGTTCCGCTCCTTTCTCTTCTCCTTGGTGTCCGGGTAGTAGTGCTCATGCCGATGACCCTTTCCGAGGCCATGCACATGGCCACGATGCGGCTTCTTGTCAAGGGGCACTCCCTTCATCGCGTTAAGCGCCCTAATAAAAGGGGTGTCATACGGGTCCTTGTTCGTCGTCACCGAGGACCCCCCGTCAGATTGAGATAGGCGTTCTTTTTCTTCTTCCTCGAGATACTTATTCTCGAGCATTTTGACCTTCTCGTTCAACACAAGATCGCCGGGCTTTTTGGGATCTTCCCTATAATGGGCCCTGACAAAATTTCTCACCTACGGGTCGGTGATCTTGTCAAACGGGTTCGGCCCTTCTCTCTTCGCATCCTCCTTAGCCCAGACTTTCTGCTTCCCAAGGTAACCCCGGCTTCCGAGATTGTGAGGGCCAATGTTCTTTTTTCGCTGGTCTTTCCCCCATTTACTCAGCGCAACCCTTTCCGGTTTGAGTTCGTCGATCTTGAATTGGGTCAAGTCTTCCTCGGAAATGGAGGGCCACATCTTATGTATCTCATCGAAACCCTTACCCTTCGCAATCATCTCCCGCAAACTGGATCTCCAAGTCGTAAACGCCTTGATGAACTTTCCCAGTGCTAACGAGTTGACCAGATTCTTCTTCAGGTCCAGGTTGTCGTAAGGATCCGGGAACTTGTACCTCGTGTGCAGCTTCTCAATCAGCAGGGCGGCCATAGCCTTGTTTTCTTTATCTCTGAGGTGCTCCATATTAACGTTGCCAAAGTCTCGAGCTATGCAGCCTATCTGGTTTCCATAGCCCTTAGAGTAACTCTCCGGCTCGAGGGGAGCACCGCTGTTGGGGTCCACTACCGTGAACTCTTGCCGGATGGTGGCGAGCATGTTGTGCCGCCTTTCTTTGCGCTTACGCGACGCCTCGCTACCGGAGGCGGTATCCCCGGTGCCACTACCGGTTTGATCACCTTCTGCGCCCGATGTATCGGTGCGCGGCTCTAGCTCCTGGCGAACGGTTTCGTCCATCTCGTCGTCTGCATCGTCGGCCTGCATCTCTAGCTCCGGGTGCGGATCTACGGGTCCTCCTCCGGCGCTAAGCATAGAAAGCCACGCATCGTCGTCCCCGTGTCCGAGACCAGAACCACCCGCCTCGTCGTTGTGAGCCATATCTAATGAAGGAGAGAAAACCCGAAATAAGTTCAACAAATCCTGCAATTTAGACGATGTATACCCCATATGAGTCCAAATTTCTCGGACACTCTAAGTTGTGATATTTTTAGCAAAGATCATGCCAAAATTCACGGAAAATTTCGGCATGACCTTTGCTAAAAATATCACAAATGGAGTACCCAAATTTGCCGGAACGGAAATTAATCAACATTTCGGCAAATAGGGACTCACGTGGGGTACCTGCACATAAAATCTCACCCCTCATATAATCCCACCCCTCATATTTTCATCGTCATCCACACGAAGGTGGGCACATATCCATACGACCACACCATCTCCACCATCCATCACCACCACCCATATCACCACGCCATCCATCACAACCATCCATCACCACCATCCATACACACCATCCATCACCACCAACCATCAGCAACCACCAAAAACATATAAATTAGCATATAAATTGAGATGCCTAGACTTCTTATGCATTCTAAATTAGCATATAAATTTTAACATGTTATAACCATTGTGACTGTTTGAAATTTTAACATGTTATAACCATTGTGGCTTAGGCCAACAAAACAAGCATGAGTAAACTGTTCTTATCAGATAAAAAAATTCTTCGGGGCTTTAGAGCAACAGTATCGAGTTCTTATCTAGGTAAAAGGCTACCAGTACCACAATTCACAACCAAATAGGCGAACAAAGTTTTCCAAGTCGATCACAAGCATGTAGTAATCTGCTGCTGGGCACAAATCCATGGAAAGGCTTGAATCAACATAGGCATCAGGTGGTATCACTAAATTTTTTTGGATAGTCACACAGAGGGTAGTCCTATGCTTCTAACAGTAGGTGGTAGACCATCACCACCAAAACCAACTAAATAACATCCACAAAATTTCACACACTAGGAAAAATTCCCAGTTTCTAACAGGTTATAGCATCAACACTTCCATGGGTATAGAGGGGCCACGACAAGTAATCCATCAGGCATAAACACAGGCACAATGGCCTGGTTTCAGAGCAAGGAGAGAAGGGACAGAGGGGGCAGAGAGGAGTGAGAGGCAGGAGAGGAGCAAGGGACAGAGGCACAATTACCTCTCATAGGTGTTCTGTCGAACACCTTGCAGGCAGGAGAGGAGCAAGGAGAAGCAAGGAGGAGCACAGCCCCTCGGCGCAGCAGTGAGGCCGAGGAGGGGTAGGGGCATCGCCGGAGAGGGAGGGACGAGCGCGCGGTGGCTCGGGGCTCGCCGGAGACTCGGGGCAGGGGTGGAGTGTGGCCCGGGGCAGGGGTGGAGTGGCAGTGGGCGGTGGAGAGTGGGGCAGTGGGGGTGGGAGAGAGGGAGGGCGACGCCGGAGACTGACGGCGGCGGCGCGGGGGTGGGAGAGAGGGTTGGCTCGCCGGAGAACACGCGAAGCTCGCCGGAGAGTTAACAGAGAGGGGCGCAGGGTGCGGTTGCTCTTCGATCGCGAAAAACGACTAAGTGCTCGACTAGTGCTAGAGAGAGGGGAGGGGCGGGGGGCCCGCGCGTAAGTGTCACAGCGGTACCGTACCGCTGGCGAACAAGTCCCTCTGTTCGCCAGCGGTACCTTACCGCTGGCGAACAACACTGTGTTGCCCAGCGCTAGTGTATCTTACCGCTGGCGAACAAGCACTGATGTTCGCCAGCGGTACGTTTTTTTTTTCTTTATTTGTTTAAAACACATTACAAATAATAATGTTTTATTTTATTTTCTTTATTTATTTAAATTATTCAAAGACATTTAATTTATAATAATTCAAACACATTACAAATTAATTTCAAACACATTACAAATAATAATGTTTTATTTTGTTTTCTTTATTTGTTTAAATTATTCAAAGACATTTCATTTATAATAATTCAAACACATTAAAAATTAATTTCAAACACATTACAAATAATAATGTTTTATTTTGTTTTCCATTATTCCCTTTTATGTTTTCAATTATTCCCTTTATGTTTTCAATTGTTTTCAAATATTTCCTTCTTGTTTTCTCTTTTCATTATTTTGGTTTTAGTTGTTTTCTATTGTTTTTTCTTTATGTGTTCTATTGTTTTCCGTTGTTTCCTTCATGTTTAATTTATATTTGTTTCCTTTATGTTTCAAATAATATAAGTCCACACATTTGAAATACAGAACAAGGCACATCGATATCAGACCAGTTGATCCATGCATATACATAGTTTCGTCGCATACAATTGGCAGACAAATATATACATAGTTTCTCAGGGTTTGGTCTTTTTGCCTTTTTTGGTCGCAGTTGCATAATTTAACCCCACATTATGAGTTCTTCTTCTGAATGGAAGACCATGTCTAGGTAGCGTTGTTCAGCTTCTTCTTGTTGTGTATGTTGCATGACTATCATCATCATCTTCTTGATCATCGTCAATATTTGGGTCGCCGAACGTGTCGAACTCGTCCTCATCAACGACTCCATCCATTCCGATGATATTTCTTTTCCCTCTCCTCACGACAACACGGCTAGGCCTTGCGGGGTCTGTTATGAAGAAGCATTGGGACACATGCTTAGCCAATACCCACGGCTCATTTTGCGCTGTGACATTCGCGCTTGATGAGGTTCCGGCTTCGGGAATAACCATGGTTGTAAAGTATTGGTCTTCTTTTCTGACGGTCGACATCCTAGCCCATCTGACTCGGAACATAGGCACCTTCTCTCCAGAGTAGTTAAGCTCCCATATCTCCTCGATCCTTCCGTAGTATCTTAACTTTTTGTCACCGGTGTAGGATTCCATCGTTACCCCTGAGTTTTGATACTCGGAAGTTTTGTCTTTCTCCTCTATGTAGAAAGTGAACCCGTTGATATCATATGCTTGAAACTTCGCTAGGTTGGGAGCTGGGCCATGTGCCAAGGCGTACAATAGTTTATTTTTCGCACAATCCCTTGGCGGTGGATTAGCGACGATCACATCTTTAAACCAACGCAAGAAAGTGGAGTTATGCTCTCTGATTATTTCTCCTTCGGTCCTCCGCCTGGTTGCCTTGTTCACTGTACTTTTTCATAACCGAGCTCTTGTGTTTTTCCACCCAAGTATCGACCATGTCAATGTGTTGGAGAGCTACTAAGTTTGCCCTGTTAAAGTCGGTGCGTCGACAAGCCCGATCCACATGCACTTCTCTACGTCCATTTTTGTGACCTACTCCATCGAGCTTGCCAATGTGCTTGTTTCTGGGCAGACCAACAGGGTCCTCCACGTCCATATGATTCGTGCAGAAAGAAATGCACTCTTCGGTGAGAAAGCCCTGAACGATGCTTCCATCCGGACGGGCTCTGTTGCGAACATATCCTTTGATGACCCCATTCATCCTTTCAAACGGCATCATGTTATGCAGGAACAACGGCCCGAGATGGATGATATCGTCCACGATAGGGACCAACAGATGAACACATATGTCAAAGAATGATGGTGGAAAGTACATCTCAAGCTCGCATAGTATCACGACAATCTCTTCCTGCAGCCTTGAGATCTGCTTCCCCGTGATTGACTTTCGAGATATCACGTCGAAGAAGTTACAGAGGCCAAACAGGGTTTCCCGGACGTGCTTGTCCATTATTACGCGGATCGCAACCGGAAGTATCTGCGTCATCATCACGTAACAGTCATGAGACTTCATCCCGCTAAACTTTTGTTTCTGCGTGTCGAGGAATCTGTTTATTAGCCCTGAGTAACCGCTAGGGACTTTGACTCTGAGAAGGCACATCATCAATTTTGTGATCTCGTCCGGACTAAGAGTGAAGCAGGAGGGGGGGGAAGTAATAGTCATTCCTCTTAACCCTTTTGGCCTTGCGACCCTCCGTCTCCTCATCACACGATTGATCGCCGTCATCATCATCCGGGCGCCCCCCCTGAAGATCTACCCTAATACCAAAATATTTCAGGTCGTTTCTTGATTTCACCCCGTCTTTGGTCCTCTCCGGCATGTTGAGCAGCGTGCCAAACAAACTTTCAAACACATTCTTCGTGATATGCATCAGATCAAGGCAGTGAGGCGTATCGAGAATGGGCCAGTATGGCAAGTCCCAAAACACCGACCTCGTCTTCCATACCTCCAGAAGCGGTTTTGGCGCCTTTTGCTTCTTTCCCGGCTCTGGGCATTCCTTCCAATCATTCAGCAACTTGTAGATTTCTTCGCCGCACCTCTTACGTGGAGGTCCACGGAGCTCATCCTCACCGTTAAAAAGGTCTCCTCGCCTTCTCCACGGGTCTTTGTTGGGTAGCCACCTTCGATGGCCAACGGAAACTTTTTTTTGAAGACCCAGGATCTTTCGGAAGTTGCATAAACGTGGGGTCATCCATGCACCTCACGCAACCGTTATGTCCATGGCACACCTGGCCCGCCACATATCTGTAGCCGAGTAGGTCGTGAACCGTACAGAGTAAGACAACTCTCATTGGGAAATATTGTTCACCGAAGGCGTCTCATGTGTTCACCCCTTCCTCGGCCCATAGCGTGTCCAGCTCATCTTTAAGCAGCTTCAGGTATAGATTGATGTCGTTGCCTGGTTGTTTCGGCCCTTGAATTAGCATACTCATGTGAATATACTTCCTCTTCATGCACAACCAGGGGGGATGTTGTACATCCATACAAACACGGGCCAGGTGCTATGGGTGCTGCTCTGGTTGCCAATCGGATTGAGTCCGTCGGTGCTCACACCCAACCTGATGTTCCTTGCCTCCGCCCGAACGTTGCATATTCACAGTCAATTGCTTTCCATTGACTTGCATCTGAAGGATGTGTCAGATTGACTTTTTCACTCCGATTTGCATCCTTCAAAACTTTATTCCTCCTTTTCGCGTGCCAGCGCATGAGCTCTGCTTCCTTGCGGTCCGCGAAATACCGTTGCAGACGGGGAATGAGCAGAAAGTACCACACAACTTTTCGAGGAGCTTTCTTCTTCCCTTTCTTGTATCGAGCGGCGTTGCAAACTGGACAAATGGTTTTGTTCGCGTCCTCTTTTCGATAAATGTAGCAATCGTTGATGCACACATGGTATTTTTCGTGAGGTAAATCAAAGGGGCACACGACTTTCTTGGCCTCGTCGCAACTTTTAGGACAGGTGTTGCCCTCTGGAAGGACATCGTGCCAGTATTGCAGGCTTGCATCGACGCTTATGTCGCTCCATTTGTATCTCGCCTTCATCTGCAGAACATCGAGGGCCACTCTCAGGCGGGACTCTCCCGGACCGCAGCCTGCATACAACGGTGTCTTCGAGTCTATCTCTAGTTGCGCCAGCTTTGATTGCTCTCTAGCAGCATATATCGAGTTAGTCGTCTTTCTCAAAAGCAGTTCTTTCATATGAGGGTCACCCACAACTTCAGTTAGGGGTGTCCCTGTGTCCTCTTCTTCTTCCACGTCTTGTTCAACATCTTCTCCATGATCATGTGCGGGGTCATGAGGCTGATCTTGGTCCTGTTGTAGTTCTAGTTGATCGTTGTTATTCTTCTGTTGCACATCATTTCCTACCACCGCCGCCCCATGGACTTCATCATCTTCATCATCACTTACCCACTTACTGTTATACCCATCCATGAAACCATACCCGAGGAGGTGACTGAGCAAGTCTCCGGTAAAGAGATTGAGCAAGCCCCCTAGTTTGCACTTTCGACATGGACATCGTATCTCCTTGCGGCCATTTTGTAACATGTCTTCTGTCGCGTGTCTCAAGTAACTATTCACGACACGTTCACTCTTAACGACCACCATTATATGTCGCCTGCACGAGAGCGCGCCAATATAATTAATATTAGAACCAAACATAATATATATATCGATATTCACGAAAAAAATCGGCATGACCTTCCTACAAATTGGAGGTTAGAGGAGTGCCAAACTTTGCCGAGACGGAAATGAATCAACATTCCGGCAAAGTGGCAACTCATTTTCATTCCAAAATTTCACTTCATGTCGTATGCACGAAAAAATTCGGCATGACCTTCCTACAAATAGGAGGTTATTAGGGAGTGCCAAACTATGCCGAGACGGAAATGAATCAATATTCCGGCGATAGTTGGCTACTCAATTTCATTCCACAACAAATTGCACACATTTAAAGTCTCCATCACACGACCATATTTGAATCCGGTGAAATTTCACACATATTGCATATCCGGGTAAAATTCATATACAAACTCATTTAATTATACAAACTCATTTAATTATATGTTAGCATTCATCCCACCTCAAATGAATAGATGGCTACACGATGATATCCGGAAAATTTTGGAGTTTCGGAGAGAGAGGGGGTAATTCTAGATCTATATGGCTACGAAGGGAAAACTTTGGGTAGAAATGGTGTTAGGAGAGAGATAAACATATATATACCAACTAAAATAATTTTAGTTGGTTCAAAAGAGAGTAGTAGGGTGAGGAAATTGGCATAAATCCGAGCTAGAGAGAGAGGGGAAAGGTGGATAAGGGGAGTGGAGGGGAAAGTGGGGTGGGTGGGTGCACACTTATGGCAGATCTGCCAGGTTACCGCTGGCGAACAGCCCTACCTGTTCGCCAGCACTAACATGCGTACTGGGCCCACATGTTAGCGCTGGCGAACAGGCAGGGCTGTTCGCCAGCGGTAGTTCAAGGGAGGTGCTGGTGCGCGCGCAGGTGGGTCCCACTCGTAGCGCTGGCGAACCATCTGGCTTGTTCGCCAGCGGTAGTATCTGTAGCGCTGGCGAACAGGAAATCGCGTTCGCCAGCGGTACTAGCGCTGGCTAACCCAAAAACATGTTCGCCAGCGATAAGCTGGTGGCTATAAGGCTTTCCCTACTAGTGAAAGGACGTGATGAGCTGGCCCTGCTCCCCGTAGCCATGGACGAGGCGCGTAAGTACGGCAGTGCGGGCCTCGCCCTCGTTGACCTCTAACGCTCTAGCGTCGCCGCCGCCGACGTTCGAGGCTTTGATGGCGCGGACACCTATCGGGGTTGGAGAAGAAGGATAAGGGTGCGTCGGGCGATACTGGCTTCCCTGACGGCGGAGGTTGGTTGGAACGGTGCTGGCCGAAGCAAAGGGAGCAGGGTGCCGTGGGCAGGAGCGAGAGGTGCAGGTCCGCAGCGACCGGCATGATTAGAAGGAGCTGGAGATGAGGCATGAGGAGCTAGCTGTCAGGCAAGATCTCCTTACAATGGGTCAGATTTGACTAATTTGCTTTAAAAGACTGTTAATTATGACTTATGTGTAATGTGCAAATGATTACCCTAAACATTAGTGTTTTGTGCAAAAAATAAGCCCCAACAAGTGGTGTTATCCGCTAAAACCTCGGAGCGGCCTCCACACCGAGGAGCAGGGTAACCATCCGTCTTTTTTTTTTTTTAAGCTTACCATCCGTCTCTTTGTGTCTTCTCCATGCACGGTCTGGCTAATGTCTTGGCCCAAAAACGATCATTCGCCCATTTCTTAGCCCAAAGCCCAAAAGAAATATCTTGACTTTTCCTCCAAGATTTGTGATGCCGAAGGTGGCTGTTTTTGGCTGGGCTTTCGGCTTTTCTAAGAGGACCTAAACGCTCAACCAAAAGGGCAAAAACGCTCTAAACCCCTTGAGGCCTTGTTTGGTAGAGGGGTTTCTACAGGTTTTTGAGTGTATATTCCCGGCCCAAAATAAAACACCAGAAAACACTACCGGGCCGTTTGGCAGGCCGGTTTCGGCCGGGCTCCGAACCAGAAGACACGATGAGACACGTCGGGTCGACGTGTATTCCAGACGCTCCTAGCCCCTCGCGTCTTGGCGTGGCGGCGCTCGCAGCGACGCAAGCAAGCGAGACACCCGGATCTTCTTCGTGCGACGCCGACGCCGACGCCGACGCCGACAGCTACTCCAGCCTGCAACCAGACAGCCGGAAGAAAGGACGACCTCTTCCCATCCTACGGAGCATAGCTTCCGTATCTGACGACGGCGCCGCCGCCAACGCCGAGCTACTTCCACCGCCTCTCTTCTCCTGTGAAGCTGGACTTTCTCCCGTGAGTCCTCTTTTACCTCGTCCCATCATCTTCTCGTGTACTGGTAGATGTAAAAGAAATGATTGTCCTAGGTCCTAGGGTTCTTGATGCGAGTCAGATCCGGTTCTAGGGTTCTTGCCGATGCTGGATTGATTCTGTGTTGCTTGAGATAGGGCGATTAGCTGAAGAAGCTTTGCTGCTGTGGTGCGACTGGATGTCTCGAGTTAAGCCTTTCATCGATTGCTTCTATTAGGCAGAACCTGAATGTTGCACAATTCTTAGTGATGTTTGTGTGCTGAAGAAGCTATGTATGTAATCCTTAAGATATACCATATAGTGTCGGATGGGTTTGAGCTTGCGTGAGTACGCTATTCAGCAATGGACAATGGATGCTTTGCTTGATAATGTTTGAACTTTGAAATAGTTGGCAGATTAATATAGTTTCCATCTCTGAAATTATATCCCTTGTTTCTTCTTACTGAAACTAGTTATCAGTAACTTGTTTGAGATGATTTCTAGGGGGTCTCTGATAATATTTATTTGTGCTTCGCGGTTATTAGGAACCCAAACTTCTTTTGTTGATAACTCACAATATATGCTTAGTTCAAATTTCAAACTTGAAATGCAGCAGGAGTACCTGTCAGTACTGATACTATTTTGTGTGTGTAGTTTAGATTCATAGGTTGATGATTAAAATGCAGATTATTTATCAGTTTGGTGGTTTGATAACATGAAGTTACAAAGTAATTCTCTGATTTTAGGTTCTGTGGTTTAATTTCATCTCTTACCTTTACTCCTAGTTAAACACATGGTTCAAAAAAGCGTTCGCTCAGGCACGCTTAAGCGCTGAGCGACAGCCTTCCGCTTCGCTTCTGGCCTGAGCGTTCGATTAAGCGAGGAAGACATAAAGGGGAGAGAAAAGCGGTAAGCACTAAGCGGTTGGATACTAGTTACGAGCGGTTGGATACTAGTTATGATTACTCAGAAAAATCGCTAGACATTACCCAACTGACCTTTTTATTCTAGACAGTAGTAGTTTACATTCCAATTTGATTACTGCACCAGATGGTTCACTTTCGGATCTGAAACTGTTGCTTCAGTACGTTTTCTGTGGAGTTTTACTCCCAAGCTTTTCAGGGAACGGATTGGTAGGTTCTCTGTGAAAAAATAATAGACCATCTCTATATTTTCAGTTCTAAATTTCAGGAACTGTTAGTGGTTTTCTCTACCTGTCCATGATTCAGAGTGACGAGTTAGGTTGGTGCTGCTTAAGTACATCTTGATACAGAATAGCCATGGAAGCATTTCTAAGTTACCTTTTGAAATTGAATTTTACCCATTTTTGTCAAGAAAGTTTGGACAAGATCTCTACCACCTAGGCCAACCACTTTGCCCTCAGCTGCTAGCTTTTAGTTAATTACACATGGTATTATGATTATCTCGTTTTTCTCTCTACTTAAAAACCAAGTAGCTGTTTTTCTAGAGTACACAAAAACTAGCCATTCCGGAGTATAGTTCGCAAGATGGTTCATTAGACATCAATTTATCTTGGCAGCAACCTGTAATAGTATTACAACTAGATGATCCAACTTGACATGATGATATCGATCGACACTGCTAAATTCATGTTTTTACGTTAGTCTGGATGAAGCCAGATTCTTGTTTTCTGAATAGAAGATAAATAGCACCAACCCATATTCATGTTCCCTTTCTTTTGGCAGATTTCTTTGATTCCCCTAGCCTGAATTGATTGGCACATTATATTGTTTAGAGTAGTGCTATACATACGAAACCGTACGACACACCATTTTGGTCCGTCGGTTTGTGGCATTCTAGTGCAGCAGCGATCAATTGTCCGTCCTGCATAGATCGGATAGGAACTGTTAGAGTAGTTCCATTGCTCTTAATCAACAACCATGTGATCGACACTATTGATTTTAATCAGCAACCTAATTAACATTCTAGTTCTTCTACATTTTTCAGATTCAACGTCATTCTCTAGAGGCAAGTTCATCTTGATGTTCTTGTTGGCGAGGCAAAGATTTCTCCTGTAAAAAATCATGCAGCTTTAATGAATTTGAGATGTTTTATTCTAAGTTATTCAAATGGCTCTTGAGATATTGTACTATTATAAATTATTACTGTAATGCTTCTTGAGATGGTGTGAAGATAAGAATTTTATGAGGTGCCGCTAAATGTGTGAAGTGCTGTTGAATCTATGATGTAGTGATGACGTGCTGCTGAATGTGTTTGATTTTTATGATGTGCTGAATGTGCTGAATATTGTGCTAAATCTGTTATGAAACTCTGATAGTATACTCGTGTGCCAAACATCATGATTCTAGGGAAGGGGGTGACTAGGACGGGGATTGAGAGGAGGAGGTGGATCGGGTGGTTGGGGTGTTTTCACCCAAACCCTGGTGTATAATACACAGAAACACCCGTAGAGACACTGCTGCCAAACAAGGCCTGAGGGAATAGAAGAAGACAATCCCTAACCCCCGGTTGCCTTTCCACCCGGCGAAGACATCCCGGCGGCGATGGCGGCGGCTGCGGCAAGGTTCGGATCCCGGCGCCTGTCCTCCATCTCGGCCCTCGTTGCACGGAAGCTGCCGACCCCTCCCCCGAAGGCCGACGCCTTCCCCGACCTCTTCGTCCCCGGTACGATTCTTTCTTCCCCTTTCCCTTCCTTCCTTCCTTCTCAGGCGTTGCTCCTTCTACAGATTTAGGTCCTCGTACCATGGTAGCATTCGTGAATCTTTCCCAAATCGACTAGAATTCGGTAGCTCTGTATTTGGCTGGAGATCATATCGTGCAACTGTTTGAGCTGAGGCTACAGGTTGAAACTGAAAGAGCAATTGCATGAATGATGGACTAACAGAACTGCAGCCTACTAGCAATTTTCTCCCTCTGCACTTTCTCATTAGGTAGCTTTATTCCATCTTCCTTGTGGAGCTCAATTTTAGGTTAAAAAAAGCGTAAAGCGCAGGCGGGGCGCTGGCCTTGGATGTAGAGCTTAGGCGTTCTAGGCGAGCTTAAGCGCCGCTTAAGCGTTATTGACTTTAGTCAACGGAAGGACAAAAACCAAGAATAAACTGGCATTTCTAGGAAAAAACTAGCAATACCTGGACAAAATAGTGGAGCAAAATAACTTCATATTGCTCTCTTCTTCTTATCAAGCTGAATTTTCTTGAAGACTTCCTGCAAATCAATAAAATAGAGGTTAGTTTGAGCAATAAAGTAGGGACCTTAACTTTATAATAGCATTTCTTAGAATAAACATCAGGAATAAACAAGACACAACACACCATAGCAGCCAACAATTGAAGTAGCAGACTAGCAGTAGTACCAATATTACATAACAAGAGCACAATATCCAATAGTTCACTACAAGATTAGAATCCAACAAAATAAAGATATCAAATAGCATTGATGCATGATGACAACATGCCATTGACTTGGTGCACTTCTTAGTGCTCACTGCTCACACAATGCCAGCCACTTCCATGATTTCATTTTCTTCATCTTCATCAAAATCAATGTCATCTTCCTCTTCCTCGGAATCTTCATGTGCAGACTCCCACTCATCTTCATGTAGCTCTCTCGCCCCCCTTGCACTCCTACGAGGCTGAAGTTGTTCATCAGCTCCAACAGCCTCTCCAACCACACGCCATGGTATGTTTGTACCAGGAACTACGCCATCATCCGGATCATTAAACACCACCAATGCATGAGCATCTCCTCCCTCAAAGAGGAATCCTTGAGCTTCAGACGCATCACTAGCTAAGAGGACTTCATACGTCTTATTCCGGCTAATTCTCTCCCTCTTGGACAACATTCTGTTGTTGAACTGAATGTTGGCTAGCATGTCCATCCTTTCTACTGTTAGCCTATTCCTTTTCTTAGTATGGATCTACAAATCAGATTGCCAAGTGTTAGATAGTTAGCAAAAACAAGACTAAAGGCTGTTCACTGTTGCATGCTAGAAACAAGAAAATGGTAAAGTAAATAGACTAACTCCTTCAAATGTGCTCCAATTTCTTTCACAACCACTTGAACTTGTAGTTAATGAAAGGATTCTAATTGCCATCCTTTGCAAATCTGGTGCTCCACCTCCATACAGCCTCCACCAAGATGCTAGAAACAAGAAAATGGTAAAAACAACAAGGTAAGCTACTGGAATCAAGAACAAATGCAATCAAAGTATCAAACAAGCTGCTGGTTTATTTTATCACCTGGATTGAATTCGAATTTCTCATAGCTTCTCGCCATCTTCTTAGAAAAGGAATCACGTTTCTTCGAGAAATTGTCGAAATCAACATTGAGAGCATTATATGCCTTATCATCATCATCATGGTAAAAGATTTCAGCACAACTGATGAACTTCTCTAAGACTCTCTGATCATCAAAGATTGTGGTATTTTGATAAGAATAGTATGGATTCAGCAAGTATGCAGTAACATGCAATGGGGAGTCCAGTCTACCCTTCAACTTCTTATCAATAATTGCCAGCACATCTTTGTAGTTCTTCTCGATACCGCCAAAGCCGGCCAGCAGCTCGAGGTCGGGGATGGAGCAGCAGCAGGCCAGCAGCTCGAGGTCGGGGATGGAGCAGCAGCAGGCCAGCAGCTCGAGGTCGGGGATGGAGCAGCAGCCGGCCAGCAGCTCGAGGTCGGGGATGGAGCAGCAGCAGGCCAGCAGCTCGAGGTCGGGGATGGAGCAGCAGCAGCTCGAGGTCGGGGGTGGAGCAGCAGCAGGGGACGGGGATGGAGCAGCAGCAGCTCGAGGTCGTTGTTGCAGCAGGACGGGGCAGAGGCGGAGGATGGGGAGGGCGTCGCTTGCAGCACAGCAGCAGGGACGGGGGAGAGGCGGAGGACGGGGGCAGAGGCGGAGGATGGGGGCAGAGGGAGCCGCCGCCAGCAGCTTGAGCAGAGGAGGGGGACAAAGGGGATCGATTTGCTTCCAGCCCTAGAAGGACGAGGGTCCACCGCTCTAGCCAGCGCTCCCGTGACTTTTCCTTGCGTTGGCGGGCAAAGTTCCCGCGTTTTCTTTCTTATCCCCGCCCGCACCTATCCAGCGCTTCCGCGGCGCTTTTTTTCCGCTGCCGCGCGCCGAATCGCGCGGAATAAAAAAGCGATACGCCTGGCGCTTAAGTATGCGCTTAGGGCCAAAGCGAGGCGCCGACCCTACGCTTCTCGCTTCCGCGCGCCTAAGCGTACGCTTTCGAGCGCTTTTTTGAACCAGGCCATCTCCAGTAGTGAAGGTAACGATTCACATAAGAAACTAGATCAGTAGTGTTGCCCACTAGAAAGTACCAAACAGGTGAGCATCTCACGAGGAGATTGTGAAACTAAGCCCAAACAGTCAACTATGTGTTACTCTGACACCGATAATTTTCCCATCTTGTTTCTTGCTTGCGCTACATGTGCACACAAGAAACTTTGTAACATGAAAATGATGGAACTGAAAAACACTTTACTAAGTACCAATTGAAAAAAAGCCAGTGCAGTTATAGTAACACCCTGGTAAGCACCATTTAAAGTTATTGCAACTATACTGTTATAGTGCCATGATTCTTCAGTTTATCATAAGGCGTAACTGATTTGTTGAATGTTATTCATATCCTTGTTCAATCAAGAAAAAGAGAGATTATAGTCCCCCTTCCAGCTTTCAAAAAAAAAAAGGTTCCCCTTTCCCTATTTACTGTCTTCTGTTAAAGTTAGAACTTAGAAGTTTATATTTGTTGCCCCTTTTGGTTTGTTTCCTTTCATGATAACCTTCTGGTGTATACAACATCTGGATTCTCATTTTATCAGTAATGATGTATAGGGTTAAGCAAGCAGACGGCAATTGGTGGACTCAGGGAAGCTTTTCTAAAGTCTGGTGAAGCTGCGCACAGTATGTTTTTCTTATACGTTTGAACATTTTTATTCTTCACATGCTTGCATTTGTGCGATATTTCTTCTGATATAATTAAAGACTAAATTATAGCAAGAAACACATAATATAGTAGAACACAGTATTTTTTTTCGTAAGTTCATGCAATATACTATTCATTTCTGCCAGAAGAACTATTGAACAAATATATCTAGTTAGGATTTTTTTTTTGCTAAGACCTCTTAGCTATAAATAATCTAGTATATAATGGAGTATTCTGCTATTACCATCTGTCTGTGCACAATTTATGCCTTAAATGTGTGGAGTATTTTCAATGTTACCAGAAGAATCATTAGAAATAGCTTATGTATACTTGATTAGCGAATCTTCCTTGGAAGTATTTGACAGCTGTAATACTTCAAGTATAATAATCTTCCATTCACTATTGAAAGGGCACAGTTTCTCAAAATGAAAACTCTAGAGGCAAATAAAAAACCTGTCTGCCTTCTCCAGTGAACTATTGATAGATGGATAGAAACATATGATTATTCTGCCTATTCTGCCCTTCAGTTCAGTTGGATCAATATATGTTAATTACTTTCTATTTTGATTTGATTCTAATGGTGTTAAAATAACGTAATTTTTTGTGTTCTCTGTTGTTAAATATGGACTAACTGTTCTTTTCAATATCGTGCATCCTGATGGAGTTCTCTTTTGTCACACATTCCAGCATTATCTTCAAACAATTCAAGGTGGTATATGATCAATGCAAACCGTTCAGGTTCTCTAGCAGTGCGTAAAGAGTGTCGCAAAGTACTTCCTTCTTCAATAAGGCCATCTGCATCGTACTCCACACAAGCTTCAGAAAACAAACCAAAGCAGGTTTGCTAACTCTGTTTGCTGATGTAATTTTTTAATTATTCAATACTGGTTTCTTTATATTTTCTTGCTTGTGGCGATTCTTGGTATAACTTTGAGCGGTAACAGTGTTGTTCATTTTCTTCGAATATGCTACTACGAATTGCCTGTGTACTGTAGAATATAGGAAATTATTTACCATGCCACGTTCTGACCATTTGCAGCAGTGACTAGTGATCACTCTTGTATACATGCATGAGCTTTACTATGTTTCTGTTCGTTTTCATAAGTTATGATTCTGTTGTTACAGTGCACCAGGAAGCTTCTGCATCGCTATTGATAATGTATATGCATTAGACCCTAGAATGTGTTTTGGAACTTATATTTTTCAGAATAGATTGTTAGGGATTAATCAACTGACATTGCAATGCATATACTGAAAAGATTCTCTTTGTTTTTTTGTCGTGTCAGTGTAGGCAATTACTAGGTGCTTTATCAGTCTTTGTTGGTTCATTATCTCGATGTGGTGATATCCTCATTTTACCTACACCAGATTTCTTGAGGCATGAATTATTGATCCGATAGGACAAACTAATTCGGTTACTTAGTTTACTGGAAAGTCTCGAGTCTTGTCTGTTGTCTTGTTATCCATTTTGACAACAGTTTGCTGTAGAAGATCTGAGTATTGTGTATTTACTCTCCAACAACAATATTAATCACCTAACACCTTCATTTTCTGATTTTGAGGCAAATTATTCGTGCATATCTTCATTAAACTGTAAAATTGTCAGTAATGTATATTTTAATAGTTTTATTAGTTGTTTTCGGTTTCTTTTTTCATGACTATATTTTCTTATGGTGGATGTCATGCTGGGACACCTTTTTACTGCTTATAGAAGACTGCCCTCTTTATCCTCAGGAGAAAACAGACTTGACAACGATTGAAGATCCCTTTGATGCCCCTACCTATAATATACCTGAGAAACCAGTGACATTTGTTGAGGGGGCCTCTTACAGTGTTGCAATACTCGCTGGGCTTGGAGTTGCTGCGTTGGCGGGATATGCCGTTTTCAAAGAGCTTATATTTGAACCGAAAGAGTATGTTTTTTTCATTCTTTTAATTGAACTTAAGGATGCCAAATAGCACAATTTGTAAAAACGTGGTCATACACATGAGCATTTTAGTTCACTGCCACAAGTGTGGCAGCTGTTTGTTTTACTGCCACAGTTGTGGCATGCCACACCTTCTTAGTATTCTGGTCCACCTGTCACAGGCCCATACTTTTGCCAAATCTTGCCACAGGGCCAGTTTCTTGGCCACACTTTTTATGGCTTGCCACAACTTAGTAGAGAAGACATTTGCTAGTTACTATATCTAGAGAAGTCCTACGAGCTATCTACTAAAAGCATCTAAATTGTTGGGAATGTCCAAGCACTAAGAAATGCCACAACCAGGCAGACGCTTAATTTGCTTTGTCTCTTCAGTTTTTATCATCCAATAACAATTCTCCCTTCCCTATGTCATTTACAAGTGGATTCATGATTTTCTGGCTCACTTCCCCAACCCTCCACTGTGCTCGTGCTTGTACACCAATTTACCTTGTCCCTGGTATCCGCTTGAATGACACATCGCACATCACCTTATGTCTAACAAATGCAGACTCTTTTTACCTGATTATGTAGTAGTCTTTCTCATATTAAAATACTTAAAACTACATCTATGAATTGTACAAATTTATGGCAGCTAATGTTATGTGTTAATCTGGTTGCCTCTTGGTCTGTCTATTACCTACATGTGCATGCTATTTCTTCCCTTGGATTTGTACCTTGGTGCCACTCCCCATCACTCGGTTGATATGTATGCTATTTCTTCCCTTGGTTTTGTACTTACTAGATGTCCCAAACTTGCAGCAAACTATGCACTCTTTCATAACCAAGATTCGTGGTTTGAATCTCTTGGCATACTCATTAACCAGCACTTGGATTCTTCCTGAAGCTGACTATAACTTGATTTTTTAGTTTTTGTTTAGCACGCTGTCAGTCTTCGCATACTTCTTGATAATCTTTCTGCCTGATATACTAGGGCTCCTTTGATTCATACTACCTCCGTTCGTAAAGGAAGGCGTATTTTGTTTGCTTTGACCAATAATAAGTCTATTTATACATAATTTTTTGACATATAATTAATATCATTATATTTCTATTCAAAAGTACTTCACTGTAATTATGACTATCACATATGTCGCATATTAAATGTGTAATCATTGGTCAAAGTCTCGGTCAAACGAAGCGAAATACGCCTTATTTTTTGGAACGGAGGTAGTAGGATTTTCAAAGTTTTTTTATTCAGGTTGGACCTCATGAAAGTTCCTTCACCACAATCAAAGACAATTGCTCTTCCCATAGGATTCAACTAGACATGACATTTCAATCCTATAGGTTTCCTATTCCTACACTTTCCCTATCCTATGAATCAAAGGATGTTATCTTATGTATCACAAAAGAAATTTTGTATGTTTAAGCACCTCAGTCTCTGTGTTCCACGTGGCATGGTTGTTCTTGTTGCCTTATCGCTAAATATATCTATGTGGTTTACGACATTCATTTTCTTGGAAAACGCCTGTGGTATCCCTGGGCAATCTGAATGGGAGATTGCTTAATGTCGCTATTATCGTACAGGTACAAGATTTTTGGGAAAGCTCTAGCAAGAGTTCAGAGTGCTAGTCAGGTTTGTGCCTGTTGGTGTTATTTCTATTTTCCCCTGTCATGCTGTTGTTCCTCTCTTAGTATACTTTGTATATTCGCATGATTTTTCAGATTACGGCCAAAATTGGTTACCCGATAACTGGTTATGGTCAAGAAACCAGAAACCGTGCAGCTCGGCAGCGCATTCAGAACAGGGTTTGGACAGATGAGGACGGTGTTGAACATGTGGAGGTAGCATAAATTCATTTCTCTACTCTCTACTGCTGTGCGTTCTTTAATTACGCTAAGTCAACGAAGACGGACAAGTTTACCGTTAGGAGCTGCAACATTAGTGTGACACTTCCTCTCTGACAGTTCGTTAGCAGCTTAATGGCAATGAGCCATTGACTTACTATTAAACGGCAGCATAGGGAGAGGAACTAAGATGAGAGCTAACAGGATATTACTAAAAAGGAGTCCAAAGCCATGATTAACAGTAATACTGACAAGTAAAGAGAGTTCTAATATGTAATCAACTTTGGCAGTTTATATGCTTTCAGCTGATGCTTTGCTAATTGGGAAACGGGCATTAGGATAGCATTATGAATTTATGCACTTTGCATAGTTGTGTTGCAGATCTTTGAAGTTGGTTGATCAGTTGAAATTCACATGCATCATTTCAGGTAGGCTTTCATATCCGAGGGCCACATGGAGCTGGAAAGGTGTTTGCTGAGATGTTTAAAGATAACTCTGACAGGACATGGAAGTTCACATTTCTTCTTGTCGAGATCACATCACCGCGTCATGAACAGATAATGTTAGAATCTTACGTCCCAGCATAAGGATGCAAGAGACAAAATCAGCTACCAGAGACACATCCATGCGATACTTTTTTTCACATCCCCCGCCTCATGTTTGATACCGGTCCTCAGATTTCAAAAGTTCTGAATTTTGATCTTCCCAAAAGCATAAGTTGGAGGAAGATGAACTATCAGAGCCGCTGATCATCTCTAGCGTCTTAGACATGGTTTACCGTGAAAAAGGACCGTAATGTTACTTTTTCTAGCTGAAGGCCACATAGGCTCATGTAAACAACTCATTTTTCGTAATGTTCCTCAAACCTGGCACGGAGCACAAGTGATCCCTTTAGGTCAGATAGTTCGCCATTGTCTATGGATTTTCATCCAAACCTCTGATGATATCCAGATAGAAATAATATGTATTTTGTTGCATTTTAAATTTCTTTCAAGCCTGAGGTTCCAGCAGTTGATCTTGTGACCCTAGTAAAATTATTGATGTTTCGTTAGCATAGCTACTTCAGTGAACTGTCACTCCTTACCTTAAGTTTGATCTTGAAAACCAGCTTGGACTCTGGGAAATTTTTGGGAAGATGCAGGTTGTGAATTTATCCTCGTGTATCGTATGAAAGGGCCTTATTTTGATGAGAAAAATCAATGCATAGAACTAGCACAGAGACAGATAACAAACTCTTCCAGGCTAACGAGTCCCCTAGGCGATAGACCTAGGGTTTTCAGTCCGGAGGCAATCACCGGAGTTTTCTCCCGTTGACGACCTCACACTGCAGCGATCGTTGGGGCCTCGCTGGAAGCCCGTCCCCCTTGCGGTGTGTCTTGATTGTCGCTGTTTCTTCGAGCGATCGCTGGTCCTTTGTCCCTAATCAGTAGCTCCCGATCGGGACCAATGGAGGATCCAAGTTCGCTCCTCAAACGCCTCCAACTGGAGGAAGAAGAAGTAGACGCCCCATTGGAGGGGCCGAAGTGGCTTTCCCTAGCAAGGGTACTCACCGGAAAATCCTTTAGCCAAGGAGCGCAGATATGAAAGCGGCATGGCGACCGGCACAACAAGTGACTTGGAGATCGATAAACCCTAATTTTTTCTCGGTACAATTTCAGTGCTTAGCAGATTGGAATATGGCAATGCACAAGGGCCCGTGGGAATTTAGGGATTTCAAAGCAGTCATCATGGATAAATATGATGGTTTCTCTAACCCGGAACTGATCAAATTAGACAAGATAGAATCGTGGAGTCAAACTCATAAGCTACTCGATAAAGTCCTAAAGAAGGAGGCCTTCGTCAATAATATGGCGATTCGAACTAGAGAAGTCCAAGAGATGCAAATTACACTCCAGAGTGGGTTCATAGGCCAGTTCATCCGTGTTAAGGTGAAACTTGATGTTAACCAAAAACTAACCAGATTCGCCAGTTTCACAAGAGCTGGGAAAACACAATATTATCAAGTGAAGTATGAGAAGTTACCCACTTCCTGCAATGCATGCGGTAAGATGGGTCATTGACATCAAGAGTGCGGTACAGGAGAACATGACGAGGATAAACTACAATGGGGTTCTTTTATTCTCGCACCAAAGGGAGGTAGAGAAGGTGGTCGTGGTGCTGGCCGAACCCGGGAGCCACGAGGCTGGGGAGGTTTTGACAGAGGCGATATGGCCAATAAATCGGATGACTAGGCTTTCACTAAGGATGGTAGAGAGAATATACCAGTTCAAAACTAGAGATGGAACAGTACCTACAATCAAACAGAGATCGCGACAACGATCACGGAAAATAAAAATGGTCTAGGACCTTCAAGTGATGACCATGTAGATACATAGATGATGGATGATATGCCCCTTGCAAGGAAGCGTTTGGCTTTTGACAAAACCTCGATTGAGGAACATAATAATGCTATTGTACCTGTTGGTAAAATCTCTTCGGATTTACCTATGCCAGAGGAAGTGGTAAATGATCATAGTGAGAACCCTGGCCCCCTTGTTACCCCACAAAAGAGATCGAACAAAAAAAGCTAAAAGAAAATAGCGGGGAAGCACTGGATACTAAGGAATCTGGGCATGACATGGAAACAACTGTTGATAAGGAGGATAATGGAAATGCAAAATCTGGTGCGTTTGAGAAACCGAACGATGAACATGCAAGAATTTCGCAATTATCGAAGGATGGAGCTTTCTCCCCTTCACTTGGATCGGCGAGCTCCCACGAGGAGTCCGACCGGGCGCAATGAATATATTAGGTTTGAATTGAGAGTTTGGGCAACGACCCGACAATTCTAGCGCTTTTGGATGTCCAAAGGCGAAGTTGCCCGGAAGTGATATTTTTGTCGTAGACACACTTGGATAATTATCCGGCAGACTGCCTACGTAGAAGATTAAAGATGGATTTTCAAATTGTGAACCCTAGGACAACACGTAGTGGTGGAGTTCTAATGTTCTGGAAACGGGAGATTACTATACAACAATTTTTTCCGGCACCAAAGTACATTGATGTCAGAGTGGAAGAAGGCCCAAATAAGATTTGGAGAATGACAGGTTTTTATGATGAGCCTCGCTGGGAGGACACACACAAAACGTGGGATGAAATTCGGGAACTCAATGATCAATTCAACATGCCATGGGTGCTGATTGGTGATTTTAATGAATTTTTTTTGTCTCATGAGAACGAAGGAGGAAAACGAAGAGCGCAAGTGTACATCCAAGCCTTTAGAGATACATTATCGGATTGCCAATTGGAAGATATGGGTTTCCTTGAGGATACATTCACCAGAGACGCGGTAGAATTCGAGAAAGATTGGATCGGGTTGTAGCTAACAAAGCTTGGACTGAATTATTTCCGGAGGCGACAGTGCAACATATGGATTATATCAGGTCGGATCATCGACCATTATTGCTGGACATAGAGCCTCAAATTTCTTCCAACAATGGCCGATCTACTACAAGAAGGTTTGAAGCTAAATGTTTAAAGGAAGATAATTTCCGGGAGATTGTAGCAAATGCATGGGAACATGCAAAGATAGCTATTGCGGGTGGAGGACTACTGGCTAAACTGAGCCACTTACATGATACCCTTCATGACTGGGATAATCGGTTTGTAAAGAAACCAAAACATAGAATACGCGAAGCCCAACGTGAGCTGGAGAAAGCCATGAACGGACCTATGAATGATTATAATGAAGCCAAAGCAAATGAACATGCTGCTATTATTTCTTCCACCAGTTTGCCATGGCTCGGAGGAAGAAAAACTTGATCAGAAAATTAAAAGGAGAGAAATGAGTGGGTGGAAGGTACGGATAGCCTAAGCCCCTAATTTTCAATTTTTTTTCCTAATCTCTTTATGTCTGAAGTGCAGAACACCGATCCTACTTTCCTTGAGAAGGTTCAACCAAATATTACTGAAATTATGAATCAAAGATTACTTGCTCCTTTTACTCCCGAAGATGTGAAAAAATCTGCATTCAGTGTCGGAGGCTTCAAGGCACCAGGGCCAGATGGTCTTCGTGCCATATTCTATAAAAAATTCTAGGATCTTTGTGGATTGATATAACTCAAGAAATATTACAAGATCTAGAATCGGGGATTATACCGGAAGGGTGGAACGATACCACGGTGGTTCTTGTCCCGAAGGTGGATAATCCGGAACTGATTACTCAATTTCGCCCAATCAGTTTGTGCAATGTGATATACAAAATTATATCGAAGATGCTGCCTCTTCGATTAAAAATGATTCTTCCTGAGGTGATCTCCCCATGCAGAGCACCTTCATGCAAGGACGGTTAATTACGGACGATGTGTTGGTCGCATATGAATGCATACACTCGATAAAAAAATAAAAGGTCTGTAATACAGGAGCCTATACAGTCAAACTAGATATGCATAATGCATATGACCGGGCTGAATGGATCTTTTTAGAGAATATGATGAGGAAAATGAGATTTGATAACAGATGAATTTCTTTGATGATGGCATGCGTCCGATCAGTTAGATACCAAGTTCGGTTTAACTCTGTAGAAACCGATATGTTTACCCCTACGAGAGGGCTGCAACAAGGGGACCCTTGTCCCCTTATTTGTTTCTTTTTATGTGCGGAAGGATTATCTAGTATTTTTTTGTACAAAGAAGAAGTTGGTGGCACGGATGGGTTAAGAGTGTGCAGGAATGCACCATCAGTTTTAACTTCTTATTTGCTGACGATTCTCTTATTCTCATGAAGGCGGATATGACTAATGCAACTTCACTACAACAAGTATCGGATACCTATTGTGCAAACTCGGGACAACCGGTGAGTGTGGCAAAATCAAGTATATTTTTCTCCCCTAGTACTAATGCTATTTTGAGAGCAGAGATTTGTGAAACATTACACGTTGACATAGAAGCCCTCTCTGATAAATACTTAGGGCTCCCCGCTCTTGTGGGTGCGGATAAGAGTGATTGCTTCCTACACTTGGTTTAAAGAATCATTCAGAGAATTAATGGTTGGAAGGAAAAACAACTTTCTATCGGAGGAAAGGAGATACTTCTCAAAGCTGTAGCACAAGCGATTCCTGTATATGCAATGTCAGTATTTCAGACCCCGAAAGGAGTGTGCAAAAGAACGATTGATGCTATTGCTCAATTCTGTTGGGGTGATGACGAAAATAGCAACAAAATGCATTGGTTTGTATGGTGGAAGCTTTGTTTCCCTAAGAGAGATGAAGGTATGGGATTCAGAGATTTCCACTCCTTTAATCTAGCAATGTTGGCTAAACAATTATGGAGGCTTATCACCGAACCAGATTCTCTGCGTGCCCGAGTCCTCCGGGCAAAATACTTCCCCAATGGGGATATCCTCAAAGCTATCCCAAAAGAGGGCTCCTCGTTTACATGTCAGAGTATCCTAACTGAGTTATCTACTATAAAAAAGCGTACATTTGGAGGGTAGGAACGGGGGAGAACATTAAAATATATTCCGATCCTTGGATTCCCGCAAGCCCTGATAGGAAGGTGATCACACCAAGAGGGGAAGGTACATATACTGAAGTAATTGAGCTGATCAATCCGCTATCGGGACAACGGAATGAAAACTTACTCAGTGTGCTATTCTACCCAGCGGATATCCATTGTATCTTACAAATTCCTTTGAACACCAATGGCTTTGATGACTTTATAGCGTGGAATCACACGTCTCACGACCGATATACAGTCCGATCGGGGTACTACATTCAATGGAAACATCAGTTTGGCCTGAATGCGTCTTAGCTTGCTCTTCCTGGCTCCTCGACGCAAAACCCACCGTGGAGAACTATTTGGCAGCTAAAAATCCCGAGGAAAGAAAAAAATATTCATTTGTCGGACGCTTCATGGGATTATTCCCCTCAAGGCTATATTGGCGAACCGCCATGTGGGATCAAGTGGAGAATGTCCAACATGTCGCCAAGCTCTGTGGGATCAAGTGGAGAATCTCCAACATGTCGCCAAGCTCGGAAGGACATCATACACTTATAATTACAGTGTCCCATGATGTAAGATTTGTGGAGTCTTCTAGGCCTTCAAGATCTCATTACTGAAGCAATTGCCATAGATAGGGCTGGCTCGACAGTCCTCGAATTTCTTCTACGAAAAAACCTTAGTAACATGCCAGGTATGCCAGATGTAGGAGTAAAATAAATAATCTCGATAGCCTGTTGGTTTCTGTGGTGGATTCGGCGCCGAAGAACTCATGAGGAAAATGTCCCTCGATGAATCAATGCAGAATGTCTCTACTAAGCATAACGGCGAATGTGGCCAAGGCAATGAAGAAACAAGTTCCAAATCACCGAGGTTGGATAAAACCTGACCCTAGACAAGTTAATGTTAATGTTGCCGGATCATATCACCCTGATGTTGCAGCTAGAGCGGCATGAGTTGTGGTTAGAGATTTCGAGGTCAGGTTTATTGCAGCAAGTACTCTATATATCCCTAATGCTGCTTCCCCTACAACAACAGAAGCCATAGAGATGAAAGAGGGTTTAGCTCTGGCTAATCGCCTTAGATGTAACAATGTAATTGCAGAATCAGATTGCACAAGAATCATTGATGCTTACACGGGGGAACTGATTTGGTGGGACGATGCATCAACAATGCCGGTCTGCATTGATCTTGTTTCCCTTATTGAAAACATGACCTTCAAATACTGCCCGAGAGAAGCTAATGAAGTTGCACACGAATTAGCTAGTGTCTGTTTTACCAAAAAAAAATCTTGTAATTGGGCTGATTGCCTCCTAGCTTTATTGTGGGCAAGTTCATAAACGATGTAACTATGAACTGATTGTGGCAGCAAGTTTTTTACACACTCTTTTCCTTACCAGGGTACCTACGGAGACCGGAAGGTTGTTAACGAGGTGGCTTGCTTCCTTAATATAGTCGTTTATTTTAAAAAAAAAACAAGCCTAGAGACATATGAAAAGTACTGCATCTGATGGCGATCATGGAGATAGCTCAAATGTATTTTTATAGGGATAGCTCAAATGTCAGACTAAGGCATAAGTTGCCGCTTATCTTTGTTCTGTTTGGCGAGCACATAGGTTTTTGGCGTAGAAAATACACATTTTTTTTGTCATGGGTGTTAAACAAATTGATGCATTTCGCCAAAAAAAGAATAAATATATGCACAAAGTTGGCAGTTCTTGGTAGCTACACTGCTAGGAAACTAGCTATAGGTGAAAGTATCTGTGGCGTGTTATCGTTTGGTGTGACACTGCTAATTACCCGTGGCGCACCAAAACCACAGTATACCCTTACCCGTGGCGCACCAAATTGTCAGCGCGCCACGCCTATTGCTGCGCCCACGCACACTACCGGTATTGGCGTACCCGTGGCACATCAAAAAATGGTGCGCCACTCGTATGGCTAAGAGGGACTGCCTCTCTCTCTACCCTCAACCGTGCAGTGCATGGAAGGGAGAGCCTACTCGATCCCCTCTTCAAGATTGATGCGGCCCCGTGCTGCCAGCCATCTTCGGTGCCCCACAGTGCTCGTCCTCCCCCTCCACCTCTCCCCACTCGAACTCCCCATCCCTCGACGCCACATCACCGCCGCCACCTGCGCCTCTTGTTGCTCGTCGTGGGAGGCTACAACGCCGTCGCCCCTGGACGGCTCCCCGAGCGCCTGAGACGCCATCTTCTTCCTCCCAGCGCCCTGGCTGCCATCGTCTTCCTACTGTCCTGACCGCCATTGTCTTCCCGCCATTCAAGGCCGCCCTGGCCGCTGTCTTTATTCTGCCATGCTCGACGCCGGCCCTGCCCCGGCCGCGTCTGGCCCTCCACTTCCCTAGGAATATGCGCCCTGACGCTGTCACCATCCCCACAAGCTTGCGACCCCCTCCGTCCCGGTGAACAACCTCCTATGTTTTGTCCTCTCGACATGCTCCACACCGCCACCGTCTCCGGCCTCCGTCTCGATGTAGCCACCCGCCGCCATTTCTACTCCGCGCGCCACCTGTTCGAGCAAATGCCCACCGGCGAAGCTCCCCTCTGTGGCCTGCCGGGCGCCTCCGTCTTGACTGCCTCCACCTCGACCACAGTAAGCCCACCTTCTCCTCCACTCCCCTCATGTTCAGTTTTAGGTTTAGGTTGAGGTTCAGAGATTAGCATGGACATGGATCTTGGTAGTAGTGTTTCATAGGCCTAGGCACCATATTTTTTTCTCAAGCGATCAGACCAATCAACCGAGGAAACGAGGCTTGGCTGTAGCTTACGTGTTGCCTTACGCGATCCTCTCTATGAAATGTTCTTGAATGAATAATAAATAGAATCTTCTGCTTTTAATACAAATAATAGTTGAAGGTGGAATATTTTGGCTACTCCGCTGGAGAACACACAGAAAGAGGGAGGAGCTGAGCCTAGCAGGTGTCTGGCCATCGAGCCATTAAAATTTTGAAGTGAATTTAAACGAGTTGCCCATTTTCGCTGAAATATTGATTAATTTCCGTTTCGGCAAAAATGGGACACTCCTAGGTCAATTTTTTTTAGAAAAGACGATGCCGGATTTTCCATGAAATTTGGACTTAGTCGCTTCTCAGATTCATTTGTTATCGAGTGGTATGAACATTTTTTCTTCCAAATCATGCACAACTCACTTTTTTTCCTCCAGAACATGACTCACAACGACGAGAGCGGCCATTCTAAGTCATTCTGGTAGCTATCCCAGGGATTGAAGAGCAATATTGATGAGAATATAATAGGGGTATATGATGATTGTGCATGCTTGAGCTGGAAGGAAATATTGAAATTAATTGATGAGTTTTAAGGTGAATTTCTTCTTAATTGAATGTGATATTTGTGTTTATGAGAATGTTATACTACCTAAGTCTATGCATTTATGTATTAGCAGGGTTATTGATAACACAAACGTTGGTGGAGGAGGACCTCAAGACATGCTAGAAAACAACAAGAACCTGCTGGAAAACAAGAGGAAACAAAGCGAAAAACAATAAAGATATTTCACCACAAGTGCTTGAGGGAGGCATGGGAAACAAAGTTGCTGCCGTGAAAAACAAGATCAAGGAAATGATATTTCAGTTCGGACTGGCAGAAGTCTCGAATTTGAAATAATCATAGAAATCTTCATACAGACTGCAAATAAAGCAGATAATCACAATACGAAGAGGAAATTTGAAGAGATTTCCAATGGATCTGGCCCCATGTACCGATTCGACTCGTACAAGGCGCGGTGACCAAAACAATGCCCGAGTCATTTTCTGCCAGTTTCCAAATATAGTCCAATTGGCTGCACCCATGTTGGGATCAGTTTGTATCCGAGTTGGTTGAGTCCAGCCGAGTAGGAATAGTACAATTTCATGGGAGGCACCCCTCCCCTCATATATACCTAGTAGATGCAAATAGATCTTTTAGACCACGTTAAACATAAACCCTAGACTTTTAGATTGAACTTGCTCCTGTAAGCATTCATCTTGAAGTATTGTTACCCATGCAAAATTGCGTGTTATCTGCTATTCTATGGGGAATAAGACGATACAGGACTAGCTCGTAGTCGATGGCTACGTTGTGCAAGCGTGTGGAGTTGAGAATATCCATTGGATTGCAAACTGTCGCATTGGCAACAGGGATCAGCCGGAGAGTTTTCAGTGAGACACGAGTTATTATATCAAAGTTATCGAGAGTTCATCGAGAAGATTGAGCCACCCCTTATCATATGATATCAGATTACTAGGTTTACTCGGTGAGCAATCTATGCCCTAGATTCGTTTTTTTACCTATCCAGAAAAAGCCACACAAAATAGTGAGATTCGAGTTTGCCATAGCCTAGATCAACACCAATTGCTTCCTCTAGTTGTTGTTCTTGTTGATTTTGCGTTCCTGTTTTTTTTGTTTGTGTCTTCGTTTCTAGGTTTAGAGTTCTTGTTCGAGTTCTTCTTTTCGAGTCCTTGTTTCTTTAGTTTGGAGTCTAAACCGAAAAATCCAACAAAAAGAAGGTACTCGATCTGTTTCCTAGTTCTAATCCGAGTCTTGGTTGTGTTCCTACCGCGGCACAAATTTCCCTATTTCTCTGCCGCCGGTTTCTAGTGGTACTCGGGTTCCTGTCGAGGCGGCACAAAAACTACCAAAAATGCTGTTGTGGTTTTCCTTGTCCCTATCGAAGTCGAACTCTGCCGCGGCATGGATCTGCTCAAATCGCTGTTGCGCCCGTTGTCTCCTAGTTGCTCTCGGATAGCTACGGTGTGGGGCACAGAAAATTGCCAAATCGCTGCCGTGCCTAATACTAGTTGGACTCGGAATCCGGCTGCTGCCGCGGCACAAAAGTGCCCAGTTCGCTGTCGCGCTGTTTGCCACGTTGCCGCACCGACACAAAAATCGGTTGTTTCTCTTCCGTGAGTATCCTAGTAAGTTTAGTGTGTTTTCTTTCCGTTTTTTTTGCCAAATTCTTAGGATTTCCACTCCGTATATTTGTGAACCATTTCCATGGCCTATCTACTTATAAATTTAGGAGCATACCCATATAAGAAAAGCTCAATTTTGTGCTCACGGGCTGCTCAATCGATTGTTGCATCGTGTTGTTTTTCTGAAAATTTTTGCTCCGCGGTGCGACATATTGTGGCTGAAAAGAGAAGAGAGATTTTTTTTAGTGTCCATACAGATTGGACATTTGGCCCAAAATAGTGAAAAAATCAAAGAGAAAAGACAGAAAAATAAAAGAGAAAAGGAGGCCTCAAAAGTATTGATCATTGCTACAAGTTTGGAGCTGTTTTGCATTGTTGTTTGTACTACTTCTTTGAGCAATCTTGTGCCTGTTTCTTTGAACTGTAGCTAGTGTATTTCCAGTGCATTGCAACACGAGCTATACTCCGTACATACATCATAATTTTGTGCTCATCCCTAAAGTTGCATTGCCCCATTTATCTCCACGTGTGTGTTTCCCGTGCATTTTATATCACATTGGACAACACATAGGAGTTGTATTTTGGTGTTGTTAGGTATCCCAACCAAGCTCCACCATATACCCTGTTATTGTATTGTGATACCTAAAATCTAGGGTACTCTCTTCTTCACATCCGTACATGTGTTACTACTACTTGTTGGTGAATGTTCTCTATTCACTTTGGAGCGGTAAGATACACCTTTCTTTGCTGTTTTGAGTGAGTTGTGAGAGTTATATCATATACATACTGCCATATATTTATATGTACTAACAGTGGTTGATCCTATCATGGAAAATCCATTACTTATGCGTTCTATTTGCAGTGATACATTTTGGGAGGAGGACTCTAGTGCAATCCCTGCGTCAGATTTGTTCCACTTCACCGTAAACATCAAAGGTAGCCGTGTTGCTATTACCCTTGATAAGGGTACACGGTTTTATTTTGTTAGTATTGCGGTTGTTGAAAAATTGTGGTTGGTTCCAACGAAATCTAAGCGATCATTTATGTTACCTACTAATGATGATGCAATCTCATTACTCACATGGTTTTTGTTCCGTTAACCATTTATGGCCATACAGAGCAAATTTTATGCAATGTGCTTCCTAGAGCGTTTACTTGTTGTCATCTTTTGTTGAGTGAAAAGTGGTGCAAACGATTTAAGGTTGATTTTTGATAGATTTCATCCTGATATACAATTCTTTTGGAATGACAAGAAAGATTGGTTAATACATGTATGGCTTAAAACATTTCAGGAGATTAGACGTCAACTCTTATGTCAACCCTTATGTTCTCCTGAAAACCTTGAAATGCAAAAACTTAAATATATAGTCATGGTACTGGTAGATGCTAATGAGACATGAGAGTTTATTTCTACTAATGTAATCATGTCTACCTCTAGTGTTGTGTCTTGTGATATGCGGGTTGCTTTTGAAGAAAGGGAGCCACCTATAGTACAACCTGCATCGCCACTTAAATCTGAGGATCATGCCATTGTTCCTAGTGTTGCTTCTTGTGCTATGCAGGTAGCTTTTGAAAGGGAGCCTCTCTAGTACAACCTGCATCACCACTTGACATAGATGACTCATTACCTACTACATCTGAGGAGGATGCCATTGATATTGGTGCTGATTTGGAGCTGAAGCTTGCAAGTACTAAATTTTGTGAGTCTACTAAATTGCTAGCTGATTCTTGTGAGTTGAAGCACATATAGTTCACCACCATGTGATAATTTAATTTTTTGAATTTTGAGCATGTGGTATTGATTACACATAAAGAGGTGCTTGCTAAAATACCACTTGTTAATATTGTGTATTCCATCATGTTACATGAACCAATTATCGTGCAATGTTCTATGAGTAGAATTTTTGAAATTTCATATGTCAATTCTAGCACCTATGCTCCTTGTTTCACTTTTAATTTAGTTGGTGACTATATCATGAATGAAATTTTTATGGTGGATCACATATGTATTACTTGTGATAGAATTGCTGAATTGAACAGTGTGTTACCTAGGTTGACTTGCTTACAACTTTCTAAATCTGAGCATGATTATACACATATGTTTGATTGGTCCAAAAACTTGATAAATACATATGCTGCTGATTTATACTTACTTATATTTTTAAATTAAGTTGCAACTTACATAATGAACATGATAATACAAATGAGTGTACTACTACCACAAAACTTGATCATAGATCTTCTGTGAGAACACTTGATTTAATACTAAACAATAAGAATTTCTACATAGTTGTTTCTCCTTGTGATCATGATTATCTAAACTTCACTTATACCTGCAATTGTGATTGCTATTTGATGAGATACTACTTGTTTTCACATGGCAATTATATGTTAATTACTTGCAAATTTAGTTGCTTTATGTCATGTGAAAATATTTACCATGCCCACAAAAATGATGCACCTTATTATGCATACATATATTCTGCATACTTGAAGAAAGGGAGGATGACGAGGATATAATAGGGGTGTATGATGATTGTGCATGCTTGAGCTGGAAGAAAATATTGAATTTAATTGATATTTTTATAAGGTGAATTTATTCTTAATTGAATGTGATGTTTTTTTTATGAGAATGTTATACTAGCTAAGTCTATATATTTATGTATTAGCAGGGTTATTGATAACACAAAGGTTGGTGGAGGAGGACCTCAAGACATGCTGGAAAAAAACAAGAACCTGCTGGAAAACAAGAGGAAACAAGCGGAAGACAATGAAGATATTTCACCACAACTGCTTGAGGGAGGAGAGGGAGGCAGGAGCACAAGAGGGGGGGCATGGGAAACAAAGTTGCTGCCATGGAAAACAAGATCAAGGAAATGATATTTCAGTTCAGACTGACAGAAGTATCAAATTTGAAACAATCATGGAATCTTCATACGTACTCCAAATAAAGCAAATAGGCACAATCCAAAGAGGATATTCGAAGAGCTTTTCAATGGATCCGGCCCCTCAACTCGTACAAGGCGTGATGACCGAAACAATGCACGAGTCATTTTCTGCCAGTTTCCAAATAGAATCCAATTGGCTGCACCCATGTTGGGTCAGTATGTATCCGAGTTGGTTGAGTACAACCGAGTAGGAATAGTACAATTTCGTGGGAGGCACCCCTCCCCTAATATATACCTAGTATATGCGAATAGGATCTTTTAGACTACGTTAGACATAAACCCTAAACTTTTAGATTGAACTTACTCTTGTAAGCATTCATCTTGAAGTATTGTTTCTCCTGCAAAATTGCGTGTTATCTTCTGTTCCATTGGGAATAAAACGATACATGATCACCTCATAGTCGGTGGATACGTTGTGCAAGCGTGTGGAGGTGAGAATATCCATTGGGTTGCAAACCGTCGCATTGGCAACAGGGATCGGCCGGAGAGTTTTTAGTGAGACACGAGTTATCATATCAAAGTTATCGAGAGTTCATCACGAAGATTGGGACACCCCTTATCAAAGATGCTCAAGACGACAAGGGGATGGAGGACGCAGGGGAATCCGACCAAACCACTAAATATTTTTGCTTCCAAATTATTTTTTAATATGCCGTACTTGTATTTATAGTGCCACAATAATTAAAATCAAAATAACTAAGAATTAATTGCTTTCGACATGGGACCATGAGTTCAGAAAAGAAATGTGAAGGTCACATTTCACGTATTGAGTTCCCCCGATATCAACTAGAATGGAGACACGACCATCGAAAGAATTGTCGTGGTGGTGTAGCGACAGATGCCATGGGATGGCTTGAGTTTGGGGCCGATGGACACTGTGGGTATCCGAGGAGGGATTGCACGTCTAGCCGGTGCGCTCACTACACTGCAAACACAAGAATCTACCCAGGTTCGGGGCCCTCGTGTGGAGGTAACACCCCTACTCCTGCTTGTGTGTCAATATCTGTGGGAAACCGAGTACAAGGTGGTTCCTCAAGCTCTCTGAGCTAGAGGAAGAAGAAGCTCTCTCTTCTGCTCTCTCTCTCTCTCTAAGGAAATAACTATAAATTCCCTCAGTGGTTCATCGACCCTCGCGCAGGAGGGGTGTGGCCACCTTATATACTGGAGGCCACCAACCGGACGTACAGGGTTAGGCGAAATACACTGTGCCGTAGCGCACGCTCGCTGACATACATCAAAAGTCGTCTCCGCTGTAGCCGTTGCCCTGTCCTGTCCCCCTTATCAGAGACAAGACGTGGCCTCGCCCATGCCCTGCACTGCTCCGGTGTATGTGTATACATCATCACGCCTAGTAAGTTGAACCGCACACGCGTACTCTCCCTTAATCTTCGGGATTCCAACTGCTTCGTTAACCTCCCTCCGAGATGGATAGATCTTTGTCTACCCGGATTCTCCAAGGCCATCTCGGATAACCCGGGGGACACTCGTTTCTTCATTATCGCTCCTTGCTCTTCTTACCGAGATAGATCCATCTCGGTGCCATCCAACTTGGTACCATACGGATCTCGATTGACACCATCTCGGTAAACAGTATCTCGGTATACAGTATCTCGGTATCCACTCCTTGGATACCATTTCTCACCAACCTTGCCCCTACTCGGGGGTAGCCCCCCGACATTAGTCCCCGAAGCTGGTATGGTCCACCGAACTCGGACGGTGGGCCATGCCATCTTAAACCAATAACCTTAGAATATCTGACCGAGATACTCTTATCTCGGCCCAACTTTCATCTCGAACTCGGATTCAATCCGCAACCACCACTATGGATTTTCCTCCAAGATATGAGATGCTTGCACAGCATTTGATCTTTACCGAGATCCCAACACTTAGGCATTTTTCCACAAGTTCAACGGTGTGAGGCACGGTCGCTTCGTTTTCTTCGCGTTATGGGCGCACCACGTGGAGCAGAACCGCTGCCCACGTCGCCTCGATTTTCGCGCAGAGCAGCGCACACGCCACACCCATGTTGCGCGCTGTTACGCGACCCCACCAGCCGTCACGTCCGTTAAAGTGCACTTGAGTGCACGCCGCGGGGATTGTGGGATTAACTGCGCCGGTTACACGCGGTAAATACGCTTCGTGCGTTTCTCCGGGCAAGGTAAACGCCACGACCCCACATTTCTAGCCACGATCGATCCGGGACAGTTATTGCGCTACGGGAGTATAAATACTCGCGCCTGCCCCTCCGCATCGTCTCCTTCGCCATTTTCCCCCGTATCCTTTTCCTCTCCATCGCTCGCGCACGCAGAGCTCCTCCGCTCCTCCGTACACAGACAAACTCCGCCGCGCGCTCGAGGACACCGCCGTGCTCCCGCGCAACGCAACTCGCCGGAGCGCCACCGGGTTAAGCCTCTCACCGTATGGATCTACGCGTCACCGCGCCGCAACATCTTCCTCGTGCCGCACTTCACCGAGCCTTCCGCTGCGGCCACCACGCCACGTCGTTCTTCTTCCATGCCGCCGCTGCGCTCCTTCGTCCTCTGCGCCCCGAACATCTTCTCGCGCCCGCAAGCATCTCGGAGACGCCGAGATCCTCACGCCACAAGATGGATCTCGAAGCCATGGAGGAGATCGAGCTCGAGGGACCCGCGTCCACGCGCGGTGCATGGGCCAGATCCGAGATTGAAGAGGACGACATCACGTGGCTGATGGACACACGCCGCATCCCGGCAGGCGCGGTGTGCCGAGTTCCAGGTGACGAGATTGAGCCACAGCCCCTCCAAGGCGAGTATGTGGTCTTCCTCGGCCACTTCATGCGTGGGTTTCGGCCTTCCCCTCTCTCCTTTTATGCATCAGTTTCTCCTCCACTTCGGTCTTCAGCCGCACCATCTTCCTGCCAACGCAATTACAACCCTTTCTTCTTTTGTCACTTTCTTGGAGGCCTATCTCGGCCTCCTTCCCACTGTAGAGATTTGGAGTAAGTATTTCCATTTTCCCAAGCAAGTTCTACCCAACCCTTCAAATCCAAAAGTATATGCCACAGTACAGAACCACGATGGTGGTTCCGCGCTCGGGATCCAAATTTCCAAGGATCCTGGGTTTAGAATCCTGCGAAAGTGGCAGCAGGGATTCTTCTACATGAAGAATCCCCAAAAGATGGTTCTCATTGCTCTCCCTGCATATCACGTCGCCCCCCCCCCACCGAGATGGTGAACTGGGATTACAACCCGAAGAAGAGCGTCCCCGAGGTGAACCTCGTCCACGGCCGACTTCAACAACTTGTCTGAGCTGGACTGCGTCGAGACGATCTACTCGCCACCTGGGTAAGCCAATGGGTTCTGCCACTCCAGCGCAGAACCCACAAGATGTGTTTCATTAGCGGACACCGAGACCCCACCCGAACTACGACCTTTGAGCTCAGCAAAAAGTAGGTGGTAACTCGGATCAAGTCGATCGCCAAGACCAGTCTCGGTGAGGACCGGATGTGGGGGCTCGAGCCCTACAGTAGAGCGAATCGGGCGCCCAATTTAAGTACCTCAAACTCAACCGAGTTACTTTCATCTCGGTATTATCTGAGATCACATATCTTTGAAACTAATGATTTATGTTTTGCATATGCAGCCCTTTCCCCGCCAGGCAAAAGAGGATGGCGAGACCCCCTCGGACCACTGGGGTGAGGATCGGACCGAAGACGACGCGAAGGAGTACGATGATGAGGACAATCTCCCCATATTGTACGCCCTGCTCGCCGCCCAAGCCGGTAAGTTCTGAGTTCCACCCTCCATCTGAGACTGGTCCAAGGACGACGAAGATGATGATGATGATGATGTTTGCATTCTTTTAGAGGTACATGATCCCTCCTCGGTATTATTTGCGTATCCTCTGCCCTCACTCTCAGTTGATCCGGGAGAGCATGTGATAGATGTGCGACCCGTAGCCATGGCCGCCCCGTGGAAGCGAGAAAGAGGGCCAAAGAAGGTCAAGAAGAAACCAGGGATCAAGACCACGACCAGCCAAAAACCTAGGCGGCCCATGTCGGAGGGGTAAGTCAGTTCCGAGATGCTTTATGTTTGCACTTCCTTTACTCCTTTGCTTTTCTGTCCGAGATGCTTTATGTTTGCATTTTCTTTACTCCTCTGCTTTTCTGCCTGAGATGCTTTATGTTTGCATTTTCTTTAATCCTCTGCTTTTCTTCTCTTGTAGTGATCCGATTGGCATTGAGATCCCGAGATGCCTGTGGTCACCATGACTCCGAGGCGTTCTGCCTCGGTGAGACCGAGTACCAGGACTCCTCCGGTGATCCTAGTTCAGGATGTGAGTGGCTACATCGACCTCGATACCGAGGGCACGGAAGCCAACGCCATGGATATTCCCAAGATGCAGATCCCGGAGAGGGAAGAGCAAGACCTTGGTGCCAGCGACATGGGCGCTGAGATGGAAAACAATGAGGCTCCGGAACGCTCGGAGCCGGCCACAAAGCAACAGCCACAGCAGCAGCAAGAAGATACAGTGCAACAGCAAGCCCCACCAGTAGCAGCAACAACACCACCAACACCGCCGAGAGCAGCAACACCACCGACAACACCCTCTGCAACCCTAGCCGCAACAACAACAACAACACCAACAGCAACACCAACTCCCCAGCAGCAACAACAACAACACCAACTCCCCCAACAGCAGCAACAACAACAGAACCACTAATAGGCCCGACAGCGACTCCTCCTCCCACTCGGCAGTGACCCGCAACCCGGATTGCACCCTCGCTTCTGCCGAAACAGAACTCCGAGGCTGCGGAAGGTAGCTCGAAGAGGAGCCCCGAGGGGAAGGAGCCTTCCCTCGTTAAGTTTCGACTGGTTACCCGGTCCAAGAAAGCCTACGCACCTTACAAGAAATACGTGCTGGGGCAGCCAAAACCCGAAACTCTGGCGATCAACTTGGATACTCAAATGGTCCAGCACCAGGGACTTGGAGTGTGCCAGCAGGACCTGAAGGCGAGTCTTGACCGCGTCGGGTACATCGACGAGGTCCATGCTGGGAAGAGATTGGGTCCACTGGAGCACTACCGCCAAGACTAGAATCAGGCCGATGTCGGTCCGGTGTTAATGGCAGTTGCGACCTCCAGCAGCACACTTGCGCACAAAATGTACTCCTTGCGTTGTGCCGCTGAAGACGCCGAGGTCACTTCCCGGGTAAGTGACCTCTTTTCTTTCCGTTTTTTTTCGGGATTGCAAATTATAAATCCGAAATCAATATATACATCCAATCCCCGAGATTTGGGCCAAGTAGACATTACTCGACCGATTTAAAGTTTACTCGAGTCAAATCTTCCAACCAAATCTTCCTTTGTTTCTTCTTAGGTTTGCACCGAAACCCGTGCCAAGCTGTACGAAAAGCTTCTTTGGACCCACCGGGACCTCACCGAGCACAACCAACACCTCCAAGAACAAGTGGGAGGCAAAGGTATTTCTTTGTAACACCGAGATATCGAGTATGCTTGTTACTGCATCGATTTTCTAACTCGTGTTCTCTTTATTCTCAACAGCTATCATGGAGCAGCAGCTGATGGTGTCCATCACCAAGATCTCTTCTCTAGAAAGTAAGTACCTCCTTCTCTATCTCGCGTTTTGTGTTTACGCTCTTTTTCGATGGCTAAATCTGTTGTCCCGATGCAGATGAGCATAAGATCTTTGGCGAGAAGCACCAGGACTGCACTGCACTTGCTGAGTCTACACAGAGCAAGATCTCGGCCCTTGAGAGTAAGCCTCTTTGCTTTTCTCTATCTGTTTGTATGATCCTTATTGTTTGCTAACCGGACTGTTTTATGTGCAGCTGCACACAAACTCTTTGCTGAAAAGCATCAAGACTATCTCACTCTGGCCGAGACGCAGATGCAGCTCACTGACTGCAAGGCCAAGTACAAGGACGAGCTCCAGGCCAACAAGGTCGAGGTGGCTTGGCTGCAGCTAGAACTGGTCGAGATGCAGAAGCAGAAGGAGGAGGCCGAGAAGGCCAAGTCCGAGCCGGAGAGAGATGCTGCTGCCGACAAGGCCCGCCAAGATGTGGAAATCAAGGAGCTCTAGGGCCGGAACACCAAGCTCGAGTCCAGGGCGAGCTATTCGCAAACCCTGTTGGACAAGTACAACTCGGACGCTGATAGGTGGCTGACCAGGCTCTCTACACTCAACTTGGAGCTGAAAAGTAGGCTTCATCCTTTCTATGTTTCTTCTAACTCTTGATTTGATCTGCCATACTGATGTTGACTTAACTCGGACACCATATCTCACAGGAGCATTCCCCAATCTGGAAGCTAGCGCCCTACATGCCATCGAGAAATCCAAGAAGAGAAGAGAGGAGGATGGGGATATTGTCACGGAGAGGGTTAACATCGAGGATCTCGTCGAGGCAATCAAAGACGGAGTTCTGCCCCTCAGGTTTATCGGAGCCAACCTCCTTTCAAGTGCGCTTCGGTTCTACCGGAACTTCTGGTCGGGTAAAGAGGCCCCTAAGACAATTGACGAGCTAGCCAAGACCCTAGACCAAACCAAGGACCGCCTCAAGGAGTGGCGCGCTTCTGCAGCTCGGGCTGGCGCAGAGGAAACTCTGCAATTTGTTCTGTCCTGGTACAAGTCCATCAACATCAACGCCTTGAAGACCATGTGTGCCAAGTCCAAATGATCCACGGAAGAAGATCTTGTCCGGGCTCGCCAGGAAACCGCGCACCATCTTGCCTCCTATGCCGATAATAAGGAGTTCGTCGATGGTCCCACCGAGCCTGAGACCGAGGACGAGGAGGAAGATGAGTACGAGGACGAGGAGGGCGGTGACGTCGAAGAAGAAGCTGAGGAGGATGAGGACTCCGAGGAAGTCAACGAGGTGATCGAGGCCGAGAACGACCCGGTGAGAATCACCGAGACGACTGCCACCCCAGCTGCTGAGACTGTCGCCACCGAGACGGTCACCTCCGAGCCCGCCACCGAGTCCACCCCGGCGGGGACCGACACAGATTCCACTCCATTGGCTGCGGCCTGAATCTTTATCAAACACTCTTTAAATTCGTCAGATCCCCGGTATGCCGGGTGCAGTTGTAAGAAATACGTTTATGTTTTGCCACTCTGTTTTAATTAAGTTTCTGCAAGACTGGTTGACTGCCGGATTGCTTTAATTCGATTCCGCGAGTTCGTTTTCTTATCAACTCAATTTTTTTCTTCCCTGCTCTTGCCTACCACTTGTGGCTTTTTGACAGTCGAGTCACGAGATTTCGAAAACCAAGTTTATAATATTCACAACTCCGAGATAAGAAATAAAACTTCCCAACACTTAGCCGAAAACAAAAGAAACAACAACTTATGTCAGTTGTTTAACTCTTTCTTTCCTTAGTAGGTTTTCATGTGATCATTGACCCTTAGCTTGTTCTCTTGCTTGCCATGAAGCCGGGTTTCAGACAGCAGCAAAGTCGAAGAGTTGGCCCTTAGGTTTAAGCACACTACTAAACCTACGCATGAAATTCCGAGATGACTAACCGACATACAAAAGTACAAAGCAAGTACACAGAACAAGTTAGGCACAAGCAGTCCTTGAGTTCCTTCTCGGGGTGCCGACATAGATTCAATTTGGTAAGGAGATACATACAATGCATTTTAAGGAATGAAAACGACGAAGTAGAGCTAGATTCCAGGGGCGCTTAGTTTCCTCTCCGGACTTGTCCATCCTGTTCTTCTGTGGCTCCCGTGCATCAATGAGATAGTATGCATCATTGTGCAGATCCTTACTCACAATGAACGGCCCTTCCCATGGAGGGGAAAGTTTGTGCATCCCGGTTGTGCGTTGCACCAGTCGAAGCACGAGATCTCCTTCTCGGAATACCCGTGGGCTTATTTTCCGGCTATGATAGCGTCTCACATTCTTTTGATATACAGCTGATCTCGACAGAGTTAATTCTCTTGCTTCTTCTAGCAAATCAACATAATTTTCTTGGGCTTCTCTTGCCTGTGCCTCTGTATAGAGGGTCACTCTCGGTGAGTCATGCTCAATGTCGGTGGGCAACACAGCCTCTGCTCCATATACCAGGAAGAATGGTGTGTATCCGATAGATCGGTTAGGGGTAGTTCTTAGACTCCACAACACCGCTGGTAGCTCATCCAGCCAACAACCCGGGGTTCACTGTAATGGCTCAATCAACCGAGGTTTTATCCCGGATAGGACCATGCCATTGGCTCTTTCAACTTGCCCATTCGATTCCGGATGTGCGAATGACGCAATGTCTAGTCGGATCCTCTTGTCCTTGCAGAACCGAGCAAAAGCTCCCTCAGCAAAATTTGTTCCATTATCCGAGATGATGCCATGCGGCTAGCCATATCTCAGGATAATATGCTTCAGAAAGGTCACATATGTATGCTCATCACACTTCTGGATTTGCTTCATCTCAATCCACTTGGTAAACTTGTCAACCATGACCAAGATGTGAGTCATGTTGCCCCGAGCTGGCTTAAAGGGCCCCACCATGTCCAAGAACCATACTGCAAATGGCCAAGTGATAGGAATAATCTTGAGCTCGGAAGCTGGCATATGGATCTTCATAGCATATCTCTGGCACCCATTGCATTTTCCCTACTAGATCTCCTGCTTGCTGCAAGGCAGTGAGCCAAAAGAAGCCATGCCGAAATGCCTTCTTTACTAGAGCTCGAGATGAGGCATGGTGCCCACATTCCCCCTGATGTATCTCTCGGAGAATCTCTTCTCCCTCTTCTGGATCAACACAACGATGTAGCACGCCTGTGGTACTTCTCTTGTGCAGCTCTTTGTTGATGATGGTGTAGCCTTTGGATCTTCTCCGTATTTGCCTGTCCGAGATCTCATCACTCGGTAAAGTACCATCCGCCAGATAAGACATTATGGGCTGGGCCCAACTCGGTATCGGCCGAACAGGGAAAATGGGCTCATCAATCTCCATAGGATCAGCCTACATGACAGGCTCCTAGATAGAAATGAGTCCCCGAGTTTCCGGGTTCTGTGAGCAGTCCCCGAGATGAAGGAGGAAGTCCCCGAGTTCTCCATGATGCACCCCACATCTATCTCCCTTGGAACAGCTTCTGGTTCCAGATTAGCCGGGACAAAGATTGAATCTTACTTGGGTGATGGTTTGATGAAGGGCTTCCTGAGATGCTCCAAAGCAATTCCTGCCGGGATGGACTGCCGAGACAAACCCAACTTGGACAGAGCATCAGAAGCATCATTCTCAACTCGGTGGATATGATGGAATTCACATCCGTCAAAGAAACCCGAGATGTTCTGGACAAGGAACCGATACGATGCCATGTTGGCATCCAACGCGTCCCAAGTCCCGGAGGCATGCTGAACCACTAAGTCCGAGTCACCATAGCATATTATTCGATGGATACCGATCTCCTTGGCTACTTTCAGTCCATGGACTAAGGCCTCATACTCGGCCACATTGTTGGATGTTGCAAAATGGATCTGTAGGACATACTTGAGCTGATCATTCTTCGGCGAGGTGAGCACAACACCAGCACCAAGACTGTCGTGGGATAATCACGGCAGACGTTACCGGGGGTAACTTATCTTGGGGCAATTCGACTCTGGTGTTTGGGAGAGGGTTTAGCTCAAGGGAAAACATGATGATATGCGATCTGGTAGCCGGCAATCAAGTCGCCGAGTCTCCAGCGTACTACCATATGTCATCTTCTGGTAGTGAGGGTAATTTTATTTCGAGTTGGAGATCACTTCGCTGAGATAGTACGCCGACCTCTGTACCGATTTACCTTCCTCTTCTCGCTCCATGACCACCACCACACTAACAACTCGGTTGATGGCTGCAATATAGAGCAACATGGGCTCCTTAGGCAGAGGAGACGCCAGTACTGGAGTTGTGCCAAGCATGGTCTTGAGATCTCGGAAAGCCACATCGGCTTGCCGGGTCCAGAAAAACTTGTCACTCTTGTTCATAAGCTGGTACAGAGGTAAGGCCTTCTCCCCCATTCTCCCAATGAACCGACTAAGGGAAGCCAGGCAGCCGGTAAACTTCTACACATCCTTCAATGATCTTGGCAGCGATATATTCTCAATTGCTTTTATCTTGGAGGGGTTGGCCTCGACACCTCGGTTGGATACGAGGAAACCGAGTAACTTTTCTGTCGGGACACCAAAGGTGCACTTGGTCAGGTTCAGCTTCATCCGTTACTTTCACATATTCGCGAATGTTTCTCGGATATCTTCTAGGAGTGTGTGTTTCTCCTTGGTCTTGATGACTATGTCATCCACATACACCTGCACATTTTTACCGATTTGCTCATGCAAACATTTTTGCATGCATCTCTGGTATGTGGCCCCAGCATTTCTCAAACCGAAACAAATGACACGATAGCAATAAGCCCCATACGGGGTAATAAAGGCAATCTTTATTTGATCCACCGGGTTTAGAGGAATCTGGTGAAAACTAGAATATAAATCTATGAAGGACAACAGCTCACACCTGGCCGTGGAATCGATCACTTGATCTATCCGGGGCAACGGGAATGGATCTTTAGGGCACGCCTTTTTCAGGTCGGTGTATTCCACACACACACGCCACACTACAGCAACCATTGGGTCATCTTCTTCTTCTCCACTAGGACCGGGTTAGCCAACCAGTCCGGGTGCAACACCTCCATGATAAATCTACTTGCTAGCAGCCTTGTGATCTCGTCACCTATGGCTTTCCTTCTTTCGGCAGCAAAGCGCCGCAAAGCCTGCTTTACCGTCTTAGCATCCGGTCTCACATGCATAGAGTGCTCAACCAACTCCCTCGGGACACCCGGCAGGTCATGATTGGACCATGCAAAGACATCTCGATTCTCACAGAGGAAGTGGATGAGCTCGCTTTCCTATTTCTCCTCCAACCCGACACCAATGATGGCAACACGCTCATGGAACTTGGGGTCGATCTGCACCTTCTTGGTCTCCTGGGAGGCCTGGAAGGTAGCACTGTGCTGAGGGTTGGGCATCCCGGGCATACCGAGTTGAGCTGCTTGATCCATGGCCACCACCTCATGTATCTTCTTCTTCTCGGCAGCAATGACCAAGGACTCGGCCAACCGAGATCCAGCTGAAGCACACTCTAGAGAGAGCTTGTAATCACCCGAGATGGTGATGATGCCATTAGGACTTTGGGGGCTTCATCTTCAGATAGGCCGCATGAGTTGAGTCCATGAACGTGTACAGAGCTGGCCTGCCGAGTAGAGCATAATAAGGGCTCTGAAGATCGACCACTTCAAACTGTAAGCATTCAGTTCGGCAGTTGGAAATCCTACCGGTGATGCGGTAACATGGGACTGTCGGGTGCCTAAAAGCACATCGATCCAGATCTTGCCTACAGGGGCACAAGATACTCCCGGCACAATGCCGTGGAAGGTAGTCCGACTAGGTTGCAGCATGTTCTCGGTAATACGGAGTTTCACCATTGCATCTCGGTACAGAATGTTGATGTTGCTCCCATTGTCAATCATCACCTTGGTGAACTTCACATTGATCTCGGGCCCAATGAAGGTTGGGTCCAGCACCAAGTCATAATTGCCCGGGTTCGGCATGATCTTGGGATGATCCGCCCGAGACCAGACAATCTCTTGCTCGCACCAGCACATGTATTCCGGCACCGCCGGCATCACCACATTGACCTCCTTTGCGCGCATGCGCAAGCTCTGCTTGTCATCCGGCTCGGTGATGAACACCATATAGCTCTGGTGGTGCTCCTGGTAATCATTTTGGCCTCTGTCGCCAACATTGTTGTTGTAGTAGTTGTTGTTGTTGGCTCCCTGAGCCACTTGGTTCATGTTCTCGGGCCTCGTCTGGTTCTCTGCAGGGTCTTGGGGCTGCTGCCCGGATGGGCTAAACATTTGCACCCGAGAGTGGCAAAGGTGGAGGCGGAGGCAATTGGCCGATAACTTCATTCTTGATCCGTTCCCACCAGCTACACTGCGTGGTAGTATGGTTTGCCGGCCTACTCGGATGCCGAGTGTGGTAGCTACACGATCCATCTCTCATCAGTTCAAAGGTCAACCTTTGTTGTTCATCTCTGGGCTTCTCCTGGTCCGTCCACTGCTTCTTATAGTTCTGGTTTTGCCCATACTGGGGCCCAACGTTCTTTTGCCTCTGGCTTCTGCCTGCATATGGTTGATCGGATCCACCACGGCTACATGGTTTGAGCCATAGCGGTTATCCGGCCTGTCATCTCTTCTCTTGTTCCGGTAGTCCGGGCGGTCGTTCCGCCTAGAGGGCCCGGAACCATCATTGTCGTGATGCCTTCTACTCGGCTCAACCGAGTCCAGTAAAGGATATGTCGGATCTCCGAGAGCATACATGTCGCGATCTTGATGGTCTCGGCCAATGTACTCGTCATCTCCCTCTGCAGCTTCTGCCAAAGCATGCTGCCATGCCTGCATCCTTGCGCAAACCAGGCAATGGCCTGGGACTCATTCACCCCTCACAGGTGTTCCTCAATGTGCTCCACCGAGTAAGATAATATCGCCAGTCTCCTCTTCTCTCTGCTTGCACGCAGAGAGTTGATGCGGTCGGTTTGGCCTCCGGTAGGTGCTGGTGAAGTTGCTGATGAAAGCATCCGAGAAGTCCAGCCAGCAATTGACGTTGTCTCTCGGCAAGTTGTTCAGCTAGATCCTAGCTGGGCCCTCCAACATTTGAGGCACATATCTCACCTGCCCACCGGCGGTTACCACCGGCAATGTGCACGGCAGTGACATAGTCATTCAACGAATCTTCCGGCTTGGTGCTGCCGTCATAAGTTTTTGTACCTCTAGCCAGCTGGAACTTGGACACAGCCGGCTCATTCATGATTCGGGGACTGAAATAGAGCGGTCCCAGAAGGGCCTTGCTCCTCCATCTCCTCCGAAAGATAGATTATGTCGAGGTTGTATCTTGCATCAGTCGGTTGCAGCACTCAGGGCCCCAATCGAGCACCAAGTGCCCCTGCATCTGCATGGTGATCATATCTCGGATACCCGACTTGCTCCACTGCCGAGTAGCCATCATTGTATCGGTCTTGACAGCCAACACCGGGTTGCTGTTGAGCCGCGTTGACCACTGGCTACCGAGAAGGACCATTTTGGTTGCGGTCGTTCCCGGCTGCCTGAACTCGGTTGGCAGCATGCCCCCTTGAGCAACATGTCCCTGCCCGGCCTGGCCCTGTATAGCTAACTGTTTTCCAGCGCCAGCCGGGTCGTAGACCTGGATCTGCTTGCCCTTCCTGGAGTTCACACTCTGAGCTCGCTCACCCCCACCAAGATGGGGAGAAGAAGGTTGGCCCACAGATTTCCCACCATTGCAGTGGACAACCTGAGAAGCACCTGCCCTCGGATTCGCCTTCTGGAAAGCCTCATTTTGCCTGCTTGCCTCAATAACAAGTTCATTAAGTCGGTCTTGCTTCCTAGGGCGAGCTTCACCGGTCAAATGCGGCAACTCGGAAGCAACTGCCTCAGCATCTCTAAGATTCTTAGCATGAGAACTATATTTGGGCCTACCAGCCGAGGTGCCACTAACAAATTTACTAGCAGCTTTACCATCTCTACCTATCTCGGCACCGAGATCACGACCTCGGTTCCGCACATCACCCAACCGACTAGGATTTTTTGCAATATGAGTAAATCCATGAGCCTTGTTGTACTCGGTCATGTCAAGATCGAATGCTTTCCTAGTTTTGGACATCTCGACAACCTCCAGCAGAATGGCCTGGCGCTGCAGTTGCTGCCGCACCGCTGCCGAATCCGCATTCGTAGTTACGGGCATTCTCAGCTTCACGATGATGTCGGCGAATGGAGGTGGCCTTGGGCTCGGTGTAGCAGGAGCCTTGTAACCCGGTTGGTTCACGTCTCTCTCCAGTGGCTTGTGAGTCGGCCGAGCCGACTTGCCAGAAGTCTCGGCGACATCGGCCGCGCTCTTCTCGGCTGCAGGAGCCGGACCGGTCATCACTACCTCCACGCTGCTCGCGGAGCGATCGATACGTTGGCCGCGGACGGCAAGAACGGTAGGAGGATCCTCAACAACGAGCACAACCTCGGGGTACCCGCGGATGACCACGGTGGCGAGGTTCACCAAATGCGCACCGAAACTGATGACAAAGCCGCCTGCGGGCACGGGCCTGCAGCCTAAATCACCGGCGTTGTCGGTGACAAAGTCGAGGGAGCCGAATCTGTGGATAAGGCCACAGACCACGCGCTCGCTCGAACGAAGAAGAGGTCCCGTCCGGATAGAGACCCAGCCAGTGCCGCTGCTGACCCCACGGTGGGCGCCAACTGTCGTGGTGGTGTAGAGACAGATGCCATGGGATGGATTGAGTTTGGGGACGATGTACACTGTGGGTATCCGGAGAGAGATTGCACGCCTAGCCGGCGCGCTCACTACACTGCAAACACAAGAATCTACCAAGGTTCGGGGCCCTCGTGTGGAGGTAACACCCCTACTCTTGCCTGTCAGTCAATATCTGTGGGAAACCGAGTACAAGGTGGTTCCTCAAGCTCTCTGAGCTAGAGGAAGAAGAAGCTCTCTCTTCTTCTCTCTCTCAGGAAATAACTAGCAATTCTCTCAGTGGTTCGTCAACCCTCGCGCAGGAGGGGTGTGGCCACCTTATATACTGGAGGCCACCAACCGGGCGTACATGGTTAGGCGAAATACACTGTGTCGGAGCGCACGCTCGCTGACATACGCCGAAAGTCATCTCCGCCGTTGTCGTTGCCCTGTCCTGTCCCCCTTGTCAGAGATAGGACATGGCCTCGCCCATGCCCTGCACTGCTCCGGTGTACGTGTATACATCATCACGCCTAGTAAGTTGAACCGCACGCGCGTACTATCCGTTAATTTTCGGGATTCCAACTGCTCCGTTGACCTCCCTCCGAGATGGATAGATCTTTGTCTACCCGGATTCTCCAAGGCCATCTCGGATAACCCGGAGGACACTCGTTTCGTCAGTATCGCACATTGCTCTTCTTACCGAGATAGATCCATCTCGGTACCATCCAACTCGGTACCATACGGATCTCGGTTGACACCATCTCGGTTAACAGTATCTCGGTATGCACTCCTTGGATACCATTTCTCACCAACCTTGCCCCTACTCGAGGGTAGCGCCCCGACAAGAATAGCCGCAAACGATGAGAATTTCGCTCAGAAGCCGTCCTTAAACAACTATAGACGTTTGCTGAAGTTGCAATCGTGGATTGAGGGTAACACCGTGATAGTTCTCAGTTACAAGATGTTCACGAACCTCGCCAAAGAAGAAATCGGGGAGCGCTAAAAAAGGCGAGGATGACGAAGACAAGGATGAGGATGGTAAGATAAGGCAGCTGCTCCTTCGAAGGCCCGAGTTGCTGGTGCTTGATGAGGGGAACATAACAAGGAATTGAAACCGTGAGATTTGAAAAGCTATTGCTAAAGTTAGCTCCGAAAAGTGAATCATTCTTTTCGAGACTCCATTCAAAATAATTTTGAAGAGTTTCATAATATCTTGTGCATGTTAAGAGTTACTACATGTGATAGTGATCCGGGGAAGAATGAAGACAAGAGTTTCTAAACTTTTTTAAACTAAATAGCTTTACAGATATAAGGGTTAATGATATCAGAACAAAGTTGGACCTTTTATGCACATTTTAGAGTTTGATTGACATTTTCATTTTTTTTAGAACTTATATCGCCGGATAAAAGGCGAAGGCCACGGCGTCCGGTGTGGTAGCAGAGTTTGATAGACATTATTTACTATTTTTTTAATGTTGCAAGTTGGCCAAAATCAAAATTTTCTTTCAGATTTTTCTATTTTTGAGACTAGTTTTTTTTTTAGACTTTCCGACCCCTTTATTCCTCATGCGATATTAAGATACAGATGCCCTCCGGGGGCTCGATCAACCAAATGTGGCGACCGTGAACTAAACTTACACTACTCTTAGCTAAACCGTGAGCCTCCATATTAGAAGATCTCCGTTCGTGATCAAAGGCTAATTCGTCAAACTCTGCCTTCGCTTCCTTGATCTCCTGGACAATATGAGCATATGATCCCATCGTCCCCCGTTCGATGCTCTTGATGACATTCTGGCAATCACTCGCCAGCAGAACCCGCCTTGCGTTGATATCCCTCGCAAGAGCCATCCCCTCGCGCACCGCGAGTGCTTCTAGAGTCTCCGCATCCGTCTTGCCAACGAGAACCTCGGAAGAAGCTCCCACGAAATTTCCCCTGTCGTCCCTTGCCACTGCTGCTACTGTGCCGCAACCAGTGTTCTTGCTCACCCCAGCATCGACATTGACCTTAATTGTTCCACTCGGAGGCGGAATCCACCCGTGTGAGCCTTGTTGAGTACCGGCTCTTCGGTGTTCCTCCCCCCTCGTCTGCTCGTGACCAAGATCGGTCACAAAACGTTCTACGAAGGCATGAAACGAGAGGGGGTTTTGGAAGATCTGCTCGTGGAGCGCCTTCCTCCTCGCATGCCATATGGCCCAAAGGGTCACAAAAACCCTCGTCTGGTCATCCGATCGCAATGAATTTGTCATGTTCGCCAGCCAAGCCCGCGCATCTTCCTCGTTCGCTGCCATCAGGTGCTCGGTGATACCCTCATCCGCGAGTGCCCAAACACACCTCGCGTACGTACACTCCAGCAGCGCGTGGCGCCATGAATCAGCAGCCCCACATAGCTGGAATTTGTCGTCCGACGCCATGCCTCGATGATGGCGTACGTCGTTGGTCGGTATGGATTGTTTCGCTAGGCGCCAGAGGAAGACCCTTATCTTGGATGGAACCTTTGTCTTCCAAAGCCGCGCCCATTCATCTCTGACCGAGCCAACATTAGAGACCGATGGCCTGTTATCGAGCCATGCCTCTCTTCTGTCCCTCGTTGCCACTAGCATTTGATACGCCGATCTGACCGAGAACATCCCACGGCGATCATAGTGCCATGCCCAGAAATCGTCGTACCTTTTTGTGCATATTGGTATTTGAGTTATTATCTCCACATCCATCGGCAGTAGATACTGCCGCAACTTCTCGGTTCTCCATGACGATCCAGTTGGTTCGATGAACTCCGAGACTCTCCTTGGGGGATTTTCACCAAGGCAAGCCATGGGCCGTAACATACCATCACGTGGTATCCAGTTATCGTTCCATGGATCCGTATGATCACCACTTCCAATCCGGCGGATCAGGCCTTGCTTCAGAACCTGAATTCCTTCATGGATTGATCTCCACACTAGCGACGGGGAAGGTCCTACCTCCGAACTCAGCAGGTCCCTGTCCGAAAAATAGCGAGCTTTGAGCACTCGAGCACTCAACGTTTCAGGTTGCTGTATCATGCGCCATGCTTTCCGTGCCAGCAGGGCCAAATTAAATAGCTCTACATCTCTGAACCCCAAACCCCCCATGTTTTTGGGTTTGCACATCTCCTTCCATGAAACCCAACACGGTTTCCTTTCGCCGTCACGACTGCCCCACCAGAACTTACTCACCATTGAGTTGATCTTCTGACATAAGCCTCTCGGAAGTTTAAAACAAGCCATAGAGTATGTAGGCACTGCTTGAACCACCGATTTAATCATGACATCCTTCCCTCCTGCTGACAGGAGTTTCTCCAACCATCCTTGTATTCTGCTCCAGATTCTATCTTTTAAATACTTAAAAGATGCATTGCTTGATCTCCCTACATCTGATGGCATGCCAAGGTATTTTTCGTTCAGCGTCTCACTATGGACATTTAGAGCTACCTTCACACTTTCTCTCAGCGTTCCCGGACATCCTTTACTGAAAAAAATTGAGGACTTGTCTCGGTTAATCCTTTGGCCCGAGGCCATGCAGTATATTTCCAGAAGACTCTGGACTCTATGTGCACTCTCCGTATCCGCTTTGAAAAGCAACAGGCTATCATCTGCAAAAAGTAGATGGCTCACCGCCGGAGCTGACGGTGCCACCATTATTCCATGGAGCTCGGATGATAAAGAATGGTGTTTTAATAGGCACGACAGGCCCTCTGCTGCAATCAAAAAGAGATACGGAGATATGGGGTCTCCCTGGCGGATACCCCTCGATGTGATGAACTGCTGCAATTTCCTCCCATTAAAAAGCACTCGGAACGAAACAGTTGTCACTAACCTCATAATCATCTGAACCCAGAGCCGGTGGAAGCCAAGTTTCACCATTACTGCCTCGATGTATGTCCACTCCAATCGGTCGTACGCTTTCTGCATATCCAGTTTTAGCGCGCAGAAACGATGTATTTTCGCTTTATTCCGCTTCATAAAGTGCAGACACTCGTAAGCGGTAATAATATTATCCGTGATCAAACAGCCCGGTACAAAGGCTGACTGTTCCTCGGCAATAATCTCTGGCAAACACTCCTTAAGCCTGTTCGCAAGAACCTTCGAAGCTACCTTGTATATCACGTTACACAGGCTTATGGGTCTGAACTTCCCTAGTTCCTCTGGGCTTGCCACTTCCGGAATGAGTACAATAAAAGTCTGATTGATCTCACTCATATCATCTTCTCCTTTCAGCACCCGTAGGACAGCCGAAGTAACTTCCTCTCCGCATATCTCCCAATGTGTTTGGAAGAAGTGGGCGGGAAATCCGTCGGGCCCCGGTGCTTTAGTCGGAAACATTTGGAAAAGGGCTTCTTTCACCTCTTTACTCAAAAACGGTTTCAGTAGCTGATCGTTCATCTGTGTCGTAACCTTAGTGGGGATTACGTTAATCACTTCTTCCATGTTCTGTACTCCATCCGATATGTACAGATTCTCATAGAAGCTCCTAGTCATCCTCTCCATCTCACTTTCATCCTCTGTGATCGTGCCATCTGCTTTAGTTAAGCGTGTAATCTTATTCCTCTTCTTCCTCTGGCTTGCACGAAGGTGGAAAAAACGAGTGTTTCTATCCCCTTCTGCCAGCCATTGGACCCGAGCCCGCTGCCTCCACATCACCTCCTCCCGTTGATAGAGATCGATCAACCGCTTAGTGATGGTATTTTCTTCCTCCGACGGCCCCTGTCTGAGCGGTTCGTCACGTAATTCTGACAGCCGGTTATTGAGACTCCTTATTTCCCTTTGTACGTTACCAAATGTGTCCCGTCCCCACGAAACAAGTGAGCTGGACGTCCTCTGTAATTTTTGTTGCAACTCGCTCATCGTTGTTGCTTTGCCATCTGCCTTCCATTTATCATCTAGAAAAGGTTTAAACTGATTATGCGATTCCCACATCACCTCATACCTGAAGATTTTATCTTCAGTTGCCCTTCTCTCTCGTGCTGCTTCCTGCCACCTGAGAAGGATCGGCCCGTGGTCAGATGCTGCCCCTTTCAGATTCGTCACCGTGGTGAGAGGAAATCGCTCAAACCAACTCGCCGTGGCTAAGGCTCTGTCCATACGGACGCGGCAGAAAGATCCCCCCGTCACTCGCTTCTCAAAGGTCCATCTTCTTCCCTCATACCCGAGGTCAGCCAACTCACAAATGTCTACTGTTTCTCTGAACCCTTCTATCTGTGCCAGGCTCCTTTCCGCAGCTCCTTCATGCTCGTGTTGATGAAGTACCTCATTAAAGTCTCCGATGCACAACCACGGTAGCGGATTGGATGATTTTATGTGCTTTAACATGTCCCACGTTTTGAAACATTGGGATAGCTGGGCCTCTCCATACACACACGTGATTCTCCACGGTTCGTTGTTTCTCTCCGTAATCCTAGCATCAAGATGATACTGCGAAAACGGTAATATCTCCACATCGATATCATTATTCCAGTACATAGCAATTCCTCCACTACGTCCTGAGCTACTAATAGCAAAAAAATTGTCAAACCCTAGCGTTCTTGCTAGTCCTTCAACCCGTGACTTGTGTATCTGTGTCTCCACGACAAACAACACGGTAGGGTGGAAACGCTTCGTCAAGTTGCGAAGCTCACGAACTGTCGCGTCGTTTCCCAAACCGCGACAGTTCCAACATATGCAACTCATTGCACCTGGCGGTACTCCACTACGGAGCCCGCCTCACTTTTTTCTTCTTCGCCCGTCTTGGCCCTCTTTGTTTCAGGTTTTGCTGGTGAAGGAGGCAAAACTCCAGTGGACTTGCCCTCCTCTCCCCGTTTCCGATCTAGGCTCCTCCTTGCTGGTGGGTGGCTCTCCTGTCGCACCCGGACTTCTAGGGGATACTCACAGTCCGTTAAACAGCAGATAACTGGCTTACGGGGCATAACGGCACCCGCATCTCAATATGAGCAGGCCAACACGTAAACGTGTGACAACCATTATCTTACTATTCATCAACTGCGCAAACCATCCCATAGAAATCCAGATACTTCCATTGACGTACTTCAAAACATACACACATGGTACGTCAACGACATTGGAACAAGTGATATCACAACAGATCTCTACGACACAAAAGATGGAAATAAGTTGCAAATAGCTCTCATTAGAGCAGAGATAGCAAATACAATCATCCAGAGGACACATGTCCCAACAATACATCATTACATCACAGCGGAAGCATTCAACATGTCTGAGTACAGACAAGATCCAAATAGGCCTAAGAGGCCGGAAACGAAAAGACGGAGCCCATCCACGAAGTCTCGGATCCTGCCCGGGTCCGCTATCTACTCGTCAGCAGTCTCGTCATACTCCACGTAGTAGCCACCATGTAGATCCTCGGAAACGTCGTCTGCGGAAACCACAGCCCCAAAGGGGTCAGTACATAAACGTACCGGCAAGCAAGACTCACAATTCACCAAAGTGTAACCCGCCAACACCAAGCACAGATGCTTTGGGTTCAACGGAAGAAAGGGGATATAAAAGCTGCTGCAACTGGCTGCTCTAACCAACTACAGAGTTACTACCAAATCCGGCTAACAGAAAGGAGATAAGATCGCGTATCGTAACCAACCTACCAACTAACTCCAAACAAACCCATCCTGGATCTCGCCCCTTATCCAAAGAAGCGATCCGAGGATAACTCACACAGTTGGATTAATGATGGTTCAGATTATTGTGTCAATAAGCCTATTACTAGTCAAGTTGTTAATCATGGGGTGTAAGGTTGTTAATCATTAGGTTTAAGTTGTCCTGAGTACTTGTTAGCCAGTACTTTCACCAAGTAGTCCATAACCGCGGAAAACACGGCTTCTCAAGAAGATTTATCCCTGCAGGGGTGCACCAATTTGGCCGTACACGTAAGAATAACCCGCCAGACGGGGGATCAACCCACCAAGCGAGGTACTCAACACAACCCAACTCTTCTTCGCATCAAGCCCAAAGCACCTTGGGCGCACGGCTAATCGAGCCCCGAAGAAAAGGGACCCTCATAGCACTCTAAGACCGTGTCCCCCTATATGCCGACTACAAAAGTTCCACCCTGGCCTGGGCTCGCAAAAACATGCATGCGGCAAATGGAAAACACGAACTAAATGAGGCGATTTGGACGAGATGCGAATCGAATCAAATTGAGGGGGGCGCCCATACTCGCTTCCCACATGCGGGTAGTGCGCTCATCATGGATCAGTAGACAAGACCCTTTTCCTATTAGGGTCGACACTAGCAGGCCTCAAAACCACTCAGGGCCTCCTGCCGGTGCCTTATCATCAAATTATTATTAATAATAACATTAGCATGATTGATTGATTATACATCGAGCCCCCAGAACATAATGAAATAGTAACAGAAAGTAACGGGTAACAGACTCGAGCAAAACAACCCTAAGCATGCTAGTAAGACACGGGCAACAAGCAATGGTTATAGGTGTGGAGGTGAGGCAATATCAGGGTTAAAGGATACATGTGATAGGTTCGTAACAGAAGCAACTAATCATAGGGCTAGCAGAATAGACAACGGAAAGTATCGGTAACCAATGTTGAAAGGAACACGATGGTTCATGTGAGTGAATACTTGCCTGCAAACCCAGTAGCCTGGTATTGAGCTAGATCCTTAGAAGGGGTGTCGTAAGTATCGTCGGTCTCAACGTCGTCGTATATCCAAGAAGAAGCAAACAAACAACACAGAGAGACAAACAATCAATAACATGGCATAGTGCACAAACATGGGATGATGCATGTCAATTTAATTGATGCAACAAAATAAACTAGTTGACATGGTAACAACATGATTAAATGGACCCTCATGCAATTTGGATTGCATATGAAAAGCCCATGAATTATGGTTGAATTAATTGTTCTACAACTAATCATCATGTGAAAGTTGATTAGCATGATGCATGGATGAGGAAAACAACAAAATAACAACAATAGAATCAATTGGAAATAAGGTTTACCAAGTTTTGGAATTTTGGTTACTTAAAGGTGTCACACAAGCATTTGTTGTTTTCACCACTTTTAATTGTTCAAAATAGATAACAAAGTTCATATTTGATAAGTACACACAATTTTAGGTGGAATACATGTTTCACTTGTTGAAAAAGGATTTCAAATAAATTATTTATGAATTAAACAAGTTTAAGCAAGAATTAAATGAATTTAATTCAAACATGAACTTATTTGAATTTTTATTTGTTCAAAACATTAAGTGAGATTCATATTTGAAAAGTTTATGCTTTTGTGGTTTGAAAACATATTTTATATGTCCCAAAAGAATTTAATTTGATCAAGTTATGAATTTAACAATATTAAATGATTTAAACAAGGTTTAAATCATTTTACCAATTTTAATTATTCAAAACATGGAACAAATTTTATATTTGAAAAGGTGGTTTAATTTTGCATGGAAAACATATTTCATTTGTTGAAATTGGATTTAAAATGAGCAAGTTATTATTTTGGCAATTTTAAAGGCAATAAATAAGAAACAGTTGTTTTCAGCAATTTAAATTATTCAAAACAGCAAACAAAATTTATATTTGGAAAGTACATGAAAAGTTGATTGGAAAACATATTTAGTTTGTTGAATTTGGAATTTTTGTAAACAAGTTACGATTTTTGCAAGTTTAAGTGAATTTAACAAGTTTTCAAATATTGCACCAATTTAAAATATTCAAAACAGTGAACAAATTTTATATTTGGGTAGAACAGTTAATTTGGTACAGAAAACATATTAAAAATGTTGAATTTGGAGTTGGGATGAATTACTTATGCATTTTACAAGATTTGGTGCAAATCTGCCATTTTTTTATGAATAGGGACTTGGAAAATATTTTACAGGGGCTAGAATTAATTTGCAAGGACCCATTGGTGATTTCTGACAAGTTCTGTGACCAAAACAATGGAAAATAAAAATTTGGTTTTATTTGGGAGAGGGGGGACTCGAACCCCCCACCTCCTGCTGTGAGTTGGTGCTGCTAACCAGTGGGGTGGATGCTGCTCGGTTGTAACAGAAAGGTGCGGGGGGGGGGGGGGGGGTTAAGCTGTTGGTGCGCGGTTTACTGAATTTTATTCAGTTCGCTAACTGAACCCGAGCGGACAGATCGACGAGGAAGGTCGCCGACAGCTCGCTCGCGGTGGCCGGAGGGGCGCCGTGTGGAGGCGCTGTGGGGGGGTGTGGGTGGTGCTCGGAGGAGGAGGGGAGCGAGCGGGAGGAAAGGGGAGGGCTCACCTCGTGCGCTCGAGGCAGGAGGAGGTCGGGGCGGACAGGGAGACGGCAGGGAGCGACGGCCGGCGACTCCTGCACGGCGGCGGCGCTCCGGTGCCCCTCGGGGGCAACCGAGGGCACGGCGAGGGAGAGGGAACCCCTAGGGTTCCATTCCCACGTCCAAAACGGCTGGAGGGCGACCACAACTCCGATGATCGCTGGAGGGAGAGGGGCTCGGTGGAGTGGTACAGGTTCAGACATCAGAGAAGTTGCAGAGAGGGAAGAGCAGAGGGGAGGAAGAGGAAGAAGTTGGCGGGGGAGAGGGAAGAGAGGGAGAAGGAAGTGGTGCGGCTAGGGTTGGCAGGGGCCCTAGGGCTAGATATAGGAGTAGGGGGAGGAGCATCGGCCGTTGCTGCATCTCTGTGCATACGTGGGGGTGCTGGATGGTGATCGTACAGGGAAGAATACGACAGGGGGAAGGGGGTATGGGCCAGAAGGAAAAGGTGGGCTGTGGGCTGGGGGGAGAAGAAAAATAAAGGGCTGGGCTAGCATGTCCCCCTCCTTTGCTTTTTCTTTGTTATTTTATTTTTTTTATTTTTTTGCAGGATTAGAGATAGGAAGAATTTGGTGAGTTTTTGGGTTAAGAAAGATTTGGGAAAAAAATTTGGTTAGGTTAGTTAGGTCAACAACAACCAAATGTCAACTTCTGTTTTCCAAATATTTCAAAAACAAATTGCTGTTTGTAATTAACTCAAATTTGGAATGAATTTGATTATTGATTGAAATATTAAAAACAGGAATTCAAATGGCATGAACCTTTAGTTTGAAATAGATGGAAACAAAAGATTAGAATGTTTTGGTAATTTTCATAATTTGAAATTGGGTGTTGTTTGAAATTTGATTCCAATTCAAATGATTTTGAGATTAACTGATTATTGCAAACCAATTTAAAATGGGGTGATCAAATAATTTTGATTGGAAGCATATGATTAATAATTGTGTTGCAATTTTTATAAGATCAACATGGTTGCTGTTTTGGACAATGTGATTTGAATTTGAATGTGAATTGATTCAAATGAGCTATTAAATAGAAATAACAAGTTAATGGTTCTATTTAAATAGAAACAACTAGTTGTTTTAATTGAAACTTTTATCTGGAAAATTGTAACATAACAAGTATGAACAAGGCATTTGGAAATTGGTTTGGAATTTCAAATGTTTTTGGTATTAGATGAATTTCTGTTAGAAACAAAACAACAGTTTGGAATTACAACTTTAATGGAAACAAATGATTGTTTTGATTTGAAATATCATTTTGGAAATTGTAACATCACAAGGATGAAACAAAATGTTTGAATTTTGGTTTGAAGTTCAAATCGAAAACAAAGGAAAACAAATGGAAACAGTTGGAAAACCAAAGGAAAACAAGCAAAACAATTGCAATCAACATGATGCCATGATGCAAAACATAAAATAACAGAGAGCAAACATTCTAATGGCTATTTTTCATACTTGGGATGTTACAAAACGCCCCCCTTGAAGGAATCGCGCCCCGAGATTCCTACTGAGAAAAGAAAAGGTCCGGATACTTCTTGCGAAGATCCTCTTGAGCTGTGACACGTGAAACACATCGTGCACCTTGGATAGTTTTTCTGGAAGTTCAAGATGACAGGCATTCCTGGCAACTCTTTTGGAAAGATGTCAGGGAATTCGCAAACCACCGGAACATTTTCAAATAAAGGGAGAGGTTTTGTATCGAGGGTGTATAGCTGGATAGAACTTGATTCATTTGTAGAATAGATTATCTGAAATGTGGTGATTCAGGAATGCTTCCTCGAAACAACCCCAGGTGATAGGAATGCCAGCTCTCATAGCCTTGTAGTTTTCGAAACAACAATAACCTTTCTGGCCAGATAGACTTGATATTTGGGAAGTTTTGATTAGACGCCGGTAGAAGAATTGAAGTGGAAAACAACAACAAGATTTCAACGGATGAAAAGGATGTTGAGAAGAACAGGATAACGAAGCAACATCGGGAAAACGAGATCAAAAACTACTGAGGTACTACGGAAAACCCATCCGGGCTTCTAAAGGATCAATATCTACTGCTTAAGGAATAGAGGATCTGCTTCCGGGGCTTACACGCCTCCGTTCTCAATCATGAGTAGGCAACATGATAAATCATGTCACAACCACCTCCATTCCTATGGTCTAGTAGATATAACTATCCTAGAGAAACCAGAATACGTAAAAACCTAACTTGAAAGTTTAGACGAGAAGAGAAAAACAACGTTGCACTTCCTTACCAGAAAAGGGAGGGTGGGTGGGGAAAGAAGAAAAAGAACAGAATTCCTACTCTCACGTTTCATTTTTCCTATATAGCTACAAAATAGTTTCTAGACTCAACTGCGACCAGTAAAAAGGGATCCTACAGGCAGACAGGCTCTGATACCATTTGTCGCACCCGGACTTCTAGGGGATACTCACAGTCCGTTAAACAGCAGATAACTGGCTTACGGGGCATACCGGCACCCGCATCTCAATATGAGCAGGCCAACACGTAAACGTGTGACAACCATTATCTTACTATTCATCGTCTGCGCAAACCATCCCATAGAAATCCAGATACTTCCATTGACGTACTTCAAAACATACACACATGGTACGTCAACGGCATTGGAACAAGTGATATCACAACAGATCTCTACGACACAAAAGATGGAAATAAGTTGCAAATAGCTCTCATTAGAGCAGAGATAGCAAATACAATCATCCAGAGGACACATGTCCCAACAATACATCATTACATCACAGCGGAAGCATTCAACATGTCTGAGTACAGACAAGATCCAAATAGGCCTAAGAGGCCGGAAACGAAAAGACGGAGCCCATCCACGAAGTCTCGGATCCTGCCCGGGTCCGCTATCTACTCGTCAGCAGTCTCGTCATACTCCACGTAGTAGCCACCATGTAGATCCTCGGAAACGTCGTCTGCGGAAACCACAGCCCCAAAGGGGTCAGTACATAAACGTACCGGCAAGAAAGACTCACAATTCACCAAAGTGTAACCCGCCAACACCAAGCACAGATGCTTTGGGTTCAACGGAAGAAAGGGGATATAAAAGCTGCTGCAACTGGCTGCTCTAACCAACTACAGAGTTACTACCAAATCCGGCTAACAGAAAGGAGATAAGATCGCGTATCGTAACCAACCTACCAACTAACTCCAAACAAACCCATCCTGGATCTCGCCCCTTATCCAAAGAAGCGATCCGAGGATAACTCACACAGTTGGATTAATGATGGTTCAGATTATTGTGTCAATAAGCCTATTACTAGTCAAGTTGTTAATCATGGGGTGTAAGGTTGTTAATCATTAGGTTTAAGTTGTCCTGAGTACTTGTTAGCCAGTACTTTCACCAAGTAGTCCATAACCGCGGAAAACACGGCTTCTCGAGAAGATTTATCCCTGCAGGGGTGCACCAATTTGGCCGTACACGTAAGAATAACCCGCCAGACGGGGGATCAACCCACCAAGCGAGGTACTCAACACAACTCAACTCTTCTTCGCATCAAGCCCAAAGCACCTTGGGCGCACGGCTAATCGAGCCCCGAAGAAAAGGGACCCTCATAGCACTCTAAGACCGTGTCCCCCTATATGCCGACTACAAAAGTTCCACCCTGGCCTGGGCTCGCAAAAACATGCATGCGGCAAATGGAAAACACGAACTAAATGAGGCGATTTGGACGAGATGCGAATCGAATCAAATTGAGGGGGGCGCCCATACTCGCTTCCCACATGCGGGTAGTGCGCTCATCATGGATCAGTAGACAAGACCCTTTTCCTATTAGGGTCGACACTAGCAGGCCTCAAAACCACTCAGGGCCTCCTGCCGGTGCCTTATCATCAAATTATTATTAATAATAACATTAGCATGATTGATTGATTATACATCGAGCCCTCAGAACATAATGAAATAGTAACAGAAAGTAACGGGTAACAGACTCGAGCAAAACAACCCTAAGCATGCTAGTAAGACACGGGCAACAAGCAATGGTTATAGGTGTGGAGGTGAGGCAATATCAGGGTTAAAGGATACATGTGATAGGTTCGTAACAGAAGCAACTAATCATAGGGCTAGCAGAATAGACAACGGAAAGTATCGGTAACCAATGTTGAAAGGAACACGATGGTTCATGTGAGTGAATACTTGCCTGCAAACCCAGTAGCCTGGTACCGAGCTAGATCCTTAGAAGGGGTGTCGTAAGTATTGTCGGTCTCAACGTCGTCGTATATCCAAGAAGAAGCAAACAAACAACGCAGAGAGACAAACAATCAATAACATGGCATAGTGCACAAACATGGGATGATGCATGTCAATTTAATTGATGCAACAAAATAAACTAGTTGACATGGTAACAACATGATTAAATGGACCCTCATGCAATTTGGATTGCATATGAAAAGCCCATGAATTATGGTTGAATTAATTGTTCTACAACTAATCATCATGTGAAAGTTGATTAGCATGATGCATGGATGAGGAAAACAGCAAAATAACAACAATAGAATCAATTGGAAATAAGGTTTACCAAGTTTTGGAATTTTGGTTACTTAAAGGTGTCACACAAGCATTTGTTGTTTTCACCACTTTTAATTGTTCAAAATAGATAACAAAGTTCATATTTGATAAGTACACACAATTTTAGGTGGAATACATGTTTCACTTGTTGAAAAAGGATTTCAAATAAATTATTTATGAATTAAACAAGTTTAAGCAAGAATTAAATGAATTTAATTCAAACATGAACTTATTTGAATTTTTATTTGTTCAAAACATTAAGTGAGATTCATATTTGAAAAGTTTATGCTTTTGTGGTTTGAAAACATATTTTATATGTCCCAAAAGAATTTAATTTGATCAAGTTATGAATTTAACAATATTAAATGATTTCAACAAGGTTTAAATCATTTTACCAATTTTAATTATTCAAAACATAGAACAAATTTTATATTTGAAAAGGTGGTTTAATTTTGCATGGAAAACATATTTCATTTGTTGAAATTGGATTTAAAATGAGCAAGTTATTATTTTGGCAATTTTAAAGGCAATAAATAAGAAACAGTTGTTTTCAGCAATTTAAATTATTCAAAACAGCAAAAAAAATTTATATTTGGAAAGTACATGAAAATTTGATTGGAAAACATATTTATTTTGTTGAATTTGGAATTTTTATGAACAAGTTATGATTTTTGCAAGTTTAAGTGAATTTAACAAGTTTTCAAATATTGCACCAATTTAAAATATTCAAAACAGTGAACAAATTTTATATTTGGGTAGAACATTTAATTTGGTACAGAAAACATATTAAAAATGTTGAATTTGGAGTTGGGATGAATTACTTATGCATTTTACAAGATTTGGTGCAAATCTGCCATTTTTTTATGAACTAGGGACTTGGAAAATATTTTACAGGGGCTAGAATTAATTTGCAAGGACCCATTGGTGATTTCTGACAAGTTCTGTGACCAAAACAATGGAAAATAAAAATTTGGTTTTATTTGGGAGAGGGGGGACTCGAACCCCCCACCTCCTGCTGTGAGTTGGTGCTGCTAACCAGTGGGGTGGATGCTGCTCGGTTGTAACAGAAGGGTGCGGGGGGGGGGGGGTTAAGCTGTTGGTGCGCGGTTTACTGAATTTTATTCAGTTCGCTAACTGAACCCGAGCGGACAGATCAACGAGGAAGGTCGCCGGCAGCTCGCTCGCGGTGGCCGGAGGGGCGCCGTGTGGAGGCGCTGTTGAAAGTGCACTATGGTCAACTAGAGGGGGGTGAATAGGTTGACTACCAATTTTTCTTTTCTTTTCCTTTTAATGGGGCTTAGCAAGATAAAGTAAGGTTCTCTAGATGTGCAACTAGGTGAGCAACCTATGTGAACAAAGCTATATGTGCAACGGAAGTAAAGCGTAAGGTAGTAAAGCAAACGACAAGTGTAAACAAGGAGACAAGGATATGATTCACCGTAGTTCCTTCTCAAAGAGAAGTACGTCTACGTTGGAGAGGTGGGGAGCCACCTAGGCGCTCCTCAATAGCACGGTTGTGCACACCTTGTTCTCCTTGAGCTTCTCCGGTGAGGGAGATGCTCGTTTCCACTATGAGGTCGACTTGAAGGAGTTGACCAAACCCTTACAAGGACTTGAGGTCACTCCACAAGATGGATGGAGGCTCTCAAGCAATCCGTAGCTTCTTGCAACAAGGTGGAAACTACAAGCACGAGATCTACTAAGGTTTCTAGGCCTCAAGTAGGATTCTAGATCTACTAGGTTGTGGTGGATGGATTTGAGATTCCTTTGGTGGAAGTGTGGATCTAGGTCTCCTCTAGCTCTCCACCAAGTTTGGGAGTGTTTGGGTGGACGGAGTGGGAGATCTAGGTGGTTGAAGCTTTCATTAATGGCTAGGAGAGAGAATGGGAAAAGCTTGGCATTTAAGAGGTAGGGGAAGGGGTATTTATACCCCTTGCATTTAAGTGACCGTTTGTAGTCCAGGGCACCGGAGGCTCCGGTGGATTCCACCGGAGGCTCCGGTGGTTTTACCGGAGGCTCCGGTGGTCCGCACCGGAGGTTCCGCTGATCTTCATCTTGCTACATAGTTGCACTGGAGCGGGGGCTCCGGTGGTACCCGCGGCGGATCCGCCCACCGGAGGCGCACCGGAGGTTCCGGTGGAACTTCCGTCCTGTGGTAACAGAAGGATGTTTTGGCGGAACAACCACCGGATCCTCCACCGGAGCCCATTTGCACTGCACCATGGGGGCCACCGGATGTTCACCGGAGGCTCCGGTGGTACCTCCGCCCTGTGGTAACAGAAGGGCATTTTGGCGGAGGTGCCACCGGAGGCGCACCGGATCCTTCTTGCGCGTGAGCCAAGTGTTTGGCGGAAGGCGGAGCCTCCGGTGGAATTAGCGGAGGTTCCGCCCACCGGAACTCCACCGGAGGTTCCGCTCCCCTGCTACAGAGAGGGGTTTCAGCGGTACTTCCACCGGATCCTCACCGGATCCTTGGCGGAGCCTCCGGTGGAAACACCGGAGCCTCCGCCCCTGCATGTTTCACCTTTCTGGATTTGTTTCTCCTAGCACTTTTCATCTAAGCTGATCATTTGCCCCATAAACTTAGTGAACCTAATAACCTGGGCATTTTCATCCATTGAACAAACATTAGATCAAATGATTATGTTGTCATATGATTACCAAAACGGACGATGATCTTTCATTCTCCCCCTTTTTGGTAATTGATGACAACATAACTATTTGCATGATTATAAACATCATATGAATGGAGCTCCCCCTAAAGATATGCTCCTTTCATATTGAGATCATCTAAGGTATGACAAATAAGAATGATATGACAATGATAGCACATAACACACATAGCACATAAATAATATCTAACGAGGTTCACACGAACATAACATAACAAGGTTCACACGAACATAGCATAACAAGGTTCACGATAGACACAAACGAAGTTCCAAATAGTTCAAATAAACTCCCTCAAGAGAAAGATGCAAATCGAGAGAGCTTGAGGGAGACCCATGCAAATGCCCGTTCCTAATATAAATCTCTCCCCCTTTGGCATCAAGACACCAAAAAGAGAGAGACCAAGATGCAAAACGTCCCAAATCACTCGGAGGAGGAAGAGGCTTCCGGAGCCGGGAAGCGCTTACGCTTGCCTTGAGAGCTGTCAAGTTCGGCCTCGATCTCATCCACGGGCTTGCGGCGGCCGGTGGTCTTGTATCGTGTCCCTTTTCCCTTCGAACCGGAAGCATCTAAGAGAGAGAGCAAGAAGAACATGAAGAACAAGTAAAGCCCGAGACGATAAAGCACGCACAAAACCAACCAACCAAGATATTCATGGTGTTAGGGTTGAATAATCTAGGGTTAGGGAAAACGAATCTCCCCTACCATCACAACGATTCAAGCCTAACATGCATGTTCTAGGTTGCTTAGAGTTTGTACTAGGGAAAATCCACTCCTAATACACCAAATCCACAAAGATAGAAGGCTAGAACATGAGCTCCTATGCATCTCATCCATCAACTAGATGAGAGAGAGAGAGAGGGAGAGAGAGCACGTACCGGCTGCATCCATGGTGAAAAAGGGAGGAGGGAAGGTTCCCGGGGCGTCCTGAGGCAAGGAGAAGGCCTCCCCGCGGTGGAGCACCCGAATCCGGCGGCGAAGAGCTTGGGGGCGGCGGCGGTTTGGGAGGAAGAAGATGGGGGCGGGTGGGGGAAAATGAGATTGGATCTCACTTACCCCCGCGCGCCCACAGCTTATCCTCAGAAAATTTCCGCCGGCGGAGCCTCCGGTGGTTTCACCGGAGCCTCCGCTCCCGCCAGCGGAGCCTCCGGTGGATTCACCGGAGCCTCCTCTCCCTGTCCCAAAACATTAGGTTTTGTCCCGCTGAGCCACAGGGACCCAGCGGAGCCTCCGGTGGGGTTCCGGTGGACAGGCCCAGCGGAGCCTCCGGTGGTTTCACCGGAGGTTCCGCCCAACTGAATTTTGGCACGCCAAGATTGGAAAATCACGAGCAATACTATGGAAACGAGGTTTTGGGCAAGTGGGGCTTGGGTTGGAAGAACGTCACTGTTATACGAGAGACATTACTCGATGGGGTCCGCAAAAAGCAACAAAAACATGGAAGACCGAACCCGTACGAGTTGTCAAGACGGAAATATGATAAACGTGAAAGATTCAAAACACACAATGGTCGGTGGCCGAGGCCACCATGTTTGAGTGTGTAACTTGGCACCGTGAAGATATATCTTGGGTCCAAAATTACTACTCACATTTAAGCACAATAAGTCACAAATGACTAGATATGCAATGATGATTCATTTTTCGCATAATAGGAGGAGCGCATATTCATGAGTTGAGTAGGGCTCCCCCTATGTCCATGCCTACATCTAAGCCTAATAGCATGCATAATGAGGGTAGATATGCAAGGTTTCAAGTGAAGTTGGAGGAATCTATGACATTTAGTTCATTCCTCAAACCTCGAAATCTTGGTTCATCAAGGGCCTTCGTGAAGATATCGGCAAGTTGATCCGTAGTGGAGACATATGAGAGATCAATATCACCTTTCTCAACATGATCCCGAATGAAATGATGACGGATCTCAATGTGCTTTGTCTTGGAATGGAGAACCGGGTTGTAAGCGATCTTGATAGCACTCTCATTATCACAAAGAAGAGGCACCTTGTCAAAATGAATACCATAATCCTTCAAGGTTTGCCTCATCCATAGCAATTGGGCACAACAACTTGCCGCGGAGATATACTCGGCCTCGGTGGTAGAGAGGGCGATGCAATTTTGCTTCTTAGAAGACCAACATACCAAGGAGCGACCAAGGAATTGACAACCCCCGGAAGTGGACTTCCTATCCGTCTTCTCTCCCGCATAATCCGCATCCGAGTATCCAATGAGCTGAAAGCTTGAACCCTTGGGGTACCAAAGACCGAAGTTTGGGGTATGAACTAGATATCGAAAGATCTGTTTCACAGCTTCCAAATGACTTTGCCTTGGGGAGGCTTGAAACCTTGCACATTTACCTACGCTATACATGATATCGGGTCTAGATGCACAAAGGTAGAGCAATGAGCCAATCATGGAGCGGTATACCTTTTGATCTACCTCTTTACCGTCGGGATCGGGTTTCAAGTCGGTGGTTGTGGACATAGGGGTCTTCATAGGTTTGGCATCATTCATATTAAACCTCTTGAGCATGTCTTGAGTGTATTTGGCTTGTTTGATAAAAGTCCCTTCATAATATTGATTGACCTCAAAGCCAAGAAAGAACTCCAACTCTCCCATCATAGACATCTCAAACCTATCGGTCATAAGCTTGCAAAACTCCTCATTGAACAAGGTGTTAGTAGACCCAAAAATGATGTCATCCACATAGAGTTGGCATATGAACAAGTCACCTCCAACCGTCTTGGTAAAGAGAGTGGGATCGATTAAACCAACATTAAACCCACGATCTACTAGAAACTCTTTAAGGTGCTCATACCACGCACGTGGAGCTTGTTTAAGTCCATAGAGCGCCTTATCAAGTTTATAGACATGATCGGGGTGGTTGGGATCCTCGAAACCCGGAGGTTGCTTGACATATACTAACTCATTAATGGGACCATTAAGGAAAGCACTTTTGACATCCATTTGTTGTAACTTGAAGTTATGATGAGATGCATAAGCAAGTAAGATACGAATGGATTCAAGGCGAGCTACGGGGGCAAAATTTTCACCGAAATCGATACCTTCGACTTGAGAAAAACCTTGGGCCACCAATCTTGCCTTGTTGCGAATGACAATGCCATCTTTGTCTTGCTTGTTCTTGAACACCCATTTGGTGCCAATGACATTTTTGCAATCCTTGGGTCTTGGCACTAATTTCCACACTTTGTTGCGCTCTAAGTTATTGAGTTCATCATGCATGGCTTCAAGCCAATCTTGATCTTCGAGAGCTTCATATACCTTCTTGGGTTCAATGAAGGAGACAAACGCATGAGCTTTGCTAAAATCCGCCAATTGCCTTCTAGTGACCACTCTTCCACGAACTTGTCCAAGAATCATGTCCTCCGTATGACCCGCTCGTTCAAGATTCTCTAGCCTTCTCTTTGCTCTACGAGCTAGTATCTACTCCAAAGATTCCTTGGATATTGATTGAGAATCACCTTCTTCATCGGAGACATGTCCATCTTCATTTCGTACTTGATCAAAGTTGGGTGATGAATCACCACTAGGTTGAGCATTCTCAACAATGATAGAATCTTGATCATGATTTAGATGTGTTGCTTGGCCCTGTTCATTAGCTTGGCCTTGATAGTTGGCTTGAGGGCTTGGTGCATCTTGTTGGATAGCTTGATCATCAATGGGTGTAGTCAATGGCTCCACTTGAGTGGGGCATAGTCCTTCTCCCTCCGTCATCCGGTAACCCTCAATGGGAATTATTTCACCAATCCCCATTCTTCTTATGACGATGGGAGGAATTGCATCTCCTACAACACCATGATCTATACGCCCCCCTTGGGAGCCGTTGTCCTCATCAAACACTACGTCTATAGCTTCTTCAACTTGCCCGGTGGACTTGTTGTAGACTCTATAGGCATGAGCATTCGTGGCATAGCCAACAAAGATACCCTCATAAGATCTAGTCTCAAATTTTGACAACCGTTTTCCTTTCTTGCGAATGAAGCACTTGCAACCGAAGACCTTGAAATAAGATACATCCGGTTTCTTGCCCGTGAGAATCTCATAGGGAGTCTTGTTCAAGATCTTGCGAAGATAGAGCCGATTGGTAGCATGACAAGCGGTGGAGACGGCTTCGGCCCAAAAGTTATAAGGAGAAGAAAACTCCGCAATCATAGTCCTAGCCGCATCCATCAAGTTTCGGTTCTTTCTCTCCGCAACACCATTTTGTTGAGGGGTATAGGGAGTGGAATATTGATGAGCAATGCCTTCTTCACTAAGAAAACCCTCAACTGTGTAGTTCTTGAACTCCGAGCCATTATCACTCCGAATGGCCAAGATGGTAGCATTGTGTTGGCGCTCCACTAGAGTGATGAACTCGATGACCCTATTTTGAGTCTCACTTTTCCTCTTGAAGAAATACACCCAACAATATCTTGAATAATCATCCACAATCACCAAGCAATACTTCTTTCCTCCGAGGCTATCATAAGATAGTGGACCAAAGAGATCTAAGTGAATGAGCTCGAGAATTCTTGTAGTGGAAATAGTTGTCTTGGTTGGGTGTTGTTCTCCATGTTGCTTCCCAAAGGTACAAGAGCTACACACACGATCTTTAGCAAACTTAGCTTTGGTTAGTCCTAGAACTTGATTGCCACTTTGGAGGTCATGTAACATTCTCATATTGGTGTGGGCTAGTCGGCGATGCCAAAGCCATCCCACATCAACTTTAGCCATTAGGCATGTCGCGGCACACGTGTCTTCTTTAGAGAAGTCCACTACATACATGCCGTTCTCGACAAACCCAACAAAGGCTACTTTAAGAGAAGTCTCCCAAGTGACAATCACACTCTCTTTATTAAAGAACGAGGTAAAACCACAATTTGCAAGTTGAAGAACGGACATCAAGTTATAGCCAAGGGCCTCAACAAGGAGAACATTCTCAATTGATAAATCATTTGAGATAGCTACCTTGCCTCGTCCCAATACCTTAAGCTCGGACTTGTCACCAATTGTAACGCAATTGAGATGTGGTAGAGGAGGTTCAATATTACTTATTGCGTCATGGCTTCCGGTCATGTGTTGGGATGCACCACTATCCACTGTCCATCTATGTGCCCCGGAAGCATTTCCCTACAAGAGATCAATTTCTTGATTTAGGTACCCATCCTTCAATGGGTCCTCTTTTGTTAGTCACAAGGGTCTTAGGAACCCAAATAGTCCAATGATAGTCATCACCATAAGAAGTACCAACGTATTTAGCATAAACATGTCCATCTCTAGATTTCATAAGAACATAAGATGGGTTATATTTTCCGGCAAAATCATTATGAGTGATGCTCCCCCTAGAGGTATCACCACCCATAATGGCGTTGGTCTCCTTTTCTTTGGGCACCTCACCCTCTTTCACAAAGATAACATTTTGGGAGGGAGAGGTGACACTCTTGGATTTCTTCTTTGACTTGGAAACAAAGCCAAGTCCCTCTTTTCCTTTCTTGGCACCTTGAGAGCTTATTGCATCATTGAGAATTCTTTCCTTCCCTACAATGTTAGTTGTAGTAGAAGAGGTAGGAACAATAACAATGCTATTTGATGAAGGTGCAACATGCTTGTTAGATTGTTGAGCTAGAAGCTTGATTCGAGACTTAGCAAGTTTGTCATGAATTTCTTTGAGAGATGCAAACTCCCCTTTTAGTTCGTCATGCTCCTTGACAAGTTTTTCATGGGCTATTCCTAGCTTTAACTCTTCCTCCTCAAATTCTTTAAGTAAAATAAGAGATTTGTCATGTTCTTTCTTAAGCTTGGCAAGAGATTTCTCGTTATCTTTTCTAAGTTTTGAAACACTAATAGCATACGTATCTTCATAGTCCTCATCATCATCATCATCCACTTCTTCTATCTTGGCCATGGCCTTAGACTTCAAGGCAAGGTTAGGAGACTTCCCATGGCCTCTTGAGCGAGCAAGAGCATCATCCGCGCTCTTGTGAGACAAAGATATGGCTATGAACTCACTAAGGACACCAATGGAGTTGAGTGAGTTGTAGTCGGATCTTGTTCGAATGCTAGTGGAGAGATTCTTCTCAAAAGGAGTTATGGCCTTGACAAATTTCCTCTTGATCCACTCATCGGAGATTTCCTCCTTTCCAAAGTCCCTTAATTGATTTCCAAGGGTGACCACTCTTCTATATAGCTCCTCGGGGCTCTCATCTTCATGCATGACAAAGTTCTCGGACTTGTCAAGAGCAACATCGTATTTTGATGATTGGATGCTTGCATTGCCTTGGAACAAGGAGTCAAGCTTATCCCAAGCTTCCTTGGCGGTCTTGATACCGCGAATGTGTTCAAGATGTTCTCTTGGGAGGGCCTTTTGAATAGTCACAAGAGCGGTCTTGTTGAGTTGGAATTCCACATCCTCTCTTGGAGTCAAGTTGTTCGGATCGTGAGGGTGAAATCCATATAGAATGCTTCTCCATAATGCGGTGCAAGATCCTGAAATGTGAGACTCCATATCGAACTTCCAAGAAGAAAATTCGTTAGTGTAAGCATGGGAGAACTCCAACATTAACCATGTGTGGCATAGTGGCAATAGGGTGAATAGAGTCGTAATTGGGAGGTGGTGGAACTTTAGATTGAGACCCCGAACCGTTAGCCGATTGAGACTTGGAGCCCTCGGAGCTCACACCACCCTTAGCCTTTTTATCGGCTTTTGCTTTAGCTTTCGCCTTAGCTAAAGCGATGTTAGCTTCCATCTCATCGATATCCGGAATGGAATCTTCGTCCGAGCTAACATCGTCGGTAGTGAGAGGTGGTTCCGTGGACTCCTTGGTTTTCCCCATCAGTGCCTCCATCATTTTCCTTCATGCTAGAGACATCCGAGCTAACACTAGAGCTAACCTTTGATAGTTCGGTTTGGAGAATTCCAACCGTATCTTGTAGGTTAGATATAGTGTCGGCCATTTTGGACATTTCCGCACTAGAACTTCCGGGGGCATTTTCATCGACCATTGTACTCTTGGGCGGTTAAGCCCTTAGTAAGAGCCGAGGCTCTGATACCAATTGAAAGTGCACTATGGTCAACTAGAGGGGGGGGGGTGAATAGGTTGACTACCAATTTTTCTTTTCTTTTCCTTTTAATGGGGCTTAGCAAGATAAAGTAAGGTTCTCTAGATGTGCAACTAGGTGAGCAACCTATGTGAACAAAGCTATATGTGCAACGGAAGTAAAGCGTAAGGTAGTAAAGCAAACGACAAGTGTAAACAAGGAGACAAGGATATGATTCACCGTAGTTCCTTCTCAAAGAGAAGTACGTCTACGTTGGAGAGGTGGGGAGCCACCTAGGCGCTCCTCAATAGCACGGTTGTGCACACCTTGTTCTCCTTGAGCTTCTCCAGTGAGGGAGATGCTCGTTTCCACTATGAGGTCGACTTGAAGGCGTTGACCAAACCCTTACAAGGACTTGAGGTCACTCCACAAGATGGATGGAGGCTCTCAAGCAATCCGTAGCTTCTTGCAACAAGGTGGAAACTACAAGCACGAGATCTACTAAGGTTTCTAGGCCTCAAGTAGGATTCTAGATCTACTAGGTTGTGGTGGATGGATTTGAGATTCCTTTGGTGGAAGTGTGGATCTAGGTCTCCTCTAGCTCTCCACCAATTTTGGGAGTGTTTGGGTGGACGGAGTGGGAGATCTAGGTGGTTGAAGCTTTCATTAATGGCTAGGAGAGAGAAAGGGAAAAGCTTGGCATTTAAGAGGTAGGGGAAGGGGTATTTATACCCCTTGCATTTAAGTGACCGTTTGCAGTCCAGGGCACCGGAGGCTCCGGTGGTTTTACCGGAGGCTCCGGTGGTCCGCACCGGAGGTTCCGCTGATCTTCATCTTGCTACACAGTTGCACTGGAGCGGGGGCTCCGGTGGTACCCGCGGAGGATCCGCCCACCGGAGGCGCACCGGAGGTTCCGGTGGAACTTCCGTCCTGTGGTAACAGAAGGATGTTTTGGCGGAACAACCACCGGATCCTCCACCGGAGCCCATTTGCACTGCACCATGGGGGGCCACCGGATGTTCACCGGAGGCTCCGGTGGTACCTCCGCCCTGTGGTAACAGAAGGGCATTTTGGCGGAGGTGCCACCGGAGGCGCACCGGATCCTTCTTGCGCGTGAGCCAAGTGTTTGGCGGAAGGCGGAGCCTCCGGTGGAATTAGCGGAGGTTCCGCCCACCGGAACTCCACCGGAGGTTCCGCTCCTGGTTCCGCTCCCCTGCTACAGAGAGGGGTTTCAGCGGTACTTCCACCGGATCCTCACCGGATCCTTGGCGGAGCCTCCGGTGGAAACACCGGAGCCTCCGCCCCTGCATGTTTCACCTTTCTGGATTTGTTTCTCCTAGCACTTTTCATCTAAGCTGATCATTTGCCCCATAAACTTAGTGAACCTAATAGCCTGGCATTTTCATCCATTGAACAAACATTAGATCAAATGATTATGTTGTCATATGATTACCAAAACGGACGATGATCTTTCAGCTGTGGGGGGGTGTGGGTGGTGCTCGGAGGAGGAGGGGAGCGAACGGGAGGAAAGGGGAGGGCTCACCTCGTGCGCTCGAGGCAGGAGGAGGTCGGGGCGGACAGGGAGACGGCAGGGAGCGACGGCCGGCGACTCCTGCACGGCGGCGGCGCTCCGGTGCCCCTCGGGGGCAACCGAGGGCACGGCGAGGGAGAGGGAACCCCCAGGGTTCCATTCCCACGTCCAAAACGGCGGGAGGGCGACCACAACTCCGATGATCGCCGGAGGGAGAGGGGCTCGGTGGAGTGGTACAGGTTCAGACATCAGAGAAGTTGCAGAGAGGGAAGAGCAGAGGGGAGGAAGAGGAAGAAGGTGGCGGGGGAGAGGGAAGAGAGGGAGAAGGAAGTGGTGCATCTAGGGTTGGCAGGGGCCCTAGGGCTAGATATAGGAGTAGGGGGAGGAGCATCGGCCGTTGCTGCATCTCTGTGCATACGTGGGGGTGCTGGATGGTGATCGTACAGGGAAGAAGACGACAGGGGGAAGGGGGTATGGGCCAGAAGGAAAAGATGGGCTGTGGGCTGGGGGGAGAAGAAAAATAAAGGGCTGGGCTAGCATGTCTCCCTCCTTTGCTTTTTCTTTGTTATTTTATTATTTTTATTTTTTTGCAGGGTTAGAGATAGGAAGAATTTGGTGAGTTTTTGGGTTAAGAAAGATTTGGAAAAAAAATTTGGTTAGGATAGTTAGGTCAACAACAACCAAATGTCAACTTCTGTTTTCCAAATATTTCAAAAACAAATTGTTGTTTGTAATTAACTCAAATTTGGAATGAATTTGATTATTGATTGAAATATTAAAAACAGGAATTCAAATGGCATGAACCTTTAGTTTGAAATAGATGGAAACAAAAGATTAGAATGTTTTGGTAATTTTCATAATTTGAAATTGGGTGTTGTTTGAAATTTGATTCCAATTCAAATGATTTTGAGATTAACTGATTATTGCAAACCAATTTAAAATGGGGTGATCAAATAATTTTGATTGGAAGCATATGATTAATAATTGTGTTGCAATTTTTATAAGATCAACATGGTTGCTGTTTTGGACAATGTGATTTGAATTTGAATGTGAATTGATTCAAATGAGTTATTAAATAGAAATAACAAGTTAATGGTTCTATTTAAATAGAAACAACTAGTTGTTTTAATTGAAACTTTTATCTGGAAAATTGTAACATAACAAGTATGAACAAGGCATTTGGAAATTGGTTTGGAATTTCAAATGTTTTTGGTATTAGATGAATTTCTGTTAGAAACAAAACAACAGTTTGGAATTACAACTTTAATGGAAACAAATGATTGTTTTGATTTGAAATATCATTTTGGAAATTGTAACATCACAAGGATGAAACAAAAGGTTTGAATTTTGGTTTGAAGTTCAAATAGAAAACAAAGGAAAACAAATGGAAACAGTTGGAAAACAAAAGGAAAACAAGCAAAACAATTGCAATCAACATGATGCCATGATGCAAAACATAAAATAACAGAGAGCAAACATTCTAATGGCTATTTTTCATACTTGGGATGTTACATCTCCCCCTTCTCTGCATGGGTGAGCTGCAGCACACCGCCACCAGTACCCGCTTTGAGCGGTGAGTCCTCCTGAGCACGCTTCCGAGAACCACCGTTCTCTCGAGCCCGGGAGCCATTCCTTCCCCCTCTTGCTCCTTCTCCAGGCCGTGTCCTCGCTCTCGCCCCCGTGGATGCCGGATGCCAATCCTCCACGGGTGCTAACATCCACCGCCCGTACTGCTTGAGCGTGCCGTCATGCACTCCGTCGCCACACTCAAACACATCATGGCCTAAAAGCCCACACACATCACAGAATTTCGGCAGCTTCTCGTAAAGGACCTGAAACGCTAGCCTCTCCAATCCCTCTGGGTGTAATCCAACAACCCGAGTGAGGGGTTTATGGACGTCGAGTTTGATCCTCGCTCTCACGAAGCTGGTGCCGCTCGCATCTAGTGCGTACAGATCAACACTGTTGACTACACCGATGCGGTTAGCCATGTCTCGCACTATATCCTCCTTCCGAAACAGAGGTGGGATTCCCCGGATCTGCACCCAAACATGAATCCGGTTCAGAGGTACTGACTTAGGGTCAGCAATTCCATCATAGGGTTCGATCAACACTCCCATCTGCCTGAAGATCCAAGGCCCTTCAAGCATAACTCGGTTCCAATCCCCCAGGCATGAAACTTGCAGAACAAACAGATTGTCCTCCACTGGGCGAATGGACCATTGCCTCGCAAAACTCCACGCCACATCCATCTTCTGAAAAAACGGCTGGTTACCAAAGTGTTTTGTGGTGTGCACCCTAACCACCGCCATCCACCGTGCTCCCTCTCGGAGGTTCGTGAACTCCCTTCGGCAGAACCACGTTATCGAGCTCCTCATCCTTCAGTACTAGATTCTTCAGCAGTTCTTGCAGATCCACCGGAGATTTGGCCTCAGACGAGCCTCCCTCCTTGGGGATTTTCGTAGCCATTGTTAGGGTTTCCAGAATACGACCCAGGCGATCCCGCCCTGCCGCCGCCCTCGCTTGCCCCGCCAAGGCCGGGTAGACGTGCTAGACGTCCCCTTAATCAGCCCGAACGGTGCGGAAGCGGAGGAGAAGAGGTTGGGGGCGATCGGCACCGGGGAGAAGTCCTTCCGCCGTCGCAGTCGCCGGCAGGAGTTGAAAACCCTAATCGCTCAAGCGAAGAGGTACTTGCACATCCATTGTCAAATTTTTTGAGAATAGTTGGCCGAAATCATTTGAGACCTGTGCTCCGAAGAAGGCCAGTTGTATGGAAGCCCAATAGACCCAGCCCAACAGCTCGCCAGTCCGCTCCCGCTGCTATATATGTACACGCCTCCAACTGCGATCTGGCCTACTGTCTCCGCCTCTTGTCATTCCACTCTCGCTGCTTCCGGCGCGAGCGAGCACGAGGGAAAAGTTGTGGGAGATGGAGGCGAGGCGGGAGATCGCCAAGCGGATGCGCGCCGCCGCCACGGTGAGAGCACTACTAGCCACCACCTCCCCCTCCCTCCCCTCTCTCGCTATTCGATTCTAGTTCCCGAGCCGTCTGCGGATTTGGGGGCCGGTGTCTCGTCACGAACACTTTTGGAGTTAGGGGTTTGGGGCCGCGTGCGAGCTCTGGTTGTTCCTCTCCGTGTTTTGCTCCTTAGGGTTTAATCGAGAGGTTCGACTTGCTTCGCCGACTCGCTCTGCTCGCGGCCGCCGTCGGCCACGCGATTCGCGGTCCGAGTTGTTCGTTGTATTTCCTGGCTGGTGAGGGTTTTCGATTTGGTTTGGGCCTCTGGGGATTTCGATTTTTGGGCGGACGAGGCTTGATTTGGTACGAGTAGAATTGAGATCGTGTTCGAGACTTCACACTGATCGAGTTGGTGAAATGGGGCGCCTTGATTTGGGTCTGGGGTTAGTAATGGAAGCCTACGAATCCCTCCAATTTTTCTTTTCCGTACATCAGAACTACCCATGGTGGTATGTGGAATTTAATTCAGGTTTTACTGTGAAGTAGTTTTAGTATTTCGATTAACTCTATCTAGTTTGCGAGTAAAAGCTTTCCACGCGCGTTTGTGCAGAGCAACGATGACGACACCGCGAGCCAGGGGAGCGCAGGAGGGGGAGCGGCGGCGTCCTCCGCGGTCGCCGTGAGCACGGCCGCGCCGGAGATGGACGGGGAGGAGATGGCCATGGTGGCGGCGTCGGAGGCTGAGGTGGCGGTTCGGTGGAGACGGAGGAGAACGTCCAGCGCATCCTCCTCGCCATCGACAACTACACCCGCAAGGTCCGCTTCTTCATCCTCCCTCACACACCGAGGTGCAACCTGTGATGTGAATGTGATGGCCGGAGAAGTGAGTGAGGTGACATGAATGAATGGCAGGTGTCGGAGATGCTGGAGTCCGGGCGCGCCATGTTCAAGGACCTCGCCACCGACTTCGAGGACCGCCTCTGCACGTAAGAAACAAGATAATCCTTTCCTCGCCGCAGCATCATATCATCTGCTCTTGTTGGCTACTCACTCATCTCATCTGCTGTCTGTGTATCAACGTGCGGAAATTGCAGGATTCACAAGGAGAGGGTGGAGAAGTGGGAGGAGGAGATCAGGGAGCTGCGCGCCCGCGACGCCGCCAACGAGCAGACCCGCGCCGTCCTCCACAACGCCCAGCTCCAGCTCTTCCACATCCGCCAGTAGTGGACTTCAGTTCGTCCCCTCGCATCTCATCTGCTTCAGCTAGCTGTTCCACAACATCTTCAGTTCAGTTCAGTTCAGGCAAACGACCCGTCGATCTGCATGCGGCAACTCCCTGTTTATTCTGTTTCCCATATCTTCCTGAACTTATCAGCACAGTAGCATTAACATGTCCAGCTTGATGTACGAGTACCGTATCTGTACTGTATGCCCGCGTATGAATCTGCCACCAAGAGCGAGGTGTCACTACTGAATCTGAACATGAATGCTTTACACTTATTCTGAATTATTATTTTTTGCGAATTTATTCTGAATGTTAAATGCCTTGCACTTCTCATCGCACACACATCTTCATGGTGATGATCAGCATGAAAAGGTTTTTGCACATCCTAGATGTGACAGTGACAATCTTATACATCATCTACTACTGCGAAAACTAGGGACATCATGCGGCAGGTACACCACATGGTTCACGTTTGTCGATCCATCGTGACCCCGTGCGACCATCAAATGATACACATCAAGTACTGTAATTCACTGGAAATATGGCTTTGGAACCAGACTATAAAGGCAGAAATGTTGTTTAGTTGATCCACACGTCCGCGCACACGAGGAACATCGAGTTGGCACTCTCTGTTTCTTCAGGAACTTTTTCATGTTTGAGATGCTTTTCACCTGGTAATCATCATCATATGCTATTCCGTAGTACTCCTTTGGTCAGAAACTACTCTCCTCATATTATTCTAACAAAGATTTTGCATAGGTTATCCAAGAATGAAAATGGTAAGTTTCTAAACAAAGAACCTATCACAATTGGCGATGCTTTTATATGAAAGAAGATGTACAAAACCCGCATGGATCGCTAAAGATAACTGACATCGGTTGTTGCCTTCTTGGTGTCAAAAGCGGCTACAGACAGAAGTTGCCCGTACAACCGCCCCTTCTACCTGTAGAAATTCATCAATGGAAAAGAATACACGATCCATTACATCCATTTCGTCCATCACAATGTGCACGTTTTTTTTTTCTATCATGGCCATCTTCCACCACCACGGAGACATGACAAGTAGGTGGCAGTTAATCAAAACAGAATCAAAATTGGGACTATAAAAAATGATTGTAATTGACACATTAGTAGCATTTACAGGGATGGAAGCTCGCGCTTTCGAGCTGACTAGACTTATTCCTACAAACTAGAGCAAAAATAGCGAGGGAGCATGGGGAAACAAGTAAATATATACCGCTCATCACCAATGAACCAAGAAAACGGTGAAGGAAAAAAACAAAACCTATGGCAATGGCCCATTGACATCTACTCTAAATTAGTTCATGAATTTACGACAGTCAGCAGTCTGGCATAGGCAAGGAACTTTGCAATCATCAGCCTCATCAGGGTCAAACAGGTAATCATACCTAGAAAATACACAAGACAAAACAATGATTAGTCTCCTTGCAGAAAACAAAGATAAATCATGATTTGCGGAGACCATCTGCAAGTATAAGAAAAATATAATCATACGACATACGTTAGCTCTTCACCGGCACAAACATTTCTCTTTGCAATTAGAACAATGCGGCTCTGGTCATGCCCCACACTCATAATCCTCGCATAGAAGTTTGGCGTGCACTGCAATGAAAATAAAAATATATAACATACACAATCTATTTAAAATCTTAACTAGATTGAATGAAATCAAATATATGGTCCTTACAGAATGATTAATCAGGCGTGCCACGTTTCCTTTGTCCGTGGCATCAACAACCACTTCCTCGCTGATTTTGAAAAGCTGTGTAGTAAAAAGGACAGCATAGATGTAGTAATGTTAGATGACATATCAGAGGATACTGAAACAAGTCATCATAAATGCATAGTAATGTATATGGCGCATGTTTCTAATGCCATGCCTATCTTTGATATGCATAAAAGCTGAAGAATGGAGAATCAGACATGGTATCTTCTGTACAGCTACTCCATATAGTCTATGTTGGCTTAAATGGTGATCGAATCAATAAAATAAGCTAGCCAGGAAATACGTCTAGCATTTGGCAGCATATGTTTTATAGATACAATATTATTTCATAGAAAAACATTTGCATTCGCAAAATGTTCACACCATAAACCTGGTGAACTGATATGGAAGACAACTCACATAACAATCTTTTCCTTGTCTACGATATTGTGCTTCCCGCAAATCAGCAACACTTCGTCTGACCTGCTCACCGCGGTACTCAAGAACCTGATGAAAAACGTTAACCATGAGCAATTTGTTGAATCCACAGCATTAACAAGGACCCGCATGTAGTATTGCGGAATGCAAATATGGGAAGTGGGGGCATATATGGGAACAAAAATTAGCTCGAGTGGTTACGCAGCAACTGTGTATCAGAAAATACAAATGAACCTCTAAAAAATAATGTAAACTGAACCTACCATATAAAGTAGAAACTAAACCATGCATACAATAAAGCACATCCAAATCTGAAGTGCAGGCTGCCCTTTGGGCGAGAACCGGCGCTGCTGGGCTGCGTGACATCATCCCAACAACATGGGATGTTCACTGATGTATTCTAGTTTTTTTGCACTGATTGCCCTCTTCGGAGGCCTAAAACTGCTGTAACCCCTCTATCTTTTCAATGAAATGAAGCGCAAAGGCTTTTTGCGTTTTCTCGAAAAAAAAAACTGAAGTGCAGCCTATTTCTGAAAATATTTTAATGGCACATAATAGTGTTTGAGGGATTACCATTTCTCCTTCTTGAATGTCTCTACGAGCAAAGAGTCCCCACCTATGAATTCCTGATCTACCAAAGAGTACTCTACTATGTTCCGTTTTCTGAAATAAGAAGAAATTAATTAGGTCTAAACTATAAATATAAATGGTACAAGGGAAAGCCAAGGACAGGCATCTACTAACCTGAAGATAACGTAGACGCTCCTTAAAAGTAGAAAAGGATTCCGGATCCCTCTCTTCCTGCAGAGTACACAATTTCCTTCATAAGAAACCCGACTAAACGACTGGAATAGCTATCGAATAAGCATGCATATATTAAGCACAAATCATAAAATTACCCTAGGTGGATTCAGACTGTCAATTTCATCCCAGCGGTGCTGACAAGATCCCCTTACACGGTGTGCCATTGCTGCCTCCCGAGATCTCTGCATCCCAATAAAACTCCAATCAGGCACACAACAAATAGGTTATCAATGCAAGAACTCAACCAGCAACAGCATTTATATTTTAAGGACAAGTGGCTAGAACACTACATATTAAGTAACACCATACGAGCAAATCCTAAACATCACTAAAATTAATACAAATATATAATGATCCTCAAGGAATTGAAGTGGAAGCGACAATGTTATCCGCAAGTGGTGAATTAAGGTCTAAGCGCATTAACCTACAGCCAGGAACCTGCATTACGGTTAGACTGGGTACTGATGCGGACTCCTTTTGGGGTCGCACATACCAGCTTCTGTGGTCTCCTGCATTGCCAGTTTTTAAAAATAGCGGAGATGCAATGAGTGCAGCAGAAGAGAAACAGTAGGAGCGCCATGTAGAGTAGCAGCAGGGCCATGGGCTAGGAGTCCTAAACCGAGTCGAGTCCGTCCAGTCTGGCCAGTGGGGTGCGTTGGGATCAGAGAAGTAATCAGCAAAAAAAAGCTGGATACCAGGTACTTATCTGCTCCATATGGGAGCAACTATGAAATGAAGATGAATAGGGGTTGGATAGTTAGAAGTTGAGTTCCACTACGCAATTACATAAGTCTGTTGCATGCACTCTTTTCAATAAAAGTTTTTGCTTCCCTCAAACCAGGACCACCTCAGAGTCCCTTCGCCTCCTATCAAATGAGGATGAGTGCTAGTTATCGCTGCCCAGTCGCTAATAAGACTGAAAGCCAGAATCTTCACCGTTCCCCTCTGACATTTCACAGAAGCTTAACCCCTAACAGCTACAAACACCAGATATCATCAACACATTGCCTTTGATAACCTTTGGCTAAATCGCCATTTTGATTTCTTACTAATACCCATCTCCAGCTAAATGAAAAAAATGTCCAAGCCACCAAGGTATCTTGCAAGTTCACACAAGCATATGCAACATGCTATGTTCTATTTATTAATGTAAAATTTCGCTGACAGATTTTTTTATCAGAGGTAATAGTTGGTTGAAAATGGAAATATTAAAGTTCCTTCAGCTAACTAAATTCCACAGTGCAGCACAACAGAGAATGGCAACCACAAACTTTCTGGTAGTAACGCAGAAAAGCTCATTACTATTGTCATCTTCTAGTGAAACTAGTAGCTCATTCTTGAGTAGCACTAGCATTAGCATTAAATGATAATCGACATATCCTTAGAATACACAAGTAATTTCCTGAAATTTATCACCAAGAGTTTCTTATGTTACCAAGCTACATCTAAGTATTGTGGCTAGCATAAAGTTGCATCAATTATTCTTTCAACTGTAAAGTAAGGCATTCTGATAGAAAATGGTCAGAACATATAATCTAAATACGGCCATACCTTTAAATCTTTCTTAACATAAACTCGACATCTTGCAGAATACAAATTCTCTGTACTTTCAACTTTGATTGCTGAATCCTTGGGAAGATCTTTCCTAATCAGTCTTGAAGCTGCTACAGTAACACTACTCTGAACAAGCCTTTTTGAAGAGAAAGTTCCAGCAGGAGTTTGAATTATCAAAACATTATCAGGGTTAGGTCTCCTGCACATAAAGAAGTAACCCAAACACCAGCTTTCAGTAGAATTAAAAACAGACAAAACGAATTATTTACTGTAAAAGATTCTCAGCTGGTCAAGAAAATATGGGGCACAAAATGACACGAGCAAATTATAACTTTGTGGTTACTTCCACTTACTAAAACTTACCGATGATGAGCACAATACGAAATCTTCCTTGTTGTCTGTTTGCCATTTTTTTCCAAGCAGTGCAGCTACACACATGGAATACATAGCAAGTTCAGCTGCCTTAAAAGAACATGAGATTCAAGCAAAAGAAATGAAGTCGCAAACTTTTCTTTCATCAAAAAATATGCTGGCAGTAATCAGTATTAGTTGTACCTCCATTCGATAGCCTGCCCTTGATGCACAGGTGGCATGGTAATAAGTCGAGCACCTGTAGCATTGTGTACAAGAACCATGTATTTGCCTACAAATGACGCACATCTGGAGCAATGGACGAGGATGGAGCATATAATGAGATCAATGTAGTCAAACATATGACATGTATACTTAAAGCTATAGCATCAATATATATAACCTTCATAAATAGCAAAGGTGCGATGCTCAATATTCCAATAGCAGGTTCCATGAGCTCATCACTATCAAATGCCACCTGTGGTTGAAACCATGCACATGACACGTGTACCCACAGGTTATCAACATTTGTTGGCTTCAATGCACCACCTACAAAAGGTGTTAAAGTCAGTAACAGGTTAATGATTACCAGAATGCTCACTCAAAGAGAATATCACAACCATATTTTCAGATATCAGATTTGACAAACTTATATTACTCAGCATGTGTTGTCACTACTGTTATTTAGCAAGAGTCCTAGGTTCAATATTAGTGGCAGTACCAATGAATTTTCATGTTACATATCTAATTCGTCCAGCTAATACTGGAAGGAAGAACTAAGAATTATCCAATATAGAGAGGATGTAATACCTTTTACAGGGCAAAGGCAGCACTCCCTCTTTTGTTCAGGTGTTTCACAAGCCCTACAAACCCATGAGGTGAAGTCTTGCTTACTACTCACGCCATAGCACTCCTGATGAACAGCTATCTGGCATCTGAACGCGAATGTTGTTAATTGCAGAATTTGGTAGATGTCTCAAAATGATTCGCATAGAAGATAAACATTGTGAACATGGAGCTTAATTACCTGTTACAGATGACAATCTTATTGTAATCCCAGTCTTCAACCCATCTACACACTGCACACCTTTCTGTTGTCCATCTTGCATGTACATGATCATAAGGTTCTGTAAAACATCAAATTCATAAGTCCATCAATTCTAATCACTTGGATACGGGTCTTCTAATACTAGAGGCAACCAAAGAAATGCCCAGTTACCATTTAATAAATCAAGTAACTGCTGTTTCTTCAGTTTCTGAGAGGAGCGTTTTGAAGGATTTGTCGAACCCACACTTGGTTGGTGTTGATCTACCTGTAAAGTCAGATAAGCAGAAGCACAAAGCATAAACAAAAACACTACAATACCATAGGACATGAACTAACAGAAAATATACATGCGGTGGAAAAGGTTGAGACAGAAGTATGCAGCGGTTATTATACGAACCCATTTTCCAAATGGCATCAGTGTGCCCTTCATTTTGATACTAGACTTCCAATTTTTACTTCTGCAACCAGCGTGTCTCTCCCATTCATTGAACAAAAACTTTTGTCCCTTACAAGGGGCACAATGGCAAGAAATCCTGCAAAAAGAAAAATTCTAGAAGTCATAAGTAGGTTCAAATATATATGAAAATAAACATCAGAGTTACATGCAGACAAATGAAAATAACCTAAACAATGAACAAGGAGCAAGCAGAAATATAAGTTCAAGCCATAGAAGAAACAGGAATCAACAATCTCACTGAATGATAATAATTGTGAGAGAAACTGATAATAACTAGGATGGTCCAGGCATGCCGCGCCATTCACAAGTAGAAATAATTAACTAAGTAATTCAGATAAGTGGTGCTTACAGTTCGAGATTTGGTAGGTAAGTTCCTTCCATATCAAAACAAACAACCGCAACTCTGTCAGGCTTCCTTCCTTTCTGTGTAGAATTATCTTTTCTGTTTCAAAAACGGATTATACATGTTACTTTTGAGTGATAATTATAACTTTGAAATATGGAGTTGCAGCATAAACAAGTGATTCTAGCCTTCTAACTCACCTATCATCAGGAAAGTTTATCTTCTTCCTGGACAGATCTGAGTTACATTTAACCCTACAGTAAAGGCAGAAATAACTTTTGTCCCGTAGATCCTATCGCGTTAAATTGAACATGTTAGCGTTGGTAAATTACTAAAGCACCCATGGAAATTGTGAGAAAAGGAAAACCTTTAGGTTGCTGCACTTTTTGTCACATTCTGCGTGAATCCAACTTTCACAACCATGACAGCAAACCTGGATAATCGCCTCCCCTCTTTAGAATTTGCAGGGTTGGAAACATAAAAAATAATTCATTGCCCTAATAGCCACATTATGTCTTACCCATCTTCGGCCACCTTTATGTTGCCAACTTTTCATGCATATCCCACAGTACGCTTTTGATCTAAAGATCTGCAGATACAGGCACTAGTGTAAGGCGCAAGGACGAGACACTCCAAATGAAGTAGGTTCGCCGATACATACCCTAGCACAATGTTTGCATACAAGTTGCTCCATAACATACACCAACTTGTTTGACTCTTTGTTTGGAGAGCAATTTCCACAACTTTCACACTGCAATTCTCTTTTATAGCGCTGTGTACAATGAATAGGCAAACATAATTAGTCTACTGGGGCAAGATATGATAGCTGCGGTAGTTTCAGTTCTGTTCTGGTTATGATATCATAGTACGTGAAAAACAATGAAGCGTTATGGCGGTATTAACAATAGTCAGTTATCAACTGACCTAGAAGTTAAGCCATGCAGGGCTAATAAGTTGAATACCATTGGTTCTCCGCAAGATAAACATGCTGAATATTATCATTTTTATGATATGCATAGAGTACTATATTTGCTAGATTCTGTTTCTTATAAGATTATGCAGATAGACCTGAACCATAAACCAAAAATTAATGGGTAGATAGAACACCAAAACTCTCTCGAGGAAAACAGCAGACAGACAACAGAAGATTGAACCTAAAATATTGGTGAATGTCTGAAATCTCCTGTGCATACAAATCTCCTTAGTTGCGCATCGGACTGGAAAATAAACATCAACTTGCCTTAATTTGTGCCTGGCACTCCAGCTCATTTGAGCCAGTCACTTCTTCTAATTCGTCTGGAAAAGATTGACACACGACAGGCTGCCCTGCTGAGCTGTCATCCATCGGCACTTTTGAGAACCCCTGATCAGCCAAAAAGGCCTCTTCTAGTGCCCTCTGGAAATCACCAGGTTTGCAACTGCTTAGATCAGTCTGTCCTTGAAATCTGAAATCGAAATACAGGTATTTCTTAGCACGTGCGTGGGTGCTATTCTATAGCAGGGCACAATTGAATCTACTTCTTACCGACAAAATATCCTTCTACATATGATTTTGCGGCATTCTAAATGAAATATTAGGTTAACTTTAGTGAATTACTAATAGTACTTACTGGTCAATATAGTCCACAAAAGGAAATATCCCTCCTTGCCTCCCCCAGACGTATTTCTGCAGCCCAGCACATCATCAAAATAATCATTCAACAAACCATAGCTTAAAAGAGAAAGTTGCATCAATTAAATTGAGTCGGTCCTAAGAAAGCAGTAACGAAAATGCACCTTCTCATCGCTGAACTCTGCGCACCAGCCGAAGAGCATTACACAAAGCACTGCACCCCCGCGAGGCTGGGGCGGCATTGCCTCGGCGGCAGCCTGCCGAGCTGGGTCGACGACAACTCCTGGCCACACTGGCTGCCGCTTACCGAGCCGTGCCCACACAATGTCTCCATAACAAAACTCTTTGCTCCAATTGAGGGACTCCTTTTGCTCGTCTTCTTCCTCTTTCTCCTCGTCTTCTTCCTCGTATCGCATTAGCTCCTTTCTATGGTAACCGTCGTCCGGCTCGTCGTGCAAGGAGGTGAGTGTGCTGAGGGACATGGAGTACTTCCTGGAGGCAACAAAATTCTGGCACACTCGGTAACGCTCTGTCTCCTCGTCATCGTCCTCCTCCACCTCTGACAATGCGGGAGTCCTGTCCAAGATTGCACCTTTACGGTATAGCGCCTTGGTTTTGGTAATGGGCTTGGCCGGTGCAGGTGGCTTGGCCGGTGCAGGCGGCTTGACCGGCTTCTCCTTCTTCCAGGGGTCTATGAGCACCGAGTCACTGTACCGCGAAGGCAGCACCAGGGCACGGCCTCGCGACGTGCGAACGACCGGTGGGCGCGTGGCGTCGGCCTCAGCAGCGGCCGGCGAGGCAACCTTTGGCTCCTCGCACCAGCGGAAGCCGGCGGCGGCATAGGGGATACCGGAGGCCGGCACGTGGCCGAGCAGCTCGACGGGGAAGAACTCGTCACCCCTCTGCCTCTTCCCCGGCCGCTCGCCGCCGTCCCCCCCTCCCCCGGCATTGCAGCGCTTGAGGGAGAGGATCTCCGACCGCTGGCTCCGCTTGAAGATCATCCCAGACGAACCCTTGCGCCCCAGCCGAATTCACCGACCCGGCGGAGAGATCACGGACGAATTCGGCCGCCGCAAACCCTAGCTCTGCCCTCGGCGCGGCGAATTGGAGAAGCGGGGAATTCCTCTCCCTTCCCACGAGCCGTCTCGGAGACGGCGGAAGGGAAGGGAGCAAAGAAGAAATCTTGTACGGAGATCCGCGCAGCAGAGAAGGAGGAGGATCGGTTTCGGGGAATTTTTGTGGGTTTCGGCTGAGGCGCCTGTTCTTTGTGTGTTCTAATGGGCTCTCCCAAAGTCCTAGGAGAAAGGAGGTGGTAGGGCGAGCGCGACGACTCGGTGGTGGTAAAAACTAAAAACGCGATCCTGATTTTTCTCGTGGGATTCGGTGGTTTCGTGCGGGGGGGAGGAGGTGGTGTTGGTGGTGGATAGGGCGGGCGGGGTTACATTGGATTGGAGCAAGTCGTCGTCGTCTTCGTCGTGTGTGCAGGTGGAGCTGCTGCCGTCCGGATTCGTGGTTGGATTGTGCTGGTGCGCGTCCATGGAGACGGAGGAGCGACGGCCGGTGTGGGTGTTACGAGTTTGGACTTGGCGTTTGGGCATCGTGGTACGAAACGACGATGAGGTGCCTGCTGCTACAATTTTCCTGTGGATTTGTGTGATTTTGGAGCTCGAATCCGAGTTTTTGTTCGGGGGTTTTTTGGGCGATGGATTGTGCTGCTTGGGATTTTGGAAGAAGTATATTTCGGAGATGGTTTGGGTATGGGGCAGGCAGGAAAGATCATCAAGGTGGCCACCCCATGAGCAAGTTTTGTGCAGTGTGTAGGTGGTAGGAGAGCCAAGACCTCCGCCCGGGAGGTCGATGTCACGACGAGTAGGCACTGACTGATGCTGGTGTGCGGGCACGAGTTTGATCGATCCCAGCTGCGAATGTCTCGTGGACAGATCGATGGATGTTGACTGTGAGAAAATTCCGATTTAAATTTTCTTGTTCTTGATTCGAGTTCGTGCAGCTTTGGTCCCGGTAGCGGCGTTTGATCCAGGAGCGAGCAAAGGGAGGCCTCCTTTCCCGTCGGCTTGGGTTTCTCCTTGGGCGAATCACAAAGAAAAAATCGTGCACGGGGGTAGCAGCAGGTGTGGTCGAATCCTTGGTCAATCCAAGCAAGACGAAAGGATTAATCGGTGTTTATTTATAATTTCTCTTTGAGTCGTCTAAGCTCGAATCGTGGTCGACGTGCTCGAATCCACGGGCGGAAGGGCGGAGGGTTTGGCCGGATTTGAGGGAACTTCCGCCGTGCATTCGTGTCCCCCTGGCCTTGTTCGGCCACGATTCGCCGGAGTTGGACAGCCAAGGGGTCACCTCCGACACGTACGGGCACGGGGTTCTTTGTCGAATTCTCGGGTGGTGCCGTGAATTTCCTTTTGGTACTGATGGTCGGGGGTCAGATTCGTATAGTCGGAGGTGGATCTTCCATGACCGACCATCGGAGAAGACAGCGTGGGGAGAGTATCGGCGTGTTGTGCGTACAAAACTTGCAGAAGTTTGTCCATGGCCATGGGCGAGGGTGGAGCTGCTCGAGACTATGGCGTGGTACAAGAAGAGAAGTTGTTAGGGCTAGATGCGAAGATCTTTTAGTTCCGGTGCGTGCAGCTTTTCTCGTCTCATGGTTTATTTTTCTCCCACTGACTGACAGATCCGAAATGAATATGATCCGGCCGGTGAGGTGAGATTTACTACTAGTAGCATTAAAACGATGATCTGCTCGCCGGAATTGTTCGGCCACCGGCAGTCCGATCCGGCCGGCGAGGGAGGCCAGATCTCTCTCTTCTTTTTCTACTGTTTCACCTCCTATCCTAGAAGAGTGATTTTCTTCCTTGCTTTTGAGACTAGGCGCTTTATTTTGCTCGTCTTGTAGCTTGGAACGACCATGGGGGGCGAAAGACACGCTGGACAGAGATCGGTGTCTGTCCATGGAGACGTCGGCTGGTTGGGCTACAGCCTACGGTCAGGTGAGGTACCAAAGTGTCCGTGGACGCCGTCAGCCATGTGCGTACGCGTCCACACACTCTTCCCTCCCCGCCGTTTCTTGCCACAACACACTGTGCGGCGCGGCGCGGCGCCCCGCTCATCGGCGACGGCGAAGGTGCCGATCTGGCCGTGTGGTGTGCGCACGGCACCGGTTTTGCTTCCAGTGACCGAGCCCGACGCGGTGCTCCGAGACGATTTCGTGCGCGTGTGGAGATGCCCCGTCTCGTTTCCAAGCTGTGGATACGAATACTAAGCGTGATTTTTCCTATTAATAAGCAATTCGATGTGTCTTGGACCTTGACTCGAGCACATGTCTGATTCAGCTTCAACCGATTTCTCAAGTGATTTTCCTAACGCTCGGTTCGGCCAACTCGAGCGGCAGTTCCGTTCCATCCAGTTCACGAATTATGCTCCAGCATTTCTTGAGAACTGTACATGTCTACTTGTTCTCCTTCGTGTTTCTTCTACTAGTATGTTTGATTCAGATTTAGACACGTCTAAAGGAACATGGAACCATTCTTTTAGAGAATTGGTGATGGAGATGTCGAATGTCGTCGGAGAGACCTGCCGTTGGCACCCTCGTTAGCTTGCTCCGGTAACAGCCGTCGATTGGGCCCTTCATCTTCCACAGCGCCGGACATCGATATCGAGCGAGGTCGTGTAGATCGAGAGCGTCTTATGCCTATGCGCATCAGCACATGTCGTCTCGCTTCAGAGTTGAGGCTGAGAAGCAACCCAATCGTGCAATAGTTGTGTCCGATCTAGCCGTCGCGGGCCTCGAAGGGAGACCTGCTACGCAAAAAACAAGAAAAACTCTATCCCTTTTCTTTTGACATCCCGCCACACCACGGGGGCGTAGCATGCTTAGAGCATCTCCAGCGGCGTTAAAATTCGGCGCTAAACCTATATACAATGCGTTGTTGCGCTGTTTTGTGCGTGGCATAGTGACGACGAATTACAGACGCGCTAAATTAAGCGCGCATCATGGGGGCGAGCAAAAACATATAAATGAAATTTAAATTTTATACATTCGAATAGTTCGACTAATTTTTAAACTTCACATTCGAATTTTAGACTATAGTTCGCCTAATTGAAACAAAATTTGCAGGAAAATATAACTAAAATATACTACTCTTCGCCGCCGCCGGAGGACTCGCAGGAATGCGAGAATGGGGAGGAGTAGTTGTCGGTGTCGGATTTTTCATCCGTCAGTGCCGCCCACCAGTGGTCGTCGTTCGCCTAGGCGTCTGAGGTGTCCAGTTCCGCTCTGGCACTTCTTCGTGACGCTCAGCCCACCGCTCGGTAAACCGCGTCTGCCAGATCTCCTCCTCCCTGGCGGCGTGGCACGGGTGGTTCGCATTCCACTCCGCGACGATGCGCTTTTCCCGCTGTGGCGCGAGGCCGAGCAATGCACGGCGGCAGTGGAGGCGGCGGTCGATTGCGGTGATGAGCCGTGGCGGCGGCGCCAGCGTCTCCGACTCCCTCGCGTCACGCACGTCGGGGAAGTTCAGCCGCCCGCGCGGGGAGCTGAGCCTAAAAGGCGCCACGTCGTGCGCGCGGGCGGCGTCATTCGTCGTCGTGAACACTCCGAGATTGCTCCTCCGACCGGGTGTCTGTGCGTATCTCTGCGGTGAACGTGCCGTCGGGCGCGGGCGGATGCCGCGGTAGGCCTTGCGCGGCCGCATGGTCGTGCGCCGGCTGTTTCTGGCGCTGAAGCGGCAGGGAGAAGAGAGGAGAAGGCGCGGGGGGGGGGGGGGCGAGAAGGCGCGTGAATGAAGCTTCAGGTGGTTGCACCCTCGACGCGCGTTGCGTTTTATTGCGGCGCGCGCGACGCCACGCGGCTAATGTGCGGCCTGACAAAGCGCGCGCTCCCCCTTTTTTCCCGCGCGCACTTGAAAGCTCATGTCTCTTCTAAGTATGATTTTGGTAGTAATGACAACCTATATTATTTGATCTAATGATTTGTCAAGTGTTGAACAGGTTCATCTATCAGCTCTAAAAGAGAAAGCCCCCGGGTTCCTTAGAGGTTTTAAAAGGCCAAGCAGGCCAGAAATTTAAGGTCTAGAGGACGGAATATCCGGTGCATAAACCTCGGAATATTCCGGCCCTTGTTACCGGAAATTCCTGGTCCTAGGGAGTCCACTGCCAAGTCGAGGCAACCTAATTGCTGCCACCGCACATAAGAGGGGCAAACATTTCCGCCAGAATATTCCGGTACATGGTGCGGAATATTCCGGCCCCTATCCCACGGAAATTTCTGGCCCAGCAAAGATCGCAGCAAGTCAGAGGCAGCGCCAGTGCTGCCACCGCACAGAAGAGGGGCGGATATTTCCACCGGAAATTTATGGTATAGAGGGCGGAATATTCCGGCCCTGCCGCCCCGAAAATTTCCGGCCCAACAAAGATCACAACAAGTCAGAGGCAACGCCAGATTCGCCACCGCACAGAAGAGGGGCGAGTATTTCCCCCAGTATATTCCGGCCCCAAGATTATTGAAATATCCGGCCTTCTTACCCCGAAATATTTGAGTCCAAAGATTCCTGCAATGGCCATATTTCAAGAGGACCTATAAATAGTTGTCTCCTTCCTTGGGCTTGGGATAGCTTGCTCGTCCATTCCCCTCTCTCCTCTATTAATACCAAGCTTTAAATGCATAGATCTCCCTCCTCAGTCAACCAAACTTGATGCCCTTCAAAGATTTGGTGGAGAAAAGACCTAGATCTACATATTCATCAAGACACAAATTGATTTCCCCCATTCTCCCCTTTGAGATCTGGTAGATCTCTTGGTTGCTTTGTCATCCCGGAGAAACTCTAATGCTTGAAGCTTCCACCTTGTTGCAAGAAGTTTCGGATCGTTGAGAGCCTCCAACCATCTTGTGGAGTAGCCCCAAACTTGTGTAAAACGTTTGGTCAATGTAACACCTGGGGTGTTACCCTAACTAGGGAGTTGTTTGTTTCCTTTTGCTTGCATCACATGCATCACATGAGCATTGCATTCTGTTTTCAAAAACAACTCAAAATTCAAAACCACTTTAAACTTTCATACATGTTCAAAATTTCCAATTTCAAAATTGCAAACTAAACCACTCAATTGTTTTTCAATAATTTGAAGTTGTTTTAATCAAATTGCTTGTTAATAAAATCTTTCCTTTTATCAAACCTCCTAATGGCAATTAAATTTCAAATCAATTCCTTCTTATCTGACATGATCAAAATGTGGTTAAAAACATTAAAGTTTTGCAAACAAGTAAATTCAACAAATGTTTTCAAAATTGATGAGTCATTGAATAAGAAATTGTTTACAAATCAACTCCTTATGAATACTAATGGAAATTCAAAGCACAATTTAAAAAATCCAATTAATAATTCAAAGTCTTGAACCAATGCTAACATTTGCTTTTATTTTCTGTTTTGAAAAGTAATAAAAATGTTTCATAAAATAAACCCCCCCAAAAACCATATTTCTATCCCTCCCTCCTTTTCATCCTTTACAAAAAAAAGGAAGAGAAATGGAAAATCAGAAAAAAAAAATGGAGGGATGCAGCCAGCCCATCTGTTTTATTTCCCTCAGCTCACCCCCCAAGCCCACCTTTGGGCCCGATACCCCTTCAAACTTGTCGTCTTCTTCCTCGACATGTCGTCATCAGTACGATCGCATCGCCACCGTATGATCTCTCCCCCCCTCTTTGATGGCTGGCCGTACGAGCTCGAGGCCACCCTTAAAACCTAACCTCCACCCCTACTCGCTAACCCTAGCTTCCTATCTGCCGCCGTCCTCTCTACCTACCCCTATTTTGCGATTTATTCGCGCGCGCGCAGATCCCACATGTCATCGGCCCTGGAGCCTCTGTGGCTACACCGCGCCTCGTCAGCGCCCGCGTGGCGCTAGGGCCCGCTGGCCAGCCACTGCGGTTAGACCGCATGTGGGTACAACTCGCCCAGATCCGGATCTGGATCTGGGATCTTGCGTCCAGGCCCCTGGCCTTACCGTTTTTTACACCGGAGCCCCTCTCTACTGTTTTTTTCCTCACAACCACATCCCTGCCTTTTGCAAAATAAACCCTAAAACTTCATGCTCATAACTTTCAAACCACAAACCCAAATGACACAAATTTTATATGTACCCCAATCAAAATTTCATGAACTCTTCAAATATGCTTTTTGTTTTCTGTTTTGATTATTTCAAATACATCGAAATTTCAAATTCAAACAAATCCTCTTAATTTTGGTTAATTCCATAATTAATTCATACCTAATTCAAATAACACAAATCAAATATGTTTTTCAGTCAAAATTCAATGTACTTTCTGTTTATCAACTTTGTTTTGCATTTTAGGCAATTAAAATTAATGTTATTTAATAATTCTTAAAAATGACAAACTAAATGGCATAATTAATAACTTTCAAATGGTTGCTCCAAATTAAATACTCAAAACATGAATCTCATCCAAAATCACATGCCACACTTGGAGATCAACTTTGTTTTCTGGTTTGCAACAATTAATTTGAATAATTGTTTCACCTCTTATTTAATGCAATTTAAATTGCCAAATTCATAACTAATTCAATATTAATTCAAATAACACAAATAAAATATGTTTTCAAACCAGAAAAACATAACCTTTTCAAATATGAATTTGAATTTATGTTTTGAACAAATAAAATTCAATTAATATTCAAACTTGAATTAAATTCAATTAAAACTTGTTTAATCTTGTTTAAATCATAATTAAATCATTGTAATTCCTTTTTCAATAATTGAAACATGTAATCCACCTAAAATTTTGTGTTCTAATCAAATATGAACTTTGTTATCTGTTTGGAACAATTTAACTTGATGAAAATAACAATTGCTTGTGTGACACCTTTAAGTAACCAAAAATTCCAAAACTTAATAAGTGAATTTCATAATGGGTAAACCTTATTTCCAATTGGTTCTATTGTTGTTATTTTTCTGTTTTCATCATCCATGCATCATGCTAAACCACTTTCACCTATTGGTTAGTTGTAAAACAATTGTTTCAACCATAATTCATGGGCTTTTCATATGCAACTCAAAATTGCATATGGGTCCATTTAAACATGTTTATCATGTCAACTAGTTTATTTCTATGCATCCATTAAATTGTCATGCATCCATATCTTGATCATGCTGGATCTTTTGCCGTAGTAGTAATTGTTGCATCCGGTGTTTGTTCGAGGTTCGTTGCTTCTTCCCGGATAGGACGTTGAGATGATGTGAGCAACGACAAGTTCTGTGGATGTACCTCTACTTGCTGGATCTCGGGCAAGTATACTCACTTGCTGCCAAATGGCTGCCTTTCATCACTTGTTACCGATTCTTTCCGTTGTTCTTATTCTAGCATGTTGATACGATGCTTGTGTCTCGATCCTACTATATGTTTACCTTGCAGCCATGATATAGCCTTTCCTTCCACTTCCTGTTAGCTGTTGTTTGTTTACCCTGTTGGTCCTCGTGTCGTAGTTGCATGCTTAGTGTTGTTTGCACTCGAGTCTTGTTTTTCCTTTTCGTATCACCTGTTTAGTTGATAGTTGGGTTTCAATTCAACCAACAACATGTTAATGTTTTGGGTAATAATAATTTGATGATAAGGCACCGGCAGGAGGCCCGGCGTGGTTTTGAAGCCTGCTAGTGTCGAACCTAATTAGGAAAAGGGTCTTGTCTACTGATCCATGATGAGCGCACTAACCGCATGTGGGAAGCGAGTATGGGCGCCCCCCTCAACTTGATTCGATTCGCATCTCGTCCAAATCGCCACACTTAGTTAGGGCTTTCCATTTGATGCATGCATATGCAGGTGCGAACCCGAGGCCAGGGTGGAACTTTTGTAGTCGGCATTTAGGGCGGCGTGGTCTTCCAGTGCTATGAGGGCCCCCCTTTTCTTCGTGGGGGCTCGATTAGCCGCGCACGCACAGCACGTGGTGCTTTGGGCTTGATGCGAAGAAGAGTTGGGTTGTGTTGAGTACCTCGCTTGGTGGGTTGATCCCCCGTCTGGCGGGTTATCCTTACGTGTACGGCCAAATTGGTGCATCCCTGCAGGGTTAAATCTTCTCGAGAAGCCGTGTTGTCCGCGGTTATGGTTGACTTGGTGAAAGTACTGGCTAACAAGTACTCAGAACAACTTACACCTAACTAATGATAACCTGACTAGTAATAGTCTTATCGACACAATAACTTGATCCATCCTTAATCCAACAGTGTGAGTATCCTTGGGTTGCTTCCTTAGTAGGGGGTAACATTGGATGGGTTTGTTTGGTGAGTAGTTGTAGTTGGTTACGATACGCTATCTTATCTTCTTTCTGTTAGCCGGAAGTTGTAGTGTGTTTCTGTAGTTGGTTAGTGCAGCCCGCTGCCGCTTATTTGCAATAACCCCTTCCTTTCCGTTGAACCCAAAGTAGTTTGTATCTTGTGATGACTGGCTACGCCGGTATCTTGTGAGTATGGTTTATCCACTTGCCAGTACTTAACCGTACTGACCCACGAATCCTTTTTCGTGGCTGCATATTCAATATTGCAGTCAACAGGTTTGAAGTCTGACGACGTTAGCTTGGGAATCCCTCCGGCTTGGCCTGGGCAGGGATTGGACGCTCTCGGTTATCTTCAGGACTCTTAGTCCAATTTGTATCTTGTCCGTAGCCGGACGTTATGTTATTTCTTCCGCTGTTATTTGGATCTTTGTGTTGTATCAGTTGTATCCTTGGCTCGTTTGAGTCACCTTGTATATATCTTTTCTGTTGTTGTTGTGGATTATTCGTGAACTGTTGTAATGTTATCACAAGTGGCAACCTGGAATCGGTTATTATGTGGATTTTGGCGGGAATGCTGAAATCTGCATAGTGCCCGATCCTGGGGCGTCACAAATGGTATCAGAGCCTTGGTTCCGATTCCCGAGATTGTTTCGATACGAATGGTTATCGAAGCAACGGGTCCGCAAAGCCTGTAGGATAACCTAGCTAACGGTCGTTGTTTCTAGAATGTCAAAAACTATTTCTGCTAAACTATTTTGGAAAAAAAAAACATCTCAATAGGATTCTTGTTTTCTCCTTACCTCTATTCTATTTCCCCTCCCATCTTATTTGTTTGGAGTCTCTTCCCTTATCTATCCTTCAAAGTGTTAGGATCCTACGTGGGTGGACGTTTTCTGAGCCTTTAACCTAATAGGTTCGATCGTCGGAAGATTCCTGGTGGAAGAACATCGTCATCACTCCGAGCAAGAATCCCTTGTTAGTGGTGTCGAGGAGATCAACTGGAAGCACGAAGAATCGATAGTCGAACTTCTTTCCCCTCTCGGGTTAGCAGGTGGATTGCGAGGGCGCAATCCCTTGTTAGTGGTGTCGTCTGTAACACCTGGGGTGTTACCCTAACTAGGAAGTTGTTTGTTTCCTTTTGCTTGCATCACATGCATCACATGAGCATTGCATTCTGTTTTCAAAAACAACTCAAAATTAAAATCCACTTTAAACTTTCATACATGTTCAAAATTTCCAATTTCAAAATTGCAAACTAAACCACTCAATTGTTTTTCAATAATTTGAAGTTGTTTTAATCAAATTGCTTGTTAATAAAATCTTTCCTTTTATCAAACCTCCTAATGGCAATTAAATTTCAAATCAATTCCTTCTTATCTGACATGATCAAAATGTGGTTAAAAACATTAAAGTTTTGCAAACAAGTAAATTCAACAAATGTTTTCAAAATTGATGAGTCATTGAATAAGAAATTGTTTACAAATCAACTCCTTATGAATACTAATGGAAATTCAAAGCACAATTTAAAAAATCCAATTAATAATTCAAAGTCTTGAACCAATGCTAACATTTGCTTTTATTTTCTGTTTTGAAAAGTAATAAAAATGTTTCATAAAATAAACCCCCCCAAAAACCATATTTCTATCCCTCCCTCCTTTTCATCCTTTACAAAAAAAAAGGAAGAGAAATGGAAAATCAGAAAAAAAAATGGAGGGATGCAGCCAGCCCATCTGTTTTATTTCCCTCAGCTCACCCCCCAAGCCCACCTTTGGGCCCGATACCCCTTCAAACTTGTCGTCTTCTTCCTCGACATGTCGTCATCAGTACGATCGCAACGCCACCGTATGATCTCTCCCCCCCTCTCCGATGGCTGGCCGTACGAGCTCGAGGCCACCCTTAAAACCTAACCTCCACCCCTACTCGCTAACCCTAGCTTCCTATCTGCCACCGTCCTCTCTACCTACCCCTATTTTCCTTCTGGTTCTGAAACTCTGAACTTGCACCTCCACCCCGCCGTCCGAACCCGCCACCGTCCCATCGCCGTGGGCAGCGGAAGCTCCACCTGAGGGCGGGAATGGAGCCGTGGTGGCTCCATCCACCTCCCCGTCCCCTCGACGCGTGCTGGGACCCCCCGTGGTGGCCGCGCCGTCGCCGGAAGCCCCACCCTCGACCATCTCCATCGCCACCGATAGCTCGCTTCCTCGACACAACCCGGTGAGCGCCACCCCGTATTTTTCCTCCTCCCTCTTACCTCTCTCGTATCCGCACGCTACACCACGCCCCGCACGCAACAGCACCTCACTGCATTGTCGTCCGCCCGTCTCCGGCGATCGATGCCTTGTTCCGTCAGAGAAACGATCTGTTCAAGTTTCAGTTAACATGCGTCGAGCTACCTCTTCTTTCGTCAGTCATGTGTACCAACACAACCGCGACAGTAGCGTAGTGGTTCAGTTCGTGCGCTCGCGCCGCGAGGGCAGCGGGTCGAATCCCCGCGGGCGCGCTGCCCAGCCCCCTTTTTGCGATTTATTCGCGCGCGCGCAGGTCCCACATGTCATCGGCCCTGGAGCCTCTGTGGCTACACCGCGCCTCGTCAGCGCCCGCGTGGCACTAGGGCCCGCTGGCCAGCCACTGCGGTTAGACCGCATGTGGGTACAACTCGCCCAGATCCAGATCTGGATCTGGGATCTTGCGTCCAGGCCCCTGGCCTTACTGTTTTTTTACACCGGAGCCCCTCTCTACTGTTTTTTCCTCACAACCACATCCCTGCCTTTTGCAAAATAAACCCTAAAACTTCATGCTCATAACTTTCAAACCACAAACCCAAATGACACAAATTTTATATGTACCCCAATCAAAATTTCATGAACTCTTCAAATATGCTTTTTGTTTTCTGTTTTGATTATTTCAAATTCAAACAAATCCTCTTAATTTTGGTTAATTCCATAATTAATTCATACCTAATTCAAATAACACAAATCAAATATGTTTTTCAGTCAAAATTCAATGTACTTTCTGTTTATCAACTTTGTTTTGCATTTTGGGCAATTAAAATTAATGTTATTTAATAATTCTTAAAAATGACAAACTAAATGGCATAATTAATAACTTTCAAATGGTTGCTCCAAATTAAATACTCAAAACATGAATCTCATCCAAAATCACATGCCACACTTGGAGATCAACTTTGTTTTCTGGTTTGCAACAATTAATTTGAATAATTGTTTCACCTCTTATTTAATGCAATTTAAATTGCCAAATTCATAACTAATTCAATATTAATTCAAATAACACAAATAAAATATGTTTTCAAACCAGAAAAACATAACCTTTTCAAATATGAATTTGAATTTATGTTTTGAACAAATAAAATTCAATTAATATTCAAACTTGAATTAAATTCAATTAAACTTGTTTAATCTTGTTAAAATCATAATTAAATCATTGTAATTCCTTTTCAATAATTGAAACATGTAATCCACCTAAAAATTTGTGTTCTAATCAAATATGAACTTTGTTATCTGTTTGGAACAATTTAACTTGATGAAAATAACAATTGCTTGTGTGACACCTTTAAGTAACCAAAAATTCCAAAACTTAATAAGTGAATTTCATAATGGGTAAAACTTATTTCCAATTGGTTCTATTGTTGTTATTTTCTGTTTTCATCATCCATGCATCATGCTAAACCACTTTCACCTATTGGTTAGTTGTAAAACAATTGTTTCAACCATAATTCATGGGCTTTTCATATGCAACTCAAAATTGCATATGGGTCCATTTAAACATGTTTATCATGTAAACTAGTTTATTTCTATGCATCCATTAAATTGTCATGCATCCATATCTTGATCATGCTGGATCTTTTGCCGTAGTAGTAATTGTTGCATCCGGTGTTTGTTCGAGGTTCGTTGCTTCTTCCCGGATAGGACGTTGAGATGATGTGAGCAACGACAAGTTCTGTGGATGTACCTCTACTTGCTGGATCTCAGGCAAGTATACTAACTTGCTGCCAAATGGCTGCCTTTCATCACTTGTTACCGATTCTTTCCGTTGTTCTTATTCTAGCATGTTGATACGATGCTTGTGTCTCGATCCTACTATATGTTTACCTTGCAGCCATGATATAGCCTTTCCTTCCACTTCCTGTTAGCTGTTGTTTGTTTACCCTGTTGGTCCTCGTGTCGTAGTTGCATGCTTAGTGTTGTTTGCGCTCGAGTCTTGTTTTTCCTTTTCGTATCACCTGTTTAGTTGATAGTTGGGTTTCAATTCAACCAACAACATGTTAATGTTTTGGGTAATAATAATTTGATGATAAGGCACCGGCAGGAGGCCCGGCGTGGTTTTGAAGCCTGCTAGTGTCGACCCTAATTAGGAAGAGGGTCTTGTCTACTGATCCATGATGAGCGCACTAACCGCATGTGGGAAGCGAGTATGGGCGCCCCCCTCAACTTGATTCGATTCGCATCTCGTCCAAATCGCCACACTTAGTTCGGGCTTTCCATTTGATGCATGCATATGCAGGTGCGAACCCGAGGCCAGGGTGGAACTTTTGTAGTCGGCATTTAGGGCGGCGTGGTCTTCCAGTGCTATGAGGGTCCCCCTTTTCTTCGTGGGGGCTCGATTAGCCGCGCACGCACAGCACGTGGTGCTTTGGGCTTGATGCGAAGAAGAGTTGGGTTGTGTTGAGTACCTCGCTTGGTGGGTTGATCCCCCGTCTGGCGGGTTATTCTTACGTGTACGGCCAAATTGGTGCATCCCTGCAGGGTTAAATCTTCTCGAGAAGCCGTGTTGTCCGCGGTTATGGTTGACTTGGTGAAAGTACTGGCTAACAAGTACTCAGAACAACTTACACCTAACTAATGATAACCTGACTAGTAATAGTCTTATCGACACAATAACTTGATCCATCCTTAATCCAACAGTGTGAGTATCCTTGGGTTGCTTCCTTAGTAGGGGGTAACATTGGATGGGTTTGTTTGGTGAGTAGTTGTAGTTGGTTACGATACGCTATCTTATCTTCTTTCTGTTAGCCGGAAGTTGTAGTGTGTTTCTGTAGTTGGTTAGTGCAGCCCGCTTCCGCTTATTTGCAATAACCCCTTCCTTTCCGTTGAACCAAAAGTATTTTGTATCTTGTGATGACTGGCTACGCCGGTATCTTGTGAGTATGGTTTATCCACTTGCCAGTACTTAACCGTACTGACCCACGAATCCTTTTTCGTGGCTGCATATTCAATATTGCAGTCAACAGGTTTGAAGTCTGACGACGTTAGCTTGGGAATCCCTCCGGCTTGGCCTGGGCAGGGATTGGACGCTCTCGGTTATCTTCAGGACTCTTAGTCCAATTTGTATCTTGTCCATAGCCGGACGTTATGTTATTTCTTCCGCTGTTATTTGGATCTTTGTGTTGTATCAGTTGTATCCTTGGCTCGTTTGAGTCACCTTGTATATATTTTTTCTGTTGTTGTTGTGGATTATTCGTGAACTGTTGTAATGTTATCACAAGTGGCAACCTGGAATCGGTTATTATGTGGATTTTGGCGGGAATGCTGAAATCTGCATAGTGCCCGATCCCGGGGCGTCACAGTCAACGCCTTCAAGTCGACTTAATAGTGGAAACGAGAATCTCCCTCACTGGAAAAGCTCAAGGAGAATAAGGTGTGCACATCCGTTCTATTGGAGTACCTACGTGGCTCTACGCCTCTCTGGCGTAGACGCACTTCCCTTGGGAAGGAAGGGAAACATATCCTTGTCTCCTTGTTTACACTTGTGGTTTATCTTGTACTTTACATATTGCTTCCGTTGCGTGCTATGTATCGTTTCATATAGGGTGTCCACCTAGTTGCACATCTAGATAACCTTGTGTTTTACTTGTTTAGTTCAACCTAAAAAGGAAAAGAAGAAAAATTGTTAGTCACCTATTCACCCCCCCCTCTAGTTGACCATACCGTACTTTCAACCCTCTTTTCCCGCGACTGCTAGAGCGCGCCGCGCTGGACCGCGCGCGGTAAACCGGCGGTTTTCCCGCGCGGTGCAACTTTAGCTCTTCTGTTGGAGATGCTCTTAGACAAAATACGCCACATGGGTTTTCTCTATGGTGCACTGGTTTAAGAGCGTGTTTGGTTGCCCACAGAGACCAGAAACATGCTGTGTGGATGCAAAAAATAGGCCGCTTGCTTGCCTGGTATAAGTATTTCCACCTTGGAAGTGGGTAGATGATAAATGTGTGAATGGAAAGTTCATGATAGAACTTGCCTACATGAGACAGAGTGTGGTTCTCGTTTTCCATCACTTGCCTATGTTGGATCAAACATGTTAAAATCATAGTGCTTGTTGGAAACAACAATTAGCATTTTGGTTCAAGCCGAGGGAAGGATTTCCTTTGAAATCTACTTATACAAGGCATGTCTATTCATAGTGAATAGAAATAGGAACCAGATATTAATTATGTTCTAAGTGTTATGAACATATATATGATCATGTTGATGATCAAGGAGAAGACAACCTTATGATATAAGGCACACTTCATAATTGTGATA